>JAZGUH010000903.1:0-600000 GCA_037893225.1 Hippasteria phrygiana
CATTACAAATAGTGGAGTCTCATTTCACATATATAGCGCGCGCGTGTACGTGGAAGACACACGCACAACTTTTGCGTACAACGCATATGAAGGTCAAACATTTCACGCTTCGGGCTACGTAACTGACCATTTTCAAACAATGGCCACTTCAGATTCTGAAAGGCGCATGATTTCTGCTGATGCATTTCATGCTATACCCCTTTTGATTGGTCATATCTTTAAAAAATGCACCCGCTGTAATGAAATCTTTACGTTCATGTATTTTACGTGACCCACCGTGTTACAGGCACGTACATGCTATCTCGGTGCGAGTATTGCGGCGGACACGCTGTGAATTAACGCCCCCTGCTTTCTTTACATGGACCAGTCCACCTTTGCCACATGAGTACCAGCTACTTCAAATCCCAAGGAAGATGATCGCTTTCGATTTCATTGTTTTTGTAAAAAAAAACACCTGCTAACAGGCAATGAATATAATGCGCGAGTAATTTTTACAGCAAACTGTATGTTGCCGGGCACCGACGGACCTATACCACTTCACTGGCGGGGGGGGGGTTTAATGTATAGTTCCGGAGGGGCGGATACGTACAAGCATTACAAGGCATCAAAATAATGAAACAAACCTCAATATCAAAAACTTATGTTGGTCGTTACATCAGACTCCTTCTCTTTCCGCCTAATACCTTTAATTAAGGAATACTATTTAAACGCCGATAAATTCTGCCGAGTGTTACGCATCATGTACGCCATCCACATGGAAAATGGCGCGGTAAGCGCAGCACGCACAGTAACATCACATAAATACCACACGCAGCTGCGATAGTAGACTTGCACTGGCACACTGTGCACACGCACAAAGAAATAATCGTGCGAACTACGAAAAAGCGCGCACGAGACATAATCAAGAAGCGACTTAATAAAGTTGAATACTGCGCGTCATTTTGAGACTCCGCGTGTGCAAACTTTTTGTAATGATGTCTGCTCTTTTTTTGATCGGCCAACTCCCGAGTTTCATCAGATTCAAATTAATTACCAGTTCTCCAAGTATGACAATTAATTGCTTAGAAACAGGAAAACAAATTGAACATTCTATATATCTCCCGATTTCTTTTCAGATTTGTTTCGTTTCTTCCTCCATCCTGCTCGACAGTTTGCAGTGCTATAGTGTACCCAACACCTCTTTAATTCTTTCCACTTCAAGGCCCCAGGCTAGCTCTCACAATTTCCAGGACCAGCTGAGAAGTCCTAATACTACTTCGAAAGGAATTTCAAAGACTAGCAAAAAACATGACCTAATTTTCCCAAGTTTCTGGTGAACCATGGAGGAAGGATCCTTCCTCCATGGGTGAACCTACTCCTAGAACTATGGGGTTCCGACAGGACATAGAAAGACGCCGATTTTGTCCATAGGCTAGTACAGCACATGGGCGGAGATCCTGGGGGGGCTGACCAATGTAATCATCCCCCCCACTTTTTAAGGGTAGGCGTACTAACGTAACTTGCGCAGAGTCCGTAACTTGCCAATACATGTATTTTTGTTTCGCTATACACGTGATGACTTTCCATTGTTCCCTTTAATATAACCCATCCCCATAGACTAAGCACTAGTTTGCCTGTCCTCACTTTTTCCGGAACAAAGAAATAAATGTGAGGACAGTATTGTTCCCTTTGTTATACCCTTTTTTCTGTCCTCGCGTGTAATGCGATACCATGACACCTTGACAGGCCAGCACCACGCAGCCCAGCAAGTGCGAGTGTCGTTCGATTACTTTCCCTGCATTGAGTTTAAACTCATGGGCAAGAGCTCGGTATGTACAGGCGCGGATCCAGGGGGGGGGGGGGGGGGGGGGGGTGGCCGCGGGGGCACGTGCCCCCCGGTAAATTGAGTCAAAAAAAAAAAGAGAGAAAAAAAGAAGAGGGAAAAAACGAGGGGGAGGTGAGAGAAAAGGAAGGGAGGAGGAGGGCAACTAATTCCTTAAAAAAAAATACCGCCGCCGATATTAAACATCTGCCGTGTCTACTTTTTGGCATAAAACTACTGAAAAATGCAATAACAAAAAGAAAGGTTATCAATCATGCCATGGAACTGAATCCCTCTTTTAAGAGAAAACCGGAGTATTTCCCGGATCCCTGGGATTTCAACTCTGTCCATCGATCCCCCTTCAATCCTCCTTGCCGGGTTCGATCCCATTTTAATCCCTTTGCCGGATCTAGTGTAAACGCGGTGCATCTCAACATATAATTCCCCCTGGGGAGTTTATTACAGGTTAAATGGCCCCAACCAGCAGGAAAAAATGGATAACTTGACTGAATGACCGTACTAAATGTGCCTAAATCCTCTATTATGTCTTGCAGCCGATCTCCCGATGGTTTTAACACAGGGCAAGGAACAGTCTGAAATCAAGCCCTTTTCTTGAAAACTTCAACTGAACTGAATTAAAACCAAGAAAAATTCCGGATAAATTAAAAATGAAGGGGAAAAACTGCAAATTAGACGCCAAAAATGGGGAGGGAGAAACTTAATAGATTTTTGTAGTGATGCATGACATGGCTAAAAAATTGCCAAAAAAAAGAAAAAGTCAGGTGAAAGTGGTCAGGAATCGCCTCAGATTGCAACACGGAGCATCCAGAATCCAAAATTTTCTGGGGCCCTTAAGCGGGATCCGTTTTGGGTGTTCCCCCGTCTAGATTTTTGTAGTCATGACATGGCTAAAATAATCATTAGAAAATAATGGCAAAAATCATGATATACATGTATATATTCTCCATAAAATCGTCACAACTTTTGTTTAAAAAATCAGGTGAAAGTAGCCAGGAATCGCCTCAGATTGCACCACTGGGGCATCCACACTCCAAAAATTTCCGGGGCCCTTAAGCGGGCCCCGGACCCCACGCCGTAAGGGCTTCGCGCTCGCATTTATCCGTTTTGGTTTGCCCCCGTCTAGATTTTTTTTAGTCATGACATGGCTAAAATAATGGCTAGAAAATAATGCCTAAAATCATGATATATATAGTCTCCATAAAATCGTCAAAACGTTTGTTTAAAAAAAAGTCAGGTGAAAGTGGCCAGGAATCGCCTCAGATTGCACCACAGAGCATCCAGAATCAAAAATTTTACGGGCCCCTTAAGCGGGCCCCGGACCCCACGCCGTAAGGTCTTCGCGCTTTGCGCTCGCATTTGTCCATTTTGGGTGTGCCCCCCCCCCCCCCCCCCCCCCCCCCCCCCCTCTACAAAATTTCTGGATCCGCGCCTGATGTCGGAAGGTAACTTGGTTGGTAGGGAGACAGTTTATGCCTCACGACAAGCGCAGTAAGGTGGGGAATAGTCGGTCTTTGCCACATTAGAACGCGGAAGTTCAGATCCCAACAAAGATGATGGCCTTTTATTTTATTGTTTTCACTCAACTATAACTATAAACACACCCAACAAAGGCAATAGAAAGTTGCAACGGCAAACGGATTTTGTCATTCGCCAACAGACGGTATGAACGCACGTGCGGCGCATGTAATACAATGTAATTAAAATACCGATAGCAGACTTCAACTGACATTCACTGGGAATCGGCGCGCACTCACACACAGACGTTTGTGCGTCCTGCAAACAAGTGTTTGGGAACTTTTGTTACAGCCTGAGTTTTGCATCTCCGGCATTCCAGTTATAATTTCGTCAAGTATACATCATTGTCGACCATATGTTTTCATAGTTTTTGTCAAGTGTAGACCAAATCACATTCTAATCATGCCTTACCGAAATGCATCTAGGCATTATTTTGCAATAATTATTTTGTAAATAAATTATTCTTAATATAATGCATAGGCATTATTTGCGTTGCTAGGTGACCAGAGCTCCATTGTGCAAAGAGACGCTTACGCTTCTAAATACATTGGATGAGAAATTTGAGTTTTGAAGGTCTTTTGTATTTTTTAATGCTTGAAGGTGTTAATTATTGTCATTTATTGCAATTCAAGCTCAAGAAAAGGTTGAATTTTGACACAATTTTGCACCTAAAATTGTATAAACCCCAGGGGCTCCAGGGGGCTTTACCATACCTCAACCCCTAGCAAGGGCTTTGCGCCTGCAAGCGGTCCCTTGGACCCCGTGCCGTGTCGCGCTCCACACAAGGATGGCCTTTCAAAAATCATCCCCCCACATGTAACAAGAAATCTCCGCGCATGGTACAGCAAGAATAAGAAAGTCATTCCCATGCAATCACGTTTGACATGTGCGCACGAAAACCACTGCACGGTTTCCCCCAAAAATCATACTCTGCCTCATTTACATCCTCACCTTGTGTGCGCCAAGCCAAATATCGCCTGAAGCGGTTCAAATTTTCAAAAAAAGGGGGAAAAAAATCTCCGATACGTACTGACAGCGAATGACACGACATGCATGATGCAACTGTTGCCGGCCGGCCGGGTCATGTGCGCGGGTCGGCGGACCAGGCTCATGATTATTCATTATGCACCCCCACCCCCCGCACCCGGCCCCTCCCCTTAGCTACACCACTGACCTGCTGTGAACCAGAATTCTCAGACTTAGACGACTGGCAATTTTTAGAACCATTTTCATGAACATTTTATCAAACAAACTACAATTTTCTTTTTTTAATGAAAATAAAAACATTTGTTTACATTTTTCTAGAAAAGAAAAATCATTTTTGGGCCAAAAAATGATAAACAAATATAAGGGGTATCCCTTGCCGTTTTTTAGTCGAAAAAAGCCCTCAAAATTGCAGCAATGTTGGCAAATAGAACGTAGAGATGACCCTGTATTTATTATAGCTGTCCAAATTGAATATTGAATTTTGTTGTAAATTTTTCAAATTGTAATTGTTTTAGATTATTCATACAAAATGTCAATATTTGTGCATCTACATAAGATTTGCAATTACTGCTCTCAGTAATACATTCAGCCAAAAAAGAAACTTTCCGCCTTGTACTTTTTTGAATTAACTCAAGAATAATGTAATCAATTTAAACAGCTCAAAAAATAAATGCAGAAATAAATGCAGAAAAAGGTTCTGCTACCAATGATGCCTGATTTCACTGTGAACAAGTAACAATGGATTTAGTGCCAAGTAACAATGGATGTTCATTGTTAGTGCGCTATTTTCTTTTGTTAGATGTTCACAGTGTTTATGGCACACGACGTTTGTTTTAGGGGAGAAATTATGAGATTTGTCAAATTAGATGCAAAAAAAAGGGCCGTAAACATGGTAGATTTTTTTATAAAATAATTTTATTAAATTATGTGGGAAGTCCAAAGTTTCAAACGATGTCCAATGTCATCTAAATATCATCCTGAATCTATATGTTAATGACCATGAGGGTGGATCCAAGATGTATATAAAGGGGCGGGGAAACACATCAATGTAAGGTGTATATACATTCACCTAGTACATCATCAGTCTTCTTAAGATTTGGTGGAATACAAAAGGTTTAACCAAACCTCCTGCTGTCTCCACTATAGTCCAAGGAGGCTAATTGGTAATGTGTTGTCTTTTTGGTCACCTCGGACCACATCAAGTAAACATGACCTATAACCCCGATGTCAGTTGTTTATCTATATATACATAGTTCACTCAATATATACAAAATAATTCACACAACTCCATTTGGAACAATAAATACAAAACCAGAAGACACTTCATATCATTAATTATAATATTGTGCAGACAATTAAAAATGTTATTTTTTACGGTTTTTCTACCGTGTACATCTTTAGAGCTTTGGGTCATTTCAAATATATCTACATGCTGTGAACATTAGATTTTTAGTTCACATTCTGATGCTGCTTGCCCTCTACATGGTTTAGCCCAAAAGTGAGGCCACCCTTGAAAAAAAAAAGCTCTTTCATGCCAACCATGTAGGATCAGTATATGCCATGATCATTCACAATGCAATGGGTATGACGTTTCTTAGAAGCTGTTGGTTTTATACTTTGACAACTTTCTAACCTCTGTTTATAAAACGCTGAAGCACAGAACACACCAACATGAATCTTATTTTAAATATAAAAGAACAGCCAATTAATTACAGCTGTACTCTTTGTAAAAATGAAAATCTTCAACCAAATGGAGTAAAAACCTTATGCAAATTACTATTTACAAAGATTGAGAAATTTTCATTTTTTATGTACTGAGAAATGTTTGCAAGAAAAAAATCCTGAGATTTTCTGACTGTAAGGAAATGCATAACAGATGTTTCAATATAAAAAAATAAGTTGGATTTTCTACCCCTCCTTAAAAATTGAATGGGCCAATTTAAATTGTTGCAGCCTTTAGGTATTGCATATTATACTCTTGAAAAAACACACCAATTTTTCATGGATGACACATCGGATTCTTCTGAAGAAGACTCACATCACTGCACACACTCCAGATTTCTGAGTCTCTTCTCCTGTTCACAGGAAGAAAGTAAACATTGATGATTCTATGTGTGTACATATTGAACAGCACTCTGTTTGTATCATATTGCATGAAACCTGGGGCCAGTTTCACGGCGATGCTAAGCACAAAAATTTGCTCAGCACAAAAAGTCTTCCTTGGTAAATACACGATTACCAACCAAATTTTGATGTGAAGATACTAGAGTATCGCTTGTAGCTGGCATTCAGCTGTTGTTTGCTTAGCATGACAATCCCATAGCCTTTTGGCTGGTAACCTGTTTTAACTAAGCAAGACTTTTTGGTGCTCAGCAAATTTGTGTGCCCTAGTAAGCATAGACTTTTTAAACTTGTTGAAATTTGTATCTTGTATTTCATGTTACAATCATCGGGATCACACTTTCAAATGTGAAACAACGCACTTTACAAATGACCTCTTTTAACAATTTGTTCCCATTTAGAATACAGCAAACTGTTGGCATTTTTTGATCACAGAGGGTGCTATTTAATTAAATTAGTAATGCTATCAGTCAAATCAATTCATAAAATTAATGTTAGAATGACGGAGTGATACCAGAGAAAAAACCTTAAAGAACATGAAATTGTTATGTTAGAAGTGTAAAAATGTTTCTTCCTGCTTCTTGGAAAGACATGCCGTTTCAATAAAGTAACATTTGAATAAGCAACCTTGTAATTAGGCTCACTGACTTGAAAGACTGCAATTAAAGTTAATAAAATTGTAGCAGGTTGTAATCAAGTCAATCTCATGTCAGCCACAAGTTATTGACAAGTAAAATCACTAGTCAGCTACAAGCTGCGGTGCTACGGTGGAAGAACAATGAAAAAGGAATGCTTTTGTCACAGTTCATTTGAATAGCTTTTGACTTGACTCCAGACCAGACTGGTGATGTGACTTGCGATGATGTGCTGCAACACTGTATTGTAGTAAGTTTAGATCTACAAACCTTTTACATGGATATAACAGGCATTGCATATAACCCTAAATATGTACTATAACTTTTTTTCACTCTTTGTGTGCAAAGTTTTGGAAAGTTTGCTAACAAAACAAACTCCAGATGTACAAGTAAAACTGTTTCTCTAGTAAAAGTTACTTTTTCCTCCCATTTCTTAAAAATAAATCTTTTATAAATTTTCAATAAAATATAATTCTTTTCAAATGCAATTTGAAAACGGAATTCCTGAAACATTGATGCGACAAATTAATTTCTTTTCTGGACAAATTCTGGACAATAATGTCCAAACAGAAATTAATTTCTGACCGATTTATCACAAGTTCAGCTAATTACCTAGATTCCCTGCTGCCTCGTCTTTGGGGATACGTGCTATGGCCTTGTCGGCTACCTTGGCATTCTGTGCATTCAGTACCGTCTTCAGAACCATCGTCTCTACCCGAGCCTTATTGTACTGCTCTGCCGTAGTCACCAGTTTACGGAACTGAGCCTGCGACAGAACAAAATGGCCACCAAACAAATAAGGCACAGGTTACTCAAGAGGTAGACTTGCGGGCTTTCAAGCAGACCCAGGTGTTTGTAGGAGAATAGTAGGATCAAAATTTAAGAAAAACAGGACGAGAGTAGGACTTCGGAGGACAAAATCAGGATAAAAAGGACTTTTGCGGGCTTTCGGTAGTTTTTGTTGATACTCACCCATGTCCACAGCACCACAAGCCTCATTTGGCATGTTCTGTACTCACAACACTTGTGCTCCATCCTCCAACTAAGCTCGAGAATTAAAGTTGCAGTACTCCTGCACCCAAGCCCTTCTTTGTGTGATTTTCATATGACAGTGTGTAACACTGTTATAAAAAGTTGTGGAAAAAAAAGTTTGAAAAGTAGGAAAAAATTGAAATTTCAATAACAAAGTAGGAAAAGTATATAGGAGCAAGGTAAAAATAATTGAAGGAAAAGTAGGAAAAGTAGGAATACTTGAAAGTCTGGACTTGACTTCCGTCTGACTTCCGTGCTTAATCTCACATCATCACACCGTCAGCTTAAACTTTGGCACAGTATACTGTAACCAACCAAACAGGAGAGCATGTCTCACAGCTTTTATGTAAATAGTACCAAACACTAACTAGTCTAGCAACGGCCTCTGTCTTCACCTATAGCAGTGTGAATGATAGATCAATTGGAAGTTGGGGTCAAATTGTTCATTATAAAATGTACATGTTGTAACTTGAAAGGACACTTTTTCTGTCACAAAACCACATTATTGCGGGAACAGCTAAGCTCAGTCGGAAAACAAAAAATTGCCACTAAATATGACACTGCACATATTGTAGCTTCTATACAGCTTGAATGAGTAACATATTCTTGCAAAATCTCCCTGGATTTTTGAGGTCAACTGACACGCTCTATTGCCATCCAAGCATCTTTGTACAAACTGATCTATTGTGTGTATTGTCAAATGCTCTTGTAAGCAAGCCAACCTTGATGTAGACACTGGCTACAATCGGTGGATCTGTGCGATTCAGAGATTGCACCGCACGACTGTTTGTGCAACATCAATCAATAATACGCAAACATTAGTCAATCGCACAGAACAATCACCCAGGGTGGAGTTTGCACCATCTACCAGTCGCGCAAGGTGGTCTTGCAAAGCAGAATTTGGCGATCTACTGTTCACCCAGGGCACAGCCTGTGCAATCAGTAGACTGTGCAGGAATGGGTTTGTGAAACCGATTGTTCAAGAAGGAACGGGTTTGCGATCTCAGCTTGCGCAAAATATAGATTGTGCTGTGCCATCAAGGGTTTCATTTCCACTTACAATTTTAGATTCCATTCGTTCTTGTCTTTTCTTCATGACGGCAAGCTGGAACATGTACTTAGCTTTCATGGCTAGGTCAGGAACCTAAACATAAAAAGAAATAATTCTAACAGTAAGTAAGTCTGAAGTAATCACAATTTGTTTCCATCATTGCGTGCATATAGTTGTACAACTTTCAAAAGATTTTGTTGTTTTTTTAGTTTAATGTTTCGCTTCAAAAGTTTCCCTGTCCCAGAAGTTACCATTTACGGAGAGATTTTAGGATGTGATTTAAGGGTGTGATTTTGGATCACGCTTCCCGCAGAAATCTTAAAATAAAATTTCATGACTTGACTTTTCCAGATTTTCCAGGACAAAATTAGGGTTTGTCTTGACAGATTCTGTTCAGATTTAACGCTGTGGATGCCAGTTGTTTAAATCACATGCTGTAAATGACTGTGTCCACTTTGAGTGCAAATTAACACCTGTGTGCTTTCATAGTGAAAGTGGTTTAATATAAGGTTATTAGCCCTGATCTAATTAGATACTACGGTTTCTGAAATCTACAATATGTACCTAAACAGCAACAGTGGGGAAGCATTTATTTTGTGTCGGTCACACAAAAATACACTCTATGGTTTATCATTTTTGAGTTGAAAATTTTGTTGTAGGCCTATTTATTTGTTTATTTTTTTGTTTTGTTTTTGTTAGTTGGGGTGTGTGTGTTTGTTTGGGTTTTTTGGGGTTTTGTTTTTTTGGGGGGGGGGGGTCGGCCAGTACATATAGTTACCTGGTTAGCAGTGGCATTAACATCTCTTCCTTTGTTCAGCGCCTCTGCTAACATGATCTCCTTTGTGTTTTTCTTTGCTTTATTCTTGGATTGAGGGTCCTTTTGTGTCCCCAATACCTGGATGACCAGATGGTCATTCAGGAGATATTGCACCAACTGTAAGACAAAGACAACATTCTTTTAACATGAACTAATCACCTCAAGGAAACTTGCAATGGATATCCACAAACTTTCAAGCAGACTCGGGTGAAAAAGTAGGAGAAGGATCAAAATTTAGGACAAAAGGATAAAAAAAAAGGACTAAAGTAGGACTTTGGAGGACAAAAATCAGGTGAAAGGTAGGGCTTCTGCAAGCTTTCAGGAGTAGTTTTCGTTCACCATGTCCAGGCGCGGATCCAGGGGGGGGGGGGGGGGGGGGGGTCGTTGCCACTTTACTTGAAAAACAACTCTAGAACAAATTGATAGCAAATTTCTTGGTTTTCCAGTTTCTTGCGTTATGAGTTTCTACTCCTGTTTATTAAGGCCGGGAATCCATGTGTCTGTATTGCGTTATGCACAATGCGTAATGCGTCAAAATAGAAATACACAAAATGCAATGGATCACTCAAAACGAATAACGCAATATGCATTGCGGATAAATATGTTCATTGCATTTCGTGTAGGTTTATTTTAACGCATCACGCTTATGTATTACGCATAACGCAGTATGGACGCATGGATTCCAAGCCTTATTAAAGGTTGACGCAAATAATAGAAATCTACCAATAATTTCAGTATTCAATTGGCGACTCAGGTTGGCCTAGTGGTCCCGCCTTGTACCACTGTGACCTGGGTTCAAATTCAACCCCTGGCGGGATGAGGATTCAGTCCCTGCCTGTATCAGTCCCTGCCTGATTCCGTGGGTTTCCCCAGAAGAATTATTCTGGTGTTTTTCTCGCACCTCCGAATCTGAACATTTCTTTGTCTCCCCTTCACAAATGTCTTCAGGCTTGCGAGCTACAGTACAATAGAGTACCGAAGTGTGACGTCAGTTGGCACGACAACTGGCTCTAAACAAATGGAGATTTTGACTGTTCCTTTGTTAACAGCCAGTCATGCAAACACACAGACACAAAATAACAAAAGTATTCTGGTTCCATAAATAAATAATAAAAATAATAATAATCACTATATTTAGCCCTCAAGACAGTTTTTGAGTAACCCCAACAACTACTCAGGGACAGAAGCACAGACAACAGACACCAGTCAGTGTGACTGGATGGCTTGCAGTTCTATTATATGCCCCCTTGCAAATTTTTACACACAATTTATAAAATGGATAAAAAATATTGGTAAAGTGTATTCTCTTTTTTTTTTGAAAATAATTTTGATTTGGTTTTCCATAAATATAGTCTTTTTCATTTGTTATTTTGTTCAAAAACATCATCAACTTTTTCAAATTTGTTTCCACTATATGAAAAAAAAATCATCAAACAACAGCTTAAAGAGTCTAGTGCAAAATTGTCATTTCCACACCGACTAATATCTTACGATATTAATTGCTGTTTTCTGAATTTCAATTTTATGAAGACTAGACAAGCTTACATTGGACGTAACCACAGTAAAGTTGAAGCTCTTCTTGTGTTTGAACGCTGGACTGCTTGTTCCCTCGACGTGGTTGGTATCGATCATCTCAGTGTCCAGGAACACGCTGTACATGCAGTGAATATTCTGTAGACAGTTGTTTCATTGATACACATCACAGTTTTCAAATACAGGAATGACATTGACCAGTAGCTGTAATCGGGGGTGATAGGGTCAGGGAAAACACAAAATATGACTGCAGCTGAATACAGGGGTACGATTGTTCAGGATACTAGCCCTGTTCGGTTGGTCAAAGAGACTGGGATTTTCAAAACCAAGGGTAGTTTTTGGACTCAAAGCAGGGCAGCCCCTATGAGGTTGTCATTTTTTTTCACACAAATTGGCATTGGCTATTTGTATTTGTATATGTGGCATTTCGAGTAGTATAATGCATGTCTAAATGGAGGAGGGCTAGCTGGTGCGCCCCACCCCTGAAATTTTTGTTGGAACAATTTATGGAACAAAATTAGTGACCTCCCCCCCCCCCCCCCCCCCAAGTCAAATTATTGGTGTACCACTGGGGCTAGCTGGCAGAAAAACAATGACCATTAGGGCTGTCCCGAATATACCGAATATTCGATATTTGATCGTCAAGCGAATATTCGAATAGCATTTTGCCGGTTCGAATATTCGAAAAGATATATATGCACGTACAGATACGACCCTGATGCTATTTTAATATAAAAGTTACGGCACTTTAGCAGTGTCAAATGCTGCATTTTTGTCAATCGTAACTTTTGGTGGACGGAGGTTTATTGTTGCCATCCGTAAAACCCTTGATACAACAGGGGCATGCACAAAAATGCCGTTTGAACGGTCCATAATATCAATCGCCATACGTAAAACACCGGCATGCTTTTACATGCAATTTTTTTTACCGGTGCGGCATGCACAGAAAAACTTGATCGGCGAGTATCGAATATTCGAATATTCGGTCAAACCCAGTTTTGAATACTCAAATACTAAATTTGTCGAAAATGAACAGCCCTAATGACCACGAGTTTCTTTGGCGCACATCAGATTAAACTGCCTTTTGAATGGAAGCAATGACACACAGTCTACAGGAACAGGAACAGGTGACATCAGGCTTAGACCCAAGTCGGCAAAGAGCGATTATTACAGGGTTGTGCTTTACAGGGGTTAACTTACGGTGAATTTACTGGGGATTCCCAGCGCGCTGTTGATCTTGACCAGGAAGTTCAAATCCCTTCCCACCAGCTCGTTGGGGTGATCGACGAAGAGGTCATCGTCCTCCTTAATCTCCTTGCCGTTCTTGTTGCAGGGGACCAACTCCATGTCCAGAAGGCCCAGCTCCTTGCCGCGGTAATCTGAAATATCCAACTGCTCCTTGGATTCAATCTGGATAGAAAAAAGGAATTACCCAGCTTAAACAGATTATATAAAAAAAATCCATTTACTTCATTGCTTAATCCAACATATCCAGGGGTGAGATTGGCCAAAAATGGAAAATCCACGAAATCCACAAAAAAGCACGAAAAATCCACAAGGACACCCCCCCCCCCCCCCCAAGGATCAACATATAGTTTGTATTTGCATAAAGGCACCCCTTAAAATATCCGTTTTTATTGGTCTATATCCATTTTACAGGTAAAAACACCTTTAGGACAACAACAGAGATTCTTGAATTCCTGAAGAACAAAAAATCCTGAAATCAGAAAAATCCCGAAATCAGAAAAATCCCAACAAATCTCACCCCCTGCATATCAAACTGCTCCTGCAATTCAATATATGCTCTTTGGATTACCAACATTAAAGGGTTTAGTGAAAATTTCCATAAACTTCAGTGGTAATCCAATACATATGCACTGTTCCTTGGATTCAATCAAAAGGGATTACTGAAACCAAAGGGATTACTGAAACCAAAGGGATTACCAACCCTAACGAAGTTCATGAAGTTTCATGAAATGACCTCACTTCACTGGTGAAAAAACCTCTTGTATGTTTTGATTGTCCATAAAATTTTCTGATTCAAATTCAACTGATGACCCAATATTTTGCAAGTGAAATTGTCAGAACTTCACTGTGTTGTAGGACGTGACCAGCTTAATTGTGAGTAAAAGTCAAAATCTGCCACCCACAATCTTTCTCTCTCTAGTTATGCAGATGGTTGTTTTGACTTGTGCAGATGTACGAATTGGAATCCGCACAACAAAATAGCTGGAAATAATCTCTCAGTCCACTGTATCCAGAAAATAAAGTTGCTTATTAAACCCCTTTTGTCCAGCTGTTATTAATGAGGTCCTGGTATGCCAAGATGGGCTTGTGCAGCCAAGCGTAATGCAAAAAATGGATTGAGTATGCATAGGAATGCGCATATAGATGACAACCGGCCAGGTGGTCTTTTTCAAACTACAGCTATGGCTGTCGTCCGTATTCAACAGGTTAAGTTCCTCCAATATAAAATGTCAGTAAGCGCTCAGCAGCTCACCAGATAAGCCAGACTCTGCATGTAGACGTTGACTGTTCCGATGAGAACCTCCTTGTCTGGTGGTTCTGTGAATGGATTCTTCTCCTGAAAAAAAGTTGATACTATGAATTGAGTTAAACTTTCATATTCCTAGCCTTCAGAGAACACACACTTGCTGCCTCTCCTATGCACAGTGCAAAGTGGCAAGTGTAGTGATGTTTGAACAAAGAGGGGTGGGGAGAGAAAAACATCGCCAGTTTTTGTACACAGTCTATGAGCGTTCATGAACAATTTCTTCAGTTCAAATAAGTAAGGGGAAATATCCCGCTGAGAGCCAACAAAAGCCAAGTACCTGCTGTACTTTCTAGAGATTTTCCGCTCGAAGATTTTCTGTCACCTCTCAATTTTGCCATTTTTTCAGTTTCAGAGAACAAAATTTTCACAAATTTGAACGAATGTTTCAGATTTTGCAATCATTTCCTAACATTTCACAAGATTTTACCACAGGTTCCACGATTTTGAAAAATCAGGTCCTGAAAAATTCATTACTTTCAACAATGTAATTTTAGACCACAAACCTGCAACTGACACAGGAAAGCTTAATGGTCACAAGAACTTGAAATGTTCAACTTACGCACAATGTCACAGAGTCCACCTGAGTAGTGTTCTTTTTTCCAGACACCCAAAGCATTTATTACGTAGTGCTTGTACCACCTTCCAAAGACAAAACTTGCTGGAATACTTGAAATTGGTTGGTAAAACTACAAAATAAATCAAGTCGTCCTTAATCGCTCGTACTCACATCTGGCAGCTTCCAGTCCTCACCCTCCGTGTAGTTCTGATACATCTCCTGCATGAGGTACTTGCGACGTACAAACTTATCCCTGGACCAGATATACTCCAAGTCCTTCTCAAGATTCCGCAGCTTCACACACACCTTTGGATGAAAGCAAGCAAAATAAACCTACGATTCAAGTATTTCATGTACTGTTCATTTTGACTCAGGTTAATAATGGTTTTAATAAACCAGTTCGGTATTTCAACTGCGCATGTGCACAATGACATTTTATCCCAAATGACCCGCGTGACCTAACGCGCGCATGTGAATGCAAAAGGTGGTCACACAATCTGCACGTGTGAAATTCAAATAGAACGGGCGCTCGCATAACATGGCGTGACATTACGTCAGCAATTTTATCCCGAATAACCTTTGACCTTTGAGATACGAACTGGCTCAAATGATTAGCAAAGGCTGGAAACAGGAGATAAAAGAACAGAGCAACTCAGTGAAGTTTAAAGGTTGGATAAGTCCATGAAAAAGTCCGCTGGCAGTCTCATACGTAATGCACCACTTTTCATGATCACGCAATCATCCCAAGGACTAAATAAATTCTTGTGGGTATTCTGCAGAACATTAGAATTAGAAAGACTGAAATTTTGCTGCTGAAGACTGTGACCTTTTTGCTGCAGTTACTGTTTACGGTCTACGCGAAATGGATAAAGGCTCTACTGGCACCAGGAAATTGGGCCCAGTATTACACATGTCAAAGTAAAACATGCAGCCTGGATCATGTAATGCTTCCATACACGCGGATGCGACATTTGAAAAAGTGCTCTCAATTCAAGCCGAAAAATTTAATTCACACAAAAATCATTCAAGATGGCTAAACTATATAGTCTGTGAGGTTTGAAATTGTTGCTTATAATCAGTTTCAAAATGTCATAATTTTCAGGCATTATGAATTTATGACTTCTGACAAGCACCCCGAACAGAGATACTGACAGTTTGGGAGACCGCCAACATAGGGCACGATAGCTCAGTTGGTACAGCACCGTTACGGTATTCCGGAGGTTCCAGGTTCAAATCCCACTGTAGACAATTTTCTTTGTACTTTTTAAAATGCATTCACTAGTCAGTTTCCCTTGTGGAGTGCTTGACATAATTTTGAGTGCTTAGTTGTAATACACTTAATATAACACTTGTAATGCATGAAAGCACAGGGTAAGGATGACAGGGCAACGGGCAAAAAAACAAAAGAGGAAAAACCCTGAGTGAAAGAGAAATATATAAGGAAAGGTAACATTCTGTTGGAATATTTTTTGTTTAATGTGAGAGCGTACCTCTGTGCGACCATGAGCCAGGCCGCGTGCTTTGGGTGACATGACAACAATCTCAAACTTGACCTTCTGGTCTAATTCCTCGCTGATAGCGTTTGCCTCTTCCACACCCGGAATTATCTCCACGAGGTCCTCCTGAAGAAGCAGATCCTCTGTAAAAAGAGAGACAGGAAAAGTCCTTGATGAGAAACTCTGAAACCAGAGTACAAAGAGACAAGGACAAGGTCTCGATAAAACACAGGGTGGGTGGGGTTTCATATCTCTAGAAAAATTGGGAAAGTTTTCTTGGGTATGGTGTTTTATCAATATACACCCAGAGTTCTGTCTCGGATGAATTCATCTGCACGCAATCTCTATTGCAGGGGTTGGATGAGCACACTAGCCTACAACATGCCCCTCCTTCCCCAATAAACTATTCTACTGGCCAGCCCCAAATCATAAGAAACAACACACGCTGGTATTTTCAGAACATACCTTTGGAGTTATTGGAGGTCAAATCGAAGCCATTCTTTTGTGCAATCTCCTCTTGGGCGGAGTCGTACGTGACCACACCCACGTAGTTAGTCGGCTTGGCCTTGTACAGCTGTGGATGCTGGAAGACGTACAGGTGATTGCTGCCTAACATAATCCTTGAAATAAAAATACCGGACAATGCATAATAATAAATTCACATTAATCAGTCAGAAGGGGGTAAGCCCGTCAGCATTTTGGGGAAAGTCAGAGGAACAGTCCTGGCGTGAAACTGTTGGGTGTAAAAGCAAACAAAAAAAGGGCCTATTTTGTGACTTATGATTAAAAGCAATCCCACAAAAATTATTTTGAAGGTCTGACAAATTGTTCAGGAAAGTCAGGAGAACCAGCCTGGTATGCATAAATGTACCCCCCCCCCCCTAAAAAGACGTGATAGGTTTGTTTGTTTATTTCTCTTTGTCTGGGGGAAGGGGGGGGGGGGTGACCTCCAAACCGCTCTCCCAATCTCCCCCAGATACATTTGCAAGTACTGTTTTAACCTAAAACTAGACACATCGAGGTAACTACAAGAGCTAATTCTCACAACTCCAAGTAGAATAGAGAATAAAATGCTATTTCAAATTTAGATATATTTTCAGCAACAGTACCCTTCTCCCTGCAGTATTATGCAATGTAAGTCAATGCTTTTTGAGAGCCTGAGGTAAAAACCCTTCATCACAGACAATGATTCATTTACCTGTCATTGTGATCAAGCTCCACCTTGCCGACAAGTGGGTCTCCATTAACGAGGATTTTAGCATCCGAGCCCGCCTTCTCCAAGAATACCTTGCCGTTGTCATTCAATATTACACTGTGTTCTTTCTGTATGCTGCAGAGGGAGATACAATTGCCCAGAAATCAATCAGTGTCAAGGATGGTAGATTACAAAGATGGTGGCACTGTGAAGATTTGGTTCCATTTAGCCCCATGTAAACTTTAGTTGTGTCTTAACCCGTTGAATAAGGACGGTGGCCATAGCCGTTGTTTGTAAAAGACCACCTGGCCGGTTGTCATCTATATGCGCATTCCTGCATGTATAGAATTTATTGTTTGTCTATATTGTGGGCATAACGCTTGGCTGCACAAGCCCATATTGGCATAATTATGGCATAATTATCCACAGACTCACCTCAGTCCATTCAGCACTATTTCTGGAGGTGTCTCGGCCTTGTTATTTCCCACTCTGTAACTGCCAGGTCCTAGGAGGAAGACGATCATCCCGCTGAGCTGGGTGTCTTGGTTCAAGTTGTAGAGATGGGGCGTGGTCTTCTTGGCTTCCTTCTTAGCCCTCTCGCCATCATCAGCACCCTAAGGAGGAAGAGAGCTCCGACTTTTATTTCACTTTAAATCATAATAACACCCAGGAGAGACGGACAATAAGATCTCCCAGCATGAAGGAAGAGAGCATCCTCAACCCCTTCTATAGCCAGCAGTTGATGGGTGCTGGTATGCCAATAGGTCTCTCTCAAATGACGTCAACTCCTACAACTCCCACGTGCATCGGAATTTTTGGCGTAAGATTTTCGTGACGTGCATCGGCTGTGCCGTATTTCGAAGAAATTTCGATCAACACGCGCGCGTGTTTAGAATATTTTGCACACTGCGCGCACATGCACCTGATGTTGTAATTTTCCTACAAAGATGGCGTCCTATGAGAGAGATCTATAGGGGCTTGTGCAGCCAAGTGTAATGCAAACAATGGACTGATGGTCAGGTGGTCTTTTTCTCAAACCACAGCCGTCGTCCGTATTCAAGAGGTTAAGAGAGTTTTGATATTTAGATTGGAAATGGCCAACATATTTTAATTTTTCCAAAATTTTAATTCTTTACAAAAGTACCGAGAATGCACAACAGACTATCCAGAACCCCAGAGTTTCTGGGCCTTAAGTGGCCCCCAGACCCCATGCAGTAAAGGATTTGCAAATTTACAGTTTTCTCAGCCATGCACCTGATGAATACTTTTAGCTTGCTGTGTACAAGCCTGGGCAGAGGGCATGTTATTCTCTCGTACCTTCTGCCCTATCCGAGGGCACTGGAGATTACTGATTTGTCTGAGCTCTCATTGGATAGATTTTGTAAAACCATGGCCCGGGGTCAACACTTCTTCCTGAACACATTCATATGTAGCAAGAATCATGTTAAGCTACCCACAAAGCTTTGCGTTTTCTTCACAGAATTGTGTGAAAGAAGAGATTAGCCTTCACCAGCGCCCTTGGAGAGGGCAGTCGGTAATAACAAAAACAATTTTTTTTCTATAATTGTACCTATGACTTTACCTCTGACTGTTTCAGCTTGTCCTCCCAGCTCTGCTTCATGTAGCCTAACTCTCTCTCTGTCGCCTCCAGACGAGCCTGCATCTCTTCCTCCAGCTCCTTGCGGATGACAGCTCGCTCTGTGAACACGCATGATGAATGAAGCTCCCTCTATTAATACCACGTAGTCAATGGCAGGCAAGTTATCAAGCACTTTAAATGTGTCCAGCCTGTGATGGTCCATACCACCCATACATTACAAGTACCCAACCTGCATAGTGAGGCCACTGCTCTTTGTGGTCATTTTTTTGTGTCCCCTGGGTGGCCACTTTACACAGGTTTGTAACCTTATCAATGCCAGGAACCGATATCGATAACCCTATCCATCTAGTTGTCTGTGTCTCCCCAGCACCTCCCCTTTATAACCCACTCTCCTCACTACCTCTCCTCGTTTTCTCTCCGCGAGATCATGAACAGCTATATTAAACATAGCTAGCCGATATCCCTACCTTGTCTGTTTGTCAATTATCCATCAGTCTAGTTGTCTGTGTCTACCTGGTTTGTCCCCCTTCAACCCACTTTAAGCGGTCCCGGCTCCCTCTTCACCCTAAACTTCTCTTAATGATCACGAACAGCTATAATAATGTAACAAGCTGATACGCCTTCGCTGTCTGTTTGTCTGTCCATCTAGTTGTCTGTCTCCCTGGCTCCTCTCCTATCACCCACATTCCTCAGTCCCACCCCCTCCCCAACGAGCAGCTATGAGCAAGTTCGGTTGGACGACTAGCGTGACTAGACTTAACTTTTAGTCAATCTAGATGTCACTCGAACGCTGCATGGTTTGACTAGCTAGTCCAACTGGATCAACCTATCTCTGGACCATGGTTTTTCTAGTCACTCGCGAGTTACGTCATGGTTTCAAGATGGAGGGTAGGTAAACTGGGCAAGTTTTGCAAACGTTTACGGTAAATTGTTAGTTTTGTCCAATGATAATAACTCTTTGCAATAAGATAATGAATTATTTATTGCAGTAAAGTTAGGCAGAGAAAATACAAGAAATATATAATAGAAAATAAAAATGACGTACCAACATTTGCTTAGTCATGTTCGTTAACAATTAGCAGAGGACATTCTTTACAGTTTGTTGTTGCTACACAAACTAGATTTGACGTAGTTGATCGACAAGATGCGTTCGAGTGAAAACCGACCACGAATGCGTGATTTAAATCGCAAAATTTACAAAAGGGACTAGATCAGCAGCACCCGAACTTGCTCCAGATTGACACCACAAGCCGTAACCCTTCCATGTCTATTATCTGTCAGTCTGTAGTTGTTTCCGGTGTTTTCCCGGCTCCTGCCCTTTCCTTCTCAACTTCTCTCATGATCATGATCATCAATATCAACGATTATCAACGTAACAAGCCGATATCTCTTCCGTGTCTCTTCATCTATCATCTCTCTGTCTGGTTGTCTGTGTCTCAGTGGCTCCTCCACCTTTTAACCCACCTTCATCAGTCACGCCTTCCTTCCTGTCATCGTCATCAGCCACCGTGATGACGCCACCCTTCTTGATGGCTTCCATCAGTCGGGCATTCTCTTCCTTCAGTTCTCGGATCAGCTTCTCCGTTGGGTCTTCATTGACCACGGCCAATGTCTTGATCTGTTTGGCACGGTCGGCTGAAAATCAAACCATGACTTCAGTTATAGTTTAAAATGAAAAAAAGCTTGTCCCTTTTTGTCAGAGTTTACCTTTATGTGGGGTGATTCTGAACAAGGGAATTTTATTTGGCCGTATTCTGAGCACACAATGACAACTTGGCTATACGGATGGGTTTAGGACTTCTGACTAGTGCTCCAAAACAAAGATACTAGCAAATTGTTAG
The DNA here is from genome assembly GCA_037893225.1 of Hippasteria phrygiana. Classification (NCBI taxonomy): domain Eukaryota; kingdom Metazoa; phylum Echinodermata; class Asteroidea; order Valvatida; family Goniasteridae; genus Hippasteria; species Hippasteria phrygiana. The sequence continues at coordinate 20,756 of JAZGUH010000903.1, forward strand.
ACCGCCAACATAGTTCAAGATAGCTCAGTTGGTTGAGCGTCAGTATGGTAATCCAGAGGTCACCGAGATCACATACCGCTCATGTCAATTTTCTTGCTCATTCTCAATTTCTTTTAAAAGAAATGGGGAGAGCTGTGCCATCCATCGTCTTGTGTTTTACATTTCACAGGGAGGCAGAAGAGTTTCTGAGGCAGGGCAGTGAATGTCTCAAGACACTGATAAATTAGGAGACCGACAACACAGGGCAAGAAAGCTGAGTTGGTAGAGTAGGGTAGGAAATTCTGCTCTTGCCTTTTTCTTGTTTAACTCTGAAAACTCCTTTTTTTGTAGGTGAATATTTAACTGGACTACAAATGTTCTGTGACTCACCGTATCTGAGTGTGGAGATTGTCTCTTCGTAGTTGATATCAGCTGGACTGAGGGCAGCAATCATGATGGTCTTACTGTTACCTCCCAAGGCATTCTTCAGCAGTTTGGTCAGCACCGAGTCACGGAATGGAACTTTTTTGGTCAAAATACAGGGGAAAGAATGATCAAATTGATCAGACAGACTATCACAAAGGCTACTGAAACAGGAAACAAGTTGTAAATTTAGCATTAGTTCTTAGATGAATGTACTTGTGAACAGGTGTCTACAAAACAGATCACAGTGCTTGTGTCCTTGAGTAAGTAGGCACCGGTGGGGTAAAGGAGATTTAAGAAGCTGGGAACATTTCAGATATCATTATTAAGTTAACACAATGATCGGGGGTACCAATATGTACAACTGCTTTAATCCTTTGCAAATGATAAAAATGTATATAAACTCCTGTGTGAAGAATTAAATTGCCAGCAATGCCAGCATTCATAATGTGCTTGTAACATAATCAAAACTAAAATAAAAGTTACAGCACACTTACCTTTGACCTTCTTGCCCTTTGACCTATCAGCCAATGCCGAGATGACGTTACCAAGGGAGGACAGTGATTGGTTGATAGCAGCTCCTTCTTTCAGCCTATCACCAGTAGCCCCGGTGGATTCTGCACGCTCACTAAGAGTGACAAGAACAACAAAAATGATTTATAGTTTTTGTCACTCCAAGGTTCAAAGGTCATTGGGAAAATGCCTTAATAAAAGGCATTTGACAAACTTTGCTGAATTCAGAATTACACTGTAATATAAATAAACATTGAATTGCAGGATGTAAATCTGTGGAACATCTGCACAGCTGCCTTTCCGTTTTACGGTAGACTACACACTGTATTCAATGTAACATGCTGTTCCATTTTGTTTATATTAGTGTGTTAATTGCCCCGATAGTACTTGAAAAAAAAATGTATCAACCAAACATACCATTGCCATAGCAAGGAAACATTTTCCATTTATTTTCAATGTGTGCATCAGTGCACACTTTACAAGCATTTTTCTCAAAATTTAGTTCTTGTCCACGTCATCAGTTATTATGTCCTAACCTGGCAACGGAAAGGCATATGAAGAAGGGGTTTTGGTAAAATGAATCTTATAGTTTCACCTCTATAAACTGATACAAAAATCACCCAAACGCTGGGGGATGATGACATGTGACTCATTTCTTTTGATCAGGTCATATATTATTTGACAACAAATCAGCAGTCTACCGGGTCCTCTTACATGTAGGTCTTACAGTCTGCTACTAGTGAGAGAAAAATGCCTACCTGACCGGACTCAGTCCACAAATTTTTAGCGAATTTGTGACCTGGCACCACAAAATGGGTAGAAAGTTGCAAAAGTTGAAAATTGCGATGATGGTATTTCCTAAAAATAGATACAATAAGCTTTAATTGGATGTATGGTGTGTTGCTGTAGATAATTCCTAGGCCCTGCTAATAACCTCTTGAAGCTGTTACAGTCTTGACCCCTTGTTTTGAGAAAATGCAGGTCAAAGTTTGTGACCTGTGCTCACTATAGCTCTGAATTAAATTTAGTTTGGCCTATTTCCTTTTCCCAGTTTGATATCTGACTTCGTAACAGATGTGGTAAAATATGGGTTTTCAAAATTAAAACTGTTAAAATCTCAAACATTTCAGTGACAAATTGTTATTTCTGTAACCAGGAAAGCCATGTTGCGACTTTTAGCTTATTTCGTGCTGCCAGGTCACCTCTCGAGACCTCAATTCAAGCAATTACCTTCCTGCCAGATCCACCAGATTCACCACAGCGACCTTTGCCATCTCCTGCCCGGCATCATTGATGGACTTCTGGGTAAACGTGATGCCCACAATGGTGTGGGCGCGGCTGCTGGTGGCGTTCATCTGGGTGGCGGCCACAGAGCGGTTGCGTGTCCCCTCGTCCATACGGTCCTCAATGTGCTGGTAACTCTGGACGGGCACGTTGCGCAGCTGCTCAACTATTCCGGAAAAATTTGAACAAATATTTGCATTAATGGTGTAGATCACGGGTACGATTTGTTTAACTTATAATATCATCAAACAAACCACAAGGGAAACTGACGAGGTAATTTTGGATGAATTTTCAAAATGAACAAAGAAAACTGATGGCAGGAGTGGAAGTTGAACCTGTAACCTCCGGAATACCGTACCGGTGCTCTACCAACTGAGCTATCTTGGCCTATGTTGGCAGTCGCCCAAATTGTCAGTATCTTTGTTGCATTAAATTTCATTGGTCATCTTCGAAACATATGTTCGAAACATGTCACATAAAAGTTTACATAATAACCATTCTACTAAATGGTCCCCCCTAGGAATTTTGGCAGGAGGGGGGTTTGAAAACAAAAACTACATAAATTTTACCCAAAGGTTCCACCCCCCCCTAATTTTTTACTGGCAAATAATTTGACAGGGACTTTTTTCATTTGTTCCCACTTTTTTTTTGGGGGGGGGGGGGGGGTGGGCTGGTACTCTTCTTGGCATTGGTGACACTGTTTAACCCTCTCTTACTGTTCTTACCCGTTAATCCCTTGTGTCCAGCTGTTATTGATGGGAGGATGGTATACGGAGTACAGGCTGTGCATCCAAGCATATGCACACAATAGGCACCACACTGAATAGAGTGGTCCTATTCATCGTACTTGGAGCCCCCCTTGTTTGAAAAAGCTCCATCTATTCATTACCCTCCCATTCAAGAACAATATAGTTAAAACATGAATGGATTGAGTACACGCAGGAATGCACTTAAAGACAACAACCGGCCAGGTAGTCTTTCTTAAACCAAGGCTATGGCTATCGTCCGTATTGAAGAGGTTAAGGCAAAAGAAATGACCTGACGTGAAAGACGGATTCTACATTACATACGGAAAGCTGTCGCTGCTTATGCACTCATGTCCGGACTCACCATAGAATCCATTCTTGGGGTGTTCCCTTACTCTCAGCCCGCCTTTTTTGTTGGAGGCGGGGTTGAGCAGGTCGCGCACCTGCTCGTTATAGATCTCCAGCATGCTGAACATCACCTCAAACTCCGTCTTGGACCCGGAATTTCTCTTGTTTGCAATTTCCACAAAGAGTTGATCGCAGAAGATGGGAATGATGCCTGGCGATGAAAGAAGATATAGAAAATGTTTTTTGTTAGAAATGATTAAATTCAATTCAAATCTTTAATCTTTACCAACACATACTAAACAAATACAATTATCTAACATTTGGAATTGTGTATGGATGGAGGTCTGCAAAAGGTATTATCTTGACTAGTCGAGACCCCACTGTGTAAAATTAACAAGGAACAATTACAAAGACAATGATAGAAGTTAAATAGCAAGATAAAAGTTAGGACAAAGCTAGTGAATTAAAATTGTGACTGACTGATCATGTGACAAAATACACTTGGCACACTGTGTTTCAGACTTGGGGTCAGATGGCAGCATAATGGCTTGGGATGACTTCAATGCAATGCTCTATACTGCCAAAATAAATTATTAATCTTCTCTAAAAGTTATGAATTTCATACGACAGCTTTCTTTGAAAACCTAACACTCTCAATTTCAAAAGTTTTACATGAGAGGCAAATTCAAGTTTCATGTCAAAGGGACATACACATTGACTTTATAATGGGAATTAATACGAAGGGGTATCCACGGAACCTCAGAAAGCTGCAAGAGAATTGCAGTGAAGGTAGCAAAATTTAAATGTAATGATCTTTTTTGTTTTAACTTGCATCAGGATTTTTGAGGAGGGAAGGCAAGGGGGTTAAGAGGGGAAGGGTTTGGGAAAAACCACCCCTCCACCTCTATGCCAAGTTTTGCATTAATTCTTTTTCACGCTGACAATCTTACACCACCAGCCTTTCTTTAATTCATTTATTATTACATGTATTACGTTTTGGACTTTTATGGTAACAAAAATTGGTCCAGTCACTAGCTACCCGTCTACCCCTCACAAGGCAAAGCAGAAATAATTTTAGACAGGCAGTTTTTGTTTGTAGAAAACAAACACCCCCCTTTTTTACAATAATCGTTAATGTAAAAATATTGATCAACAAAATCTCAATATCTCCCCCAAATTATGGGCAAAATGTTAATATAGGCTCAGATTGCAGCAAAGAGTGTAAGTTTGCCATAGTTAGTCAGGATCGACAAGCAGACATTTCATCCTGTATAAAACCCCAGTCAGTACCGGTAACTATCAACCTCTCGAATGTGGATGCCGCGGTCTGAAAAAGACCTGGCCTGCTGCCCTCTGTACGTGCATTACTGCACATACTCAATCCATTCCTATTTTAACTATATTGTTCTTGAATGTGAGTATGATGAATAGACAGGGCATTTTCAAACAAAGTTTTCATTCACACGAAAGGGGGGTCCAAGTGTGATGAATAGGTCCACCCCATTTAGCGTGGTGCCTATTGTTTGCATAATTTACGCTTGGCTGCAGAGCCGGTTCTTGGCACACCACTACACCAGTCCCCTATAACAGCCGGACAGAGGGGATTTTGTTTGCTGTAAACCGGTCAAAAAAAGATCGGTCCAGCCTGATTACCAGCAAAAATTTCTGAATCTGCCATTGATGAAGGGGCATGCCACCTTTTGCTTATATTTTGACCTGTCACTGAATATGATCTAACAAAACATGTTTACCTTTGTTTGGTCCATAGCCAAAAATGGAGAAGGATTTTCCTGATCCTGTCTGTCCGTAGGCAAAGAGGCAGGAGTTATAGCCTTCCCATGCATTCTGCAGGACCCCCACGCCAAGGTCGTCAAACACTTTTTTCTGAAGAAAAGGAAAGGGAAGAAATCCTATATCTACATTTTAGAGTGACCGAGACAGGGAGAAATTTTAAGAAGGGAACCATGCAGTAGATTTCCGTTTATGAGATGAAGTCACTAGAAACATCGTTGGAGAACAAAGGGAGCTTCTAGAACAAAAGATTTGGGTCAAAAGAGTAAAAGAGAGGTGCCAGGAAGGTGGGAAGGAAACTGGAAGTTAGGTTTAAAAGCTTAGTTTATGGACACTAAGATGACATTCAATTTATATGATCATTTATTTTCACTTAATTCATATTAACCTGTTGAATACAGACGACGGCCATAGCCACCTAGCTGGTTGTTTTCTATATGCGCATTCCTCCGCATACTCAATCCATTGTTTGCCTATTGTTTGCATTACGTTTGGCTGCATAAGCCCATATTGGCATACAAGCACCCCATTAATAACAGCCCCATTAATCCCCAGGCATCATACCCCATCTCATTAGAAAATAATGCTGTATTATGAAAATGTACGGATTCTTAAAAAAGTAAATTTTCAGAACCTATAGAGTACCGAAGGTGACGTCAGTTGGCATGACAAGTTCTACAAATTTTTTATAAATGGCTGCTAAGCAATGTGAAAATGGTGTTTTTGTTAACACGTTATGATTTTGAAACAGTTCCTTTGTTTATAAGGTGAAGTAAAACAAAAAAACATGTTTAGCGTTCCCCGCCCCCTACCTTTTTGGGGGCCGCCTTGATTTTGTTTGTTTTTTACCAGTGGAAAAGCGGTGAAAAAAACCCAAAAAATGTCAACCGATCCATCGGAAAATAAAATACAAGCTTACTAAAACTATCGGTGACCGATGGAATGTCCCATTCCACTCGGCTTCACCTCGTGGAATGGAACAGTCAATCTGTCACTTCATTAAATTATTCTTACCATTGCACTTATTTATAGACATTCATTATTTGTATAATATCACACTGTCAGTTGCCATGGATCGACCAATCAGGATCGAGGATTCAAGTTTGCTTGAAGATAAATCAAATTAAAACTTATCGCATGTATTTTCAGGAAATGCGATAATCTCAATTTTCAACTTTTGCTACTTTCAGCCCATTTCTTGATGCCGGGTCACATTTGGATTTAGTTTACTGTCATGCTTTGGGATGAATTGTGAACTTTTTGCGTGACTGTAAGCTTCTCAACTGCACTAAACTCCAGGAAAGTTAGAAACTTGTTTTTTGACAATACATATAAGAAACTTTCACTGGTTCTCTCAGATACAAAGAAGGGTTACAGCCAACTAGGAGGTTCAAAAACATTCTACATTTTCAAATTTTAAAGGGAAGACTTTTTCAGTCCGAAATCAGACTGAAATTGACATTCTGAGAACTTCAAATAATGAAAGCTTTTTTGAGGAAACTGCTATGATACCTGGCTGTCATATTTCGGAGAAACTGAAACCAAAAGCTCGTCTTGTGACTTGAAGCCGTCATGTGACCAGTAGCTATAATCAAAGTTGAATTTCTTGGGTTCTTCGTTCATGGCATCAGGGTTCTGGATAGTAGTGGTTCCCTTATCCATTCCAATAATGAGCTGTGCACCACGGGCATTTTCACGCGAGTTGTGTGAAAAGTTAAGGTTATACTTTAACAATTGTGTTGTTTTATTCTACTGATATTATAGTCAGCAAAAATCTGTATAACATGTACAGCTCTAATATAATGGATACAAACCATGAATGCAAAAGAACATTTTGAAATCCACTTTTATCATGTTTATAACAGAATTCACCTAAAATAGCTGGCAATAATGTCATCTGGAATATCATCAAGATATTTGTGGAAATAGGGCAATTTATTGGCTTTTGATTACCGAGGGAAATTACAGGTTGGCAGAAACGTGTTAGAAAACTGAAATTTATCACTAAAATATTGTCAAAGTTATTTCTTACATTCCTTCCTCCGTGTTAAAACTTATATTTCTCCATGTTAGGATTAAGGAATGATCGCTCAAGGCCGCAAATATCATTTTGGAATGTCGAAACGGAAAGATTTTACTTTAATACCCCCCACCAAAATATTGGAAAATAACCAACCCTCCTTGATAACAACTGTCTAAACATGTGGCACAAGCTGTTATTTAAAGATTTATGTCAGCAAAATCTGGAAAAAAATGAGGCAGAAATCAACAGGTATGTGAACACTTTGAGACACTATACATGTACAACTACATAGTGCCAAGAACATCTATCACAGAAAACACAAACTTTCTTCCCCTATTTGCATTAAAAAATTCCCAACTAAATTCTCAAAATTAAATGTTGTGCCAAGTTTATGCAATTCTGAACACAAATGGATAGTTATTTTCCAAGATTTGCTGTTCCTTACCAATTTTGGTGGGGGGTATTAAAGTAAAATCTTTCTGTAAAAAACTTTAAGGGTTAAAATGATTACAAAATGTTCTAGAGGCGTCATAAACTACACAAACACATATTGTCAATCCCCCCGGGGGTCGGGAAGATGTGTTGTTCTGAAAAGAACAGGACGGTGTGAGGACAGACAGAGCTGTCCGAAACGTCGAGTACACTCATCCCGGTTCTCCCAGAAGAGATTTATTTCACATGGTGTTACCCGCAATCTCAGTCTTTCTTATCGTACCCACCATGCAAAGCTTCAAATCGTGTATTGCATGCAGCGCGCACTCGATCGACTCTCAAAATGTCAACATTTTGTCTGCTCAAAAGGATATAAAAGGCCGCACGCGCACGGCGACTTTGACGCTTTCCTCTGGCATGTTGCTTCCAAAACCTTCCACCAACAGACTCCTTCCTGAAAAACCAGCTTTCCAACTCGACCCCGGCCCTCCAAAATCAATTTTAAGCTATACAATTACAAAGCAAAGGCTACAGCACAACTAATGTCAGAGAGGCCATCTTGGAGTACAAAGCATGACCGAACGATATTATCTACGGGGGACCGGGAAAGTGTTGATGGTTGACAGTCGGTTTCCAAGCAATGAACGCTGTTATGTTGATGAGTGCACGCAATGTCAACACAATTACAACAACGGGACCAGCAAGGCGGCGTGCGCCCCATCAGACAATATCGCGTGCATGTCGTAGGATTTAAAATAAAGCTGGGGGAAGGGGAAGGGGGGGGGGGGGGGGGGAATCATTCCTCGATCGTTTGATGTCGAGCATCAACAGTGTACTGTTGCTGTAACATAGGCCTAAACCGCATTAATTAATTAATTTAACCCCTTGTCACCGGTCGACAAAAAATTGTGCGGATTAAAAATTGCCACCTGGCCGGTTGACGTCTGATCTATACACGCCAATTTCTGCATTTTCAATCCATTATTGGGGTATTGTGTACGTTATGCTTGGCTGCACAAGCCTCTTGTTTCCGTTTCACTTGGCTGCATAATAACCCGGCATGCCCGGGTTCAAGGGGTTTTAAAAGAGAAATTGTTGAGGTTTTTTTCATGCACTTAATTAAAAGTCGAGTCGACAAGAATTGTGACAAGAGATGATCCATACTGCTGCATTTTGGCACTGAAAGTTTCACAACTGCAGCTCATCATTGCAGTATTTTCTGCTTAAAACAATGCCAAATCACGCACGCCGGTGGTAAATAAAATCAATAATTTGTTGTTTTCATTTACCCGAGATAAGAAACTAGATTTAGCCAAAATTTCACGCCGAGATTTGGGTTGGTAAAATTATTGGGTTTACAAATAGTACACCCGAGGTATTTTCCCCACGTATATTTACTCCATGTAGCAAACGCTCCTGGCAACACGCGATATTGTGAACCAAAAGTTGAATAGAAACATGATGTACTTTTGACAACGCTATCAGTAAGCACGACAGTGACTGGACTTTGAAAATACTTATTAAAATGGTACAGGGTCCTGTAATTTGTATCATGGTCAGCCCCTCTGGTTCTACGGGTGGAAGGGGAAAGCCAATAAAAACTACTCTAAATCCTAAAAACAGAACCCCCCCCAAAAAAACACAAAAAAACAAACAAACAAACAAACAAATAACTGAATAAAAAATAAAGAGAATAAAGAAGAAAATAATACTACAAATGAAAAAAATAAAAATAAAATGAATAGTACAAATAAAACCCACAAAATTAAACAAATTATGTACTTGCACACATTTTATTGTCACTAATAAAATACAAATGCACACTGAAAATAATAGACAATTTCAAGACAGTATTAATATCCCTTGACTACAATACCCCAACCACACCCCCACACTTCCATATCCCTCCCCTACTTTGTCATCCCTTGTCGTTTTGAAGACATTTGCAACCTCATTTTTATTTTAAAATCTCCGTCGGTTTAACGCAAGCATAAAACACAGATCCACTGGCTACAGGGTTTATTCAATTTCATGTGTAGTGTCTGATGCCTTGATCTGTTAAACTTCAATGCATTCTACCACCACAACCAAACCACCATTAGAATCAAGCATTCATTTATATTCATGTACAAGGTCAATGTCAACTTTTGGTTTTCAAAAGTTTCTCAGGTGGAGCACTTCAGGGAGAGGATATAATAGTCTTCACTTTTTTGCACACAACTGCCATCACTAGCAGTGGGGGGATACCCAGGAGTGGGGAGGGTGACCCAGGGGAGGCCTCAGCCATGTTCCCCTATCCACCCCTGGTCTATCTAGTAATACCATGCTGCTCAGGAACCCCAAACGTTTATGACCAAGCAAAGACATGTTCCACTGCCTATCCTCTGCCATGTTTTCGTTAGAACTTTGCCAGGTTTTTTTTAAGAATGTTAATTCCTTCCGTATATGCAAAGCGTCAAGGTTTGAAATAACTTTCAAAGTGAACCAAAAAAACTGGAAGGAGCAGTATTTGAACCTGCGTCTTAATTACAGAACACCACATCCACACCGGGGATCTACCAACTGAGCTATCTTGCCATATGTCGGCGGTCTCTCAAATTGCCAGAATCTTTGTTCGGGGATGGGGGGAGGGGGAGGGGGAGGGGGAGGGGGATTTGGCAGGGGGGAGGGGGAGGGGGGAGGGGGGAGGGGGGAGAGGAGGGGGAGGGGGAGGGGGAGGAGGGGGGGCGAGGAGGGGGGAGACCTTGAAGTTTGAAGTTTGAAGTATTTAGTTCTAATATTTTCTATTGATGGAATCCTGAACATTCCAGTGAGTCTACTCGGGCATAGCCTACTTCTGCTTTTTCATATAGTACGTGGCACCGTCAGTATAATTTTGGTCACTCAAACTATTTGATAAAACTGAATATCGTAACAGGACATCACAAGCTGGTAGAGATCCCCTGAAAGGCTCTTTGCATTGAACAGTTTCAAGAAGATATCAGAATATTTACGCTGAACAGCTGACCCTAGAAGAAAAGGCTTGAAATACTGCTAAATAACCAACTCGAGATGAGATCCTAGTTTTAGCAATGGATTGTTATGTGATACAGAAGCAGGCAAAAGTGTAAAGACTGGAATTGAAGAGACTGTGGTATTTTCCTCAGTTTGTCATTATTTGCGACAAAACGAAATAAAGCTTTTCTAATAATTGTCATCAGCTCAGACTTGAGCTGGAGCCCTTGGACTGGTTGTTGGTCCATGGATATATATCCAACATCAGCATTTTGACACAGAAACGTACACAGTCCTGTTTTAGGAAATGGCTACAACGTGACATGGTATTGGGATTCATCATGCCTTCAAACCACACAGATTGCCAACGAAACACTAGAAGACGCTACATCAAACGTCAATGTTGCTATGACTTGACCCCTTGCGTCGCAGACATCTGTGCCTGAATCTTCATATTCATAACTTCTGTCACAACTGTACAAAAGGAATACAAGATAAGGAAAACTATTGAAGTGGCATATTCATGTAGAGAGCCAAGATGGGCAAAATTTAATGTTTTAACAAAGGCAACCACAAACATTTTACCTTAATTATTTTATTTATTTTTTTTTTGGGGGGGGGGGGGGGGCTGAAAGAACAATAAAGGGGGTTCCCCCATCATCCACCAAGGCAAAATATAAACATGTATAGCAACCCCACCCGCTTCCTTTTTAGTGACCACATGCATGTTCTTTTTTTCTCTCCCCAAAATGCAATAACAATACACAGAAAGGAAGAAAATGCCTTCCAGTCATTGTACTGCAAGCTTTGAATCAATTTGGAGGACTACAATGTCCGAGAAAGCCATCTTGAAATGATTTTATTCCAAGCGGGGCTTGGGAATGACCAATGCCAGACGTGGCCCTGTATCAACCACTTAAACACCACTAAACAAGCGACAAGATGGCTATTAATTGTAGGATGTGAAGTCACACCTGATTTCTCCAGTTTAATACAACATTTTTGGCGAGAGGTGAGTCGGTCTCACCAATGGTGGAAGTTGCCCTGCCTGGGTCTATAGGTGTCAACATTTCGATAAATTCTCTGGAATAGAATTATTCTCTACATGTATTTAGATCTGGGCCCAAGGAAACCGTAAGGGTGATAGGGTTAGCAATTCAAAATGTTGCCAACTCCACCACCTCTGACCATAACCCTTGGGTATTTTAATTTTAAAAATAAGTTATGATTTTTGTTTTCAAAAGAGGGCTTTCTTTATTCCAAACCACAAAGCAAAGTGAGCAAACATTACCTGAACTGTCTTGATAAAACCTCGCATTAATGCAGTGTGCAAAAAGCAGACGTTAGTCCCACCCACTGTATACTAATTACAAGCATCCGTGTTTTAATTGGTTAACCAGCTCGAGTCACCGTGTTAATCTTGCTCTGATTGGTTCTTCCATTTGTGCACAAAACCATTAGGGATGATGGTTTTGTGCATAAAGTCTTTTTGCGAGCTTTATCGGGGGGGTCGTTCGGGTAAATTGAATGCCGGGTTTTAAAGACCGGTCGTTACCTTGTCTCATCTTGGATTTCTCTATTAATACTGGCTGCACCCTCTCCATCTGCTGGGTGACGAAGTCAACCTTCCTCTTGAAGTACTCTTGGGCCTTGGGTAATGTCTGTAGAAAAGAAAAAGAATTAATTGTGACATGATCAAGCAAAATCAGTCGGAACTCGGCAATCCTTGTTTTGAGATATGGGCCAAAATAATGTTCGTGGAAAAATCAAAATGGACTTTTTTACAAAAACAGAACGGAAAAACATTCTTCTTTCACAACTTCGTTGTGACATGTATTATAAGTGTGCTAAAAATGACTCAATTAAAGTACTGTAACTTTAAACTTGATTTTCTCAGTTTCTTTCTTTTTAATGTGCCGGTGTTCAAATATTTGTAACTTTTTAACCAAAGGTCGTATTCACATCCATGGGGTTTTCACTATGGAGTTTGAAGTACGCTACAAATGATGATGTAAAAATCCCAAAATTGACCAGGGCCTACTTCAGACTGATTTGGCTTGATCGCATCACAATTATTAATTTGTTGGGGTTTGGAGGGGGGTCCAAAGAAGTAGGTTAAACATATGGTGGTTTAATATTTGCCTTCCAATTTGATTCTTTAAACACAAATGGATGCACCAGGTGGTTGAGCAATGAATATTAAACAAGCAAAGACAGGAATCTGAAATTCACATGGGTGCACTTCACAACTGACAATGTTCCTGCACTGTTTAGAATGCTCAAGCAAAACAAGCCAAATTATTGTTTTTTGATCATGTGGAAAACTAGTGCCAACATCCATAGCTTATGTACAGCATCACATGGTTCTAACATACAGCAACAGATATGGCAAAACATCTACCTGAGATAAGGCAAAATAAAAAAAAATATGTTTAGCATCATGTCGCTTCCAAACATTTAAAAAGGAAGGAGACGGCCCAGTTTTTTCTTACTTACATTTTTGGATCACGCCAGGCAATCTTTTCCAAGATGGCCGCCCCCATTCATTTTCAAGATGGTTTTCTCTGACACTGGCGTTTCCAAAATAGATTTAAACATGAAATAGATTGACTAGAAGGTATTCCATGTGCATTTTTATGGCATTTTAGGGAGAAAAGAAAAACAAAAACATGCTAAAAAGGAAGCCAACAGGGACACTAAACGTTTTTGTTTTTTAATTTTGCCTAATGTTGGGTACTACAGGAAATATCCCCGTGTACAATTAATAGTTTGTACTTGCCTTTTCTATGTAGTAACCTGTGCCTATATCTATGAGAACATTATTGATGTCTTTCAGCTTGCCAGGAACATACAGCTGTTTCGAGGAATCAAGGTTCAATACAAACAAAAAAGTGCTTTTGGGGCCCAAAATAATCACAGGTAAACTGTTAATTTAAGATTCCAGAATAAACCAGTTCAGTATTTCAACTGCACTTGTGCACAATGACATTTTATCCCAAATGACCCGCGTGATACTCACGCATGTGAACGCAAAAAGTGGTCGCACAACGCGCACGTGTTAAATTTAATCAGAACGGGCATTCGCGTAACATGGCATGACATTACGTCTGCAATTTTATCCCGAATAACCTTTGAACTTTGAGATACCGAACTGGCTTATTCAAAAGACACAGTAATTATTCAGTTCTAAAATAAATTGCAGGGTTCAACTTCCCACGTTTGTATGAATGAACCCAATGTTGAAAGTTGGTGGAGTGCGTATTAATTATTAAAGTGTGGTCAAGTCTTACAGTATTAATGCAGATCAGTATTTTTAAAATGATACGTACATGTATGATGTAATGCAACACAAAATCTAGTGAGCCTTACAACCAAATCTAGTTTGTGAAACAGAACGCATCTACACAACAGTGTGGAGTAGGCATTTTTAACCCTAACCACACTAAATCCAACAACATCTAACAGTGGAGTATTTCTGTTGGATTTTGTTGATGCGGGCTGTGAACAAAAGATCTTTTGTTCAAACTGTTGGATTCTGTCAGATTCAGCAGGCTTCACACACTGCGACTTTCTTTCGTTGGATTTTGTTGGATTCAGCAGAGTGCAAGGGGATTAGGTTTAAAAAGGGAGCATGCCCCTTCCGGTTGTCTCCATTAAAAAATTTTCAAAAGCAAGGCAACAAGGAACCTCCTATCCAGATGCAAGCCTCTTTTATCGATAGTATCATGAAGGTGTTCTAGTGGCCTTTCATCATCGGTATACTATACATTTTGTAGTTCCCCTGTCAAAATTTTCTGGCACTCTACATTGTCTGGCTGTCTCATTACATGCTTTCACTGTTGTTGTTCCAAAGGCTAACACTGCCTCTCTTTGGAACTCCTTACCTGTAACCTGCTTCCCTTTCACCTATAATCTTATCTTTCCCAATTCAAACGAAATGTGAATAGATACCGTCTATCCCTATGATTTCTGTCATTTCTTGTCTTTTGTAGCCCACACCTTATGAGGGGGGCCTTTTTGGCCTTGTGTTGGGCAATACCCACAAGGCTTCCGACACCTCAGATATTATCGCCCTCCAGTACACAAAAAGCCAATTCAATTGACGTTTACTACATCTGTGATTGCAAAGGATACGGAAGCTGTCAGGGGAACGAGAATTTCTTTGCCTGAAATAAATTTCAAAAGTTAAAATTCAACATAAAAATACTTTCGTAGAATTTTTTTTCAAAATGATACACGACTAAGATGGACACTGTCATTGATTTCTCAACAATACCAGATGTTTAATGTAAATTTTAAAAGGAAAAACTAGTCTGGATGAATTTACCCTCTGATTCTGGCTTTTTGAACTTGTTTAGACTGTCTGATGATTCCATGAAACGACCTTGGGCTATCTTTAGCTGCTGGAGTGATCCTTGAAGCATCTCAACCTCCTGCAAGAAAGACAATGGCTACGTTTTTAAACACATGTGTCTGTGTCATTAACCCTAACCCCTGAGGCACTTTTACTGCAAAGTGTCCTGAACCTGCCAAAATCCAACACTGTGCAGTAAACCTATGGCACATTCTTTGTACTTAGACAAAAGGGGGCATCATACCGGTAACTCCATGTAAATTAATGGTGCAATGGCTGAACATTCCTGAACCCATCAAAATGCAACACAACATGGTGTTGGATTTTGGTGGATTTGGGACAGTAAGGGTTGATAATTAGCAATTGATTGCCTAGGAGAATCATTAACAATGTCTAAAATTAGGCATTACACTGTCCAGTATGGAGTCAAATATTTAATTAGCCAGGTCACATTCGTGGGTTAACCCTCCTATACTTATAACTATCACAGCCTATCTAAAACTCTCAACACCAACTCTCACAGTTTGTGTGTGTTTCAATCTGTCATTTGATAGGTTTTGATCTGTACAGCAGCTGGGTCGATTTTTGCCCCGAGAACAGGTGGGTTAAAGAAAGGCTAGAATTATAAAATAAAATTGCGATTATCTGTGTCATCTTTTTCACAAGGCAAATTTTTTATTTTAACTTGCATGTTACGGTCTGCAAACTGACCCATTTCCAATGTGGCATCTGTACGTGTCGGGACTGTTCATTTCACTATTCTCTAGTACAAAAGTATAGGGCTGATTAGTTTGAGTAACTTGGACCTGGCTTTATCTCCTTTTTAACATTTGGACATACGGCGATAGTACATGTACTTAGTTAGGGTGAGACCGTGTGCACCAAAAGTTGGTATTTTACAAAATATGTCTGAACACCCAACAAAAACAGATTTCACCCTTACAATGGCCACCAAAATACTAGATACGCCACCTGAGGTAAAAGTAGAGTTCGAGGATTAAGATGAAGGTATAGTCAGACTCCCTATTATCGCGGCAACTCTATTATCGCGGCATCGGAAATTCCTTTTTTTTTCGTTGCCAAAACTCCTTCGACTGGCAATTTTATATCCAATTCATCAAGCATTAAGGACTTTCTGCTGATTTGTGTAAAAAAATTACGATTAAAAAATGTTGTGTCGGGACTTTTAACGATTTTTAATAAATATTCACGTTTTCCAAAACTTGTACATTTTGCCTCACCGTGTCTGCTAAAAGGTACTGTCTATATTTTAACATGAATCGTTAATGGTGCTCTGTCCATGGAAGTTCCATTGTCTGGTTCCCATTCTACAGCTGCAAATGCAAAATGACGCCAAAGGACGATATTTCCACCGCAAAATCGTAGAAACATTTACGGGATCAAAATAAGGACAGTGCGGTAAAACAAATATAACGACGCACTGTGTAAAGTGAATGGCGCCCCCAATCGTCAATCAGTAGACTTGTCTCAGTGAATTTTGTCGCCTTCGAGGGGGGACAGGGTGTTAAGAAATCATCTTGCAGGGCCTAATCGTCTTTAATCAACTTGAACTTTACAGGGAAAATATCAGACTTTATTCAGGGGATGTTTTGGTCAAACATTAACCATGAATAAAAAAGTTGAAATCATTGTAAAAAACACTTCCCACATACCGCGATAATACAGAGTCTGTACTCCGCCGAGCAATGACGAGCAATGACGAGCATGTCTATTTTCACAGGCATCGCATGGGAATAAACCAAACCACCGTCTGATTTTTTATGTCAGTTTAAAAAGAGAAAGAGTTATACAACACAAAAGACAGGACAATTCGGGAAGGTTAGTGAGCAATCTCTATTCCGATCGGGAAACGTGATGATATCACCCTGATAAGTACCGCGGTAATACAGCGTCCCACCACCCTACTAATAAGGTTCTTTGTCCGGAAACTAGACAACTTTTTCACGAACAAGATTTGCTGCAATACGTCGACATCCAAAGTTGACGCACTGTTCTGATTCAACGAAATCATTAATAATAGTCACTGTACAACTGGTTATACCTGCTCGATCTCCTCCTTCAGCATATTAAGCTGAGGAAGAGCCAACTGCATCAAGTCGATCCCTTGAGGTTCACCGCTGCCACCCGCCATCTTGCAAAACCAAAAATTGTTCGGACATTGAATATATAGCGCCACCACAAGCCAAGAATGGGCATATTGGTGATGATGGGGGGGGGGGGGTGAAAGACAACTTTTTACAGTTGAGGAAAACTTTAGTTGTCACAATTTTGACAATGTCTATCAATATGAGATTACTGGCTGTTATTGCTCTCTCTTGGTTTTTTTTTCAAGGCAAACAACAAAATGTCCCCTTTTTTGGGGGGTGGGGTTGGGGAGAAGAAAACATGTTTTAATTTGAACAGTTCTGTTATGGGCCCATTATAATAATTAATATTGTTTCTCAAATGTGAACAGATAATGTTGTTATTAAGGACATAGGAGAAAGTTTACTAATTGGTGTATTTGATGGGCACCTGTCATCGTTAGGGGAAATTCCCGTTTCGATCTGCAGGAAAATGAATTTACGCACGAGCTCTCATTACAACAAACTTCTTGTAAAGACACCAAGTTCCGTTATCGCACCTGCAAAGTACACGGACTAATGAACAGCGTTTTTATTTTGTAAGTGATGAGTAAGCATCATTTTGTTGAACTGTGCCTTGCTCCTAGCTAGAGGCGCAGGACTAAAGTGCACAGGTTACGTCTGAGGACTTGGGACAATAGGGGATTAGGCCTAAAAATTAAGTGATTATCCTCCGTAGTGTTCGTATTCCTACCTCCATGGTTTATGGCACTAATTGTTGAGAAAAAGTCCAAACAATGGGAACAATGGAAGAGACTGAACTTGAGTCCTTAGTAGTATAGTAAAACACGAGTGGGTGTAATATAATTATAAGTGTGTGTATGACAAGGCCTTCGTTCCCAAACGGGGGGGGGGGGGGGGGGGGTCGGTCGGATTTCCTGCACCACTTCTTGTTTTTCCCGTAGTGTTGACTACCGCCCTTTTATGATACCGTAGGCATTTTGTTGGAAATTATTTAAAAGCCCACCACTTCGGGTCCCTCGACTAAAATAAGTGAGCCAGTAGCTTAATTAGCTCCAGTAGCCATGCACCCCTCCCGCAGCCAAACCTTGATCCGGGGCCCGCCATGCCCAGATAATTTTACTTGACTACAACAATGTTCTGGTCAACGACAGAAGTTACCCTGGTTTTTATCATCTCTGTATCAACTTCTCGCACACACGGTAACAAAACCTTGATTTATTCGCTTCAGGGTTGGCAAAGGGCTGACAGTGAGGGGTGGCCTGAGGAACAGGGAACAGAGAAAACGATCTAATAAGTCATGTCATAAGAGTACAAGACGCGGTCTTGGTGACACAAGGCGGATTTGTGAACCAAAAACATTGATAGGCCAATGACGAAACAGCTGCAGGTCTTTTCCATGTGCATAATCACTAAAGCGGCGAATTATCATTATCAAGTAGACCAATGCTAACGATAGCTGCGGACGCCGGACGCCCTCTCGCGCACATTGTTATGTTCTATTCCGGTCCCAGTGTGGTCGCTTGCTCGCGCTCGTAAACACATTCGTAACAATCAACCTTTGGCAATAAATAATAGAAATTTTCATGCGATTGCTGGCGTACGTGCAGGTCTGCACATAGCTGGTTTATAATTAACACGGTGGTGCTTCCCATACCAGGAAAAGCCGGTTATGACGTATAGTATATTGTCGTTGGATGTCGACAGGCCGGCAAAAAAAACACCGACGACCGGTTTCATTTTCTGAGACCGAGGTTATATACGCGTTGACGAGCGGACGAGTTTTGAACTATTGTGGCAATAGCCGTTTGTGACAGCTCCCGTACAGATCTCTTCCACTACGAGAACAAACGACATCAGGGGAAGTGCCCGCATTTGAATCCTTTTCCCAGGGAGATCTTTTGTCAAAATAAAAGTAAGTAGACTGGTTTTATTACTATTTTGAATGGATCTTTATCTCAAATTTACCAGGTTTTCTGGTCTCATATAGAAGTTGCTATTGAAGTATCTAAGGTGAAAAAGAGAAAACAAAATGTTTAGCGTCCCTGTCTGCTTCTTTTTCAAGGGTGTTTCTTTTTTCTTCTTGCGTTTTCTCCAAAAAATCCATACAAAAATGCAAGAGGATGAGAGGAAGATACCTCGCAGTCGATCTGTTATACGTGTTTTGAATTTAATAGGGCCACTATCGGCGGAAACCATCTTAAAAGGGGACGCCATTTTGGAAAATACTGCTTAGCGGGATCTAAAAAATAAAAGTAAAAAAGGCCTCCTTTAACCCTTTGGAAAACAACATGACGTTAAACACCTTTTATATTTTGTTAAGTATGAGGCAGGGAGCTTGATTTATTTGAATTCAAACGGAATTTATTGCTTGCAACTTTAATTTCTAAATATTTTGTTAACTGGCATCATGACAGTGATCTCGTACCTTTTCAACTAGAGATTTAAGTTGAAAGACACAGTTCGAAGTTGGCAAATTCGATATTGTCGCGATTCTTTACCTCCAATTTCGGGAAGGCTGAACTATTTTTTACCGTGCGTTTTTCGGTCCGTTTTGCGTCTGTTGCGTGGTTAGCCTGTGGCTCAAGGACACATACAAACGGACCAAAACAAGCTTCGACAGCAAGCTTTAACCAACGTTTAAATTATCTGCTTGGATAAAAATATAATTCTTTTGTTGAGTTTTCCAGTTTTCTCGGAGAGGTAATTATAATAGCCTGTCAGTGACAGCATCCCCTACACACATCCCAACACACATATAAATTATGTAGGCCAGTCTTACACATCACAACGATGTGTATGTAGGCCTATTCACGCTTGCATGGAGCCAGAAAAACTGATGCTATTTCTTGAACGCTATAACGGCATTATGATGATATCCCTTTTAGTCAATCGTCCTTGATATTGGCCTACTTAATGTTCAGTCTATGTTCACAATACAGATTGTGAAGCGGTGAATTAGGTCACGATGATTGAGTTCAGTAGACTTACTCATGCGCAATATGGTTAATGCTCACTGTTTTGTTTGGGAAACGAAAGTCTTGAATGATTTTTTTCGTACATTATACAATTAATGTTACATGGCGTACGGGGCATATAGCTCTGAACCAGTGTAGCCCTACGAGAAATAGCTCCTGTGTGAAAATGATAACTTGAAATGGTAAAAGAAAAGTCACGAACTTCAGTGAAAAACATGTCCTTTCGTCGATATGGATCCAAGCTTAAACTTCTGGCTTCTTTTTTCCCCGCGACTCGCTTCTGTGTCTGCGTCTGTGCACTGAGCAGCAGCAACGGTTTATATTCACACACATATTATCAAAATTAAAGTAATGTATTGACTCACTTTGCTATGAAGTATTAGCCTAAATAGGACATTAGGGAGACATTTAGTAGCTCATTTTCATGTCTCCCTATAAAGTACCCAGCCCCCCCCCCCCCCCCCCCCTCCTCCCAAGGAGGCAGAATTTTACTGTCGAAAGTGAGTTATATCGATAGAGAATGGTCCAAAACATTAATATACCAACATTCGTAGGGGTAGGACAGCTGATAATTGGGTTAGATCACATCAAAGTGTCCCATCTATGGTAATTATTAATATTATATGACTTGTATTATCCCCCAAAATAAACCCTTTTGAAATTCTCAAAGCATGATATCAAAAGTATCAAGTACCACACTGGTATTGGAAGAGCATGCGCAGAATGGATATGATTGGTCATTGGTTACCATATTGGCTATAATAATGACATTATTACCTGTTCTATAATTCCAGAGATGTTGCGTTCATCAGTAAACTGGTACCCCAATTATTTCCTTATTTTTATAACACTGAACAATCAGTGGGGGTTAAATTTACCCAATTGTGGGTGGAAACTGCAGCTACACCAAAAATTTGGGTAACCCTATCCGATTGTGTTCAGATAGTTAAATTTTCACCCACAATGGGTAAATGTAACCCCCACAATGTTTCATAGTGCATCAAAAATTGATATTCTGGTTATCATATTTATATGTTCCATTACCATGCAAAGATATCTGAAAATAGTACCGGTAGGCCTATCTCTCAACTCAAGACAGATATTTAAAATAAAATAAATGTGTGAACTGGTTCACAGTGCCATAGATTTGTGTGTAAATTACATGGATTGCCTGTCATCCATACCCAGAATTTATGATCCGCCCTCACCTGTATCTGATCATGGAGGTATTAAAAAGGATATGGTATACATGTGCATGTACCGAGTATGGGCAGTATAGAGTACCGAAGTGATGACGTCAATCAATGCAATGTTTGGAACCAGAATACATTCTAAACTTCATGTGTTTGGAACCAGTTGCCGCGGCAACTGACGTCAGACTTCGGTACTCTATGCTCAAACATCCCTGTTTTATGGGATTTCAATTTTATAGAGGAATTCCAAATTAGCCCCTTCTGCGCACTTCCGGGTTGAAAGCGGGAATGCCAGTGGCAAACAAAACAACGCTTTTCAGCACATTCATTTATGCATGAATTAATCAGGCCATAAAAGAAAGCGCAGGCGCACGATCAGCATAAAGTTGTTTACTGTGACATTGATGAGACCCTCGTTTTCAAACGCAGAAGTGCGCAGATCGGCGCTGAACTCGTCGTTGTGAGATTCCTCTATGCTAACTATCCAACAGCAGATTTACGATAGGCCTACACGCACCCTTTAAAATGCTTCATTTCCAATTGCTGCCCTGTTATGTTGGCATCTTGGCACCTTATAGTCATTCGTTTCCTTGTCGAGGCTCTAGTTCTCTGGAATATTGTTTGTGTGAAATCCACTCTTGGAGCAAAGTATTTTGTTGTTTTGCTTCTCCTATTCCTCAAAAATCACAAACAGGGGAAACCCAGTTCTAAGAAAGCCTATTTATAGCTTTAAGTTGATATTGCATAAAATATATATAGTCACATTATGTTAATAATGTGTCTGAACATTCACCATGTACATTTACGTTGTGTAGATTATATTACATTTTCATGTTGATTACAAAAAAGTACTTTACATGTCAACGATAAGTGCGCACGCCCGCACTTATAAAATTGATAAACATCAGATAAGATTATTGTGCTATTTTCGCTTAAAACACCAGATATACGGTTACTGCAAGGTGACTAGTCGGGCTGATGTTAATTTCTAAACAAATGCCTTGGCCTTCATGTCGTGGTAATTGTGCAAGGGGTGCGTATTTTACTGTAGCATTTCTATTTTGCTATTAAAAAAACACGGGAAAAGAACCGGGTTACTCTGGGGCAAATTTTACGGAGCTGGT
This sequence comes from Hippasteria phrygiana, assembly GCA_037893225.1. Lineage (NCBI taxonomy): Eukaryota > Metazoa > Echinodermata > Asteroidea > Valvatida > Goniasteridae > Hippasteria > Hippasteria phrygiana. The sequence continues at coordinate 43,043 of JAZGUH010000903.1, forward strand.
AAGCACAAAATTTGTTTGCTTAGCAACAAAAGTCTTGCCAAGTGAAAAGGGGTTACCAGCCAAAACCCCATTTTTCCTGCCAAGCAAAGAACAGCTGAATACCACCCACAAGCAATACACACCACATGGATATTTGCTTGGTGTTAAATCCTGTTTATTTATTTTCTTTTTACCAAGGACGATTTTTCAAGCGAATCAAATTTTGCTGCTTTATAGCAGCTCCATATCAAATTAAACCCTATTTTGGTCACTTGATCTGATTCAATTGAGCAAATATCCTTATTTGTACCATTTCAAGTGCTTTTTTATAACTTGCGCGTGAAGTCAGACAATATGATATGGTGTTAGTTTATTCTGGTGTTTCCCAGATCAGGTAAGCCGGCAGGTTGTATCCGTCATGATAGCCGATATCAGCACGTCCACAAAAAATGTTCATGTCACGTTTACACATTTGCACGGTATAACCAAAAGGCATGCATCCGTACATGAGTTTTTAAAATCAGGCTTTCGAATTAATTTTAAGATTCAAAATGCACAGCTATCTACGATGTTGCTTTGCTGGTAAAAGCATCAGCTGCATAATTTCGTGCATGGCTGATTTTAATTTCATTATAAAGACTACCCTGGGTATATCTCCCCAAGGCTGGTAATAAATCAGCAGGCTTCGACATCAAAACAAAAGATGAATTTGAGAAGAAAAAAACTACCAGTATGAATTTAAAGATATTATGTTGTCGGGTCACGTTTTGACAAAAGTTCTGATGACAATTTGGTCCATTTAAACTTCCCACCGAAAGTCCCGGTGTCATATGAATATCCAACTCCATGAATATCCTACTCCTTTTCCCTAGTATTGGTTAAACCATCTCACGTGACCGGCCATTCTCCTAATTGTCGATATCATGATCATCGATCAATTAGCGTGTTGCAATACTGTGTATTTCATAGTGACTAAATTTCACGCTATACACCGGAAACCGGACTGAGATTGGTTATAATTGTCCTGTCAATTTCGTAAGTCAGCAGTAGCGGCAGCAGCAATAGCAACAGCAGCAGCAGCAGCAAAAACGGCGGCGGCAACGGCAGCATTACCAGCAACATCATCAGCAGCGGTAGCAGCAGCAACATCAACAACAGCAGCTGCAGCATGACCAGCAGCATCAGCAGCAGCGGTGGTAGCAGCAGCAGCAACAACAACAACAACAACAACAACAACAACAACAACAACAACAACAACAACAACAACAACAACAACAACAACAACAACAACAACAACAACAACAACAACAACAACAACAACAACAACAACAACAACAACAACAACAACAACAACAACAACAACAACAACAACAACAACAACAACAACAACAACAACAACAACAACAACAACAACAACAACAACAACAACAACAACAACAACAGCAGCTGCAGCATTATCAACAGCATCAGTAGTAGCGGTAGCAGCAGCAAACAACAACAGCAGCAACTGCTACTGCTGCTGCTGCTAACCATTCGTACGCAGGATTCTTGATAAATTTTCCAAGTCGCCGAGACTTTCCCCATCAAACGTGTTTTATACTGTTCCTTGTTAAGTTGATTTTCAAAAGAGGGAGCAAAGATGACTCAACTGTTGCAACATAAAACTGAAGAAAAAAACACGATTCATGCATACGGATCATGCCCAAGAAAAGTCGGAGGCACATGCTTGTGATCTATAGCAGAAATGATCCGTCCTAACGACAGAGAATGACCGCTGCTTCGTATTTCAAGAATGAATGGCATTCCAAAATAATGTTTAATTGGGAGTCGGGAGGTGCTACGGGGTGTTTAAGTTTCTTCCAGTGAGATATTATTACTGTAAACGATCTTGCATGAACAACAATTCCGACTCAATGTGTGTAGTTTGCCGATGCCTTTCCGATCGATCAACTATTTCGTGTCATTATTTATAACACGCCTGTAGTCCGCCGTGGTTCAGCTGTAGGCCTATTTCATCAAGTTGCGGGTCCCTGCACGCCGACGGCCGCGCACCAGCCAAAGTCTTATCTTGCGAGATCACGATCACTTTTTATCACTTTTGTGCATGTAAAAGTCTTGGTACCAAACCCCGACAAGTCTTGCAACGGACTCCTCAGTCTGTCTTTACCCAATAACAGTGTAGGCCTACATTATACATAATCAACTGAACGGAAGATGAAGTCAAATTTCAATAGAATTTTCAATTTGCAATATTTTAAAAATGTTGTAAATTGAAATGGCATATTATTGTAGCTTCCTTGCTCAGTTAGAAAACAAAATAATTTCATCAAGTTGGACGACGCACACGTTGTATCTGGACATATGTATTCTCGTCAAATCTCGTCAAATCTGTTTTGCCCGTAGACAAATTTACTGAGCATTATTTCGGAATACGCAGCTGCGGGCCCAGTGTCTAACAGCGCTGCACGGTCTGGCTTGAGATGCGAAATCGAAAACACGAATTTACGACAACGCAGTTCCTGTTGATTGAAACTGTTCCACGATATATCCCCAGAAGGAAATTTGCAGGAACGCCGGAGATTTCCTCCGAGCATAGAGCAAGGACCTTGTTCTATGCATCGCATAGTGTTGCAGGAAAGAGGTGCTTTCCCGGTTCGTGTCGGTTGTTCATACTCTCTAATAAGGCCTATATAATCATGTTATTATGTGAGCATTAAATGTTCGTCAATGGAATTTATGAATTTATTTAGAAAGCTAAAACCACGGGCATGCCCACATTGTTTATCCTACGACCGTTCAAGTCAACAACCAGTCTGAACCCGCTCTTGGCTTGCCATGAGCTATTTTGACTTAATGAGCAAACCGGTTGAATTCTGTAATTTACTCAAGATATCACGACGTAAACAGCCGCTGGATCATTTGTTTGCGTCGGGCGTGATAACAAACAAAATGATTTCGCTTTCACAAACGATAACCTTATTTTGACCTCAAAATCCTTGGATAAAACAGCCACAGATTATAGTGCCTCCCGGAACTTGAATAGGACCCACGAATTGCATGTAGCTCTTCATTCCCTCGATAAAGGTTATTGATAAAAGAGAGAGAAATATATAGACCTAAAGATCTTTTAAAGTTTGGACCTCCCCGAATACAACAGAATACATCACCAGGGGAAACGTCAACAGTATTCATGGCAATAGCGTCTACGGGCATGGCTGCCATTGGAACTCACGGCTATAGACATGAGAAGCTTTAATCGACCTAGTAATTCCGGACTTTACTGATCTATAGTTCCTGATAGCCTCAGGCGTTTCTTTTGTATAATTTACAAGAGCTTTTAGAAAATATAGAGGTTATTAGCAATAATTGGTTTTCAATCTGAAAACTTACTGTTAATAAAGATGGTACCGGTACATCATCCTAAGAAATACTTCCGTCTGAAATGCCGCCTTCTTCGAGAAAATTGAAGACCTCTAAAGACCTCTAAAACGCTACGACTTAATTATTTCGATTTTAACAATAAAAATAAGCACACCTGAATGTGTACAGAAATTATTGTGAAAACAATGTTTTTTCCGCTATTTTCGCATAACCCGGTAGACGGCTCGGGCTCAAACTTTCACAAATCCGTTATTTCATGTATTGGCTCAAAGTATGAACACTATACCTGCAACTGTGTGGTCAGCTCAAAAATACCTTTAAGTATTTTCACCCAAGTCCATTATGGAATGGAACGGCACTGAATGATTGATGAACAAGTCTGAAAATGTGACACGGCGAACGCATCCATTATTGGAAACTCGTCCTCGTTCACTAGACATTTAAGGGTAGTATATTTCAATCGTCACTCTAGCCCATCTCAGGAAAATGACCACGTCCCTAGTTTTTCATGTTCCTGAATAATAGGTCGAGATTTTTTAATTATAAGAACACAATGTAGCTACTTTTAGGTACAAATTTGAATTTTTGTCGGAAAATCAATTACCAGCAATGCAGCCCCCAATTCCCCCAAATGAGACAGGCGTGCGAACAAAATGAGTTACTTTCTTTCCATCAAAAACGAGTTTAAAGTGAACAAGTTCGTGATACAATCAACTTTAGGCGTATGACTTGTTCAGAGGAAATAAAATATTTTCTCTCATTGCTTATTTGATCAACTTATTATTTCATGTTCAAAATCACATTGGCTTTGAGTCGTTTACCACGTAACGTAGCCATACAATCAAACCAATAATGGACTTCGATTATGAAAATTATGAACTTCGAATAAGTTAGTCCAATTTGTCCATCAGTGGCCAGTTTCACAGAGCTATACTGAAGCATAAAAAGTTGCTTAAACACAAACAAATATGCTTAGTAAAATCAGGTTAGCAGCCAAATCTCCATGTGATCATGCATGCTAAGCAAACAACCAAAGTTAAATCACAAGCAATACCGGTATATACATCACATGGAGTGTTCGCTGATAACCTAATTTTATTAACATAATAGCAAGGTTTTTCCGCCGTGCCGAAACAAATTTGTGTGCTTAATTAAGCAGTTCTATGTCAAATTGGCCCCAGGTTTGACTTATTGAAACACAACGTGAATACCTATAGCGAGTGGCGTAACTATAAATAGGGACATAGGAAGGCGTTCCCTCATCCGTCGAGGCACCCCCACCCCCCTCCCAGCTGGAGCTTGTAGGTACACAAAACAGTCAATTCTATTTTCTCCCTTAATAAGTGGCCGCCAGGGGGAAAAACAACGGTGCACCCCCGGTGCATCTCTAGCTCTGCATATATGACCCTGGTTAGTAAACCCAATTTCAGATAGCCGGTCACATTGCTAGAGAGCCGCCCGCATAGTATTCAAATCAATCTTTAAAAATACCCTTTATGGCTTGCAGATAAAACACCACTCCATGAAGGAAATAGAATCTCGCGACTGCAATTACGCGAATCAATAATCAATATTCCAATTTCAAATCTCGAGAAGCATTTCAACATCTTGCTTAAAGGTTGATCCGAGGTTTAACTCGTTTTCACCGTACGACCCGTCAACGGGTACACCAGCTGTTTTGATTTCCCACCATCGTTTGGAGCATGTAATATGCCGGGCAAAGCTTCTCTTCTTGACCCGGAGGCAATGTACGTTTTAATGTGGCACCGCTGATCATCAACGAAGCTCGTTAGTGACATGGATATTTTTACGTTCAAGAGCATGCACAGGCAGTTTACAAACTGCGTTAGGAAATTGGGTATACGGCCTAAATCATTTATGCTGTGACGCATGTTTATCCACGACATTTGTGTTTTGAGGGTGGTATGTTTTAGAATTTTTAAAAAAGTTGATTAACAACGGAGCAGAAACCAAACTCAAATTGTATTTGTGGCGGCTTGGATGTAATGTTTTAAATTGTTATAAATGTTGTATAATGGTAATGTATAGGAGGAATATATATGGCTGTGGAAAATAAAATATTGGACGACTATTAACAGTATGATATCCAAAACAACAATTATTTGTGATTTTGTTTCACCGTTTTCTCCCAATACTGAGACATTCCCGGAATAATATAGCAGTCTCCCGTAGACACAGGTGCAGTAACATTTAGTGATTGTTGGTGGTCATTCTTCTTTCTCAGATAACGATGGGCCACGGGATTGGAGGCAGGGGAATTTTGGCAAGACTCGGCAAGGCTAATTATGAGGTAACTTACTGTAGGCAAATTTCTTCATCAGGGTACAGGTATTTTACATAATAATTTTATTGATGGATATTCAGACAAGTTTATTAAACAAAACAAGGTTGGAATTGACTATAGAATGTGAATTTGTATTAAAAACGGACATGGATGTGATGTTCAACAACAGATGTTCAAAATCTCTTCAAATTTCTAAAAATTCACATCTCAAAATGAAAACAAAAGGTTATACGAGTAAAAGGATCTACCGATAAACTCCGAAATCAGAAGCAAGTATAAAGGCATACTGTTATTAAACTAACGACCATCTCCATCAAAATGTTCTCTGTCAATTTCCCTTCCTGAGCCAAGAGGGGGATTTACAAATTCGGTCAATATATACAACTCTTCTCTTGGCTATACTACGTACCGGTAATGTTCGTACGGCATGCCCACAACATCTACAGACACCTAATGGAAAAGCAATTTAACTCATTTGGCACTGAAGATAAATCCTCATTCCTTTCACGACAGCCTTGACCATACCTGCAAGCATAACAACGTCTGCTATCATTAGTCAAAGTCCGACTGCATTTCTTCCAGATGCATTTCTTATTCTAAGAAAACTGTAATGTTTTCTTTGGCGTAATTTTCTTGATTTTTCGCCAAGATTTCCCATTTTTACCGAAAAGTAGTAGCCACGCCGTGCTCTTAGATCTTTAAAAAGGCAAAAAAGGGGTAACAAACGTATATACCCGCCTAGTTAGAAATGAACGTCGATGCTTTTAACTCTAACAATATTGCATTAATTTCCATGCACACCGTGTCTCGGTGACGAATTAATACAAAAATGATCTTTGTCTATGGTGTATCTATGGTGTATTTTTTCAAATAATTTGAGTAGGCCTATATTTTGTATATGTACTGAACCTCCATGGTCCAATAGAGATATCCCATAGTGTTAATTTAACACCACGGTGCAAAAACCTACGTTGTGTCTGTATTAAACCATTCCTCCAATACACATACAACATGGTGTTAATTTAACACTCTATAGTTTCTGCCACTTGATTTTTTTCTCTCGATAAACACATAAGTCATGATGATTGTGTCATCTATCTTCCATCCATACAGCTGTCGCCTCTGGTCGTAATCACTGGTGTAGTGGTGGTACTTGCAACTGGCTTCAGCACCTTCAGTATTTTAAAGAAGACTGATGTAGCGTGAGTTGTGTTGCTTTGAATTCGTTTGTCATTATTTATTTGACTGTATATCTTCAGACATTCACAAACATATAATCAAGAATAATCAAGACATAACCAAGACATGGATAATTAAGGCATGAACAGGGCTGTCAAGGGAAAAAACAACAAAAGTATATAGGCCTACTCTTGCGATGTGTTATTATTATTATTATTATTATTATTATTTATTTGGCATATCAAAAACAAACAAATAAACAGTACAATACAAACAAAACAATTAACCAGGGGCACATGCCTGGAGTTAAAAAAGTTTACCTAAAAACTATGACCCGAAGGCCTCCAACTCCAATGCCACTGGCTTATAAACAAAAATTTATATAAAATAGATTTCTATTACAACAAAAATACTAAAATTACTACAGATGTTAAAATTGCACATATACAGTAATTAAAATTACACTTATTGCACTTATAAATACTCCACCCCCTTAAAAAGGGGGGAAAATTCACATCTTAAAACATAAATAAAAGGAAACAATGAACACACAAAGAACAAATAAACCCCCCCAAGAAAACATCACCATTAAACTTGCCATACAAAAAAAGAAATAAACAATTATAATACAAAATACAAAATACTCCACCCCCTTGAAAAGGGGAAACAATCACAAAGCATATATAAAAGGAAACGGTGAACACCGAGAACAAGTGACCTCCCCCCCCCCCCAAGAAAACATTACTATTAGACTTGCCCTGCAAAAATACTCCACCCCCTTCAAAAGGAGCCAAAAATCACATAAAGCAATTAAAAGGAAACAATGTGAACACCAAGAACAAGTGATCCCCCCATGAGAAAACATTACCATTAAACTAATCCTACATATGAAGGGGGGAAAAATTATTATAAAAAAAAAAAAAAAAAAAAAACAGACCCATACTAAACACCTATAATCCAATTTATTGTGGATAGCAGACCCATGTTGATCCGGACCCATGTTGAAATGAATTATATTAATTTGAAAGAGAGAGAGTTACATTATACATAATATACAGCAAGTTTGTCATTTTGCTTTTACATTGATTGTTCTGATGTCTAGGCGTATTGATTTATTGAAATGTAATTGATATTTATTTCTGTTGTATATCAGTTTGTATATTTAATGGTTTTTGTACCTGCTGTACGCGTTGATGGATGAAATTATATTGAATTTTTTTTTTTTCTTAATTGACCTTCCACCCAGTGGGCGTGGCCAGAGTTTGAAAATGGAATCGCAAATTTAAAATAATGATAAGAAAAGCCAAATCGCTTCGCATTGGTTCCGAAGTGATATTAAAATTGTATTTGTAGAAAAAAAAAACTTTGCACGTTTTACGGGATACATTTTCATCCTCGGAGTTCTTCTGGCAACGCACATCGAATAGAACTCTTGAAAACCATAATTGTTTGTGTTATTTTTGACAGGTTATTCAAAGGGTCGAATCCAAGGCCCTGGGAAAGGGTCAACCCAGAACAGCCACAAAAGGTAAACATGATGGTCTCCTCATTGCCAAAAGCAAACTTGAAGACGTTAGTGAGGCGACGTTTAGGCCCTATAGTAGAACTGCTGCACCCCTCCCGTGCTCTGTCAATTAAAGAGGGGATTTGGTGGACGTTTGTTCTATCCCCAGCGGTGGGTCAAACTAGTGTCATCACACGCGAAACGCGTGAAAAAAATTCACAATTCCCAATTCAGAAACGCAAATTCAGAACTTCACCATCTCGTGGTAATTAGTGCCAAGCGAGGCAACGCTTGATTTGCGAGAAACCACGGCGACCCACCTCCAACTTCTAGAGTTGCATTCATGGCTAAATGGCCATCGGCACGAAGGAATATAGACATTATAATACGCGGGCTATATATACATCATCACTATTTACACCGATTTACATTACTGAACCACTATATGTATAGGTTCCATATACGTTCAGTTAACTTGATAGATTTCTTTTGGCAGTTTGATTTGTTTTAGGCAGACTATATCCAATTTCATGGTTCTAGAGTATCGCGTGAGATTTGTTGACCGATTCTCAGTCCTGTTTCTACGGTAATTTAATCGTTACAGATGGCACTTTGCCGTCTCATTTCCGTGCGAGAAAACAATACATCAACATTACAATAATGTTTTGCACGATACTCATTTGACTTCAAACAAGGCACCTGCCTACAGATAGCACGCGTATATAAATTAATGCACAAGATCGTGGCCATATTTTTCGGTCACTGATAGAGTGTCTTGTTTAGATCGAATGTAGTTTTTAAACTGTAGTTTTTTTCGAATGTAGTTGCCCCCTGGCGGCATTTGAGGCGTCATAAAAAAAGTGTTTTTAGGACGGTTTTAAAACGGTTCAGACGTTATTTGCCCTCCCTGGCACACGCTGCTCCCGGGTACACGACCAAACCAATGCCAGCCGTATTTTGCAACTTCGAGCCAAACATAAACAGACAGACTGATATCATTCAAAACTATACTCGAAAGCACAATGGGCGGGCGACCTTTCTCCCTATACTGACAATATATGTAGGCCTATACCTATATTTCATGTTAATAATTGACATGAACTGCTGTGACATTTTGAACCGCTTTGTTTATACTGAGCGCTGTGCCATTATAAATTTGATGCTATATGCGCGACCCCAAGTCGAAACTGTTTTGATCGAATGCATTCCCGTTTTATAGCTTGTGTCTAAACAGTGTGTGATTTATTGTTTATGATCCAAAATAATAAAAAGTGTGATACAAGTTGATTAGCAGCTGTAGTTTATAAAATGTTTCTTCCTGTATGACTATTCTGGCAGTGAAATAATCTGTGGTTAATTTTCATCTTATTTTTTTCCTTTTGGTATATAGCTTCTAACCTTGAACCAAGAATACAAGGTCAACCCAGCCATCGAGAAGCTCAAGAGAGAAATCGGATCGACCAAGTAGAAAGCTCGTAAATGTAATAGGTACCAAATTTCTTTCAAAGCCTCAATTTTTTGTCGTATATATCCACACAGAAAGGTACACAGACTCATTCTTTAAAAGCTCACTTCTGTATAAAACCCTTGCATCGTTGCTATCTTATTATGACAGCCACTTTGGGTATCATACCAATTTCATAAAGCTGTTAAGCACAAAAATTTGCTTAGCATGCAAATGCTTCCTTGATAAAAACTGGATTACCAACCAGATTTCCATGTGTGGAATATTGCTTTTGACTGGCATTTAGCTGTTGTTTGCTTAGCATGAAAATTACATGGACTTTTGGCTGGTAACCTGTTTTTACTAAGCAAGACATTTTCATGCTAAGCAAATTTGTGTGCTTAACAGCTCTATGAAATTGGCCGACATGTCATAATACCATGGAATACCGTAGAATACCATGGCCTTAGTGATTACGCCGTGTTCGACTCATGTACAATGGTACGTGGGTTCGAACCTTGCCAAGAACATGGTGTTTGTGTCCTTGGGAAAGACACTTAACTACAATTTCCTCTCTCCACCTATATAGGAGTATAATAAATGGGTACCTGAGAGAGGCAAGGCCATATCGGCTGCTGCATGGTCCAGGGCCTGATGAACGGGGTAATAATTGTAAAGCGCTTTGAGATCGTTGGAAAGCGCTATATAAGCATAACAATTATTATAATTATGGAGACAATGCGTCACACTTCAAGTAAATTTCGGCAATTACGGAGTTAGCGAGATTTTCGCCGTACTTACTGCTTATGGCTCACATGGCTCCGTTATTAGCAGAAAGTTGTTTGCTTGAAAAATCCCAGATAAGATTCGAACCTGGCTGAATGTTGTGTATCATAAATAATGGCCACGCACATGGTGCCTGTCTTGGCGCTGTATCATATAGCGAATAGGACTCGCCTAGATGACAAACGATTGTAATTGAAGCTAGTAGCGGTATGATAGGTCAAAATGGCTACCATTGGTATAGCATGGTGCTCATATGGTCTGTAAAGTTATTAGTGTTGTGAAGTTGAAAGAAAACTGGAGGGAAAGTATAGACATGAAAGGTGTCGTCCAAAATAATATCAATATGTTTTAAAGATGGGGCAGGGGATATTAAAGGCAACATAAAAATGTTGATTGTAGGAATTCGAAAGAATTAGAAAAATTGCGAAACTGTTGAAAATTGCAATTTACTATTGTTATGGATCGATATTTTGACAAATACTTTCTGTTGGCCCCTAGTTAGGGCCTACGTGAAAATAGTGAAAATATTTGACGGCACCTAATAAAATTAGTGATGTATTTGAATCCAAATGCTGTAAAATTAAAATTGTAACACGTCTTGTTTGTGACTAGTTTACATTATTATTGCCTAGGCTAATGAAATGGTGGTAGTCTGAATGGTAAATGTTTATTAGGCATATACGCTTGTATGCAATAACGTCCGGTGTGCATAGGTTAATTTAATCTACGAAATGTTGACGAGAAATATGCAGAACTTTGTCTCATGAGAGTTTGCATTGTGTATACCAAATGTATAAACTGAAATACTATGTGACTGTTATTTGTATGAAATATGCACTATAGCATTGTGAATTTAATCATGCATCGCTGGTGTCAAGAATATAAAGTGTGCCAAAGTGGTGCACGAGCAGTGCCTGGTTCCCGCGTTGCAACGCGTGGCAAAATAGTAATGGTGCTATATTGGGTATAATCTTTATTAAGAATTGATTTAACGAAGTATGTTAATGAGATGTTGTAGATGAAATCTTTCAGACATGCAACCGTTACTGTGATCCAATCAAGGTAAGAAAATCAAGACAAAAAACAGGTGGTTAACACGGAGCGGGTTCCAAGTTGACAAAAATGACGGAGTTGAAAGTAGGAGCTCAAACAAAGAAGGGGGGCACGGGAACCTAACAGTTTGAACAAATTAAAGTGCTTATGTAGTATATACATCATTTGCTTTTGCTGTAGGCCTCATAAAAAGAAATAGATTTGGGGGTTAGTATTTTATAACGTGCTAGCAAATACTGTAACACTGACCTGTTTACAGTTTGGAGTGTATATGCTGGGAAAACAGAGGAGAAAAATATGTTCTAGTAGCCTATAGTTTGGTTCCCTGACCAATACACAAAACGGAGCAATTAGGGGAGGGGGAAGCAATTATTGATAGGCGCATTAGTGTTTCTCGATCACGTGTTCCAGAGTGACCTCGCTCATTATTCTGGCTACCAAAACCTCGTGACCTCAAATCTAGGCCCACACTGACGAAATTTGACCATAAGATCTTAATCCCCAAATAGGCCGATGCATACTACTATAGGGGTATTCTCAAATATCAAGAGTGCGTTTGGGATACTAATTTTATATTATTAGTCTGGAGTGATTCATATAGAAATCTGCTATGTTTGGAGATATGCTACCACACCTCCACGTGTACAGAATGAATGTTACCTTGAAATATACAAAAGTATATCATGATGTTCTCAGTGTCCGAGTGCTTTGCGTTAAAATTTCGTATTAGTGATTTATTTGGAATATTATAAAGGTAAGGTATATTTCAACCTGTACGACAAAAATCTTAAGTTTTATCATGCGTAAAATGTATCGAGGCAATGGGGTGATAAAGTTATAGAACATATATTTACAATAAAATTGAATGCCTATTGTATTTAATTTGTAAATTATAAGTTGATACATGGTTGTAAACATATTTGTGAATTGGTTTATTAAATTGTACAGACATATAAACAGTCTCTGTCTTGTCCATTGTGATTTATTTTTTAACACATTGAGCGGCCAACATCGAAAACACACGACCATTTTGGCCTATTAAGGCTTCAAAAGAAGAGGGTGACTGGATGCGGCTATCACGGTGAGCGCTTTTCCGGGCTCCGGCAAGGCGATGAATAATACAACGTAGGACGTTTGCCTTATGAATAACCATACATGACTAATCTTAATAATTTCAACCGGAGCGCACTGGCTTTGTGTACGTCCCACCACCGCATGTACCGTTTCAACTTCTATATGGACCTGGGCCAAGGCCTCTGCTTAGCGCATGCATAACCCGGTATACCACCCAACCGCGCCCGCTTGTACTCCAGAGGTGCCCATTTTGTACTTTTTCTTCTCACTATAATATATTATGTACCCAAACCAGAGGTTTTATACTTCTCTTTTGTTTTACTTACGGCACCCAACCCGCGCCCGCCCGTACTCCAGAGGTGCCCATTTTGTACTTTTTCTTCTCACTATAATATATTATGTACCCAAACCAGAGGTTTTATACTTACTCTTTTGTTTTAATACGGCACCCAATCGGCGCCCGCATGTACTCCAGGGGTGCCCGTTTTATACTTCTCTTTTGTTTTCACTATAGGCCTTTGTACCCAACCGGTGCCCGCCTGTACTCCACGGGTGCCCGTTTCATACTTCTCTTTTCTTTACTATTTTAAATCTCCAAACTTCATTATGCTATTTGGCTCCGTACATGATCACTCACCACTAGAGCTAATCTGCAAGGCGGATCCAGGATTTTTTGAAGGGGCGGGGTTCCGCGCCTGGCAACAGTACGCTGGGAAAACGACCAGGTCAAGTTATGTAACAACACGCCCTGCTTGCAACCACGGCTTTATCGGACACGGGGTACTAGAGTACATGGTACTGACATGGATCTCGGAGATTTGTACCTAATATTCATACCAAACGGGCAAAGAAACAAAAAATTCGAGTAACAAAGTAGTTTCACAGCCAGTTTCATGTTTCCTACCTCCATGGTTCCATGAAGTACTCAAGAACCGGAAACTGATATTCTTGAAGGCCCAAAACTCCAAATTTTTATTACAAGTCATTTAAAAAATGTCCAAATGCAATTTGTTTTACATTGGAACACATTGCTGCTGTAGCAAATTAGTATGAACATTTATTTTAATTGAGCACATGTGCAGAAACTTATTAACCCATTGCAAGCTGCTTGAATTGGCGGCACGCCAATTCAGAAATCTACTCGATACATTCAGAGTTATACTGTACAAAAACAGGTTTATCAAATCGCAGTCATTTCAAATCAGCACAGGATATTATGTTTGGAATTTGATCATGAAAGAAGTCCTATTTAATGGTGCAGTATTCTGTTCGCACTTAATTGACCTAAACCCAGGCCATTTACTCGGATAAGTGTCCGAATTCAAGTGATTCGTGGGAGTGTTTCGACAGGAGTCAAGTGACTAGCGGCAAAAGAATACACGCTGTTTTTCCAATTCCTTGCTCGGTGGTTTTTCTAATGAAGTCATTCACACCACATCACAGTATATATGGAAATCCAATTCGCAAGTCGTTAAAACCACAAAGGTGACCTCGCGTTGCATATGATTTAATGTGACCTTTAACTTGCATACTGTCTGAATTCGTGAACCACTGCCACTACACACCTTGTCTGAGTATCAGACGTTGCATGCATTGCATGGCTCGTCGCGTTGCACGAGCGGCTATTCCATAGACTACTACACACCGTGGAAGTCGTGTGGCATCTTTCAGGAGTGTCGCTTTCGTTTCCTATTAAATTTTAAACTCTGGTTTCTCTGCGAAGCGTACAAATATTTCGCCTTTTACTGAAGATTTCCGTGCAGAGAAACGGCAACACGAGTTCGTAACAATTTTTAACGGTCATTCGATAGAACGGCCTAATGAAAAGTCGTGCGCAGTAACGGGCCGGTCACACTGGCCACGAAAACGATGCAAATAAACGCTCTCTATTTGTGGATGGAACGCGCGCGTATTACACGCACGACACCAATCAATGCCATTTATTCTCACCGTTTTCGTTTACGGCTTCTCAGACAAAAGGTATCGGTACGTTGTTCATAATAGATGTGGTTTAATTAGCATAAAAAAGTCTTCCTTGGGTAAAATTTACAGTTTCACCAACCCAAATTGTACACTGTAGGGCCTATGTGATGTATATTTCTTATGAGTGACATTCAGCTGTTGTCTGTTTCATTGAACTGCACCCTGGTTTTCACGAGCCCAGCTTTGAAATGAAAGAAAGGAAATACAATTTCAGCTTTAGAATCAAGAAACACCGAAGAACTACGTCTCACATAAACGCGCGAAAAATGGAAGCCACAGGTCTTTCGGCAGGCGCCATCACGAGCACTATATACAGTTAAAATTCCCTTTGGTCTACTTGCATTATAATGTACCAGCCGTGCACGTAAAGCTTGTCCATCGGTCCTTTTTTCTGCGCAAGTAATATTTCGGGTACAAACCTATCTATACTATGCAGCACATTTTTCAAACGTCCCCCGCTTAACACATTATAATTTACTTGAAGATACCAAAACAGTTTCAGTTGTGTCTGATGTAGGATAAAGCTTAATCCACAAGGACATATAATTATATTAAGAAGGGAAAGAACGAGGATTCTTTACACATTGCATGAACATAAAAAAAACACTCGGGTGCACAGGAAAGGTAAACAGGCGCCGATGTAGACGAGCACTGAAACTTAAGATATCCAATTGTCCCTGCACGCGTCTTTACTTTAGAAATGAACTCCTTGTAATTTGAGTGATCGCCGGGGCTGGCTGGGCTCGGACAGGTTCAGGGCCCGTGGGAAAAGCAGGCAGCAGCCACACTTGGAATTCAGTACTGCCATACTGGCATATTATGCATTCTCTCCAGGTTGCCATACTGGTATATTATGCATTCTCTCCAGGTTAATCCAGGTTAAAGAGTTGGTGATTATAAGAAAGGCATAAATATATATGATTTTTAAGTATTTTCCTGAGTTATTCATAACATGGGCCTGATGAGAGGGTTGAAATGGAAAAATAAATAAAACTAAGGAAAAACGTCTTATACAATCAGTACTAATGTGTTTTATTTACATTTTCAAAGCAAACAAAAAGCAACGAGCAAAAAATGTGACAATAAATTGTAAACCTGTCCGGGTGTGAAACTGACAGTAAAACCCACAAATGAACAGGAAACGAGAATGCACAAAATAAAAGACTGAATGAGTATTGAGAGTGGGTATGTATGATCTGAAAGTTGGAAAGATGATGGCTGTGTCACTTTCGAGTGAGATCTGGAATAATAATAATAATAATACAGGTTTTTATATAGCGCTTTTAGCAAGATCAAAGCGCTTTACACGTATTATTACCCCTGGTCATCGGGCACATTAATCATTCCTGAAACCTTCTCAGCTCCCTGGGGAGTATACAGCCCCGGCTGCTATTTTAAGCGCACACGGGCTAATCAAACACATAACCATCACTGCCCTCACAGGTACCCATTTACTCCTGAGTGGAGAGAAGCAACTTGTGACAAAGTGCCTTACTCAAGGACACAAGCACTATGACCCCCCAGCCGGTCTCGAACCCACAATCTGCAGTATCACGGAGATCTTGAGTTCAATACACTAAGCCACGAGGCCACAGCACTTCACTAAAGAAGAATGGGCAAGTACATGCAGTTTGTTCCTTTAGAAAATGAAAAAAAAAAAATGACGAATTTCTCTTTTTGGAAGTAGGTGTTGATCTAATGGGTGTTTTTTAAAACAATAACAAATGATATTTAAATGAGTTGCGGAGAGTCAACTATAAATTGTAAAACATACAGCTTGGGTAGAAATTTGGGTCAAATATCTATTTGAGATATTAATATACAGAAACCTACAAAAACAGGAACTTAAAAGAAGGAATGTATCATATATACACAGCGACTTTAGAATGAGAGTCAAGCATGTCTGTTCAAAACCGATTATTTTATTTTTTTTATTTGGGGGGGGGGGGGGGGAATTGGTTTGAAAGTAATCATGTTTAGGGGAATATTTTAGGAATTTGTTTTTGAGGGGAATGTGGGGCTGTTTTGAGGGAAAAACTGGTTGTACATGGTATTGACCTATCGCCGTTTGTGAGTTAACCACGCCCCTTAGACAACTTTACACAAGTGCAGCACGTGGATGCGATGCGCGAAACGCGCAGTAGCGTATTATGGGGAATCATTGCATACACGCTCTCTCTGACCGGATGCAGGAGTTGTCTCAGATTTCTGAGACAACTTTGCCCACGTGTGCATGCAGACTTTCGTGCAACCACTTATTGCAAAAAGTGGGAAAATAGCTTTTCCCAATTTCCAGCCGCTCGTTATAACGCGTATCTGAATAATGCAGACTCCCCGAACCCCACTCACATAATTTTTACCGTCCGAGAATCGGGAAAAACTTAAGAAATATAAACAGAACAAACTACGCTTAACGGGCTTGGCCAATGTGCTGCAAACAAAATTAGTATAATGAAAACGTGATGGGCCGGTTGAGCGTTTGCGTTAAATTTGACATGTATTCGCGTACTGCGTTTCAAGGAACAGGGCGCACATGCGGCCGAATAATGCACGTATTTGGAATGTTTTTTGTTAGTCCAAGATTTTGAATATCATGTGATGTTCAACAGACGCTACGATTGGATAATGGTCATGAACGGCGATAGGTCAATTCTTGTATCAATTCTGTGAGTGTGTACCAGGGGTCTCTTTTTGAAAGAACGCGTACTGGCGGGTGAGGTGGGCATGAGGGGAGAAGCGAGGGGTTTGTGGAAGGGACTTCAAGGGAGAGGAGTAGAGTTTGCGAATGGGAAAGCAATTGAGTTCTGAAGTGATGACGTCAATGCAATGTTTGGAACCAGAATACTTTTGTTATTTTGCGTCAATGTGTTTGCATGACTAGCTGTTAACAAAGAAACAGTCAAAATCTCCATTTGTTTAGAGCCAGTTGTCGCGGCAACTGACGTCAGACTTCGGTACTCTATAGGAAAGCAAATGTGTCATCTTTTTATGACTTTGTTGATTTGCATCATACAACCACAGAAAAACGTAAACAAATATTACCAATTTTGTCATTTTGTGTACACGGTCAAATTTCTTGAATATTTACATAAGACACTGCTCCAAGAAACAACTGACCTATGGTAGAATGGAAGAATATTGATGTAGTTTCTCATATACATGTACTGTCCAATCAATAAGAAAAAATTTCTGAGCTCATGCTATGCGTGCACGCCAAATGCCTGTGAAACCCACGCACTCGATGGACGTCTCCTTATTTGTTTGTTTATTTCCAAAGCTAAAGTTGCATCGGTTTAAGATCGCAATAAGCCAGTAAACGTGTAGAATTTAACATATGTATGACAAAACATTATGATAGTCAGATTTCACAAAATCCGTATATATATATATATATATATATATATAAAAAAAAAAATCACATTTCCCCATTTTTTTTGAATTTCCGTGTGAAATATGGAAAATCCGTACTGGTTGGCAGCTCTGTGCAAGGCTTTTTCAGAGGACCAAACAGACAGGCACTGCTCATGATTCACTGGGTGGTGCACTGTTGAGGGTCGTCCTCCCCCTTGTTTGCCTCTGCAGCGTCCCTCTCCGCAACCGCCTTGCTGAGCCAGTTGCGGTCGTCCCGCTGATGAGATGGCGCCCCCGTTGTCGGGACCCGGTGCAGGCCGGAGATCTTCTCGATGTATTTTGCTCCGGGTTGGTCATTGGGCTTGGATTTCTTGGGAAGGGTGTGATGACTTGTGGGGTCATTTGTGTCTCGCTCTGTAGAGAGTGAAGAGGGAAGAGGGGGAGGGGGGCCAAAAGAGAAGAAAAGAAAATGGAATGTTTGGAACTCTCGTAACCTCTTGAATATGGACGGCCATGGCGGTGGTTTGAAAAAGACCACCTGGCCGGTTGTCTATATGCGCATTCCTGCATGTACTCAATCCATTGTTTGCCTATTGGCTGCACAAGCCCATGCATACAAGCACCCCATTAAAGGTAGTGTACATGATTGGTCATTGTTGCACTTTTCAGAAATGGGCGGATTTGGGGGTCAGTATTTTATAGGAAATATCGTTCCACTGACCTGTTCAAAGTTTTGCGTTGTTGGATGGCGAAAAAAACGGTGTTCGTTTTCAACCGTCGGGCGGATAATAGCCTTTAGTCAAGGCGCACGAGGCAACCTGGACGCGAGAAGCGCCCCGAATATGCCAGCATGTCCGGGGCGCCACTCGTCCAGGTAGCCACGAGCCTTGACTAAAGGCTACAGGGCAAGTTTTCCAACAATTTCCGGCTGGAAATC
Organism: Hippasteria phrygiana; assembly: GCA_037893225.1. Lineage (NCBI taxonomy): Eukaryota > Metazoa > Echinodermata > Asteroidea > Valvatida > Goniasteridae > Hippasteria > Hippasteria phrygiana. The sequence goes on from JAZGUH010000903.1 coordinate 62,019, forward strand.
GTTGGAAAACGATATAAATTTCCACTTTTCTTGACAAGGACAGCACACCTGGTGCCATGATTTCACAGGATGATTGAGACTACTATTAACTTACAGTCTAGTAAGGTATTTCGTAATAATTCAATAAAAAAAATTGGAGGATTACCAATCGTGTACACTACGTTTAAATACCAGCCAGCCACTAATGAGAAGTGGTTAATCGAGTATCAATGAATCTAAGTGGCAAGATTAAATGCACCTTATGCCACCAAAGCTTCAGCTGTAACCATTTTGAACAACAGTTGCAGCAATACATCCTAAAACTCAAAGGGGGAGGTGAGTTGGTCTCACCAATGGTGGAAGTTACTCCGCCTGGGTCTATAGGTCTGAAAATTGGGATAATTTCTTTGGTATCTATTGAAGATTTATCGTCTGTTTAGATCTGGACCCAGGAAAACCCAGGAAAACCCTTAAAGGGTGGTAGGGATGCCAACCTAAAATGTGGCCAACCCCACCACCTCTGTTGTAGCCCTTTTATACCTATTTCCAAAAATAGTCAAAATGGCTGCCAGCATTTCTTGACGAGATATTAATTTCATTTTCCCTTTTCACTTTGTTGTTTAAAATAAAATATTGTTTAGAAAATAAATAAGAACAGTAGCCTCAAAAAAAAAGGAAGCCGCCAAGGACGCTATACATATCCGTGTCTGAAATGCCGGGTAGTTTTGTCCGGCATTCACTGTAATGCATCAATAGCTAAAACACAAGCTGTAGACAGAAAATGACAAATTTCGTCACAGCTTCAGCCTGCAATTCTTCTGGCAGAAAGCATACCTTTGAGTGGTGATGCTGTGACTCCGTCAGTCGCGTTGCTTGGAGTCGCTCTCTTGAGATGACCAGCCAAAGAGCGGGCTTTCTCCTTCCAGTACCGGGCTTCCTGCTCTGCCTCAGTTCTCTTTGAGCTGTGGGAAAAAGAAATATTGCTGATTATATGAAATCAAGAACACCAATCCTGACAAAGAGACAAAATCCTGCATATTTTGCATTTTTTGTCCAAGGATAAAAAACAAACTGTAATGCCGATGCCAATTTTTTTTCATTTGCAGCATTTGCAGGTCATTCTCTACGGATACTGTAGGGTGTTAATCAAAGGGGTTTGCCAATTGAATACGAATTCAATTGTCCAGCTAAAAGCAATCTAGGATTAGTCTGGCAAGCACTCCTACTATTTAAAAGGTCAAAATCAGTCAAAATTTCCTTCCACCTCCCCTGCTATACTTTTACACAGACATGATCAGATTACATGTGGTTTTGTACTATGGCAGGAGGGTCAAAAACAATCACCCTGACTGATTTTGACCCATACAACAACATGGCTCAGAATGTATGTTTGCATAGGAGGGTTAAAAGAGACATTTTTGGCCCTCAAGCCGCCCCCACCCCCAAAACTTACAACTGATCGTGGTACTTCAAGTCCTTGTGCTCCAGCTCTCGCTTGGTCTTCTCCAAGGCCTTGGTCAGTTTGTAATTCTCGGCCTTGATGGCAAAGATGGCACAGCTTTCAATGATGCCAGAGCCTCCAGTAGCTTCAGGGACTCGATCAGTGGGGGTCGCTGGAGCAGTGCTGGAAGCTGGAGGAGAGTTTGGTGAAGGAGACAAGGGGAATTCCATCAGTACATGGATAGAATCAAAATCTCTGAGACAAGCGAGAATCTCCATTCAGTGCATCAACAGCGAGGCTAATTAAACAGGGTCTAATTTCATGCAACTGCTAAGCTGAAAAATATGCTAAGCATGAAAATCTTCCTTGGTAATAATAATAATAATAATAATCAGCATTTAAGAACACTCCCTGGGGAGTATACAGCCCTGGCTGCAAGTTAAGCGCACGTGGGCTAATCAAACACATAACCACCACTGCACTCACAGGTACCCATTTACTCTTGGGTGGAGAGAAGCAACTCGTGACAAAGTGCCTTGCTCAAGGACACAAGCACCATGACCCCCCAGCCGGTCTCGAACCCACAATCTGCAGTATCACCGAGATCTTGAGTCCGGTAAACTGGATTACCAACCAAATGTTTCATGTGACGTACATTGTATGTTTGCTTTATGACTGGTCCTGAGCTGTTTTTTGCATAGCAAGAAAATCACAGAATTTGGGGCTGGTAACCCGTTTTTACTAAGCAATTTTGTGCTAAGCAATTTGTTTGTATTGAGTAGCTACATGAAATTGGCCCCAGATAAGAGTCCATGATGAGAATCAGTAAACTGTGTCCAATGACAACTCACTCACAGATCACACTGGAGAACTACGTGCCCTGTGATGAAGGCTAGATTAAAATAGAGGGTAGGGGGGGTAGGGGGGGCTTGCATTCAGGAAGTGTGAAATGGAGCACAGTTCAAGATGGGAAAGACAAGGAAACAGAGCGGTAGGTTGCTCACCTTGCTGGGGTGGGTGACTCCGAAGCTTCTCAATCTCCTTCTTGTACTGCTGTACCTTGTTTTCTTGGTATTGGACCTCCGATCTAAGAGATCTGATCCTGAAAAACATGAACGCAAATAACATATGAATAAAAGAAAAACTGATTAACAAACAAGATACTGTCCCGGAAAAGTGGTCTTAATTTTGCCATCTTATGGACAGAAAGACAGGTGGCTGGACGAGCCAGTACTTCATAAGGCCACTTTTGTGTTAGTAACTTGGATTATGAAATCCACTGCCTTCAAATGTTTTGCTGGGCAAATAAATATAGCTATTTAAGTTTGGTTTTGGTCATTTACTTTCCTCAATTAAAAATACAGAAAGTAATAATTCAGGATTAAGATGGTCAGGGGGCCGAGTTGGTCAGGGGGCCGAGTTGGTCAGGGGGCCGAGTTGGTCAGGGGGCCGAGTTGGTCAGGGGGCCGAGTTGGTCAGGGGGCCGAGTTGGTCAGGGGGCCGAGTTGGTCAGGGGGCCGAGTTGGTCAGGGGGCTGAGTTGTGAGTTTATTACCAGCCCAGGCAATAGCAAAACTCACTTGTCCTCCAGTGGATCAGTGCCTCTCAGTAGGTCCGTCTCCAACTCATTGATGCGTAGGTTTTTCTCGGCTAGCTTCTGTTTGTGAGTCTTCACCAGCTCCTCCACACCCAGGTTCTGCCTCTTTAGCTCCTCAAGTCTGACCTTGTTGGTCTGCAGATGAGAACAAGTGGAAATGGCCGATATCATGGTTGGGAGGGGCCATCAAGGTGGGGAGAGGGGATTGGAAGCCCCTGCTCTGTCCCATTTTGATTAAAAAATTGATTTTATACTCAGTTTCGAAACAGCTGATTCTTTGACCTCACAGTATTCAGTTTCAAGACGGCATGACTCGAAACTATTTCAATTTCTAAAATATTCCTCATTTCTTTTCTCCAATTAGGCATTAAAAACCATCTTCGTATTAAGTAAGGATCTTGTAACTGAAAAATTGCATGCGAGCACTTTCACCTTAACAATTTGACCGGTGAATGATTCTGCTGAAAAGGTTAAACTCATGAATAACAACAGGTCTTTTTTGTGTTTTAGTGGGGTTTTGTAAACATTTCAAAAGAATATAAAAGCCTGTTTGCTGCAGTTACAAATGTTTGCCAGTAACACTTCAAATATACAGTTCACTCAGAGTATCAAGTGACCTCCTGGAGTGTGACTCTGGGTGAACTCTTTGCCAAACTCCATAGGGAGGACTGCATCATCAACAATATTATATTAGAAATATATTAAAAAAACATGTTTCAGTGGTCGTATTTTCTTGTTGCACTCAACATTGACAAAGGAAAGGTGGCACACCTCAGCTTCTTGCAACCTCATCTTCGTCTGCTGGTGTTGGGCCTTCTCCTCATCAAACTCATCCTCCAGCTCACTGCATGTCTGCACCAGGCCATCGTAGACGTTGGCCAACTTGTCCAGGTCGGCTGTTTTCCTCTGCAGTTTCTTGCTGGTTTTATCCATCCGGGACTGGATCTCACTCTAAGGCAAGAGATAGAAAGACCGAGCGTCGATAAAATCCTTAGTTTAAAGCGGGAGGAGGAAATGCAGGGAGGAATTTAATCAAGGTCTGTCCTTTTGAAAGGAGTAAAGCACTACTTACAGTTGCAGACGAAAGTTTACATTTACTCAGACATTGTTTCTTCTTTTGTTCCTGGAGCAGTTCTGTTTCTTGCAATTTTTCTATTGTAAATTCTCAATGTGTACAAAAAAAAAACCAGTTTTGGGACGAATTGAGAATTTGTTTGCAGAGCTATGGTGTATGCAAACTTCTGATTGCAGCTGTGGTAGGTTTTCTGTCGGGTTTTTCTTGACTGGTCTAGTTGTTAAGACATCAGTAGTCTTGTACTTTTACCATAACAGTACTGAATCCTACAATTTCAATATGATTCTCCACACACCCTAGGGAGTTTGGGTTAAGGTACCAATTGTGACCGGCTCTGCAAAAAGGGGTATTATGTGAAAACACACACAGGGCAGTTCTATGTGGAATGGGCGAAAAAATCTTCATGTAAGTGATTTTTTTGTTTTTGGTTTGTTAACTTCTTTTATATCTATATTTTCAGAATTAATTTTCAGAAACATTAATGTTGATGAATAAAGATGAAAAAATAAATAAATCTTATTTCTTTGCACTTTTTGTGTTTAAAGGCCTTTATCTCTAAGGGAGGACACCAATATTATTTGTCCCGTTCCCACGCGTGCGGACGCGTTCCTCACCGTTCTTCACGGGAGGCAATAAAACTGAACAAAAGGACCGTTCTCACGCGGTGGAACGGGGGGAACGCCCCATTGTACTGTGCTTTTGTTATGTTAAGTAGCCGTTCCGACGCGTGCGGAACGCGAGCAGCATCAAAGGTATGCGATCTTTTGATCAACACTAATTTATTTTTTAAAGGAATTAAACCAAACTTCTTTCTGAATCTACAGAGGTTATTTTACCTTTTTATTTAGTTGTGCTGAGCACTCCTCTAAAAAGTAAATAACAAGCTCCGATATGATCTCCGGCTTTAGCTATTTGACGTAAAATTAACGTGGTTCAAAAACAAGTCATTTTATATTCCCTTGTTTTGAAAGTATTTTCGTCAGGTTTACTGCACGATTGCTGCCATCGGAGCAGTACGACCCTTTCTCTGTTCCGTAAATTATTTTTTTAAAATGTATATATACAAATAAGTTCATCCATCACGCGCAATCACTAAAGTACACAGTGAAAGCAAACCAAGATTACATTTTTTTTCGAAGCCATATTCATGCGTCGACTGTAAGTATGTTCTGCTTATTGCTTTACTGATTGACAGAAAGATTTTTTTCTGAAGAATGCCTCGTCTAAACGTCTAAACTTTTAGGCAATGTAGATATTTCGTTGGGCCTAAATGTTCCAGACAGAATCCAGAAGACTATTAATAAGATTTTAATCCAATGCCCATATATTCATTTCAATGTCACTTTCATTTCTGTACTCTGAAAAAATATATTTAGGCAACAGGAATAAACACAAGAGGTGTAAAAATCGTATAAAAACAACGAACGCAAGTCAGGCGTAAAAAGTGGTAAGCAATAAGGCAATATGAGAAATAAAACATGCTTCTTATTGGGGGCCGCCTGGATTTGTTTTTTAATATTTACTTGTGAAACTTTTGGTGAAAAAAGCCCAAAATGTAAACCGATCCATTGGATCCGTTAATTTGGGAAAATATGAGTATACAAATGTCAAGATATCTCGAGAACACAAAATGCCACAGGGGTCAAACCTACACCAATTTAAAGCTTAGGATATGACAAGTGTGACTATGTATATAACTAATTTTTCAAATTTTGCGACATAATAGCCCTTTTTGCAGAGCCGGTCACAATTAAACTCACTACTATAGTGCTGAAACAATAAGGACGGCATACCTTAAGAAATTTTACATCTTTCAATAAAAACTTTTGGGAATTTGCTTATGGTACTGCATCACATAAGGGCAGCACATTTGATTTCAATCAGACAGTTCGGTATCTCGAAGGTCAAAGGTTATTCGGGATAAAATTGCTGACGTAATGTCATGCAATGTTACGCGAATGCCCATTCCGATTGAATTTAACATGTGCGTGTTGTGCGACCACCTTGCGCATTCATACGCGTGCTTTAGGTCCCGGGTCATTTGGGATAACTATGTCATTGAGCACATGCGCAGTTGAAATACCGAACTGGCTTATTCAAATGTCAGCCAAAGGAAACAATTCTGGACAATTTTGGTCAAGGATAATAAGGGGCTGACTGGACTGCACACTCTGTACAAGCTAGAAGGTGCTTTGTAACATGGGCATGTGACGTTATTATTCAGCCACAGAAATTGATGACAAGATGTCAATTCACTGGAACAAAATTATAAGATTCCACCTTGCATGTCCTTATTTAGAAGTTAAAGTGCCAAGTTCACAGAGATTTTCTTACCTTTTCCTCTTCAAGCTTTGCAACTGCTTCTGATAAATTTGGAGAAGCCTTCTCCAACTCTGCCATCAAGTGCTGAACATCTTCTTCTAGGGATGTGATCTTAGATGCTGAAATCTCATTTCTATCCCGATATTCCTGGAGGGTATTCTGCAGGATGCAAAATTCTTCCTGCTTCTTAGAAGCCTCTGTCAGGTATCCGTTCTTCTGTTGATGATACTCTCCCAGCTCGTGATGCAATGATGCAATTTCTTCACCTCTGTGCTCCACCAACTCTTGCAGTTGCCTCATCTGCTCTTCTTGAGTGTTGTGAATGATTCTGTTCGTTTGAAGTTGCTCTTTGTGATCAGAAAAGTGAGCCTGAAACTCCTTTTCTTGATTTGAGAGAGCTGCGTACAATTGTTGGAGCTCTTCATCTCGTTTCCTGATGGTCTCTTCTAACTTTGAAGTGGTTTGCTCCTGGTTTGCATTGATGCTTTCCAGCTTCTGAATCTTTGTCAGCATCTCAAAGTACTTGTCTTCATGATTCAGGGCCTTCTGGTTACGGTCATCAAGAAGTGCGCGGAAGACATTAATCTCCTCGTCTTGTTTCACGATGACAGCTTCCAGCTTCTTGATGCTGGCCAGCTGGTCTCGGGATGCTGACTGCAGATCCGCGTAGCTGTTTTTGTGTTGGCTGAATTCGTCGCCGATGTTGTCAAGCTCGCCCTCCAACATCTGAATTTCTTCCTTCTGCTTTAATTTTGTGGCTTCTAATTCCGCGCTCTTGCTGTTCATGGCTGCAAGGACCCTTTCCAAGTCTTGCAATTTTGCTTTAAGCTCGGTGCTCATCGCATCCTTGGTTCTCAGTTGATCTGCCAGTTCTTCCAAGTGATGCTGCTGCCTCTGAATGTTGTCCCAGTGTTCTTCTTCAGCTTGTGACTTTTCTTGGTGCTTCTTGGTGCTAGCAGCCAGGGCAGATTCCAGATGTTGTATCCTGGACAGCGATTCCAGAAATTGGCTCGCCTTGGTCTGCAACTGCTGCTCAAGGTGATTCAGGATACCGCGCAGCCTACAGATTTCATTCTTCTCAACTTCCTGACCAGCACTACTTTGGTTCATTACATCGACTTTGCATTCAAGTTCCTGTATCATTGAAACTGATTCACTGTAGTCTTTTCTCATGGTCTGCAGCTGCTGTTCTTGTTCCCCGAGGACTTGGCGCAGCATGTCAAGTTCATCATCTCGGTTTTTGATTGTATCGGCTGCCTCTTCAGATTTGCTACTCAGCAAGGTCACTGCTCCCTCCAACTCCAGCACTTTGGTTGAGCTCTCTTGTAAGAGCTGTTTGAGGAGGCTTTGCTCTGCAAGTATAGCTTCCTTTTCACTAACCAAATCGTTAAAGACCTGGTCAGACTCGTGAGATTTCTCTAACAAGATTTGGTTTTCTTGGCCCAATTTATTATTACAGTCCTCAGAGTGCCTGATCTTGCTCTTGAGTTCATCTTCTGTCTGGTCCCATTCTGCCTTCTGTGAGACCAGACCTTGCAACTGATGCTCAAGGTCCTCAGTCATAAAGTGATGCTCTTGATTTCTCTCCTTCTGCTCACTCTTTTCCAGCAGAACAACCTTTGCTTCCAGCTCGTCACAGTATTCTTGTATTGCTTTAAGTTTCTCAGACAGGGACAGCTTATTTTCTGTCAAGATTTGAAGTTCTTCCCTCAGATGTGATAGCTCAATTTTGGTACCAGCTTCCTGTTCTAATGCTCCTTCCAGATCTTGTACTTTGGCCTTCAGTTCTTTACAGAGATTCTCAGTCCAAGTAAGTTTATCTGAAAGACTTTTATTCACCTCTACCAGAGCCTGAAGGTCTTGCTCAGTGACAGAATTTTTGATGGCAGCTTCAAGGGGTACAACCTGGTGGTTACAGGCAGATCCCTGCAACGTTTCTTCCAGTTCCTCGATACGCTGAACAAAAGCTGCAATTTTAACTGAACTGTCCGTCTCATTCTCCTGTCCGGAATTCTGGAGAATCTCCTTCAGAACCTCAATCTCTTGATCTTGGCTGCTGATGGTTATTGAAAGAGATTCCTCTCTCGTTTCCAGCTCGGCTATCCTTTGCTGGAGGTCTGCCTCTTGCTTAACCACATCAACCATCTCTGACTGGCAGGATGCATCATTACCAAGTAATCCCAAATCTTCTAGAGTGACCTGTGTGGACTCCTCTGAGACATCCACAAGCTTCTGAGCTGAAGCTTCACCATCACTCAGCTCTGTTTGAGTTTCCTCATCTGCTCTATTGACAGCAGATGAAGCCTCATTAACAAACTTCTCCATCGTGGTGCAATCCTCTCTCACTTGAGAAGAGTAGATTGGATTGTTGAGTGGCACTTGTGGTCTCTTGGCCTGTTGCTCCTGCTGACTAAGGGCTTGGACGAGGCCTGCATTCTGTTCTTGCAGGGCATCAAACTTCTGGTTCTTCTCCCGCAGCTTGTAGAGGAGTTCGTCTATGTCCTGCTGGTACTGGGCTTCCAGGACTTTGTCCTTGGTGCCGAGTTTCTTCTGCAGTTCCTGCATCTCCTGGCAGTGCTGGGCGGAAAGCGTGTCTTCTTGGTCTTGGAGCTTTCTCTCAAGATCCTTGATGTTGCTTTGGTATTGGACCTGTATGGATCACAACATGTCATTTCCACCAATAAAGCTTAAACAAAAAACTAAGACATCAGTGTTTCAATCTTGATTTCTTACTGATCCAAATGGCTTGTGTCATACTGCAACCTTTTAAAAGCTCTGTTGATTTTTACAGTGTATACTGACAACAACTTCGACTGTGAATTTCTGCAATAAACTCATAAAAGTCTTCCTTTAAAGAACTGCATTTTATCATCATTTTACTGCGACCGATGTATTGGTGCACCCCTGCAAAATGGACCGTAGGTTTATGCTGCTGCCCAAATTAAATTTTGGAGTGGTTTAACTCTGGAGCTAAGGGCGTACGAGCCACAATAACTCACCTCTTGTTCCCTGATCACATCAGCTTCCATCTTTGTGAACTCATGGAGCTCATGTAGTGCCTGGAGCTCCTCCATCTTGTCTTGGACGGCTTTCTTCAGACAGCTGCACTCGACTTGGCTGCATCGTACAGAAGGAAACTTCATTTAACCATAAACTTACTCAAATCAACGGGCAACAACCTGGCAGTTATGTGGGATTTTGTCAATCTGAGCAGTCCACACTAGAACTAGCTGGTAAACCAGCTGTTTGATTTTGCTGTATTGGACATGCTTCTCTCTTTGACAACTGATGGGCATTCTTTAAGTCAGCGAGGTGTCTTTCTAAAATATTTCGCGAGAGTTAGTGTTATTTGTTATATCATACTCAGCAAGCTCTGCAGTAATAGCAGACTGCCATAAGAAAAACAGTAGTGCAGCAATGGATCATGTAAAGTGCGCCCTCATTGTTGAGTGAAGTTATAGTTAACCGACTCATTAGTGTATTTTATGACATTAACGTCTCTAAACCTGCAAATTTTTTGCCAACTACAATGTAGATCCCATGGAGTCCTACAATCCAACACTGTTCATATTTTTCACAAGGTTTTCTTGCTTTGAAGAAAAAATGCAATATTCGAAATATATGTTCTCAAAACGCCCTCATATTTTTTGTCACGTGATGTTTCTTAATACTCAGTATGTAATTGACAGCTTCCATTATTATTATACTTGTGAGTGTAACAGCAAATGGTTTCTCTTGATGCTGGAGTCTATAATCCGCAACTGACTGAGGGAATTCAGACAGTTCGCAATGAACCATGACTTTTTTGTAGTAAAAAGGGGACACTGAAGTTTTCTTCAGTCACTTACAGCTGCTTCATCTGCTGGGACAGCTTGGTCTTTTCCTCCATGATCTCTTCACACAGTTGAACCGAGCCAAGGAGGTCCGACTCTGTCCTCCTTGCCTGCAGTAGGGATAACGAAGAACAACCTTAGATTAAACAGAGGAGTTTTTCTACTACTGACAAAGAGCAAGCTACCACACAGTTGCAACCGACTTGTCAAGGTGGAATCGTGTGAAGACGGGTTTTGAATGTGCAAAATCCGAGTCACCCAAACAAAATTTAACACCAAAAATTCCATATGGGTCAACTAATTCTCACAATGCTTGTTTAGGAAAAGCTAATGTACATATATAGTTTCACAGCAAAAAGGGAAATTTCTCCACCTGCCGTGTGTTGCCAACTACAGACCCTTTTAACTTCACGTCACTAGTGCATACTGGACTGCCTAGTGTAGTGATTGTAATGAACGGCTTTATAAACCAGTCCAAAATTTACGCACGGTTTAAGCTGGCCCGTACATTACATGTACCATCACATCACCTCTGAGTGGTCCACTTGTGGGGGCATTGTTTATATGTAGCACTATCTAGTGATGTGATTGAAAAGTGTCTAACAAATTGCAGTATACAGTGTATACAGTGCTTCATATATTACGCCGGGACAGGGCAAAAGAGAAAACATCCTTGTTCTAATTTACATCATCCCCGATGCAAATATTCCATTTTCTGATAAATTGCAGTATAGTCTGTATAGCTGCCTTCACTGATTTGAGGGAAGGCAGTTGGTTCACGGTTACAGGGGATATCACTGGCTGCTATGTGAAGTGACATATCTTCCACTCTTGCATGTAGTCCAACAAGTAAGCCCAATGCACATGTTATATTGCAGTACGTAAATATGTGTAAATGCAAATTTGACCTCGAGGGTCAAGTCAGAGAGTTGACAATCTCTGAAGCTATATAGCAGGTTGCATTTTCCAAGCAGATCTAGCCTCTTTAACCCTAACCCTGCTAAATGCAACAGAATGCACCAATGGTAAAAAGTTGTTGCATTTAGCAGTCAAGGCATGTCTCCTGGTCTGATGCATTCTGTTGTATTTAGTATTATACATGTATAAGCCTCCAGCAACAAGGCTGGTACAGATGAGTTCACTGCACAGTGCAACATTGCATTTGCCAGGGTTCTTATTTCAGCTGGTTTGCATTCTGTTGCATTTGGCAGGGTGCTCAGAGAATACCTGGTGGGGGTTAGGGTTAAGAGCAAACAGCAGGATCATGTACCTTTGCTCTCCAGTCTTGATCCCCGAGCTCATCTGCAAGTGACAGCTCTTTCCCGTTCTCTGCACTGATGGGTTGGGGTACCCCAGTCAATGCCAGCTGGCCCTGCTGTTCTTCCAGGAGTGTCGTCAGCTCAGCAATCCTGGCCACGTGGTGGCTTCTTGCCTCTTCAGCCTCCTTGCCCTGTTCCTCCCAGTAGGTGTTCAGGTTTTTAATCTCCTCCTGACGGTCTTGCAGCAACTTGGTAAGCTCTGTTGAGATATCAAAACAAACAGAGCTTGAAACAAGGCCCCATTTTTATGGCTCTGCTTACCATAAGCAAGGAATCGCCGCTAGCTATAGCCAAAAAGTTTGTGTATTTCAGGAGTTGGGAAGTAATTCTGGGTTGTGCGCATGTAGAATTCTTTACATTTCTTTGGTTAGCTCAATTAGTACAGAATTGCAGTACAGAATTGCAGTCCATAAGTGCAGAAGCCAGCATTACACAATCCATGAAAAAACATGTTCTTGTGTTTCAATTTTTTTTCATGTCAAAAAAAAACAACAGTTGGACAAAAAAAGGAATCTCTGTCATTTAATTTGAGAAATACATCATTTTGGACCTGGAATTGCTGTGCAAACGAATTGAGTACTTATACATGTAGCTTCACACAGTGTCCAAAGAGCCCCATGTATTTGGACCCAGAAGTTAACGCAGTCTATCCAAACCTACGCAGTTCAAAAGCCATCACAACCTATGTATCAATTAGCCAATTCGGTATTCCAACTGCGCATGTGCACATCAAGATTAAAACATTTTCTTTCGGGAAAAACATTTCATCGTATGCGTGCAAAAGCATAGCGGGTATCAGCAAATTTAAAGAGATCGTCTTGTAACATTTTTCAAAAAAGTTTGGACAGCAAAGTGCTTTCATGCAGGTGTCTTGTGTGTCAAAACTTTTGTTCGAACAAAATTTTCCATCATCTTTTCGATTGCACGAAAAATTGCACAGAATGCAGATTCGGTTACCACGTCCCCCATAGCCTTGTGTGCATTTATCTGCCACGTTTCCCCCCCCCCCCCCCCCCCCCCCCCCGTTGAATCTTGTTGTGCACATGCGCAGTTGCAATACCGAACTGGCATATTACTGGGGCTCCCTCTCTAAGACCCTCTCGACGGTGCATTTCTACAAATAATTTAAAACAAAATACAAAGATCGGCTACAACGAGCTTGGTGAAATGCCCGAGTAAACAGTTTGTGAAACACCAACACAGATGAACTTTCAGATACCCTATGCATAGCAATAACGTGTGCAAATTCTTAACCCTAACCCTGCTAAAAAAATCCAACAATATCCAACAATGGGTACTTTCTGTTAGATTATGTTGATGTTGCTCAAGCTGTTGGACTCAACAGGTTACCAAGAGTAAAGGGTTAAGGGACTCATCAACAACAATTAGGTACTTGAGTGCCCTTTTGGATTTGATGATTTCCCGATGCCCATTCAGTGACAAGAATTACTGCCTTCACCTGACACAGTTGCCAAGAACTTTTGTTGATTCAGGAAGATTTTTTGTATGATTCTAGGCATCTAATTATGTGATGTGGAAAATTTTAATAAACAAAAAACTCGAACTTTTTCTGATTCATCAATTGCCTACCTTTCACTTTTTCCTCTGTCCTCTCCTGTTCTTTCTCTGAGGTAACAGCAGACTCCATCTCCCCATTGCCAGACAAGTCATGAGAGGTCCCGGCTGCTGCCTTCTTTTCAAGATCCTGCACTTGCTGGGAAAGGGCAGCGATTGTTGCAGCAGACCCTTGCTCCAGCTTCTCTGCTTCTGATCGTTGCTCGTCGAGGAAGTGATTGAGAGTCCCCACTTCCTGATGCTGGTTCTTCAGGAGCTTGCCAAGCTCGTCCACCTGCTTTGACAAGGCAGTGATCGTTGCAGCAGACCCATGCTCCTGCTTTTCTGCTTCTGACCGCTGCTTGTCGAGGACACAGTTGAGGGCCTCCACTTGCTGATGACGTTGCTCAAGAAGCTTGCCAAGGTCGTCTACCTCTTGAGACAGGGCAGCGATTGTGGCAGCAGACTCTTGCTCCTTGCTCTCTGCCTCTGCATGCTGGCTGTCAAGTCTCTGGTTGGATGTCTGCAGCTCCAGACGCTGTTCTTCTAGGAGCTTGCCGAGATCATCCACCTTTTGGGACAAGGCAATGATTCTTTCCTCAGCCCCTTGATCCTGGCTCTCCGCCTCTGCATGCTGGTTGTCAAGGCTCTGGCTTATCGACTCCAGTTCGAGAGACCGTTCCTTAACCAGCTTGTGCAGATCGTCCACCTCCTGAGACAGGGTGATGATCTTTTCCTCGGCTCCTTGCTCCCGTTTCTCTGCTTCTGCAGGCTGGTTGTCGTGGCTCTGCATCAACGCATCCAGCTCAAGACGCTGTTCCTCGAGGAGCTGGTTGACTACGTCTAACTCCTCATCCCGCATCTGGATTATCTTCTCAAGCTCTGTGCGAATACAAATTTCAGTTTACATTTAATTGCAAAGGCATGCATGCTATCAGGACTGGAGACCGAATTAGGACAAAACAAAAAATAACTTATAAAAAATACCCAAGCTGTACCACTTGTCTAAATCTAAAAACAAATCTAGTACCATACCTGACAAGTAGCAAAATCAAATGTTGCAAATATATTTTTCACAGGGGTTTTTACCTTGCACTTTTGCTGCATTCTCAACATTCTGATCAGACTCATTACGAGTCTGATCATTCCTGTCATTTTGTTGTTTTATCTCTTGGCTCATTGCAGCTTTCTCTTGCTGCAGTGTGGCGATGGTCTCCTCGTCCTGTTTAACAATCTGGTGGAGTTCCTCCACTTGCCGCTCCTTATCTTGGAGGCTCTGCGAGACAGAGGACAAACCCTCCTTGTCCATCTTCAGAGTGGAGAGGGCTTCCTCTAGTTCCCTGATGGTTCCCTGCAAACGGCTGGCTTCTAGCTCCCACTGATGTGTAGCTGCTGAGAGGGCATCACCGCGCTCCTCCAACTGGGCTCTCAACGCCAAAATCTCTGCCTCTGATTTGTGGGCCGAGTCGGCTGTTATGCCCTGCTGCTCTTCTAGCTCAGCCTTCAAAGCAGAGAAATCTTCAGTCAGCGAGGAGATCTTGCTGTTTGTCTCGCGGGATTGGCTCTCTAGGTCAGCCACTTTCTCCTCGGAGAGGCACAAGGCGTCCGACAGCCGATTCACCATCACATTCTCCTCTTCAAGACTCTGAATCTTCCTTTCCATTTCTGCATTCGTTATCTTCAATGCCTTGCATTCTTCTTCTAACGCCAGCTGCCTCTCCACTGAATGTAGCATGGCAGCTTTTTCTCCCTCTAGTAAAGCTATTTTCTCCTCAAAGGAGAGAACCTGTTGCCACAGCTCACTGGGGTGCTTGGTTGACGCTTGGGGGGAGGAGAGATCTCCTGTATTTTCTGCAGTTTCCTATTTGGATGTAATAATGTAAAGTATTCAATCACAAATCAGGAAAACTTCACAAACCTGAACAGGCTTAATACTTGGGTGGACTTGAACCAGAGACCTCCTGCTTGAGACCTTGAGTAAAATGTCTTGTGTAAATGTCTTAACCAAGCTTGCCGGAATCTGCTGACCAGTTTGAATCCAATAGCAGGTATTACGCAGTCAATGTGGAGATGGAATTTGCCTTTGAGATGATGTAAACTCAAATGGGAAATAAACCCTTTGAAATTTATTTTTAAAGTGAACAAAGAAACCGGCAGGAGCGGGATTCGAACCTGCGACATCCCAAAATTTAAATCATTCTTAACAAAAATTCCCAAATAATACACCAAATCTGGAAATATGGACATCAATTAACATAATCTTTCACTAAAACACTTACAGCATGTATTAAAGTGACTTTGTAAGTGACTTTGTTACCTCGGCAGGCACTAAGTCAAGATATTAAAGCTTTATTAAACATGTCAAGGCCTTGCATAAAAAGCCTGAGTTAGGCTTCTGCCTGAAAATTAGCATCCCTGTTCAAGCCAGACATGACTCACCTCTGTTTGACACTCAGCGTCTGCCGTGTCGGACTTAGCGGGCATGGAGAAGTGGACATGAGCTCTGCGTCTCTTCCTCTTTAGTCTCTGGGGGCTGAGGGGTAGTGGAGCCAGGAAGCCGTCCTCCACCGTGTTCTTAAGATGCTCCATGTCCTCCATGAACTCTATCTGCTTTGTGCTTGAGAAGTCTGCGGCAGGTTAGAGAATACCAAACAGCCATTATAAAAGAAAGAACTTTAGAGGACCCCTGAAATGGAATTTTTAGTGCCTGAAATCTGCACTATCACCTGTCTACTATCAATTAGAACCTCCGTTTTGGCATTCTGAAGGTGCTATGAGCAGAGCAGTGATGTTGTAGGCAAAACCTCATCACCAAACTGATATTAATGCATAACAATTGCGCGAATCTGTTTAATTTGTTTATTTTTTGGGGTGTAAATTCAGCGACTTATGTTTCCTTTTTATTCAAGTGCCTGGTAAATTGTCCAATAAGCAATTTTAAGTTTATATAAAAACTGCTATAAAATAACACAAATTCTGACTACCTTTTTGTACAGTGAGTGCTAAACTGTATAGTGAGCCTACATTCAAGCCTAGGCGTAATTCAAATTTGGACATTGGAATTTTTTTCCAAGTTTGGACTCAAGTGAACTTCAAGCCTACACTTCCTACTGTTTTTGCCTCGGACTCAGAACTGGACTTAAGGGGACTGTTAGCTAAGCAGACTACTTTTTTCGTTTTTTTAATGTATTATCACCAATATATTGTCTTCAGAATTTACAAGAAAAAACTGTCCGCAAATCCGCTCTTGCCATGGTAATGGCAGCCATATTGGATTTCAGTACAATTACTTAATCAAGTTTTATGGGTAAAGTAAAACATCTTTTTACATACAATCAACTGTAATTTAAAGTTTAAAACATTATCTAAGTTAGTACAGAGCCCCTTTTCACAAAATCTATACTTTAAATGAGCACCCTATGACGTAACCTAAAAAAAAATTCTCAGCAATTTGCTTAGCAAACAGTACCCTTAACTAAAACACTGCTACTCACCGTCACTGCAGATGGAAGCAGCCGGGCTGACAGAACCTGACGATGAGTCAGCTGCATCAGACGATGAGTGGGTTACTGAGGAGGGAGCGACGGAGATGAAGGACACTTCCTCTATCATTGCTGGGAGGCCTGGCTTGGAGATGGGCAGAAGGCGCAGAGGACTGCCTGTACCAGGGCACCATGTCTGACGACGCTGTAAGTGCAAAGATGAACGAGGAGGTATTCAGCTGTTAACAGGCCGAGAAGAAACTTTCGTAAAATACGACCACAAATATTTCAATTGAAGTGATTGTAAAAAAGGGAAAGTGCAATTGATTCCATGTGCTGCACTGCAACTATGATTTAGAATAAAAGTAAAATGATTTTTTTTAATTTGGTTTAATCTAGTATACCCTTATCTGCCAACTGAAATTCCTAGCAAATAGCTTTTGCATCTTCGCACTACAAAAAAAAAGAAAACAAAAACCAAACAAAATTAGAACTATCTCCTGTACAACATCGGTATCAAAACAAATAGCTCAATCAAAAGTGTATTTTGTAATTATTTCCATGAAATGATAGCATTAATATTTACATTAAATAAAACTTTGGTATGAGAATTACTATTCCTGTTACAGCTGTTAATGGTAATGTACAACATTTGCAAACATCACAAAACAAAACTACTGAATAAATAAGTAATACCTTACTTAATTGTAAGTAAATAACAGTCATGGCACCAACTGTGCTGTCATTTCCAAGAAAAGTGGAATTTTGTATCAATTTCCAGCAATGGTCGGCCAATCATCATTGGGGGGGGGGGGGGGACAGTTCCCCAACCTTATAATTCCCTGACAACTATAAACTGCTTCGTTTTGTATGAAGTAGTGTCAGGGAACCGGACTAAAAGAACAGCAATTATTTCCTCTATTTTTCCAGCATCTATGCACACAAACCTTTACACGGGTCAGTGTAACAGTATTTGTTGTAAAATCCATTCACTTCTGAAAAATACAGCAAAAGCACCTTTAAACCGGGTTCAATTAAAATGAACAATTATCTTGAAGTCTAATCAGGACTGAATTAAGTTCTTGGTGGCTAAAGTCAAGTAGCTACATATACATACAGTGCACATGAAGTCCAAAAAATAAATAAAAAACAACTACTATAAACATCTATAATATTATAATCATCGTCTCTCCATTCTCTAAATTGTTGACAATGATATTCAAATTGAAAACATTAAAACTGACTTAACCAGTGAAGCCCGGTTCATACTTCATGCGAATGCGTAGCGAATTCGTCAAGGTAACGGAGAACGTCACAATGAAACTTCAATTGTTGACGTCATGAAATTTGCTTCGCATTCGCATGAAGTATGAACCGGGCTTGAGACTTCTACAAAACAAAGTAGCTGATTTGGAACCAACATATAATCTTGAATATGACAAACCTTGTATTTAGCTTTCTTGGATTCCACACCAGGCATGACGGAGGGGATGCCTGCACCACCCGATACCAGGATCATCTTCTCCAACATCTTGATCTTGTGCTCTTGCTGCTCATGTAGGCTGGCCTTCTCCTCCAGCAATTCACCTTGTTGCTCCAGCTGCAAGGAATGTGGTATACAGATGGGATGAATACTCCAATGCAGTACAATTTTAATTGGACAAAATACACTCTTTGAGAGGCACAAAATAATTAGTTTGAGAATTCCGGGGGTTCTACGTGGGGAGAATTTAACTTAGGGTGGTAAACATATCTCATTCGCCGCTTGATCAGTTTAAGCTACATGGCACATCTCAAGAAAATCTAAAAAAAGTGCTTCATGGCAAACGCTGATCACTAGATAGAGCAAGCGCTGTATAAATTGTGAGGCCGAAATTGGCCTTACATCAGACATGGATCCAGTGCCAAATGAAAACCATTGGTTTTTTTTCTGGAATTATTGAACCATCTCATACTTGAACTGAGAACAAAGTGCCTTCGTGCGAAGCAACCACACTGCTGACTAATCCGTCACGCTCATAAACTCTCGAAATGAAACTCTGTTGATCCTAAATGCCAGGTTATGTTAAAAAAGAAGGTTTGGGGGAAAAAACAGGACCAGAGGCGACGAGTTGAACAGGTGGTAAGAAAATTACACGGGGTAGGCTAACTCACAAAACCCGTCATGGAAAACTCCTGTTCGAGTTCCTGGATAATTTCTGTGATACACCCACAAATTCTTGCACAACATGAATTTAGGACAGCTGCAAGAATGTCTGACCTTTCGGCAAAGAGTTATGCCAGTAAAAGATGATGTATGACTCAAAACAGCAGAGGTTGCGATTCTATCTTTCTCAAGTTGAGTAGCATGTCTAGGAATCTCTTCATTTTTACCTCCAAGATCTTCCTCTTGAGTCCCTGTATCTCCTTCTTCTGCCGCTGCATCATTGCCTCGTCCGAGAGCACCTCATTGACCTGGGGCTTGTTCTTAATGGTTTTTGCTCGGCTGGCAAACTATGAGTTGATAGAAACCATACAAAAATTGATAAACCAATTGATGCAAAAACATGCCAACCAAATTTTGTCAAAGCCTTAACTAAAACACGAAAATAAACCATACTTTTACTTTATATCTATTCATAATTATTTCCGAACCTTTTAAGAAATTCTTGCTATTTTAATTTGTATGTGAACCATACGAGTTTCCAGTACCTGTAGAGTGCTGTGTGTCTGATCCACGGAGACCGGAGTGACCGTACAGATGATAGCGGTCTTGGCGTTGCCCCCAAGGGACATCTGGAGTATCCTGGTCAGCTTGGAGTCCCTGAATGGAATGAAGTCGGCCCCCTGGCTCAGCTTGCTGATGACCATGGCTAGCTGGTGGAGGCTCTGGTTGATGCGGCAGGCTTCCTTCAGCCGCGCTCCCTCTGCCTTGGTCTCATTGGCCCGCTCCGAACCGGCCAGGTCCACAAGATTCTGGAGAGACAAACCAGTAGTGGAATGTGTCAAAAAGGCCACATGCTTGGACATGCAAGGGAATCAGTTATTTTTTTTCTTTCAAACTCACAATCCTAGGAAATGCACACTAAACCAAGCCTCCATACAGCAATTGCATTTTAATGAAGGGTTTATAGAGCAAAAACTGTTCATAAAGTTCTGCATAACTTTAGGAGACCAAGCTGTCAAATGGAAATTTCCTCAGTTTTCACCTCTGGTATCTGGCACCCCGGGTCAAACCAAGTCAACATGTGGATTGTGTTCATAGCTCCCAAGTGGTACGCTTGGTTCCTACACATTTCTCTGAGGGTTTTCCTCTTATCTCTAAAACTGAACACATCTTCCTCAGGCTCAACATGTTTTTCTGGCTGGGGACTTTTGAGGAATGCTCGGTTTCATTACCAGAAGTACAATAATGTAGAGATTTTAACCGTAATTCTATCGTAATAGAAAATGTTGGCAATTGCTACTGGTAATACGAACCTGGCAGACAAAGTTCTCCATTTAAAAGAATTTGTTGGGGGGCAACAAAATATGAAGACACCAACTCGGATTGGGTGAAAAATCAAGGGTTTATGTTTTTTGTCTATACCGATTAGGGAGGATATCTTTTTTTAAACATGCGGTATTGTTAGGGGTACTGCCATTTTTACAGAGGTACCGCATGGAGTAATTTGCTTGGTTTTTTAATGGAAAAATCCAAATTTTTGATAAGAACTAAAATATCAAAAATTAAGCAAAGAAGTTTGTAACTCTTTGTCAATAAAAACCACCAGTTTGTTGTCATAAATCAAGAATGAGTTCATTATCAAAGCCACCTGGCCGTGTATACCAGTACTTCGAAACAATAGCAGCAGCCGATTTCATGAAACCTTACACAATTGCGTAACTCTACTTGCGCAACAACTGACATTTTAAAAATTGATTTCATGAAGGGTATGCAGTGCGTAAGTCGCTGACTTGCGCCACAAATTATAGCGTAACTTACACACTCGTTTTAGGTGGCTTATGTTGTCCGCAAAAACACTGAAATGACTTAGCTAGCTAAGTGTGAACATGGTAGAGAAGTTAGTTGCTCAAATTATTTATTAAATTCACTATATTATTTCAGAGAGTAATGAAATGATCATCCATTACATGTTTACCTATGAGGTATTTCCAAAAGTTTCTACCAATTTTTTTTTTTAGTTTCAAAAGTGAGAAGTTTTAAAATGGCACCGCCACAGTTATTTCATGACTGTTCCGTGCATTTTTATTGTTGTACTCAAACAGTCGTCGTAAAAGCGGCATTTAGCCTCGTCTGCGATGTATAAAAGAACATACAACATTGCGCAGCTACGCACGGTTTCGTGAAATGGATCGCAAGGATGTTGCGCAGCTGCGCAATATTTTTATAGCGCAAGTCCTAAGCCATGGCGTAAGTTACGCACTGTTTCGTGAAATCAGCTGCTATACCACTAATAATACTGCCTGTTTACTAAGGGTGACTTCTAATAAATGCACACTCAATAACTCACCAAATGCGAGACTTTCACAGCCAATTCAATGGACTTCTTCCGGTCTGCTATTTCCCTGGACTCAATAATCTACAATGGTGGTATCAAGAAAAGAGATCAATAAACCCATTCAGTACCACATACTTTATACATGGATGACCTCCAGTCCCTTAATCTTTACGTACACACCCGCACAGCTAAAATATCCCAGATGCAGGATATTATACAAATAATTAATGTTTATGAGTGCAATGGTAAGAATAATTTCATGGGGTGACAGATTGAATGTTCCATTCCATGAGGTGAAGCCCAGAGGTATGGCACATTCCATCTGTCACCGAATGAAATTATTCTTACCATTGCACGAATGTGAAACATTATATGTTTTATACAACGCCTGAATAAATCCTCGTCGGATTGCATGCATGGATTTCTTTGTGTACAACGTGCCATTTTCCCTTCTCAGTCCCGCATAAAACCGCGACAAAAAGTTGTCCACTTCCGAATCAGTTAAAGCTGAATTGTTGTTCCTGCATGTCTTGCAAATTCCTCTAATCGTTTGACTGCGTATTTAATTTGTTTCTTTGTGTTAGCAGCATCAACATCACCTACGAGTTCCTATATTTCATCGTCTGTTTATAGGAAAACAAACTGATTCAAGAACATCCTCCGCCATTTTGTGTGAATGACAGCCGTGGAGTAGCACCACCAATAGTGTGACCGTGGAATTATGGAAGTTCTATTCAACGCGTAGCGTTGAATAGAACTATTTTTGCGGTGCCGTACGTTGGTACGAAGAATTCAATGCGCGTGATCGACGATCCACCAACCAGATGGCAGAGATTTATTCAGGTGTTGTATAAAAAGGCTTGTGACATGTCCTAGGACATCCAGGGTACAGGACTGAAAGGGCCAAGGGAGGAGCTCAAGAATTGGAAAGCTTGGAACATTCCACTTAAAACAGCCTGCTTTTTGGGGGGAAAACACTGACGTCACATTGTGTTCACTACGTTTGCCAAGTGGGGACAAGTGGAAAGATTACTACGTGGCTTCTTCGACAAAATGTACATCGCACGTAGATGCTTAGTTTACATGTAGGACCTAAGACACGTGTTACGGACCTAAAGGAAACCATTGCTGTTGAGTTTTTAAAAAAATGTAGTCTTAGTGTTTGTCACAAAAACAAGCAGAAATTGACATGATCTCAAGTATTATGTACTGAAATACATACTGTGATACCACAATGTGCTATTCCATCCACACCTGGCTGCAAGAATGCAACAAAGTATTCTTCATAGACATCAAGCTGCTAGGAACACTACGTTGCTAAGCATGAAAACGATTTGTCTAAAACAGCTGACCAACCAAGTGATATGTAAGCTTCTTTTGTTTAAATACGTAAATTCTATTGGTACTATAACCTACATGTACTAAGCGGCTTCATGAAATTGGGCCCATGTAAAGCTGGCCTTCTCAGTGGAATAGTGTTGCGTTCAACTCATGTACTTCACTTACCATACGGAATATTGTGTGTGAACGGCTGCTGCGTTCATTCATGTCGGTGTGCCCAAAATGGCGTCGGGCTGTATGGAAAGAAGTCCAAATTTATATAGTCTATTAATACTGATCCTCATGTTCATCCATATAGAACCAAGGATACCATGGCAGCTATGTGATTAATTTTGTTTTCAAACAGCAACACACTCTAGATCCACTGGTGGTCTTAAACACAGTGTAACAAATACATTTTCACACTGAGCCCTCCGTTTCATCAATCATTACATTACACTTGGAAGACTCCATGCAGGAGTTGAATCTACCCGACTCCAACATTGGAATCGGAATCACGATTCCATTTATGAGGAGCTGACTCTTAAAGTAACCAATTTCTGATTCCAGGCACTCCCTGATGATTCTCAAACTCGACGTCTCTACAAAGTTCTTAAAGATTTCCGATTCGCACAAACGACTGCATGCAGCACTTCACAGACCTAGCTGTTTCGTCCATTAAATCAATCACGATACCATGCGGATTCAAAGAATGTTCCCCCCAGATGCCAATTTTCTACAAGATGTATGGAGTCAATTCCGAATGCCGTGGCGATTCCTCGTTGGAGTTGACTAAAACAAAAAGTTGGAATCGTCCAAGCCTACATCAAATATCTGCATTCGCAACACTTCTTACATAAATCTGTGGAATCTTGTCAGGTTATTTTGCCTGTTCCATGTCAAATTGAAGTTGATGTGATTAGACAAGCCTCGTTAATGCAATTGTACCGCAACTGATCTATTGTGGAACCTTTCACGTCAGTATTAATTACTAAAATGTTCAACCGAAAGTCATTTGCGCTTAGATTGCTTGATACCCCAAATGTTGAATTTCACAAACCACCAGCTGAAAATAGCTAGCTGCAGGAACAGACAGGTTGCAATCATTTCTAAGAACATTTTAAAACAAACATCGTAAGTTTCTACAACTTCTTCTTACCTTCTCCTTTCTTAAGAAGCTGAAGTACATCCTGAGGCTCAGTGACAACCTGTTCAGTCAAGTCATGCACAAATACTCTTTTCTGAAAGAAACACAAGGACAAAAAAAAAAAAGGATTAAAAAACTTCCTGTCCACTCCCAGACAAATTTGACATGCTGTGCTATTTCCCTGCAATCATATTCAATAGCCGTGACTATTTTACAGTTTTTCATTATAATAATTTTTGTTTTTGTTTTTTTGTGGAGCGTAAGTGGAATATTTGTCAGTGATAAAAGTAGAAAATGGCAATACATATGCTCTGGCTGAAAATTTCAATACAATTGATTTTCTCCTACAAACGAAAAATCTATATGGTTTTAACTTTATGCGCGATGATTGCCCCTATACATAAACACAGTAAGAATATGAGTGTAAGACACTGCACAGACATGCAATGACCGGAATGTCTGCATACTCACATCAACTTCCCTGATCTGGAGGGATTTTTTCTCACTACTCAGAAGGTCACACAACCCTTCATTGTACAGCTCCAAGTAGCTGACTCGTAGGAGAAACTCGCGATTTGGGGTCTACCAAGAGAATAAAAAAAGTGAATTATGATCAAGTGTTTTAAAATTTATACAAGGACTGTCCGTGCCCTTCAATAATATTTTTTTAAACAAATTTTCGCCACCTGAACAAAGATACTGACAATTTGGAAGACCGCCAACATAGGGCAAGATAGCTCAGTTGGTAGAGCGCCGGTACGGTATTCCGGAGGTCGCAGGTTTGAATCCCGCTCCTGTCAGTTTATTTGTTCACTTTGAAATTTTTCATCTTGTATGTTTTATTTTAACAAAACTCCGGCTGTTTCTATTCTAAAGGTATGATATAGCTTTGGTAACAATTTAAAAAAATACAGTGGTTATTTTGATTTCAACAACTGAAATAAGTGCATAATAAATGTGCACAAACCTTTCTTGACTCGGATGATGATTGAACTCAAATTTTTCAATTCAAAAAAGTCTATCTTTTGCGGTGAAATGCAAAAATACAGGATCAGTTCCTCAATGTATTTTTGCAAAGTCTATTCTCACACCAGTTCAATCTACACCTTTAAGCCAGTTCGGTATTTCAACTGTGCATGTGCACAATGACATAGCTATTCCGAATGACCCGTGACCTAACACGCGCGTATTAACGCGCAAGGTGGTCGCACGCGTTAAATTCAATCAGAATGGGCGTTCGCGGAACACGTGTTACTTTACGTCAGCAATTTTATCCCGAATAACTTTGACCTTCGAGATACCGAACTGGCTTTTTTTGGAATGTGTCAGTCATTCGTGATGAAACAGAATGGCTGTAAATAGACAATTTAATATTACGAAGGTAACTAAAATTACAAATGGAAAACCCAAAGGTGTGTGCAGTGCAGACTGCACTCTGCTACGATAAAATCAATTGGATATTTTCAATAGCTTCCCACAATGGAAATCCTTCTCAAATGTAACATTACACAGACAACTGTGATTTGGAGTCAAAGTAGACTTGGGCGACTCCAACATTTTTGGTGTCAACTCATACTCCAAGCAGAAATCGCAATTCCATTCAGAATCTTTATGACCAAAGCGATCATCAGCAGCACATCCACTGAATCCACGGGGCATCATGTATGATTTCATGGATGAAACAGCTGGCTCTGTGGAGTGCCACATGCAGTCATTTTAGGGAATTGGCAATCTTCAATCTTTTTTTTTATTTCGTCAAACAATCCACAAGGGATTCTTTTTAATCGGCAAGTTTCAAATTTTGGTGCCTGGAATCTACTTTAAAGAAGCAGGAATGTACTAATTCAAGGATTTGACTCCTCAAAATATGGAATTGTGATTTGGAATCCAATGTTGGAGTCCAGCAGAGTCTACTTCAGCCTATTTCAAAGTTCTTACATTTTCAATGCTGTCAAATATTTCTTGTATAGCGCAGGGAATGATACCAGGGCATTCACTGTCCCCCATCATCGTGAAGGTCTTTCCACTCGATGTCTGCCCATAGGCAAAGATTGTACCTGAAAACGAATTAAACGTAATAAACGGAGAACGTCAAGGGCCTTTTCAAATTAATCACAAATAGACGGATTTACCTGTTAAAGCTTCGACAATGTATGTCCGTGCTGTTGGGCCGTGTCACACAACGAAATAAATGTTCTAATCCAATTGCCTTCCAACGAGACTCCTCCCCCCCCCCACCCAAAAAAAGGAGGATTTGATAGATGTGATTTAACAATGAGGGTAAACCAGAAGTCACAATGTACTTTGTTGAGGTGGGGCAATAGTTTTCAGGCTTCAGATGTGATTTCGTACAGAGTAGGATGTGATTTTAAACAGTTATTGTCGAAATGCCATCTCCTAATCTACCTGTGCACTTTGAATAGAAACTGACATGTAAAGAATTCAGTGTTAACTCTGTGGTCTAGAAGATTTCTCTTTGAAATTCAAGCCTAAATAAAATAAAGCCTACATTGTAAAAATGCAAGCAAGGCCCGTACCATTGATTCCATCCATAGCCTTCATCACAATGGGCTGAGCAATCTCCTCATATACATCGTTGGTCGTCTCGGATGAATCAAACACCCGATCTGTGAAATGAACACATTGGACGGAAATGAAGCCATCTGGAATTACAGATACGCAGTAGGATAAATATCCACAGTACACAAGTCAATGGGGAAACTGGTAACCAAAATTTGAATTTTCACTAATTCACACAATTTACCCTAAAATATAGCAAAAAACTTAACGGATAAGTAAACGTGGAGACAGATCAGAGCTTCATGTACGCTGAAGTAAAAAAAAATAAAAGAATTTTCCACTGACAGTTTGAGACAAAAGTATTTTCACTAAATGTCAATGGTCCCTTCATTGTGGAAAGTAACAAACTTTGTCTCAAACTCTTGGGGGGGAAAAATTCATAATCACAGCTATCTCCACGTTTTCTGATCCGGCATTATTTTACCAGGAAACTTCCTGAATCCTCCCAAATCCACTACTGTGCAGTAACCCAATGGCATCGTCTTTAATTTTAGGGAACATCAAGACTCATGTATTAACCCTAACCTACCTGAATCCATCAAAATCCATACCCCTGTTTTGGAGGATTTCGGCGGATTCAGGATACCTCTATATTAAAAACTGGGGGATTTTGATGGATTGAGGATTGTAAGCCTATCAGTAGTGCAGGAATTTGATGGATTCAGGATACCTCCATATTAAGCTGTCACCAAAACCAACTTTTTGTGCATGACAAAGGTGGATTTTGCAGTATTCAGGATACTTTCTAGTAAAGTTACCCAAGGGGTGAGGGTTAAACTGACTTAACATCGTTCACAAACATTAGCCAATCGTAACTTCTGTTGAACATCACACGGCATTCTAAATCCGAGAATCAAAACTCCCAAACATGTGCGTGCGCCCGCATCTTGTTTGTTAAGACACAATCAATACGCGGACGCACATCAAATGCAAACGTGATTCAACAGCAGGGATATGTGGTCTGTACATTCACGCACGTATTAAACACGATTAGAAAAGCTAAAAATTCAAGACTACTCCAGTCAGACATACATGTACATCCACTTGTGGGGGCCCGCTCTATAGTCCCCCGTCTCATTAGTCCCCCGTCTCATTGGTCCCCCCATTTAATAAAGGGATTATATTCAATCAGCTATCTGAAGTATATTCAGTTGTTGACTGCCATCATGCACTAGCTTGGTAATCAATTAATTAATTATTATTTAGTGAATATTTAATTAATTAATTTCCGGATGGGCTATTGAGAAGAAGGAACTAGGTATAAGGGGGGACCAATGAGACGGGGGACCAATGAGACGGGGGACCAATGAGACGGGGGACCAATGAGACGGGGGACCAATGAGACGGGGGACCAATGAGACGGGGGACCAATGAGACGGGGGACCAATGAGACGGGGGACCAATGAGACGGGGGACTATAGACATTATCCCCACTTGTGTATGCCGCGTGCCATTACACACTCTTCCACATGCTGCATGTGTGCAGAGTTATCCAAGAACTCGCAAATTGCGATAAGTCAATGAAGTTACATCGATTGGGCTCTAACCTCCTGCATCCTGCAAAACCCACTAAAACTTTAGGGTGGGTTCGGAAGAATCTGCAAGCATTAGGATTAATACATTAAGAAATTTTACCAAATAACTTTCGTGTTTGCCACACCTCTGTCTCCGACTTGTTTGCGCTACTAAGAAAAGTCGCACAGATGTCGGGTCACTACTCAACCATGACAACATAAAATACATTCTTTCGTCAAACATTTGTCATGAATTACTAAGATGGTTTGCAATCCAAAAAACTTCTCTCACCAAACACATATTCTTTCCTGCAGGACTTCCTCTGGTGGTCCACCTGGGTGATCGTGTGGGTGTCTGCCTTCCAGTGTGTCTCTGCTTCTGCATGTTTTTCCCTGGAGTAGGGAGATCAATAGCATAAGATGAGATATAGACAGTGCCGTCTTATGACCTGGCTACTCTACATGTACAACATACAAAATGTACATCACATCTGCAAGTAAGAAGGGTTATTATATTAATCAGCTGTAAGTAACTATCCAAAAAAGGCTGAAAATCATGACCGAGTGTGTGTTAATTCATAATGCACCGATTTATTTGAGATACTTCTTTTTGTAAAGTTATGCTATACAAGAAGTACACATCCTCTTCAACAAACTCAATTTTTTTTCTTCAAATAAATTTTTCTATTTTGGGCATCTAAGGCCGAATTAAAAAAAAAAAAAACATGTTTCACATCCGGGTTTTTAAAAAAGGGGAGGAAGAGGGGCTTTTTATTTTCTATTTTCAAGATGGCCGTCATTTAAAAAACATTCTGGCAACCATTGGTGTTTCCCTGTTCAAAGACGCATTAAAAATAAAAGAGACATGTTGGACAAGAGAACTAAACATATTTAAAGTGTTTTTTTAGTATGTTTGTAGCACCATATCAGCAAAAAAACAAAAAAAACAAAGTATTTATTTTCTGATTGACTGGTTGACATTTTTGTTTTCTTATACACAATTTTTCTGTGGTAAATTTTTTTTTAAATCCAGGCGGCCTCCAAAAAAGGAAGCGGGCGGGGACGCGAAACATGTATTTTTTTTTATTTCGCCTAACAATCCTCCAAAGAAGGCTTTAATTTTGGGTTGCTTTAGCACCTCTAATGCACAAAAAAGATGGGAACTGAACGCACTGGGAACTGAATTATTTTCAGGCCGCAAACAATTTCCGTAAGATGTCTAGTGAATAGTGGCAGGTCGAACCTTTTTGTTATAGGAATTTGTTTTCCTCCTCGGCTTTGCCTTATCCACCTTTTTTTTTTTTTGTTTTTTTTGTATACATGTATTGCTCAATATTTTTAATGTAATTTTGTATACAACATGTATTTTGAATTGTGGAGTAAAATAAATAATAATAATAATAATATATGCAGTAACCGTGGCTAAAAACCCTAACAAATGAGCAAACAGATTAAAGCTACATAGTACATACCTTTGAATTAAGGGGCGCACGCGAATAGCCACATGCACATTATCCATTGTTCGTCACGTGGACCTGTATCTGCACTGAAGCATGTAACCTGTGTCACATGGAAAATAAAATAAAATTCAGGCAGTTGCAGTTAAGATTGGAAATTTTAAATTTTATTTTTGAACTTTTAGTAGTAAGGCCAAACAAAATAGTTCTGCTTCTGGTTACCCTACCAACCCTTTTAATGGCCCCGACCCTAATTGTTTTCCGGGAAAAAAAAGTAAACAAATAAAAAACAAACACCATACATGCTGTAAATACTTGACTACACGTAGTGTACATATGATCAGCACAAAAAAAGTGCCCCCCAAAACAAAATTCCCTACCTACCTACCCTATTTTTAAATTAGGAAGCATTTATTTTTGTTTGGCCTAATCTTGTTAAAAGTAGTGTACACGATTGATAATCCTCTACAATTTTTTTTACTGAATTATTACAAAATACCTTACTAGACTGTAAGTTAATTAGTCTCAATCATCCTGTGAAATGATGGCACCCGGTGTGCCGTCGTTTTCAAGAAAAGTGGAAATTCATATCGTTTTCCAACGATTGTTCGGCCGAACAATCGTTGGGAAACTATACGAATGTAGTTAGTCCGCGTTGTGTCTAAAATGGGTTAACAATCCAAAAACGGGCATATGCGTAGTGTACCAAAGAGATGCGTTGTAACCAGTGCATGCAGTGGATCTTGGACATTCGCCGCCATGTATTTGGAAGTTCCCCCCTCCCATGACGCGCGTGCAACCTCGAATCAATCTACACACGAACACGCACCGCGACCGTTGTACCACTCACGAAACAGTCGCCGGCATAAAAAAGTTGTTGCAAGGTGCATGCATGCGCTGCGCATCAGGGTGACGTCATACAAGGTCGAGGGGTCACGATTTGAACTCCAAGACAGCGAAAAGACATGTTCTGCGGGTATCTCTGGGAATTAAACGGTAAATTTCACTTTTTATTTGGATGGTAAGTGAACCTTGGTACCTCAATCTGATCATGGAACTCCACTTGTTCCTCAGGTGGCATATCTAGTGTTTTGGCGGCCGTTGAAAGGGTGAATTCGGATGTTTTTGTTGGGATTTTAGACGTATTTAATTAATGAATAGGAAATTGCCGTACACGGACTTGGACCCTACTATTGTCAGATCATGTCCAAATGTTTAAAAAGGCGATAAAGGGTCCAAGTTACTCGGACTAAGGGAACAGGGCCCTACACTACACAATCACCCACAATTAAACGTTATCATGGAACCATTGCCTTGGAAGGTTCATTATTTTCCATAAATTTCTTTCCAGGCAAACATGTTTTATAACAGCAACTTCAACTTGCCTAATAATAATAATATAGAGAGGGATTGTGTACATGTATGTAGATTGTAGTTATACGGGCCCCTTTTTAGTTTTGGAAAAAATGCGAGGCAAGAATTGATGTTGTCATGGATTAACGTTAGGCCTAGTTGTTTGTATAAACCTTTTTGACATTCTCAAAGCATCATGGGAACAGCATCAGCCCTTACTGACATTAGAACTAGAACTAAAGAGCAAGCACATATTGACATAAAAAGTCATTAGAACGGACATGATTGGTCGCATTGGTCACATGTTGGTTGTCATGGTTGCAAGAATCCTCTTCTGATTGGCTAATAATCATGATAATGTGACATTATTAGCTGTTAATTCCACAGATTTGCATTCGTAACTGGTTACCCTAACGTTATATTATAGAATTCCCCAATTTCCTTATTTTTATTGCCATTTAAAATGGATTTTTCTGGTTATTATTTTCCTTACGTTCTATGCAAAAATAGCCTAACGTTATGTGAAAAGAGTCTCTCTGAACTCATGACAGATATTAAGCATAAAATCAATTAATATTTGGACTGGTATTCACAGTGCCATTTACTTGGTTTGTTTGGCCTCCATACCTAGTCCGAGTAACTTGGACCCTTTATCGCCTTTTTTAACATTTGGACAAATGTTAAAAAAGGCGATAAAGGGTCCAAGTTACTCGGACTACTCCATACCCACAAATTGCACAATCAGTGACAATGTATAATTATAAATGTCGAAAAGCGAAAAGCAAAAGGTTTATTAAACAGAGACAGAAAACAATGCAAGTAAAATAGGCCGACAAGACTACATTAAAGCCATTAACTGTTAAACCCCAAAATTATGTAACGAAAACATTTCAACATTTTACCCTCCGGTCACCAAACAATCGAATAAAAGATCGTCACTCCGTTGTTTTCAAAACGTTACACTTCCTGGGATGAGATTCTCATCGACGACCTAGACATTTTAAATCAACCGGTACAAAAACCGGCCGACCGAAGAGGATGACTTTATTTCGCAGTTATTACTCCGCCATATATGTACATCATTATTTTAATCTCCCAAAATATTTCTATCACAATGGAATATTTATTAAATATACATAGTATTAAATAATTGAATTTAGATGACTTTTTTGAAGAGAATTTAACTTATATTTATAAAGTATAGGTGTATCTACTTGAACCGCCGCGCATGGACATCCAATGTTTACCATTGGTAAAGCGGTAGTCTGGTTCCTTTGTAGTGTTGCTCCCAAAGAGTAGCAAACTAAGTGGAGGAAGTCCAGAACACGTTTACCCATTAACCGTGTACAAATTTGCTGAAAGCTCTAACGGGAGTAAGGTCTTTGACGCAAAAATGTCTTCAAAACATATGAAATTAGCAACTGATCTCCTCTTAACCTATGGTGGAAGGGACAAAGTCATGAGATTAATATCGTATGGGTCATTGCTACTTTCAGGGCTCGTCAGATCGCCAACAAAGTCAAAGAAATTGATGACGATTTTCACGGAACTCGGTGCATGTCGAACGGTTCTACGACTGTTTGATGATTTACCGATGTTGTCCTACTCGCTGTCTTATGGATGGGGCACACAGGTGGCCGTGCTATGCTGATTCATTTGGCTATAATATAAATTCTTCGGAAAGAATTTAACGTAATGGATTGGCCCCACCAAAATCGGTCAGAAACAGCAAAAACCTGAGAAAAAACAACCTTCCTTGATAACAACCTGTTAATTTCAAAATTTATGTCAGCAAAATCCTTAACTTAAGTGAGGCAGAAATCAATGGCGTGTGTGTGAAGATTTAGTCTTTTCTCCATGGTGTGACTGTACACTGTGGTGCCAAGAACACATAACACAGAATACAAACTTTCTTTATCTACATAAACTTCTGACTAAAAGTCACAGTCAGTCGTAGAGGTTGTACCAAGTGTATTCTTAACGCAAATAGAGAGTTTTTCTGTTCCCGACTGATTATGGTGGGGTATTAAAGTAAACTCTTTCTAATTCTTATTCTGTCCTGTTAAATGTTCGACACCCTTGTGTAAATGCTAATTATCCAATATATTTTTGTGAATGGCAACGCACCTTTTAATTGTTCCGCTCCCCCATAGTACAGATGATTACTATACTATTTTTAAAAATCTTACTATACTATTTTTTTTATCTTGCTATACCATTTTTTATCTCACTATACCGTTTTTACATTTACAGTATAAATTATCTGTACTAGTCATGCTAGTCAAGTGACTTTGATGTAAACACCATTTCCATTTTATTGAATTGGTAGTTGACAGCCGACATCTACTATCACTTCTTTGAGTGTATGTGTAAATACACACTGTAATAAGTGACTAAAAAAACCTCCCTTGGGAATGGGCACTTATTCTCCTGCACAGAAGTACTAGTACATTTGTACATTGTAAATGTATATATAGGGCTAATTTTTACACTCAAAGAAGGACCAAAGTCCTTACCCTTGACACACACAAAATGCAAAAATTGGTCGTGATGCCTAGAGTTGGGGGAAATAATTGATTGGTGCATAGCATTGTATTGAAAGTTATCAAAAATGCGTCACAGTAATGATGGGCTTAAAGATTGATTGGGTAAATATTATCTCCTACCTGGCTTTGGCCTTCATTTGGGTGATAGCTCAAAGGACATCTCCCTAGTAATTCCATTAGTGTGGAATGGAATAAATGAAAGCCTGCACAATTGCAATGAAAGAAAACAAATTAAGGAAATGCCAAAATGTAATTAAGAAATTGCAATAAATTATGTATACATGAACATACCTGTTTTGAACTACATGTAATCCAACACCCCCCCCCCCCCCCCCCCCGCCCCTTTTATGCCAGTTACTTAATATTAATTGACACTGTATGAAAGCCGACAAAAATATGGCATTAACTTAGCTACATGTATTGTAGGATTGCCTGTTTAAATACAAAATTAATTTGACTAATTTATCCTTACATTGTACATTTCTGAAAGGATCAAATCTGCTCGTTTTGTTTGTCAATAGAAATTATAGAAATGGGAGTATATATTTTCTTTTACCAGTTCCTTTTCTTCCACACCCCCAAAAAATTGCTAATTATTTATTATTGATTATAAGGAGCACTGTTGTGAAAAGCAATTTTTGAAGTCCAAGTCCCTGAAATTCTGTTTTTCTTTGGTATTGCAGTCAACTCAGAAAAAATCCTGAGATTAGGACCGACCTGCACATTGAAATTGCAGGAAAATTTACATTTTTTTTTTAAATGGACTATCGCAGGAAAAGAGTTTATGGCTGCGAGTGCTTGGCCTTGCCAACAACCTGTGCAATCAGCTCTACTTCCCATTCGAGCACATAGCCTGGGCTGCAGACAAGAATCTCATCAATATCTCGTCCTCTCCATGGTGGGTGCTGTGCATAGCTGCCTGGGGGCTGTCACTGAGTTTAAGCATCCTAAGGTACGTCTTTCCAGAATGGTGACTGTTGAAGGTATATCGTTTTTGAAATAATCAAAAATCAAATTAATTATTTTTAATCTGAAAGATTACGGTTTATATAAAGATGATTACCATTACCAATCCTCCTGAGAAATATTTCCATCTGAAATCTAGAAATGCTGTAATGTTTGAGAAAATTGTATCTGAAGACTTCCTAAAACGCTGTCACTTATTTTGATCTGAACGTGCGCAAAAACGTACATGAAAATGCAACTGCTTTGCCTCAGATGACGACATGCTTTGAGTCAAGAATATGAAAATGTGCATAAAAACCAAAAGTTTACAATTACTCCCTGAAACTTTTAAAAGGGCCTAGAAATTTATATTAACATGGAAAAAATGCCATCCTACCTGTTTTCATGTCAGAAATAAAAATCCTATTGGATGGTACCATTAAGTTCCCACTAACATCCCTTTCAGTAACTGGCTAGTATAGACACCATGCTCAATGGAACAGCATCCACAGCTGGCAAAATCAGCTCATCAGTACAATTAGGCACCTAGCTAGTTGAGACCATCACAAGACCCGGCAAGACCAACACAAGACCAACACAAGACCAACACAAGACCATCACAAGACCATCACAAGACCATCACAAGACCAACACAAGACCAACACAAGACCATGACAAGACCATCACAAGACCAACACAAGACCAACACAAGACCAACACAAGACCATCACAAGACCATCACAAGACCAACACAAGACCAACACAAGACCAACACAAGACCAACACAAGACCAACACAAGACCAACACAAGACCAACACAAGACCAACACAAGACCAACACAAGACCAACACAAGACCAACACAAGACCAACACAAGACCAACACAAGACCAACACAAGACCAACACAAGACCAACACAAGACCAACACAAGACCAACACAAGACCAACACAAGACCAACACAAGACCAACACAAGACCAACACAAGACCAACACAAGACCAACACAAGACCTTCAGTCTTAATTCAAATCTCAAGCTATTCAAATGAACTGTAATAAAAGCATTCTTTTGTCATTGTTTATGCCTGTTACTTGTGAATGGTCTTGTGATGTCTCGACTACATCACTGCCATTAATGTGAGACTTTTGAGACACTGGTGACAGCAGACATATCGGTGCTTTTCCACTGTTCTCACCAGTCGTGCGCATGCTCAGAACTACGTGTGCATGCAAGGAGCTATGCGCGCATGTCAGAACTAGCAAAAAGAACCGGTATGTCTGCTGCCACCAGCATCTCAATCGTCTCCCATTGTCAAGCCCCAACCTTTTGTTAGGATTGGTTACTCTCTTGTTTCCCCTAGGAGTTTAACGATGGTTCTTGCCCTGAGAAGAATGCGGAAGAGACTCGAGCAGGGGATCCAAATGGAAGATCCTACTGGTTCATCCAGCAGGTAGAAAGCATTGCTAGACTTTATATTCATCCCTTTTTCTTTGTTTTACTTGAATGCACCACTACTTCACAACCAGTACTAAGCAACCACCCCCCCCCCCCCCCCCCCCCATCTCCTCATTTTTCAAAATATTTTCAACCTCTTTTTATTTAATTCGTCAAACAATCCACAAGGGAAACTGACTAGGTACATTTTAGTACATTTTCAAAGTGAACAAAGAAAACTGGCAGGAGCGGGATTCGAACCTGCGACCTCCGGGTTACCGTACCGGCGCTCTTCCAACTGAGCTATCTTGCCCTATGTTGGCGGTCTCCCAAATTGTCAGTGTCTTTGTTCGGGGGCGCTAGTCAGAAGTCATAAACCCATATTGCCGTATAAGCCAGGGATCACACACAATTTTACGATCTTTTTGTTTAAATGAGACATGTAGGTTTGCATGTTGGACATGAACAAAGTATGGAGGGTTTGCAGCGCCGGTAACACCATGTGAAATAGATCTCTTGAGTTGTGCGGTTCTGAGAAGAACCGATTTTGTTAACTCGCTGTTTCGAACAGTATGCTGTTTGTCATCAGGAGACATGACATAGAGTTACCGCAAACCCCTCCATACTCAGATCAGGGCCCCATTTTGATGGATTTTATAATGCCAGATTATTGTGACCCTGTAAGTGTAGAATTCTTAGTTAAGAGTTCTCCGTATTGCACACAAGCCAAAATTCCTTTCCAATCTGTGAAATATACTGACCATTGCCGAATTATGTGCTATAAGTTGTACGGATTCCTGGCTCACATCAAGAAGAACTATGAATTTAGGCCATATCTGCAACTTGGTGTTCAGCGCAGCCTCTTCTGTTGGAGCTCATGTGAAGTAAAGGCATTAGATTGGCTGATGTCCGGGGTGCGCCATCTTCTAGCACTGTGCTGAACTTAACTTTTCACAAATCTATAATAAAATTGAATTTTTGTTTCTATATTTATATTTATTAGGCAAGAGCCATCATTGCAGGGAAAGCAGATATCCGATCTGCAGAAAACTGAGCACGGCCATATCCTAGAAATCATCAAGCATGGTGCTGATCTCTGCAATGCCATTCACTGGATGCCTGCTGGATTCCTCTGGGGCGCAAAGCTCTCCAATACGACAGTGGGGTTCTTTGGCACCGTCTCTTCCATCGTGTACTTCCGATCATTGCTGCTCCAAACCCAAGCCAAGATGGTGCAGTAACCAGGAGAAGATTATCGCTGCCAGGAGAGGATGGCAGAAAGCCTGCCAATGCAATGTCCAGATTAGAGTGAAGCCCTTGTGTCTGGCTGTCATTGTTGGGGGGGGGGGGGGGGGGGGGGGGGGGGGCTGGTATGCCAAGTGTAAACACAAACAGTAGGCACCACACTGAACAGAGTGGTCCTGTTCATCACATTTGGTGTTTCCCTTTCATGTGAATTAAAGCTTTGTTTGAAAAAGCTTCATTAGACAACAGCTGACAAGGTGGTCTTTTACAAACCATGGCTATGCCCATCGTCCGTATTGAACTGAATAGCTATAAGCCGTGTATTTAGCACCTTATAATAATTTATAATTATAATTTTGGAGGCTAATCATCCTTACTCGCAGCTGGGGTGCTGAATTGCGAAGGACGCGGCTACAACGTGGTCGAGTCGCTGGCACATAAAGGCGCCTCTGGCAGCCGGCCACATCGACACAATATGACTACGGAGCACAGCCAGAGATTGAAAGTGTTTTACAAACATCTCAAAGCACTTCACAATTGTTACCCCTGTTCATCGGGTAATAAGATCTGTTTTCAATACAGTAGTTCATGATCAGCGCAGTCTGTTCGTTTTCTAATAACAACCCCCCCCCCCCCCAAAGATACTAATGCATACTCCTGGGGGAGAGGGGCAATTGTAGTAGTGTCTCGCCCAAGAACACAAGCAGCATGCTCTCCACCGGGGTTTGAACCCACGAGCCAGACACAATAAGCATTGGACCACTGTTAATTTGATTAGGCCTTCAACAGAAGCTGTGTACAATATTAGTTACTACCGTCTTTGGTGCGCAGGTTATCCATTACATCCGAGGACCTGAGCCCAAGTCCTCGGTAGTGTTCATGTACAAACCTTATGGGACTTGTTGAGAAAAAGTCCAAACAATGGGAACAGTGGAAGAGAACAGCTCTAGTCCTCAGTAGTATAGTAAAACACCACTGTGTGTGTCTGCATTTTGAGGGCTGAAATCATATCAAGTCATTGTACATAGCCACTGCAATGCCATGATTAAACTACATTTTGTACATCGAAACTGTGCAGTTTCAAAACTGAAAAATATCGAGAAAATTAAGTATTATGAACTTGAAGAAAATCATCATGAATTGTTTTAATTTGCCAGTTGCATCTTTGTGTTATTCATCATGAAGTTCAGAAAAGATACACTACATTTATCTCAAATCTGTGATATATTAGTATACTCAACAGCGAAAGAAACGCAAAAAATTACCGTTTGTCAGTGTTCAATCACATTTTCAAGATCTTCTGGGTGTTTCAAAGAGATGAAAACTCAAATTATTGAATTTCTT
Source organism: Hippasteria phrygiana (assembly GCA_037893225.1). NCBI lineage: Eukaryota > Metazoa > Echinodermata > Asteroidea > Valvatida > Goniasteridae > Hippasteria > Hippasteria phrygiana. The sequence goes on from JAZGUH010000903.1 coordinate 99,986, forward strand.
TTTAACAATCAACTTGTTTGTGTTTCTTTTGCCGTTGAGTATGTATATTACCACCACCTACAATAACAAGTGTCACTATACATTTACATGTTTTTAAAAAGTTGATTGTAAAAAATCTTTAAAAAATTTATCAAAAAATCGCTTGAGTAAAAGCTGCCCAGTCAATAAAAAACGGAAAACACAGTATAGCTATATTAGTAGTACTATTTTCATTCACTTTCATTTTCATGTATGCTGTAGTTTGGAAGAAGTTTGGAAAAATTTAAAAATTGCATATGTATTGAACTTTTGTTTAATAATAACACCGAATTTAGTATAAACATTGTTCACAAAACAATGGAAAATGCATAATGCTCTAGACTCGAATACACACGATACATGTAAAGTTATTTAAGATGATATGTAACCTAACTCCTAAATTAACCACTGGAAAGGTTGAGCTCAGTACCTGCGCATACATGTACATTGGTGTATTTACACACGTATGGGCTTCCTCTGGCCTTCGTATACTCTGAAACTAGCTGTGTTGTGACAGTGAAGCGGGTATGGAGGCCAGAGGTGGTCGGGCTACGATTTACTGCCAAACAAAGACATGTTATGCAGTGCACCAAATGTGAAAATCTAAAATCCCCCTTGACAGAGTAACTTTTCCGTGGGTATTATGGGCCTTTCCAAGTCTACGACAAATTCAACATTTTTTTAAGCATACAATCACGCTGCAATACCAAATCTGCTAAAATCTGCCAGTGCACAAAGTGTTATACCGAGTCCATCAAAACAATTAAGTGCCCTGCAAATCGGAATCCTACAATATCAGGGGTTGGATTTTTGTAGAAATTAGGGCACTTTTGACAAAAAATAGAGAAGCCTATTATGTAGTTTTTAATATTTCGGTTTGAAATGTGAAGTTATGTTATCACCAGCCTAGAATTTCAAACAAAATTTCCTAACGTAGATTGGTAATCCACAGTAGACTTGCAGCATTTCTAGTGGTTGAGCATATTTCCACTAGTTATGGCTAAGAATATTTGAAGGTTGGACAGAAAATCCACTCTGGTTTGTTTGTGCTTTTTGTCGGGAAAGAATTGTTAAAAGTGCTGTATTCCAAATCTAAAGTCTGAGCTATCAGTGCTGCACATTTCAAAATTGCAGCTCTTTTTTATTTTAACACCTAAATTTTTTAGCCCATTTAACGTCATGAGATTGACTCCGTATTTTGCTTCCAGACTGTATTTACTCATAACTGTTTGAGTACCAATTAAATCAGCCAATTACAGCTCATCACACAACTATAGTATACTTTGGTTTTCTTCTGGTAAATGTTTATATGCTAAACATTAACCCTAACCCTCCTCAATCCTCAAATCCTCATGGTGGTTTGGAGGATTTTGGCGGATTGAGGAATGGTGATTGAAGCACAGGAGGATTTTGGAGGATTGAGGATGGTTCCTAGCAATAAGGGCCTAGGGGGTTAGGGTTAACTTACAACAACTTACAACTGCTTATTGAGTACATTTTCTTTTAAGTCACAATAAGACACTTGCACTTTTCCTTTATAAATTTAAAAGTACAGACACTATAGTAGCACACATAATATTTTGGTCATAGGGTTAAATATATATTTTGTGGTATGAGCTGTTCTATTGACAAATTTGTAAATATGTCAACTTTTCTACTTGGTATCGGAAATAAATCTACATTGATGCCATTAATTTCATGCATTTCTTCATTTACACGCAGTGCGTTTCTTTGTGTCCGTTTTGAGCTCATTATAAGCATAAATATTACATTTTAATATTGGTAAACATGAAAAGCACCATAACATCAAAATAAGGTAATATAAATTCATAGGAAAAATGAACATGCAAAGTAAAAAATATATATATAAATGTTTACTACTGTAAACCAAGATTGGCAAGATGAAATTGTGGGTGAATTCCCAATTCATTTATAAGCACCATTTTGGGAGTGTTTAGTCCAAATATAAAAATGTTGACGGAACAAGATTTTAAAATACTACTAATAACTACAGGGTCCAACTTGAGGCAGTTGATGAATTGAAGCGATACAAAAAATGTTAGTAAAGTACCAACAAATTCTATAATGCATAAAGTGCAAATGGTTAAAGACTTGGATAAATACGGCTTGATTTTGTGCATGACAGTGGGGAAACTGATCAACTGACCAACTTGGCCAATTTTCAATTTTTCACACAATTTCCCCACACCCCCCCCCCCCTCCAAAACAATTGTACAAATTTAAAATACAGATCTGTAAGCTGAGCCAGAACTTTGATATGTTTTAGACAGACGCTGTTTTTTCTATTATTTACCGGTACCCTTGTATCACTTTGGCATATTCAATTTTTCTCTTAAACGACCAGCCACTTTAAGCGGCAAATTCTTTTACTTTGAAAGACGTCATTATTTAATTATAGCTTTGGTTGAAAGAGCAATAAAAAGTTAAAAGATGAAGACAACGAAACTGACTAGCTACTAGCCTTTATAGCAATACATTTCTACCCATGACAACATAATTCTCGGGATTACACTTCAACACAAAAAGTTGATGAATGGGGGTCAAGATGTTCAATACAATTCTATCACCCCGTCTTTTTTTCAGCAAGGTGAAGTGAAGAAAACAATTTTGTTGAGGGCATAAACCTTGAACAAACAAGAGGCAAAAAATTGGGTGTTAAATTAACAAGTCCGATAATTTTTCTGTTTTTTATCTAACTAATACACTGTTCTCCATCGAGTGTTCCACCTTTATATATACAGGTGGGTTTGATTAGATGTTATTGCAATTGCATCAGCTGACAGCTATTAACCAATCAACAGCCTTGGATATACTTCTGTCCAAGACTGGGCCACAATTTCCAAATCGGCTCTGTTGGTTGGCAGGTGGGATGGGGTCCCACAAAATTTGCATGCACAAACATATCAGAGGGCTCAAACAGAGGATACAGAGATTATGAAAGTTGCCCCTTACCTGAAATTTACTACTAAATAGGTTCTAAAGTTTGTTTTAGGATAATCATATCTCATTAATATTGGTATCTGGTGTGGGACTTACAGCATCCATCAAATGGGCGTAGTCTGCTGCTGGCTTCCTTAGTGCAGACTTCTTGTTTTCTGCATGAGGGCGCTCTACCTGGTCACCGAAACCGGCCTGACCGCCACTGCGATGATCTCCGGAGGAGGAAGTTCCATTCGGTTTGGTGCACTCGGGAACATCACTCTTTCGTTTGTTGGGTTTGGCGTAGTGCGGCACCTCTTGCTGATCTGGCCGTTGGCTCTTACGCTTGTTGGGCTTCGCGTATTGCGGGATCTCTCCCTTGGGCTTCTTGCTGGAAGATGTGCTCGGCTGCGGCTTCTTCCCGGGTGGAGGAGGAGGAGGTGGGCTATCCATTCTAGGCTTCGCATTCCTTGGTGATTTCTTAGGGTCAAACCCAACGTATGTATTTTCATATGACTGCTTTGCCCCATGGGGGGTGCCGACCACTTCATTACTAGGAAGCTTCAAGGAGGCAGTCTTGCGTTGGATTCCTGATCGGAGATCTTCTTTCGGTTGTTTCAGGGAAGCAGCCTTGCGGTTGTTGAGAGACGGGCTCATCTTTGCATAGCCAGAAGAGTCATTGCTAGCATCTTGGCACTGCTCTACCAGAGGTCTGGCAATCAAGCAACTACTGGCATCCTCGTAACGTCCGTCATCCTGAAGAGAGCCGTATGATCCCTCCGCGGCAACAGGCCTCCGGATGGACCTCTCGCGAGGCAAGAAATCAAGTTTGTCATAGGAGTCCCCAATCATCGACTTCTCTCCCCCCTTCAACACTTTCAATTCATCGACACTGACGTAGGCATATTCGGTGGGTGCGCTTTCCGTGTGGACCGTGAAATTACCCGTTGTGGCATAGGGTGAGATATCGGGCTCGGTGCGCTTTTGAAGAAGGTCTGGCATGTTTTGGTGAAGATTGCTCACGTCTTCGTAACCACTCGTGGGTCTGTAAGGAGCTGAAGAAGCCTGTGCTGCTGGTATGGGCATACTACTCGCATCATCGTAAGTGTTACCTAAGAGATTTCCACACAACACAATACTGATAAGCTGGGAGGATGTTATCCCAAAACCTGTTTGAGCTGTAAACCTTATTGTTGCACTTTCCCAAATAAAATTGTGCTTTCCTGTTTTGCTTTTTTTTCTTCAAGATCACCTTTCTTTCTTTAATGCTGCTAGATTGACTTCTTAATCGATATTACTGTCGACCAAACTCTTTAATGAAGAATATTTTAACCAGAAGGTTGCTGAGAGGTCAAAATGTTTATTCCTGTTGATTTCTTGATTGTTTCAGAACCATTGGCAAATTTGTTTTATTTCTGTAAACCTTTCATCTGTCCAGTACATGCATATCAATTGGTTTTAAGACTATCCCCCATAATGGAGATACATGTGACCTGTTACCATAAAAAGGCCGTAAAGTAGAAAAATTTGAAAATCAAGATTATGGAATTTGATAGATTGTGCATTGTGGTATCTTATTTCTAGCCCCTGATACAACCTATTAGAGTTACATGTATAAGAGTCTTAACCCCTTGTTTTGAGAAAATGAAGCTCAAAGTGTGTGATCTGTGCACACTTTAACCCAAGTTCAAAAAATAAATTCCCTCAAAAAAATATTTTGAGAATTAATTCAGTTTTAAAACTTTGGGATATGATAGAATAGGTTTTGTTAAATATACAGTTATTAAAATCCCAAAATTGACTTTTTTAGTGAAAAATCGTTTCTTCTTGTAAACTCAAAAAGCTTATTTTATGGTGGCAGGTCACATATTGTTGCTCTTTTTTTGGCGGGGGATGGAGGGGGTGGGGCATGTATACAGACACTTTTCTGTAAACTTTTTGTAGTCTTGGCGATGCTCTTATTCATCAAGGTGCAATCAGAAGTGCAAATATTATCTGAACTGGTGAACGACCGGTGAATAGCTTTTTAGAAGGTTTATACGGAAGCCAGCAAAGTCCAGTTTGTTACCTGCTACGTTATCGGTCATAGGGACTCTCTCTGCTTCCTGACTTTGGCCCGGTTTCCTGTTCAGACAATAGAAAAACAACACAAAGGGAAGCGGTAACCAGAGGAAATGAGGGCCAGAGGAAGTGAAGGCGGATCCAACTAAACAAACGGTGTGCATGGCTTCGGAGGAACTCTTGTGAGTGTGCACAATTCTTCTTCAGGTAAGAGTGATGTAATTTAAAACCTGTATGTAATATGAGGAAATCATTGGAGCCTACCCGGAATGCTTCATATTTTCTTGACACAGATCCATTTCCCAAACTGGGTTACAAAGCAAGCCAAAAGTTTTTGCATGATTAACCACTTGAATACGGACGACGGCCATGGCCGCTGTTTGACAAAAGACCACCTGGCCAGTTGTCGTCTATACGTGCATTCCTGCACATTTCTTTGTCTATTGTTTTGCATTATGCCTGACTGCACAAGCCCGTCTTGGCATACCAGCACCCCATTAATAACATCCGACCTGGGTTTTCAGCACCTGGGCCAGTGGAATCAAAAGTAGCGTTTGCTTTTACTTTCAAGCTTCGACAAAATATATGTTCAAACGAATTGCTAATTGCTTAATTAGCATAAAGGTATGAGTAAGGCCCAAAGTCCATTCTCGCCCGGTATGTATACCGGGCCCCGGTAGCCAAACCGGTTCATTTTAATCCTCCCAAACCGGGTTGGATACGGGTCCAGCCTCTACTGGAAGCCTGGTCCAGTTTGGGAGTCCATTGTGTCCAGTTCCTGGACTGGCAAACTCCTTCTGGATGCAGACAATGGGGTGACTTTAATCCGTTAATAATCCTCCACGGGCGAACAAAGGCCTTAAACATTCACTCAGTTTCAAAGAGTTTGCCGCCGGACAGATTTGACCGCACAGTGTTCAGACTCCAGACCTACAGATACACGTATTATCAGTCAGTCAATAAACTCTCCAATGTAAACACTCTGAAGGGCCAGGCAGCAGACTTGCCAAGCTCGACCGCAAGTCTATTCATTAGAGTGGCTTTGAAATACCGACGAGCAAGGGGACTTGTACCGGTCTGGGAGGGGCATAATACCGGTCTAGGTTCAAACCGGTTTGATACCGGTATACATACCGGGCGAGAATAGATTTCGGGCCTGAGCCTGTGAATTTGTTCCCACAGGCTCTCGGAAACCACATCGGTAAAAGGGCAAACATTTCTTTTCTAATTTACATCATCCCCAATGCAAATTCCATCTTCACATCGATTACATAGTACCTGCTGCTACATCGGATTCGAATCGACCAGCCGACCACGGCAAGTTTGATTGTCAAGTGGTTTACCCTGCGGTGTGCCATGACAATATACACGCACTGTTACACTACGGTGACCTACTTAACAAAACAACGCCATGGTACACCGCAGAGTTAAGACGTCTGCACTAGTAAGCAGGAGGTCGTGGGTTCGAGTCCAACCCGAGTAAGCCTGTAAATTTGTTCGCACATGCCTTCAAAGAGCACTACGTATAGAGTGCTTCATATAGACTGTCGGGAAAGGGCAAAATCTCTCTTCTAATTCATAAACTTTATTGCAGTACAAAAACCATCACATTAAAAAAAAGTGCAGTTTTTCTAAACTAAACATGGGGAAATACTTACAAATTTTACAAAGGTTTGTTAGTTTTGATTAACCCTTTATGCAAAATGTTTAACGATGAAAAAAAGGGAAACCTCACCTTTTATTTTTCCGCCTGGCTCTGACCAGGCACACGATCAGTATCACCACGACAACCAGAAGCACGGCAGACCCAATGGTGGTGGCAACCACCAGCATCATCATAGGCTTCTCTCGGCTAGAAGAGGCAAGATTTTTATCTTGAAGGTTCTTGGTGCTGGTGGTGAGGGGAAGGGCAGTGAGAGGCAGTTTGTTTGGACTGTCTGGAGTTTCCCCTGTCAATTATGAAATGCAAGCAATTGTTTTTTACAAATTTGACAAAGTCACAGTAAACCTACTGTTAAATGAATGGGCCCTCTGATGACCTTCCACTAAGCATTTGAAAGCTTTTTATTAATAGAGAGGTTTTGTTGGCGCACGGTTAGAGGGACGACTATGTTTAGTTCCCGTGACCTCATCAGTTTTTTGCACTTGTTTGACGTTTTCCTCACCCATCCTAAACGTAATCACCTTGTTTACACTGATAGTGGTCGCACTACACTTAAGTAAGAGACAGATAAAACCAACAAACTTTATTTACCAATTTTCGTTGCGTGCTGTTTAGAGCTAATCATCGATGTACGCACTAACGAAACCAGTCTAGTATTAACCCCTTGCGTACAGATGACGCCATAGGGTGCAAAAAAAACCGGATGATGCCACTGGCCGCTGTTTGTGCAGTTTCAATGCATTGTTGGATTATTGTGTATGCCATGCTTGACTGCACAAAAACATTGTAGCGGTTCGATTTGGCTGCCAGAACCGCTGCAACACCCCGACGTCTCCCGTAAAATACCGTGCTCAGGGGGTTAAAGAATGCAAGAATGCACAATCAAATATCTATATATTTCAATGAACTTACAGGTCAATCTGAAAGATTTCAAATTTATCGGCATGAAGCAAGTGCACCAATCAAGAATCAGGTTTAACTGTAAATTATATAAAATGGTGGGGAATTCTCCCTCCCTCTTTAAGCCCTTGTGGCCGGCTGTTATTAATAGGCACTGGTATGCCAAGACCGGCTTGTGCAGCAAAGCGTAATGCAAACAATAGGCAAACAATGGATTGAGTACGTGCAGGAATGCACATATAGATGACAACCGGCCAGGTGGTCTTTATTAAACCACAGCCATGGCCATTGACCATATTCAAGAAGTTAAAAGTTGGGGGGGGGGGGGGGTTTGTCCACCTGTCACTCCAGATTTCCAAATGATTGAGGCCTCTGAGATCAAAACGAAATACACACACCTGTTGGGCAGTCTGCTTTTGAGTAGCACACACCGTCCACCAGACATTCACAAGGGGTTGCGCAATCCGGGCTGCTGGGTGCATCTGGCCCACAGAGACAGCGGCCAGTGACTGGGTGGCATGATCCGACTGCACACTGGCAATGCCCAAGGCAGTTGGATCCGAATGTCCCCCTCGGGCATGGCTGGTGGCACGCCTCGCCCATCCAGCCAGGCATGCATTCGCACCTTCTGGTGTCGACGTTGCACGTGGCACCGTTGATGCACATTGGGGAGCAGTAATTGGTGCAGTTCATGTAGGCCTTGGCTGGAACACATAGGTTGCAAACTTCACCCTTGTAATCTGAAAGTTTTAGAATATTGACCATTAGGCATAATGCTACAATGATCAGCAAGCAGGGAAAATGACCAGCGAGCAGGGTTGGCATAGTGGTCCTTTCCCTGGTGACCCTGGTTCGATTCCCGTCCAGGCGCACTATGTGGATTGCGTCGGTTTTCCCCAGAAAATTTTTGTTTTTTTGATTCTCCTTTTGCTACTTAAAACCTGTTGTCTTCTCTCACTCAAACCTAGGACCTGATCAGGCAACCTGGGATTATTAACTAATAAAACAAAATTCTTGTGAACGAATTTGCTTAGCACAGAAAAGCTTTTGCTTAGAAAAATGCAAATTACACACATGTACCAAAGTGCAAGATAAATGCACAGGTTGCAATCCTCACTCTTATAATCAGAAAGTTTTGGAATATCCACTCGTAGGGACAATGGCAACACAGCCACTAGGGCCAAATTCATAAGAGAACAAATTTCCTTAGCACCGAAAGATTTTGCTTGGCAAAAAGCAAGTTATGGGCCAAATGGTTTTTAAGGATACCATATGCTGTCTGTGCTCTTCGAATTTCACCACCCAATATAATGTTTTTGAATTTTGTATTTTCGAGCCATACAAAACTTATTCACTTTGAATGAGACATTCAAAGAAGAAAACCCACCCATGTTTGTTATCAAATAAAACTTGTACAAATGTTGAACCGTAAATTTAGTTCCCGCAAGGCATAACCAAGAATTAAAGCCTTTTCCGGAGCATTGCAGACACTCAATACAAAACAAATAGTGTTAAAATAAAACATACAATTTGAAAATTTGTAAGAAAGAAAGAAATCCAATTTGCTGAAGAGCATGGATGACATATCTTTAACGGAATTGATGTGGAGATAAATCACCATTTTCTCCTTTTTCACAATGAAATGCAGTCCTTATAGAAAGGCCTCTTTTTAGTTTGAATTTAACAAAACAAAAACTTTAATAAAATTGGAAATATAAATTCCAAGTTTGGATTATTCTACATTTTCCAAGAATTAGCTTCTGGGGACGAAAACCCAAAACATTTTTATAATATTTCAGGCAAGCAAACATAATATAAATGCCATGTTCAGAATAAGGTAAAGGGCCAACGCATCTGAATCAAGGAAATAATTCCAATTATGTATAGTTTTAAACATAGCATATACTTTTCCAATATCTCGAAGTGGTTTAATGTATACATGTAGATACATAAATCAAATGAAAAATATTTCTAATCATAGAATACTGAGATACTGAAAGCCTGAAGCCCCATGGGCTTGAACAAAGACCTCCCTTCCTACTTACCCACAGAGCAGTGACATCTCTGGTGCACTGTCAGACAGTCTCCGTTCTTGCACTCGAGATGACAATGGTCGAGACATTTCCGCGGGTGCATGCGGGGCAGGCAAAGACTGCAATCGGGCAGGTCGTACCCCATCTGGCAGACGCAGGCCCCACCCTCGCACCGTCCCCCATTCAAGCACTGCTTTCCGTTGCAGCGACTCACCGGTGGGTTCGTCCTGGTAACTTCTGTCGTGGTTACTTCCGGTGGTGGAACCCCCCTCCTGGTGCTGCAATCTATCCCCCAGTACTCCGGCGGACATTGGCATCTGTCTGCCCAGAGACAAGTGCCCCCATTGCGGCATGGGTACAGACAAGGTGAGGTACAGTCAGGGGAAGAGGTTTGGCAAACCTCGCAAGTATCCGACGAGGGGCTGCAGAAGCTACCACTGACACAGGCGCACTCAAGATCTACAAAACAAGTAACATAGGCCTACATGTACATCACTCACGTTTGCTGGACCTGGTTCTACTCATTATCACATTTTGATGTTTGCTAAGTATCTGCAGAGCAAAACATTCAAATTTTGGGCAAGTGTGTAGTTGCAGGTTCCGTTCCTATATGAGAAAAACAAATCCATTTTTGGACATACCAAACTAGCTTGCAACATTAAAATCCAACAGGTATGCCATAGATAGACGGCAGGGTTTTGATTTTTTGTAGGAAATTTTGGGTAAAATGACAAAAACGATAGAATACAACAAGAAAATAAGGATGGCTATCACTGCGATGCACAGTGAACACAACCTGCACAACCACACTGCTTCGCAAGACACCAACCGCCAAACGCAGGTCGATAAAGTCATTGTGGAATGTGGAATGATAAGAACACTCTTGCCTTGACTCAAATTGGACCAAATCTAAAGAGGGGCCTGGAAGTAACTACACAATCGCCAAATTTTGTACCTGGCCATCTGCAGAATTGGTTGACTTCGGATGGGCGACCACTACATTTAGCACGGCGCACTCTCAATCTGGAAGAATAAGAAAAATAGTTTCAATGCATCTCATTTCCACAAGATGGTTTTAAAGTCTAACCGATGAGACCGTGCAATAGGATTTTAGGGTATGAATACATGTAGGAAGGCTTAATTCTATGTTATACTATAATTTCTTGTTGGTCCTTGGAATTCTTGGAAGTAATTGTAAAATTTTCATTTTATGTTGCAGCTGGTATATGTCAGTGCTTTTAAAGTGTCTCATTGTAAAAAATTAATTTTCAATCTGAATAGGGGTGATTCACAATAGTGCCCCATCAAGAGATTTGTAACAGAAAAGCCATAATGTGCATTTAAATGGATCGACGCATCTTTTTGCAATGTGTTGACCCTTTCAAATGCTGCGTACAATGGCCTCTAGCTCCATTAGAAATTCTTAGTGGTGCACTATTGTGAATCGCTCCTATTGCTAATTTGTTAACATTAGGTAAGTTATAGCCTTTCGAATGAGGCAAAGCAAAAAAAAAGCAAAGTCAGTCACGAGCCAATGTAGCCCATCAGGCCGGCGTTTATCTCCGGTTTCAGTAGCATGGAACGACTGAGAATATTTCTATTCCCCCTGGACGGGATGCTAGTCCATCGCAGGTCACTCCCCAGCTAATGCCGGTACCCATTTATACTCCTGGGTGGAGAGAGGCAAGTAGGAATGAAGTGGCTTGCCGAAGGACGCATGGCCAGTAGGTGGATTCGAACCCCTGACCCTCTGATCATGAGTCATAAATCCTTACCACTAGATCACACACTCCACTTTTCAAATGAGACAGTCCACGAAAAAATCAACCAACGATACAAAACCAATGTAATAAGTTTCAAATTCTATTAAATTAGGAGTACATGTAGGACACTCCAAATTCCTATGTACAATATTAACATACAGCAATCTTTGCACATAGCACATAATAAAGCAATGTATTTTATGATTAACCCTAACGTACATGTACATAAATCCATCAAAATCCTTCCCCTGTTTTGGAGGATTTTGGCGGATTCAGGATACCTCCATATTGGAACCTGGGGGATTTTGATGGTTTTGATTTCTCCTGACGACGGGCAGAGCATACTGTCCGAAACGTTGAGTTCCCTCCAGTTCTTTTCAGAACCACACAAACTCACAAAAGAGATCGATTACATGGTGCTACCGCAAACCAGTTATTCTAATCTAGGATTTTGATGGATTGAGGATTGTAAGCCTAGCGTTATACTGCAGGATGTTGATGGATTCACGATACCTCCATATTGAGCAGTCACCAAAACCAACTTTTTGTGCAGGACAAAATAGGTGGATTTTTTGCGGATTCAGGATACTTTCTAGTAAAGTTACCCAAGGGGTTAGGGTTAAAGATCAGATAGAGCACATAGTATAATAAGTACTTTTTGGGTTAAAATAAAGTTTTCTTCCATAATTCATTAGAAGGAGGAAATCCATTAAGTTGAATCTTTTAGTCCGAGTACAGACAAATTAAGCAGCTTTAAAACAAACATTCATCAGATAATCCTCACATTCATGTAATAGTGAGTAGTGACACATTACTTGTGTGGAAGCAGGTTAAACTGTATATTTATATTTGATGCAGGGTTGCTGTACTCCAGTACAACTCAAGTACCATCGTACTCGGCCCAAACTCAATTTTTAGTACTAAAAAAAAATGGACTAGGAACATACTCAGCTTTTTGTACTCGGACTCGTACCCGGACTCGGCATTTTGTACTCAGTACTCGATACCTATACTCGGGAATACAATCGATTATTTTCTCTTTTGATACTGCACCTTGGGGCTCGAAAAAGTTAAAAGACATACTAGTCAAGCCATACAACGTAAATAAAGAAGACAATACATTATTAAACTTACATACACTGGCACCACATTGTCAGGGTGGCCCCGCTCTAGAGGCGAATCACAGACCGACTGCTAAATCGCCAAACTCTTTCCCAGACTAATTAAACAACTAGGTATTACAAATTGCTTTAACTCAGAAAAAGAAGGGGCTCGATCTCAAAGTTGGAAAGAGCATGAGACAGCCTTTCCAATGATGTGCGGGGGAAAAGCGTATTACTCCTACCAATCCGAAGTAATTCTCTTTCGAAGTTTTCCTTTTGTTTTAAGACTTAATTAATATTAATGAGGAATTTGATAACAGTTTGCAGGCTGAAAAACTGAGTCTAAGCTTTAATTTGAGTCCAAAATCGTCAATATTGATAATTGGATGGCGATGCCCCTCCTCTCTAAAAATGGGTCCAACTGTGTGCAAGTTTTTATTGGACCATTTTTTGAAAGGTAAATTTAAAAGTCGATTTTTGCATTTTGGGTCATTTTCGGGCCATGTTTTTCCTTTTATTAATTCGACCCCAGATTTCTCTCAAAGTTGTTTTAAAGTGTGATAAACTGAAAGTACTATACGTATCTTACTTCGGAATAAGTTGTAACTTTGTTTCTAGTGAGAAATAAAGTTTTGAAGTTAGACATTTTCGCTGAAAGCGGAGTTTTCTCAGGAGTTTGAATGTGAGGGCGCTGTTGCCTTTTGCCTTCCTATTAAATGTTGGATTTAGCAGGGTTTAATTAAAGAAAATGCTAAAATGTCACAAAACACCCTTGGACTGGCAAAAGACGGTTGGACCTTGGACGTGCCAGTAAATTTGATACACAGTCACTCACAGTACTGGTGCATGCCCATGTTTTTTCATGGTTACCCTGGATTCATTCAAGAAGGAAAAATTGCAAAATTCAGGGAATTATTTACTTTACTTTGACTTCATCTCAAACGCCAAGTAATTATACAATACAGAAAGGATTTGAATCAGTATGTCATGTATGTGAAGTGAACAAACCACTATGCAAGAAATTGTAAAATAAAGCGCTGAGATGAAGTGAAAAAAAGGAAAAGCTTGTCGATCTTTGTAAATTACGCACCTGCTTACACGAAGCACAGACGTCTCCGGGGATGCAAATCCAAAAGTGAGAGCCACAACCACCACAGCCATCCATGGGTTAAACTTGAAGACAGCCATTTTTCCTTTCGGTATGCGGTGCAGTCTCCACGGACCACGCACAGCGCTTGCTCTTTGACTTTGAGATAGATGTGACAGGTCATCAAGGTGCACTATACATGCTATAGACGGGAAACAAACGACCGAGAGATCACGGCCGCTTTAAACAAAGGACCTAGGCTATAGACACTGCTAAATGGCCGGGGGTCATTAAAACCCCCTTTTCAGCATCGTTGAGAAACTGGAGAAGAAATGGCCAGTTTAATAACCAGTACACCGACTGGGAAATCTGCTTGACTTTCAGTTTCACATCCTGCAGCTGGAGTTTTGTGGTGGGATACCTGGAAATCAATCACTTTCTAAATTTCACAGGGGCGCGCGGGATGTGCTTTTCGCTTCCGCATTGCAATTAATACTAGACTTGTCACGTCACTCCACTTTCCTTATTTCGTCTCCGAGACGAAGCCAGAAGAGGGCGCACTGATGGTAGCCCTGGCTCCGGTAAGAATTATAAAGGCAGCGTACACGATTCCGGGACACGATTGGTATTAAATCCTCCAACATTTTTTTCAAAACGCGTCCAAGGCAGGAGCGGAAAGTGTGGGAAACAGGCCCTCCAACGTATATAACTCCCGTTGAAAATAATTGGTTTTGATGGCCCTAACGATATTTTAGTCATTCTTTGCTTATGAAATTTCAAAATTGAAGCATTTGAATGTTGATGTTAGCCGCTAGCCGTGCTGCATGCTCTCCGTGCTTTGATGGCCGAGCCTTCTGATCATACACGTGACCTGACAGCACAAAATGAGCTAAAGTCACACTATGGCTTTCTGTGTAACAAGCAAAAACAACGATTTTCCACTGAAAGGTGAAAAATCCATATTCTATCATAAAGCTTTTAAACTGAATTCATTCTCATGTTAAAAGTGTGCAAATCACAAACTTGGAGCTTGATTTCCTCAAAACAAGGGGTCAAGAAATTCAAAAGGTTATAGCATGAGCTGCAACAACACGCCGTACATCAAATTAAAGATGCATGATTACGTGTAGTTTCAGGAAATCGCAATGTTCAACTTTTGTTCCTTTCGACCTTTTTCGTGGTGCCAGGTCACCAATTTTGTGCTGTGTGGGAAACAAACATTTTCTTTTTTTCTTATTTTACAAATCACGATGACGTTTTGGAAAACTGAATATTTTGAGGCTACGGTGTAGTAGGCCTAACTGTAGTTGTTGAAAATTGCTCTCAAAACGGAGCAAGGAGCAATCAGTTCAAAGCATAGCTTGCCGACCTTTTCCCCATAAAACAAAGTACATTAGGCCAAACAAAATTGTGTTGCCCTTAAATGGGAGAAATCGGGAGGGAGGGTTGGTCGGTCGAATTTTCTTCACCATCCATGAAAACATCAAAACAATACTACATGTCGTGTAACTCGGAAGTCGGGAGGCAAAAAAGTAAACTTATTTAGATATTAATTAAAGGTGAGATGGCGAAATGCACGATTGTGCCGTCGTAGCTGTATTTAAAGACTTTGATTTTAATAAAACTAGCGCCCATCACCCGAAC
Source organism: Hippasteria phrygiana (assembly GCA_037893225.1). Lineage (NCBI taxonomy): Eukaryota > Metazoa > Echinodermata > Asteroidea > Valvatida > Goniasteridae > Hippasteria > Hippasteria phrygiana. Next base: position 115,198 of record JAZGUH010000903.1, read on the forward strand.
AAAGATACTGACAATTTGGGAAACCGCCAACATAGGGCAAGATGGCTCAGGTGGTAGAGCGCCGGTAAGTTAACCCGGAGGTCGCATGCAGGTTCGAATCCCGCTCCTGCCAGTTTCTTTGTTCACTTTGAAAATTTAATAAAACTTGTTCATTTTGTGCGGGAAAAGGTGAGTTTTTGAAAATTCCTATTATAAAACAAAAAAAACCGACCCGACATTTAGAGTCAGTCGCGGAGGGCTACACAACACATTTTTTTTTGGGGGGGGGGGGGGGGGGCTAGCCTCTATATACATGATATTGGTCCGGGTGGAGTGGGGCGGGGGTTGGGCGTGGGTGTTTAACTGGGCCGGCCTTCTATCACCGTGACGGAAATGCACTAAACTTGGGAAACAAAAAAACAACAAGTTATATGATGAAAAATTATACATAGTCATTAAAATCTATTGCAATAAAATTAAATTGCCAGGCTATGTGCAGTTGTGGTGTTTTCCCCTTTACAAAGTGAACTAAGCATTTTTTTTGGAAGGAAATTGAGGACTCTCTTCTTTACCATTACCAGTTAGAAAATTTCTGAAAATCTCGGAACATCGGGCTCATTAAATTAACTGAATCCTTGCCTAGTCCGGATAATTACCATAGACCTAATAAACGAATAATCGAATAAACTGACGATATGAAAACTTTGGCCAGAAGAGAACAAGGTGAAGGCCTGGACTCTCGGATTTTGAGGAAAGATCGTGAATACTTGGGTCCAATGGCCTTCTAAAATCAACAGCGCCATCTATAAACTTAGCGAATTCCAACCTCGCCCCCGTGGCGTTTTAGAAGTACGCTACCACCAGCTATATCCCACTCCTTTCTCTCTACTTTTGAGGTTAAAGTAGACCCTGGAAACGAGACTTCCAAAATCTCCCCCCCCCCCCCCCCCCCCCCCCCCCATCCCGACAGCCAAATTGGCTACTAGGACCAAGGTACTTTTTTCAACTGGAGAAAGACAAACGAAACGGAAACATATTTCATCAGCGAATGCCAAAGTGCGGGTTGCTGGCTCACTGCACCCATTGGCCGTGAACAAAAAACCCGTCCACCCGGACATCTTCTGTGCAACCTGTCGCCATCTGCCTTCCTACAGCCTAGTTCAGTTCCCCACCTAGTGAACTTGTCAACAGTTCCTAACACGCCTTAACAATTTGCGTGTACAGAAAAAGAAACCGAGCCTGCATCTTGCTCGTGGGGTTCGGGTACCCACCGATGCCGAGTGAGTCATAGCATGGCATAATAGAGAAAGGAAAGGTGCATTTCCATTTCTCGTTATGTTCATGGACTGCACATGTTCAGTATGCCCTCCATGGTATGCCGTAGTTCATAAGTCCTTAAATGACTGTGCCTGGAAACATGAATGACGTGGCAATGCCTGCGCCGATCTGGTCACATTTTGCAGTGATTTTATTTTCTAAAGAGTGTTTTGAGACCCATACAGTTTCGAGATTTTAAAGAATACAGATTTGTAATTTAAGTGCAGTGGAAATGCATGCTGTGCAGATCAGAATTAAACACCAATTTTAGGTGTGGAGGCATGGGCGTAAATCACGGGTGGGGGGGGGGGGGGGGGGTGGGGGTGGGGGTATAACCCTCCACACACTTTTTGAGGGGGGGGGGCGGGTGAGAAACCAAAAAAATCTGAATTCGAGGTAATTTTAAAACACTATTTCTTTTTAGGATAAGGGTTTAGGATAGGGATTAGGGTTAGGGTTGAATTGACGTTGTCACTGCCCAAAATTATTAGTCTTCAAAATTATTAGTCTTCATTATAAAATCACAATTGTGTTGCAATGCATCAATGACATCAAGAGTCAGATATTCATGAAGTCGGAAATTCATGGAGTCGGATATTCATATGACACTGGGACTCAGTTCAGAAGTTCATCCCTGTGCAAAGTGAATTATTGGCGGTCCGCCAATAATTCGAGATTTCTAAAGTAATTATTCGATAACGCCACGCTGTAACGTTAGTAATGCTATAGAAAATCAGCAAATCAATATTTTTAAATTTAAAAAAATGCACCTCAAACACGCTTGACAATAACAGCTTTGGCCACGGGCGGATCTTGGTATGCTGCACTGGGTTCCTGGTTTCAAATGTGTTGCAAAGATCTGACATTTGCAACTTTACTTCGAAATGCACATAATCCGTAATGGAAACTTGGCAGCGGGGCCGGGGTCGCCCGGGTAGCATGAATAATGTGCTTTGCAACATTCAGCGGAACTCGACAATTCTAGAGAATTTAAACCCAGCCGGTCCATGCTTCACGTTACCGGGACAGGCTTCCAATCAGACCCGACAGCGGCGGCTTTCTTTCCGTTAGAAACTTCGCGCATTTGTCTCGTTAAATATAGATTGTATATTATTAGAGGGGAATGTATAACAACAAAGGATTGTTTTAATAATGGTTAATGCCGGATCAAGGCTTGCTCGGCTTGAAGTAGATTCAACCTGATATGTCCGTCCCTCTGTAATTTTGCATTACCCGGATGGTTAACAATTATGCCCAACAGTATAATAATCAATATAGAAACTTAATAAGCCCACTACAATAGGATTTGTTTGCACTTGTTTCACGCCACACAGGCCATTGTACTAACAGCTGTCTTCAGTAAGAGAATTTTCCAACTCAATGATTTGTTGAGAAACTCTTTTTTTGCCCCTCTTACCGAGGCTCCTACCTCCACAGAAATGATACAAGGGCATGTCAGATTGAATCCACTGTAGCTTTATTGGTCGCGACAACATCATTGGTGTATGGTGCATTATGAACACTGGGGAATGGAAGTTGATTTTTAAAAATCATTACAACAATCATAGAATAACTTAAAATTCATCCAGTCGTCCAGGATTCTTTTCTGACGCTGGTGGTGCAAAAGGCATATTTTCTGACGCTGACGCAATAGGCATTATATTCTGAGATGTGTTAAATTGTAAAAAGGACCGTACAATATTAATGCACTGCACAATGCATATTTATATAACCCAAAATCACGACCTCTTTTGGTAGGGGTCTCAAGCCCCCTGAGCCTCTCCCCCCTCGAGGAGGGGGGGGGGGGGGGTGTGCTGCGCCACTCGTTCCAAGCTTGGTTAATTTTTTTGATGCAACTTTCTAAATGAGTAATCACTGCACACTCAAGGAACACCGCAGTTTTGGCCACAATGTGGCAGCTGCTGTCGTTGAAATAACCACTTCGTTGTTAAAGAATATCTGCAGTGTCCCACGAGTGAACTGAAGCATGATTTGTGGCTATTTGGCGTTACTCAATCAGTTCATTGCAACTCCATTCCTCCATGCTCTATCGGTCGACTCATGGCCTATTTATACGAAATGACGAGAGTAGGAATTGACAGAATCAAGTCATGGGTGAAGCATGGAGGATGGATGAAGATAGCTATTTGAAAGAGGAAAAAGGATTAGCACACTGGCATTAAGGGCTTTGTGGTGACAAATTGGGGTTTGGTCTGGTCATGTGATGATGCAAGCTGGAAACAGGCATTCCGATCAGGGCAGGCAGCATATCGGAAGGTGTACTGAAGTTTCGACGCGGGAGTGGGCAATTTGCCAAAGTGCAGGTTTCCATTTTTCGTCCCGCGGGTTTTTTGGAAATAATGAGTTCACGATTTTGGGCTTGTGTGGGCTGTGGCTTGGCCTTGGGCGGAAACGGGCTGGTCGCAGTAAAGTTTCTTGTGAGCTTGTATCATAACACAAGGGGGTACACACTGCAGCTGCATGATCTCCCAACTATTCCACACCCTTCAGAATCCACCGCAACAAATGGAATACATGTATACCCAGCAAGTTATAGGACCAAGAGATACCCCCCCTTTTGTCCCTATACCCTATACACACTCCAGACTATCCCCCTAGATATCTGAAAGGAATTCCTGAGATTCCGGGAAGAAAATGACCAACACAAAAGAGGGAGGGGGGGGGGGGGGGGGTTCCCGCCTTCCAATATCTTGCTTCAAATGTAGTTATAATGAGCAGTGTGACCACAAAAAAGCAACACCCAAAATGTAAAATGTTGAGGTCGGCATATAGAGGCCTGATTTTACTCACTCTCAGTCCTGTCTTCTTATAGTCTTCTCTCTTCGAAATAACTTTGGTGGGTGGAAAGAGTCTAAATCTTTAGTATGGCACCCACAATGCAACGCTCTAAAATTATGTCATACTGAACCAAATGCAAAATGACAAGAAGGCAAAAGCATACATAAAAATAAACTTAATGCATTATTTTAGTTTTTGAAATAGGTCTATTTTTTTTTCTTCAAGATTTTGATTTTTTTCAAGCATTGGTAACAATGATAATTACACCTTTAATGTCAAATAAAACAGTTTATATAAAGTTAATCGTGAGGAAAGGAGGCTAACAAATAAAGGTCCACAGCGTTTCGAATTGAAGCTAGCGGTAACATCTGTCCCCTTTTTGCCATGGAGTTTGGAACCCTCTTAAGATGACCAGTTCCAACCATCTTGCCCTGCCCGCCTTCACTAAGTATACGAGAGGACATCATGTAAAACCGGTGTCATATGAAAATCACACTCCTATGAATATCGGACTTCTTTTCCCTATTATTGGTTAAACCCTTTCACGTGACCGGCCACTCCTATAATGTATCTTCAATTATCTTCGAATCCCGCTCCTGCCAGTTTTCTTTGTTCAATTTGAAAATGTATTCAAATTTACCTAGTCAATTTCCCTTGTGGTTTGTTTGACGAATTATAAATGTAAAAAGCCGTATCCTCATTGAGTGATCCCACCAATGTCGCTTCCACTGATTTGGGAGACTGCCAACACGGGGCAAGATTCCGGAGGTTGCAGGTTCGAATCCCGCTCCTGCTAGTTTTCTTCTTCACTACTACCAATGAGCCCGTATTTCATAGTGACTGAAATTCACGATACACCGGAACCCAGACATCAATTCTACAGAAGAGAGTTCGGCTTTAAAACCCTGCAACAAAACCGCAATATGAAGTCATGTCTGCGTCTGCCGGCTAAAATTAGAGTTCATGATAACAAGAATACGAAGGACAAGTCCTGACCTTTCAGAGATCACACTGCGACATGCATGGCATTTCCACTCACTCATCCGATAAAGTTTTCCCTCGTTGTAGAGGCGATCGTGCGCGAGGCGTCATGACTTCCTGACTTTGTCAAAATGTCAAATGTGGTGGATTTCAAAGAATGGTCTAGACCGGACATTTAGGCAGACTAAAATTATCGTGAAAGGAGAACAAATTTTTAGAGCTTAATTGGGGATAAATTTGGACATTTCAAAAATAATTTAGAACGTTTTTGAAGATTTTAACATTCCTTGGGAATATACTTGACTGTAATTTATTGATTTATAACTGGACGTAAACAGTTATAGGCTCATTTTCAAGGGATGGTAGTCAATTTTCTTCTACTTTAAGCGACTTTTTCAGCAATTTTAGAATGAACGCTTTTCGGCCTCCCAGGCCAATGCGTTGCCTGGAAAGTGACCGAGAATTCGCGAGACTTGTATATACGCGCTCTTGCCCTCCTTGTATTCAAATGCAAACCCTACTGTCAAGGCCTGGGTGTAGGTCTCCACGCCCTAATCTGCCCCTCGTCTCAGTGCCAATGTGGTATTAAACATTTACTTTTGCACCTGTCATCCCTTAGACATCGTATGACGACTTTCCATGGGTCTGTCACACTGTCGATTGCTTCAAGTTGTACCGGTACGTCCAGACTTCCCTCTGCACCTTTACCCATCGGGAAGTTTAAGGGTCATGTGACTCTGACCTCATTCTCATGACCTTGGGATTGACCTCTGATCATCGGAACCCAAAAGCCCACCCCAAAGATTGCCGTGTTGGGGTGCGAAACACGATTCTATTTATGAGACCAATGCAATTTCTATTTTCTGAGCTTGCTCGTTGGTCCCATGGGCCGGGCAATGGTGGACATGCGTTCAGTGTTTGAGATTTAGTTTTCTCTGTCGATTTGTCTCTGTCCGCACACGTACACCAGTAACCTGGTGAGTTTAGCAATTAGTGTACAATAAACGGCATATAAAATGCTCTTTTAAGTTAAACTAAATCACAACGTTTACAATTATTATTACCCCTGCTCATCAGGCCCAATAATCATTCCTGCACTGAAACATTCTCAGCTCCCTGTATTGGGACCATTTCCACATTTGGTCATGGACCGCATAGTGTACTTATGCCAATGAAGCTTATTGAAGTTATTCAAGCACCATGTCAAGCGTGCTACGTGCACGCACGTGATTCCGTCAGCCTACTGCATAAGATGGATGCACTAAAGAGTACCGAAGTGTGACGTCAGTTGGAGCGACAACTGGCTCTAAACCTTGACGAGAAATCGCCGTAGCTGTCTGGGTGGAATTTTGTTTTAAGAAGCAACTTGTGACAAAGTGCCTTGCTCAAGAACACAAGCATCCTGACCCCTGCTGGACTCGAGCCTACAGTCTGCAGTACACGAGGCCACAACACTTCACAATGCTTGATCCAGTTTACAGCATCACTGAGGTGCTACATCATTTTACATGCACAACACTGCACACACCCCCATGTATTTTTTTTACATTACTGAATAGCCCCAAAGTTTACACGGACTTTAAGGGGACCGTTTGGTCTTCACATTTTCTCACCGGAGACACCCTAACTGAGGCCTGCTGGCCTCTTTCAAGTACCACTACAGTCTGGGCTGAATTTGTTTAGCTGTAAACTAAATTCTTTAACTAATAGACAATCATCGTTTAGGAAATTCGATTATTGATCTGGGGCCAATTTTTTAAAGCTGCTAACTACACAAAAATCGCTGAAAGTCTTTATTGGTAAAAGTAGCTAACCAACCAAATGTTCATGTCATGCATATTGCTTGTGACTGGTATTCAACTGTTTTTGCTTAGCATGAAAATCACATGATGGGGGGGGGGGGGGGGGGGGCGGTGACCCGTTTTTATCAAGCAAGATTTGTTTGTGCTCAGCAAATGTTTGTGCTTGGTAGCTCCAGGAAATTGGTCCGTAATGGAAGAACTAGGTATGGATTTGAGTGTATATAGATTAAACAAAAAACACACAAACAAACAGAACAGCTTACTAAGTAATCCAAAGTTAAAAACAGGAACCTGTGGCCGGTTAGTGGTGAACTGGACAGGAGACAACGCCTTGTATTGGAGGCTCGCCCGGGCTGAATATGAAGAGTGACAGCTGGCCCACGCCCTCAGAGCAACATGAATATTTTGCAGCATCACTCCACCAACTTTCTTCCATGCCATTGAACTGACTTAATAAGTATTTTCCCGCCGTGGCTGTGCTGAATTTTAAGCGTGTCATGCGCGCGGAAGTGATACATGCACAGGAAAGTTATACACTCAGGTAAAAATAAAGTTATCCGTCATTAATCGGGGGTTCAAGATCATTTTTCATAGTCACGTTCTGTTAATTAGTTTTTTCTCTTTTGCCCTATCCCGACAGGGCAAAAGAGAAAAAAAGCATCTCTGTTCTAATTTACATCACCCCGACGCAAACATTCCATCTTCTGACTGATAGTCTCGCCCTGGAAAGTACGATTCGTGGGCAAAGGATAAGTACAATCTGGTACCCGTCTGGGTCTATAGGTCTGAAAAATGTGCATAATTTCTTTGGTATCCAAGATTGATCCCCTATTTAGATCTGGACCCAGGAAAACCGTAAGGTGGCATGGCTGGCAACCTAAAATGTGGCCAACCCAACCCCACCACTCCTGTTGTAGATAGAGTGGCCTTTAGCCTTGTAGACCTATTGGGCGACTTAAGCGAACCGAACCGAACCAAATCAAACCGAACCAAAGAAAAAACATTTCTGGAGATTTCTGAAAATGTTCGAACATGGCCTAAAATTACGTCGTCGAAAGCTGGTCTGCCTCCCCAAAAGTCCCCTCCCCCCCCCCCTAAAAAAAGCAACATACAAATCAGTGTAGAATCATGCCTGGTTTAATATTTTTACGAAGTTTCAAAAAAAGCATCTATACATTGGGGTTTGCACAACTAATGTAACATAGAAGTAATAATTCATTGTAGAATCAAAGTATTTGTGTTCTATTTTGTAAGTACGATATACAAAAGAAACGTGGTTGGAAATTGTGGGTGTACATGTTATCCTTTAAGACCGAGGACTTGGAACAAAGGGTTGTCACTAAGACTGCGCGGGACTTGAGCTCAAGTCCTCAGTAGTTTTTACCTATAGGGTTAGAATGGAAGAGAACAGCAAGGATCCTTTCTAGTATAGTAAAACATAACGGTGTGTGTGTGGGTTTGTTTTTGCATTCAAATAGGGGACCATTAACAATAGAGGACAATAGGGTCCCCGTTTGAGAAAGGTCCCCGTTCGAAAATCGTGTACAAAACCAATGAGGGACCTTGCCAAAAGGTAAAGTATGAACAATAGGAGGACAATAATGTGTGGGTGTGTGTGGGGGGGGAGGGGGGAGCCTATAGGCTACCACTGACCATCCTGTGCTAAAATGGGGTTCGGGGCATCCTTAGCTCCCCCTCCGAATTGCGCCTATTATGACGCCCATTTTATTGATGAAAAAAAAAGGTCACCCGTCTGGCTAGCTCCGCTTTGGGTACAGCGCATCCAGACAGCGTGGGTTGGGGGAGGATAATCCGCTGTAATTTAGACAGTCTGCCCGCATCGAGTAATATCACGGAAATGATGGTCGAGACCTGGCAATTTTTTTTCAGGCAAGAATTTGTTGAACCAGAAAAAACCTGTTCTTACAAAGCGGATGGGTGTGAAGGTGGATTATGGGGTAAAACAAAATAATATTTGAGGTCGTTTGGTGACTTTTCTTGCTGATAGTAATTAATTTTAATGGCTTTGAACTCTCTCCTGATCCTCATGATTGCTATCAACCTTAAAAGTATGATATGGAATTCGCAGAGCTGACAACGCAGTGGCATGTAGCGTCCGTACATTGTGCGATTCAATATACACCGGTACATGAAAGAACAGACCTGTGAAAGTTTCAACTCAATCCTTCATTCGCGTCATGAGAAAATAGTGAAAAGCTGTTCTGTTTCAACAGTTATTTTGTGCACGTTCATAAGCTTATTTCGACTGTTGGAATCGAAAGAAGCCACACGTTGAATTTCTGTCTGAATGCCAGTGTCATGTTCGAGAAAATTGTATCTCGAACAGGACAGGCATTCAGACGGAAATATTTCTCCTAAGGATTGGTACCGGTACTCCCTTTATTAAGCTTTTAGATTGAAACTAATGATGTATTTGTTAATCATTACCGATGCAATATTATACCGTTGAACTGTAAAAAAGTAAATATACCTCGAGTACCTCACCACTGTGTCTCAGAATCATGAACACATGACGTACATCCAGTGCATGAGGTACCTAAAATTACTAAGACATCAATCACATAACACGTTACACGTCATGTACCTCATGAAGGTCGAGACATATGCCAATTTTCTGAAGTTTCACATGGGTAAGTTTCCAGAAATTATTCTGCAACTTTACTGCCATTGCCGACGGAGTGACCGCCGTTGCACACGCAGTAGAAAGGCACCTAGTCTACCTTCAGCATATAGCCCATGCTAGTTGGCACTACAGCTGATTCTAAACAGACTTCTATCATGGCTACTCTCGGACTGCCAAGCATTGTGAACAATTGTTTCCATCTGTTAACCGTGAATTTGAAACGGTTCCTGTGTTACTATTAAATCAGTCACGCAAAAATATTGGCATGAAGAGATCGGCGTAAGCTGGTTCACGTTTACGGTGACGCCACTTCGGTTCTCTATACACGTGAATGGGATGCGCACAATTTAGGTGCAGATAGTCAAGAGAAAATTATTAGTTGGTTTGAATTAGTTTTCGTCAAACAGATGATCACATTAAACAAATATCACAACATCCCAACTAGTCTGTCTACGTACTTCCGGGTGCTAATCACATCTAGCTTCAGGGGTCAATTTCCTTGAGCTGCCGTAGCGTATCCAGCTTTTTGTGTCAGGGAGGGCAAACAACGTCTGAACCGTCTTAAAACCGTCGCAAAAACACTATTTCCTTTTGTTTTTTATGACGCTTTGCCCCCCCCGCCCCCTGCTGAATACGCCACTGTTGAGCTGCTATAAGCACAACAAAATTCTTAGCTAAAAAGTGATTTTCATATTTATAGTACAACAGCAGAATACCCGGGCTGAATACCAGTCACAGGCAATCACATAAACATTTGGTTGGTAATAGGAAGACTGAATGTTCAGCAAAATTTTGTGATGCATCTAAACTTTGCAAAAGGCTTCATCTCCCGCAGGAAAGCCACGCTGGCCGGGTTGGTTACACACCGACAGACCGAGCGCGGCTCGCGTAAATCCAGCCGCCTGACGGCTCAGGGTCAATTTAATAATAATAAAGGTCCCCGGTTGCATCGGGTTAGCTCAACATCATCAACCGCGAGACGAGAATAAACTTGAATGTCAGCATGTTTTTCGTCACCCGTGGGGCGAGAAATTTTGCCCCTTTCTTCTACAAATCACTTCGAATTATCGAAAGCAACTAAAAGTACCGAACCACGCTGCTTTCGCCGACCTGCTTTGAAGGGTCAGTGATTATATGTTTGGCACAGGATTGTTCTAGTTTCGGACGTCACACCCAGGTCAACCAGTTGAATGGTATTATCCCCCCCCCCCCCCAATTCCGTATATATGCGTTACCTGTTGGTTTTACCGTACGTCCTTAACTATTTTAGACAGGAGAACCGGTTTTTGTCTATACACTCTTAAACTTGACCGATTCCATGCACAAGAACTCTGACATTTGAGGCAATTCAGACGATTACTTTACCCATGGGTTTGCCTAAACAGTTAAAAACTGGTTCCCATTGGGGCCCTGCATAGGCCTACATTTGGAATTAAAAATGAATATTTACACACATACAAAAAAAAATGAATATTTACACACATACAAAAATATTTCCCAAAAAAATGAATATCATCTCAGATACCTTAAAGGTATATTTGCTTTTGTTGTAATTTTTTAGAAATAAATGTATTTGGGGGTTAGTATTATAGCAAATACTGTAACACTGACCTGTTTACATTTTTGTGTGCATAGATGTTGGGAAAACTGAGAAAACGGGGGGGGGGGGGATGTTGTTCATGTCTGGTTCCCTGACCCTACTTCTGACAAAACGGAGCAATTTAAAGACGTCAGGGAATTATCAGGTTGGGGAACTAGACTAAGTTCCGCTAGAAATTGATACAAAAATTCCACTTTTCTTGAAAATGCCAGCACCGTCCCAGGTGCCATGATTTCACAGGATGCTTCTATTTACTTACAGTCAAGTATAGGTATTTTTAAATAATAATTCGGTAGTTTGGTTTTTTGATGTTTGCAAATGTTGTAGTGGTTCATATCACGGAGCTTCTTAGCACGTAATGTTGCTGAGCAAAGAAAAGGCTGCTCACCGGTTACCAGCCAAAATGCTGTACAGTGTGTATTGTTGAGGGGCCCAGCTGGTTCTCAGCTATAGGTTCTACATTTGCCAGGTAATATTTCTGGTAAGCAGTTCCGTGAAATTGGACCTGATCTTAAATACTTCTTGCACATGCGGGACCAGAGTGTACCTTTGTGAATGAATCAAAAGTCGATTTACCATTCAGACTATGGGGGATATCTGTGTTCATTGTTTTGGCATAAGGTCCAAAACTGCGTCCATACGCTTTAAAGGTAGTATACACGGTTTGCTGAAATTTCAGAAATAAATGGATTCGGGATTAGTATTTTATAGCGTGCTAGCAAATAATACTTGACCTGTTTAAAGGTTTGTGTGCATAGATTCTTGGGAAACAGAGAGAAAATAAATTCTGTTCTATAGTAGTCTGGTTCCCTGACCACACTTTAGACAACACGGAGCAATTTATATAGTCAGCAAATTATCAGGTCGGGGAACTAGACTATTGCCAACGATTGTCGGCCGACGTTGGAAAACGATATAAATTTCCACATTTCTTCAAAACGACAGCACACCAAGTGCCATGCATGATTTAACAGAATGCTTGAGACTGTTATTTACTTAGGGGCCTACAGACTAGTACGGTATTTCGTAACGATTCAGTAGTTTTGTTTATTGATGTTGGCAACTGTCCTTTTAGCCTTAGGGGGGGGGGGGGGGGGGGGGGGGCTTACCAAATGCCTCAAACTTCGCAACAGACGCAAACCTGACTGAATTTCATTTTTAAAAAACGGGGTCCTTGTTCGTGTCTTCTTGGAAAATAAATACATAGTAGGCCTAGTTCCCACACGTATGCATGTAACTTTAGTTAAATTCCCACCCCTACAATTACTACAACTTCCCGCGTTCACGGTGCTTTGGATCAACGCCGCCAGACGCCCCGTGGGCACCAGCCGTCACGCTCGCTCACGACACCGCCTACGCGCTCGAGGGCAACGCATGACTCCGCCCCTAGCACAGGGGTCAAGAACTTGGAAGTGAGTCCTTGGTATAACGTTTCATATGTGGGACTGCGTGGATGTATTTAATTGCTGTGGATAAACACGTCTCACAATGCCGGCGAACACCTACTTAGACCGCAGTCACGCGTCACGTCGGCCAAAGCAGTTTGGTTCAGTCAAGGGTTTGCGCTGGCTCAACTCTTTATACGGAATTAATCAAACGAAAATAGCTATTCACCTGAAATAGTGCGAAGTGGAAATTATTGGTGTGATTCACGTACTTTGTTCTGATATTAGGTCTGCATGAAAAATAAGGTAAATATAATATGCATTTTCGTAACCTGCTGACTGAATGTGGTAAATGATATTCGGATCATCTTCCAGGTTCACCAGGTTTGCATTAATCCTTGGATTGTCATATGAAAAAAAAAGTCAAAACAACCTCGAGTTTAGGGCTGTTTACCTTATGTTCGAATCGTGTTGTTGAATGATTCACACACATTTTTTCCAAGCAGGCAGTGCAAGTGGAACTGCTGCGAGTGACAGTCGTCCTGGATTTCGCATGGGTAGAGTCAACAACTTGGATTTCTTACCCATCGGTGGTAGACGGCATGTGCACAAACAGTTTTCAACCGTTAAAATTTTACTGAGACTGTGCGGAATGACCGCATGTAAAATTAAGCTACAAGAAGCCAAGTTACACTCCAAATTTCAAAATCGGTACATTTTGAGGTGAAAAATGATCGCATGTACCTCGTGAAGTTCTTGCATCTTTCCAAACTTTCGCCCGTGTTCCACCCAGAATCCCAAGGTACAACACGCTACCTCGTCTCGTCCGTCGAGCAACGGCGAGCATCACTTGGCTCTGACGGGACAGATCAGTCAAACAGACCAGCCTCACGATGCTTCTGCGTCGGTCCTGCAAGAAATGCAAGAAGTTGGCCCTGCTCTTCATGATTGGCACTACGGTGTGTCTTGGGTTCGTGCTGCACACCTCTCCGGATAGCATACACCTGGACCAGCTGCAGCAGGCCTACGAGGAATTCTCTCTGACCGGGACCGTCAGAACTAATCACGATGGTGAGACGGAAAGGTTAGTCTGGATATTAGATTTTACAGTTACGAGTTCTACACTAAAAATGTAATATACTTGCAAACATTAAAAAACCAAAATACCGAATTATTATGAAATACCTTACTTGACTGTAAGTAAATAATAGTCTCAAGCATCCTGTAAAATCATGGCACCTGGCGTGCTATCATTTTTAGGAAAAGTGGAATTTTGGTATCAATTTCCAACGATTGTCGGCCGACAATCGTCGGCCGACAATCGTTGGAAATAGTTAGTTCCCCGACCTGATAATTCCTGACATCTGTAAATTGCTCCGTTTTGCCTGAAGGGTCAGGGAACCAGACTGCAAGAACAGCATCCCCCGTTTTCTGTTTTCCCAGCATCTATGCACACGGAACTTTTCACAAGTCAGTGTTTACAGTATTTGCTATAAAATATATACTAACCCCCAAATCCATTCATTTCTGAAAATTACAGCAAAAGCAAATGTCGTCTACCTTTAAAGCGGCTACCTCCGTGCTTGGGGGGCGGGGGGTGTCAGTCAATATAAATATTCATTTTCAGGGTGACACTGTGTCACCCCAAAAATGAATAATCAAATTAATTGCTTAGCAGTAAGGTAAGTTATGAGCTTTCTACAGAGACATTCCACCTAAATATTGACCGAAGATAAGTAACAAGTTTCAAATTTTCAAATAAGAGCGGGACGCTCCTAATTCATACAATATTAGCATATAATCTAAACAATATAAAACAATATATTGAAGGAAAACCATATATTGTGCACTGTGTAAGTGCTACGTTTGTTCAAAAATAGACTCCGGTAATTTGTTAGTTGGGAAAATCAACTAAATTGAAATTTTCTATTGGAATACGGACGTAGGGGCTTAAAAATTGCCAGATTTGATTGGGAAACAGTCCAACCTGCTGCCTGAGGCCTACAGCAAATAGTCACCGGGTGCAAGTTTGTCTCTCCGACCATGGAGCTAAAGCGCCATGCTCTGACTACACTTGTATAGGAGCATGGAGCTATAGTATTAAAAAGGAGTGTATAACTTAAAATCTAACAGATTACAATCTCAAACAAAATTGTCTGAATCCATGCGCATGGGCTAACTAAAATGTGGCTCTTGGGGAATTTGGGTTGATTCACATGAGTAAAATCTTGTCATTTGTATAAACTTAAATGCCTCAAATAGTTATACCTAAGTAAAGAGCAGTTTCAAACATCCATGTGAAGTCATGGCGTCTGGTGGAAAAGTGGAATTTTCGGCCGACAATCGTTGGAAATAGTCTAGTTCCCCGACCTGATAATTCCATGACGTCTATAAATTGCTCCGTTTTGTCTGAAGTAGGGTCAGGGAACCAGACTACATGAACAGCATTTTTTCCCCCTCCGTTTTCTCTGTTTTCCCAGCATCTATATGAACACAAAACTTTAAACAAGTCAGTGTTACAGTATTTCCTATAAAATACTAACCCCCAAATCCTTTCATTTCTGAAAATGACAGCAAAAGTTAATGTTGTATACTACCCTTAAGCACAAATTAGGGAAAGGAGCGGGAGGGCAAAACCCAACTATTTGCTTGAAATGAAAAAATAAGCCATCTTAATCGAAAGACGGGTCACGACAGTCTGGTAAATTGATATGATGAACACATTTGATATGATGAGCACATTTTGTCCAAGCTATATTTTTCCAGAGCAACCCCGTCGTGAAAATAATGTGGTTCAATCAGGGTTAAACATGTAGGCTACTCGTCCTTGCATGCATGAAACGGCCGTGGCATTTTCCGAATGTTTCTAACATTTATCATGCTGCTCGTGATCGATGTATGACGTCAGGCTAATCGGATTAAGCTGATATCATTAGTGACCTAAAAAACACTCAGTGTCAGATTTTAAAATACTTTAATATGTTCCAGAAACCCTGTTTCCTGCAGCGGCATATCCAGGGGGGGGGGGGGGGGGGGGGCTTTTCCTTGGTTATATTTTGCCTTTTTAGAGTTTGAAAGCGCTACCATTTCTTAACTGGTACTTAAAAACCCTCTCCTGCACCCAACTTTCAATTAATTTTTTTCAGCGAAAACAAAAATTGGGGTAAATTTCAGAAAACTTGATGTTCCCCCCACACACATACACAAGACCCGGATACGTCACTAATTTCGTGAAAAAGGATATAAACAAATAAACTCAAACATTATTAACCATGCATGAACCAAAGTATCAAAAAGTCAGTCGAAAGTAGAATTGAAATGTATGGGGAAAACTACAGCAATGAAGAGGAATGCTAAAGATACAATACGTGTAGTAAATATACAGGGTGAATAAAAAACAAATTACAAAGAAACATCAATTTAAAAATCCTGCGTGTCAGTGGCGTCCATCCGTGCCTAAAACTTGGGGATGGTCAAGATTTATTTTTCTGAAAGTGACCCAAAAAATGTCCGTCTGCAAAATATTTCGGCAAAGCATTTTTACATCTTTGCCATTTTCGTTTTGAAATAGGCTTACATTTTTTTTACGGCAATGACATTTCGGGTGATCTTATAGGTCATCCTCACCGGTGAAAAATGGGGGGATATATACCCGATCCCCTGGAATTTGCGCTCATGCTGCGTATTAGTATACTTATTAAAGGTATAGCTTTGGTAATAATGAACAATCTGAATGCTTTACTGTTTATAAAGGCGTTGCCACTACCAAACCTCCAGAGAAATATTTCTGTATGAATGCTCTCATCTTCAAGAAAATTGTATCTGAAGATCGCCGAAAATACAGCAGCTTATTTCAGTTTCAAAAGTCGAAATAAACACATGAACCATGCACAAAACAACTGTCAAAACATAACGGTTATCCACTATTTTCTCACGACTCGGATGACGGACTGAGCTTAAACTTCCACAGGTTTGTTCTTTCATGTATGTGTTGAATCACACAAAGTACATGAACACACAGTCGTATTTTCACAATACTTCCAAGGACAATGCTTTGTGTTTTCTATTGTTCCTTTTTATATAACCCAAACCCCATAGACTAAGCACGTACTTCTACTTGCGTAGGACCGATTTCAACAAAAGACTCGACTTGCGAGGACTGAAAGGTTTCTTTGTATTCCCTTTCTTCTCTTGTCCTAGGAAGTATACACAGAACCTGTACACACAGGTCCACTCTAAAAACTGTGTTTAGCAATTAAACACAATATTGCTATCAGTTTGTAAACATGTTTGGAAGCAAACCATATTACGTGTCCAATTCCTAAACATCAATGTTCAATGGCTAAACGCTGTCTGTCAATACGCTAAACATGTTTAGTATGTAAACATTTTTACAAACTGTCATAGCAAGAAAGTGTTTAGAAAAGTGTCTAATTTTGCAGTGTACTTTTAACTGTGTTGTCAGGTGTCAGCTCTATACCAATGCTATATCACGCCTGTAAAGTGTATGTGTAAAAGAGCTTTCTTTTAGTACAAAAACAAACACTCTCACTATATTGGGAGTTATTTATTGGCTTTGAGGATTGAGGAGTGAAGCCAAGTTACTATCATGCACTTTCATGTGGCCGGCTGGCCTGTGGATTCTTGAAGTACAGATGGATTTTGGTCTATTCAGGAAGAGTATTCCCTATAATGAAAATACCGAGGGGGGTTATGGGGTTAACAAACGGAAATAAATCACCGAAAACCCGTCTGCTGAGGCAAAGCATTAAGTCATGTAACACCAAAATGCTCTTGCAAAATCCGGTCGGCAAAACACTGAAAGAATATGGCTTTGCATGTTGAGCTTCGATCTGAGCGTTCAAAAAATGTCAGGATCGACAACTGGCCTGGCAATAATTTTGTTTGGCTAACATCAATGACGAATTTTGACGAGTTCGGAAAACGTCGGAAACTTTTCGGAAATATAGGAGGAATTCCTTCTTTTTTGATCACGTGATAATGGCGGCTACCGGACGTATGTATCGTCGAGAAAAGTCCGATTCGACAGGTCTGAAAAGCATAACCTTTTGCGGATATTTCATTATTCAGTTTGCTGGCAGCAGACTTTATTTTTCGGTCAGGTCATTATTTAACAGAGGGAAATTCAATTTCGTTGCCACAATGCCCCAAATCCCCTCCTGTTTTGGTCTGTCGCGGTCGCAAACCCCGTGCCCCTGGGGACATCGTTAAACTTGTCGTTGTGCAGCCCTAATTGCTTGATCGTATAGTTACAAGTTCTGGTTTTGTAATATGCCAAACCGTTAACCATGACCTTTTAAATCTACCCATTTTCAGCTGCCCTAGGTCAAAAAGATTTATTGCGTTCAACGATTAGATTTTTCAGCTAAATCTGTTAGATTTAGCAAGTAGTAAATTTTGATTTTCCTCGTTTCCGTGTTGTAGAATTTAGATGTGTGTGACTCGACTCTACTTGACTTGCGACCAAATAATCACCTATAAATTCAACTTAACTCAGAAAAATACACCCAATTGATTTTACTTAGAGTCATTGCTACCCCCTCTTTAGCCCAACTGAATCTAAAAACCCAAGAGGGCATTTTTGTTTTAAAATAATGATGTTTTGTGAAGGAAGGAAATTAAAATTGACAAAATATAAACACAAAATTAGGGCGGGATGCCCCAAAGCAAAAGGTTTGCTTAGGCCCCTTTACCCATTTTCGGCCTACCCTTTTCATCTTCCCAACTCTATCCAATCCCTCCGCCCAAACAATTTTGTTTTGTGATATCCATTTATAGTCTGTCGTTGATTTGTAAAACACTCTCGAACTTGCTATAGCGTAACATTATCATTATTCAAAGATTTAGGATCTGAAACTGCGCCTGCGTGCTCAAACGTTAAGCAAATACAGCCATTGTGCACAATGTTGCTTCTATTTATATCCCTCCTTTAGCCTTATAGGTCTACGTCCACAGCATTTTGCCACAACAAACGCCGACTCGAGCATTTTAAGGGACGTGACTATGAATGTCCCTCTCCTCGTTCTATGATTGAATAATAATGATGGTGACGGTAATGATAGCCCCATGGATCTCCGACTCTTTACCCATAATGCTTTGCAAAAAAATTATGATTTTTTAAAGGTGTACACAAGCATATTTTCTTCAATGGCATACCCATAAACATCCTTTCCTAAACCCTAACCCTATTTCTCATATCTATCCCCCTCTGTGGCGTATAGGGCCTACTGAGTTTGCGCAATAACTCCATGGACGGCTTTTAATGAAGTCTTATTTTAACACACAAAAATATTCCGAGATTGGATAGTACATTTGGGACATGATCCCCAGCCCTCGACACTGATTGGCGGCCATGGATTAGTCACAGATGACCAGTGTAAATACCCAAAAACCCTCTTAACGGGGTCACTCGCGTCACTGACGTCCCAATTAAAAATGATTGTCACTCCAAGATCGAGGGTATTGAACACAGAGGCAGACCGGTCGGCATGTGCAGAGAAACTGCGGGAACAAGCTCTCGATCGCCTTGACCGCTACTTTAAGACCTCGGATACTGGTCTACAAAATTTCTTATTTTGATATTGGGACAACTTAAAGGCGCTGTCCCGCAACGTGATAAAATTTGATTCCACCCATAACCTTATTGAGCATTAAACACACATGGGGCTTTCATTGACGGTCATGCAAAATAACGTGTGGCCCAAAATAAACTGATTTTTTAAAATGGAATTCACCCTCCCAAGTGTGTAAACACCTTCAATCGTGGACCTCCTATTGTCCCTCTTTTGTTTATACTACTAACTTTTTCGGAAGGCCTCCCATATGTTTTGTACAGTCACGATTTTCAATCGTGGACCTTGACACAATCGTGGACTATATTGTCCTCTTTGTTAAAGGTCCACGGTTTGAATAGCTATACAAACTCAACCATGCTAAAGGCGACTTTATGTGAAGAGCTAGTCTACAAAGAAAAAGTAGAGGGGAAGCAAAATAATGGTACCACATTATCAAAAATAATGGAATCCTGATGTAGGCTCGGATGCAACATGGTTGATCAAGTATACCTAATACGACTGCATTTTGGAAATTCGAGCCAACAAGAACTTTTCTTCTAAAGGTGCAGTTTTTTTTCTTTTATGGCCCTTTTTTAGTGTGATATTTAGATTTTTAAATTTGGTCAAGTTGTATTTTAGTATACTCTTTAATATCGGTTTAAAAAAAATCACATTTCAGCCTTTGGTGTGAGTTGTTTTTAAATAATAGGCCTAAACCATTTCTTTTCTTCTTTTTGTTCACATCAAACGAGTCTCTTTAAGCCACATTTGAACAACGATATATTTGAACATAAAATTGAGTAATCCTGGAAAACCTTGACCATCAACTTCAAGTATTTTTTGAAAATAAGTAAAATATGATGTCGTTTTTGACACCAAGAAAGTCTGTTGAAGGCACATTTTAACGATTTTTTATTTTTCAAATTGAAAGTTATAACACCATGATCATCCGCTCAACCTACTCAACAACGCATTTAAAGACGGAAGGCGGACGATCAACATCTCAGCCGACCTCTGAATTTTCCCAGACAAGGTCTGAATGGGCTACTTGAGACGTGACTTGATGCACGCCCCGAGGACAAGCCTCTGGAAGGGTAGCGTGTTTGTTATGCATTTATGACAACCCGACCGGAAAAACAGGCCCTCCGTCCGGTGAGAGGTTTAGCCCATCTGCGCCTTCAGTCAAGCTTGTGCCGAAAACTGTCCGATGAGTAAGCTTATCACAGCTGAGAAAATATATTTTTTTCATGCCCTTGTCTGTGAAAGTGTGTCCCGGTGAATCAATTTACAGTATCCTTGGGTAACAGGGAAATTGGCGTCGACAGCCCTCAGACAAAAACAGTGTCTATGTTGAAGTTTTTGGAAATAACGGAGGACATTTTTTTTACAAGGCAGAAGATATATTTATGTTTAGAAAACTTTTCTCTAGGAAGTTTGAGCGTCGTGGCCGTTATGCCAACAATATATTAATAAGCCGAATTGAAAAGAAACGGGATTATGGAATTATCTGGCCTTGTCCAGTGTTCATAGTAAATTTGTTATGTGTTGTGTCCAAAATAAGTCAGAATGTGTACCGGTACGCCTTTAATAAGTGATATTTTCAGACGTGTCCGTTGCTTTGGGGATTTTGTTTATGGTGATTATAATTCTGTTAATAATGATTATATTTTGTTTATGATGATTATAGATGGTTCATTGCTCTTGCAATTATCCAATTCTATTGCAGACAATGATATCAAAGATACTTATAAAATAATCTGAACTAAGATATTCACTTCAGAACGTTTTTTATCGCCTATTTTCGTATCGTTAAAAATACCCTTCCCTTTAAATCGTTTTTATACTGGTCTGCATTTTTTTCTAATGATTTGTGACTGGGTTAGTTAGACAGATGCTTTAGAAGATTACAGTAAAATTGCCAATTACAAGAACTATTCACGCTACAAAGATGTTAACTTCGTTTTCGTACGTCACTGCGTTCCGGGTACTTAAAAAATGCGCAACGAAAATGGAAGTAGGGGCCCTATCCCCTACACAAGTATGCTAGGATGTCATACGTGCATATATTTCAATTTCAAAATTTAATTCTGCTTGCTTAAAACCCATTGAGTACGGTTTTTTACAGGAGACGGGGTGTCGCGGCGGTTCTAGCAGCCAAGCGAACCTCTACAATGTGTTTGTGCAGTCAAGCGTAACATAAACAATAATCCAACAATGGATTGAAACTGCACAAACGGCGGCAAATGGCGTCATCCGGCCTGGTGGCACTTTGTTTTACGTCATATGGCGTCATCCGTACCGAGGGGTTTTAAAATGCTGTTTTTAACCTTTTTAGCAGAAGTCTAGGTTATTCTCGTCTAAACGGTCACCATTCTTCCGACTGTTTACTGGGGACTTGACTGTATTCTAGCAAGCAGTCCCTCCCACTTCCTTCCTCGGCCAGATGGTAAATGCTGTTGATGAATGGTTTCTTGGTCGATGTCATTGTTATCTGTCAAGTCAGTGTGATTGAAAGTTTCACTTCAGCTGTTTCACTGAGTCTTTCGTAATTTGAAAAAACGTGACAGGGAACTGCTATTTATCCTTGAAGGGACGTGACAAAGGATTGCTATTTATCCTGTCATTGTTTATCTTATGAACAATGGGTTTCTATGGTGCTGTAGTCACAACTCGTTTTGTATTTTTTTATGCGCCTTCATGAATGAGGTAGGGCTTCGAATATAGAGGGTGCAAGTTGACCCCAAAACCCGAGAGATTTTGCGAGACTATACGGGTCTTCCGGGTGTACGTCATCATCTACAACTTTGCGTAGCCTCCTGTTTTATGAAACCGTTTTGTATTCCGACTGGACTGAGCTGTGTAAACGCTGCAGTGGTGTTGTGAAATTAGAAACACACGATGCAAATTGATGAATAGAATAAACAGAGAAATGTCACCGCATCTTCCAATCACTCATGCACATTGGACAGACAAACTACGGAGTCTGTGGCTAGACCAGTCAGTGTTTGGTACCAAGACGTCCACATGAAAAGTGATTGTCAGGTCGGGAGATTCCCACTGCTGGTCCTGAATCCAGGCCAAAGGGTGTGTTTACTCCAAACAGCTGAAACATTTTCCAAACTGAACCACGTTCCCACCAGCTGGCGTTGCTTGCCGATGTATCCTATCTATTCGTCCAACAAGCTGTCTTTAATTACAGCAATCAAACCATTTCTTTTTCTCAGTGGTCAAGGTCTTTAACGGCCGATGTGTTTCCGTGCTGAGAGGGAACATCTGGAAATGGCGGGAAACCTCTAGTTCCCAAATACATATTTGGAGATGTTGCAAAGGCGCGGTGACGTGTGTGAGAAAGGTCGATAGATTAAGGCCACGTTCATTGAGTTCTTGACCCTCGAAATACGGACAAAAGGCCTCTAATTGGAAGCAGATTAGAAACCAATAATAGCAAATTTGTACTTTGTTGGGTTTTCATAATATTAATAGCCGGAACATGCTGAGCCCACACCATTGAAAGTCAAATTTAATTGTTCCATTTATATTAACTTGTATAAAAGGTGAAAAGTTTGACCTAAAGTCGCCAAGGCCCGGGGCATTTGACAGTCCAGGTTATCGTACCCAGAAACTGATGGGCCCGTCCGTTTTCTATAAGGTATAGGGTGGCTATAAAAAGACAAGCCGGTGTCACGTTAAAAAAAAGACTCCGAAACGACGACTCGTTGAATCAGTGCGCAAACTCAGTAGGCCCCGTACGCTAAACCAATAATAGCATATGGGTACGGGTGAGGATTACGGTGAGAAATACGGTTATGGTTAGGGCTTGGATGCAGGAAAGGGTTTGGGTTTGGGTTAGGATGAGGTTAAATGTTATGCTATTGAACAAGTGCTTTTGCTCATTATAAAATAACAATTTTGTTGCAATGCATCATGGGTAAAGAGTCTGGTATTCATGACAGTTGGATTGTCATATGACACCGGTATATTACTTTTCCAATGATCAGCTTTGATCACCACAAATCATAACATACAGCTGTGGTATCGGAGACCTAACTCATCATTTTTACGGATGTTTTCAACAGTCACCATTAGTCTGATCAGATTAAACTGCACTCGACTGTACATATTAATTTCGTTAATATTGGTTTCCCCTGTGTGGTTTTCATCCAGTCAGCTATTATAGTAGGCAACAAGCTGACACTATGCTTCGTGATGGACGCCTCGACTTGTGCTATTTAGGATCTTTTTAACATTACATTTGCCATCACGATTTGTAGGTACCATGAGAGTATACACATCAGCAATACGCCCGATATAATGGCATTACTGAAGTGCCAACTATAGCTCTCTTTAACACATCAAATTTCAATGCTGTTCACGTCAAATCGTTACTTTGAATTCACTGTATAGCCTCGACGGATTCGCCCGATGTCTGGATATAATTTAGGAGCGTCTTGGTGGTCCTAACATTAGTTTTAACCGGAAAACGTGACGTCACCCGACGTTTTCACCCATTGTTCGTCTTGGCAATGCACCAGCTCACGTTCAAAATTACGATTTCGGGCTTTGTGGACGGTACAATCTAAGGAGGTTTGCTATGCGGCAACACAAGCATTTGTAAATTAATCTCAAGAGAATTGAATGCTTCTTGGAACAGCCGAAAAGACGTGACAAACACGTTCGACCAAGGTTCGACCATGGTTCGACTCACTAAACAGTATCACCGACGCAACCTCCTTGTTTTGTATCGTGACCTCTTTAATGCACTCCCCTTATTTTGATCAACACAGTGTTGGTTGATTGAAATTCATATTACCAGTAGAGAAATAGCCGGATAAGAGGGCACTGATGTATTGAAGTGTTGAGGGCTATTATCAGTGGGAAATAAATCTATAGAAAAGTACGGCAGTGGTGCTGGTGAAAGCTTCTGCGCATATACCATAGACCAATGAGAGTGTTTTGTGCGAAATTGGGGAAACAGCCAATCTCCTCACAGGCAGTCCATGGCCACTTCTCAAATATGGCTTCGGCTTCGGCTCGGCTTCGGCTCGGCTTCGGCTTCGTCCGGTCGGCTTCGGCTAATTTTGAGGTCCTACGATGTGGCTAGATCTGGGGCACTTTTTTGTAAATGTACCGCTACATCAAATACTTTGAACCCAGAGGGAATCAGGTACCCAATTGGAAAAAAACAATAACAAGTACCCGGGTACCCGGTAAAGAGGCGAACCCAAAAATTAAATCTTGGAAATTGATGTTCATAATGTCGTAAAGGTCCGTATAGGCCTACGTATACTGCCACATCGGTGCATCAATGTGTGTACAGTGAGCTGTATAGCTTTACGGTGTAAATTTGCATTTTCGCACGCGTCATCAATGTTAATCTGTTTCGTTTTTCCTGTACCCCGGTTATTTTGAAAATTCCCCATAAATGCCATTCAGAAATGGTCTTTTTCATTGTCTGAGAAAATACTAAGTACCGTAATATGTTAACTCGGTTACGGGTTCTCGATTCCATAATCTCGCATACCAGTTCCTGACATCAGTGGTCGGGTACTCGGGTACCCGGTTCGGATGCACAACTCTAGGCGGAGCGGGTTTATTTTCAAGTATTCAATGTTTTTAGATTGGCAGTGGACCAGGGAGAATAGCTGGAGACGAAGCCGAGGGAAAAGCCGACTACACCATGGTTCAAAATCACCATGATAAGTGTAGTGGGAACCTTCATACCAGCAAGGTCACACATTTTAATACTCAGCCACGACGAGAACCATAACACATCCAGATATAGGATGGGGGTGCAAAGGTAGGGATTAGGGGCTGGTTGTGTGTAGCAACAGGTTGATCCACCGAAATACTTGTAGCAAGCAGTCTAAACTTGGGAAGACATTCTTTTCTTTTCTATGCTGAATCACTCTTTTGAAATACATATTTCCTTCGCATGATCATTCGTACTACGGGTTATCTTAAACCCCTCGCTCTCTTTACCTACGCCCTGGATATTTTCAACAAAACCTTTTCCATCCCTTCCTACAAAAAACAGCCACCGACAACCTTTAATATTTATAGACAGAATTCTTGTTCCTGCTTATTATTGCGATTGTTGCCTGCACAGTCTCGGGTATGGAACTGTCAAGGCCATGGACTTGTACTTGTGGCAGCTCTTTACCGACGTTCATGCTCAATGCACACTGGCCTATGTATTCGCTTATAAAGATGAAAAATAACTCTGCGGTTGTCTAGCTCAGCTCCAGTGGGTGGAAAGTCAGTGGGGAGAGTATTTACTTCCTTGTCAAAAGCTGCTGTTTGTGAAGCATAATAGCAACAGTGCAATGCGCACCGAAAGATTAGTCAGCACATTGTGTTTCCCTGTTCTCACTTTTGCGTTGCAGTTATCGAGTCATGTCTGAAGTCGACACTATTAATTATTAAGAAATCTTCAGAGAGAATTACAGGCTCCATTGAAAAATCAGTTCAAGCTTGGACTGAATAGACCACATTTATTTTTTTGTCAGCTAAAGAGAGAGCTGAAACTCACTGGCTTCCATTTGATTTATTAATTCATTTATTTATTTATTTATTTATTAAACATTTTATCAGACAGCTGTAAACTAAAATTTTACAAGTGCATGATATAAGAAATAAGAAATATAAGCTATAAACAAAATATACATTTGCAAATACACATGTCAATTTTAAAAAGACCGAACTTTGAGGTAATAAGACCATAAACAGTACGCAACCCCAAGGGGTACATACCGAAGTGAATTCACGGTTAGAAAATAAAGTTAATCTTTTTTTTCCCAAGCAGGAAATTATCAATAATAATAGTTCATCAGCACTTGCCAACATTCAGTCACATGCGCATTGCCTATCACGTGACTTACTCGACTACACCTCGCTGAGTAAAGAACGTGTCCAGTGGGTTGGGAGCAATATTTGACAGGAGGTAACTTGTTGTCAGCGCTCTCTTTCAAGCGATAGCGAGACATCACACAAACTTCACGGAAACCGAGTAAGCTTACAATCGCTACTCAAGGGGGTCCATACTGTCAAATATTTCCCCAAACCGAACTCTCGAATAGACGTACCCATATAGCAACTCGTTTTGCTAAATTTTTGCTACCTCTGCAAGGCATCGCCACTTCTTGCCCAAAACAAAACAGTCTAGTCTCAGTCTCAGGAACTCGAATCAAATCGATACCCCGAACAAGGACTCAGAGATTCAAACAGTCCCCTATACCTTACTTTGTGCAATTACTTAATAATGAATTACTTAATTCTTAATAGTTTTTTTTATCTATTTGTCTCTTGTTCATCGTTTGTGGGGTGCTTGTCCTACGTTTGCTGTCTTTCTCCCCTTGTCCCTCTGCCTATTTGTTTGTCTGTCGGTTGTTTGGTTGGGCTAATTAATTATTAATTCTGATGTCAATCCAAAATATTTTTTTTATTCTCTGGTTTTTTTATGTACAGTTTAATTAATACTTTTTTCTTAATTATTTCTTCTACTGTGTGTGCTCAATTTGTCTTCTTAATTTAAATGTATAGGTTTTTTAGTCTTTTTGACTTTTTGTTTGGTGAGTTTCTGAAATAAACCGAAGAATTTAATTGAATTGAAAAATTAAACCGGTGTACACGTCACTCTCGTTGCTGCCTTTACTCAGTGACGTGTATGCATTTTGTTGGAATAATATTTGCTGTCAATTTTTATTTTTATGTTAGTCGGACCACTGTTAAAGTAGTATACACGATTTGCTTTTGCTGTTATTTTCAGTAATAAATGGATCTGTTTAAAGTTTTATCTGCATAGATGCTGGGAAAACAGGGAGAAAAAATTGTGTTCTCAGTAGTCTGGTTCCCTGACCATACTTTAGACAAAAATGGAGCCAAAGGCTGGGAATTATCAGGTCGGGGAACTAGACTATTCCCAACTATTGGCGGCTGACAATCGTTGGAAAACGATATAAATTTCCACTTTTTCTTGAAAACGACAACACACCGGGTGCCATGATTTCACAGGATGCTTGAGACTGTTATTTACTTAGGCCTACGGTCTAATAAGGTATTTCGTAATAATTCAGTAGTTTTGTTTTTTGATGTTTGCAAATGTTGTATACTACGTTTAAATCCAAAACTGAAGTTATATTTTGCTTTTTTTATTTGTGGTGTTACTACATTCTTTTAATCAGGTATACCTGTTTAAACTAGAGGCTAAAAAAGTAGTCGACTACCTTATATAATTGATCTTATGACAATTCCCGCGCGTTTTTTTTATCATGTCACGTGATACGCAATCCACTCTGTCAGGTGACATGCAACAGGTGACATGCAGTTCATCTAAAAATGTGTCGCATGTTTCACTCCAGCGGCCAAAAAAAATCGTCAATATTCTGTCATTAGGGGCCTAGGCCCTAAATGAAAACAGCATTAAAATTTCAGTACGTGGTTAACAAGTGTTCATCCTTTCAACTTCTCTACCGCAGGTCTTATACTCAATATAACGAGGTGATCTTGTATCTTTAACACGAATTCTTGCCCCATTTCCCAATCATCACATTGGATGATTGATGGCTTTCAGTTAGTCCGAAATGGTGTCATTAAAAATGTTCTTCAAATATCATTCTCCGTCGAATAGTGCACGGCTCGTTTCAGACGGAGTATCAAAACATCTAGACGGCATTGCAGCTGTCCTTGTGTTGCGAAGTAGAACATTAAGCATCAATCATCAATTCATGATGACAATTTGCAGTGACAGAATCTCGCTGAGTTTCCGGGGATCGGGAAAATACAGTCCGAAATGTCGCCAGTACTTCACCGAGGTGGCTGTTTTGATAAGAAACTGGTCTCGTCTGCAGATTTTGCAAACGACGATTCTGAAGGACGCACTGAATGCACGCATATGCGTTGGCGGTAACTAACGGAGCCGAGCTATACGCAACTTAAAGGTAGTAGGCCTTTACATCATTTGCAAACACCAAAAAGCAAAACTACTACTAAATTGTTACGAAATACCGTACTAGACTTTAAGTAAATAGCAGTCTCAAGCATCATGTGAAATCATGGCACCTATAGTGTGCTGTCGTTTTCAAGAAAAGTGGAAATTTATATAGTTTTCCAACGATTGTCGGCCGACAATCGTTGGAAATAGTCTAGTTCCCTGACCTGATAATTCCCCGACGTCTATAAATTGCTCCGTTTTGTCTAAGGTATGGTCAGGGAACCAGACTACTAGAACAGCTTTTTTTCTCTGTTTTCCTAGCATCAATGCGCACAAAACTTTAAACAGGTCAGTGTTACAGTATTTGCTAGCACGCTATAAAATACTAACCCCCAAATAAATTTATTTCTGAAAATTACAGCAAAGGCAAATGGTGTATACTATACCTTTAATGCTGCGCATGCTTTCAATACATCTTTCGTAGGATAAAATATCCTATTTTGAGATCCATGTTGCAGGTCATGGTTTTTGAGCAAATGAGGCTGCTCCAACGACGCCATTTTGGAGTACAAATAGCAGTGCTTCGATGACTACAGCCATCGACTCAACTCGAGTTATTTTGACTCGAGTCGATTCCCAATGTTAAGAAACTCGACTCGACTTGAGTCTCGACCCGAAAAGAGTCGACTCGACTGAAGTCATCGCCAGTAAAATAATGACCCGACTCGACCCAAGTGCTAATAGACTCGACTCGAGTCAAGGACTGCAATAAAAAAAAAGATCGTTGACGAGCAACAACATTTACAATATTGCGTGAAGCTGAATTCAATGCGCGTGAAGCAAACCGGAACATTACATGTGTAGCAATCAATATTGCTCCTAATTGATATTGTTATCCACAATGCTCTAATCTTGCTTTATTCAAAAAATTACATCTTTTCAATTAAAGTATACGGTTATTGAAAATGAAAACTTATTTACTTTATGTCTCTCCAAAATGTCCCGTTCGGAGGTTAAAGGGACAATTGCCTTGGAGGCGCCCAATTGGGCGACAAAAAGCGTTCTTTCCAAAATTACTATGGTTGGAAAAAAATCAATAAAAAGTACAATTATATAATAATTTACAAGACTTTCATTTAAAAATGCGCCTTTTTTCTAAAGGTCATTGACGAAAATAAGTTCTGCGTTCTTGTTCAGTAATATGCTTCGCCTATTTGTGAATATATTGTACACATTTTGTACCTGTATTGAATCCTATACCGCACTCCTTCTTGATCATCCCCTCACTTTCGGATACAGATTTGCGCCACTGTTTGAATGGGAATATCACACACATAAATCAACAAACAAAAGAAAACAAATCAAATCAAATCAAATCAAAACAAAACAAAATGAAAAAATCACCACATTATTACTCCAACAAATGTTAACAAAATGAAAGAGGTCGGAGGTTTGAATCCCGCTCCTGCCAGTTTCTTTGTTCACTTTGAAAATGTATTCAAATTTACCTAGTCGGTTTCCCTTGTGGATTGTTTGACGAATTATAAGTTAAAAAGTCGTATCCTCATTGAGTGATCCCCACAATGTCGCTTCCTAGGTTGTATCGTACAATTGGGTGTGATCCCTGGCTATACGGCATTCTGGGTGTATAGACTTCTGACTAGCGCCCACCCGAACAAAGATACTGACAATTTGGGAGACCGCCAACATATGGCAAGATAGCTCAGTTGGTAGAGCGCCGGTACGGTAACCCGGAGGTCGCAGGTTCGAATCCCGCTCCTGCCAGTTTCTTTGTTCACTTTGAAAATGAAAGATGAATAGTCAATTTGAAGATAAAAATGTGTAGTCAAGCTTCACCGTGAAGGATTGTACAATTCCATTTCGTCATCTAGCGTGGAAACGGAATCGAAACAAGTCTAGGCCTACGCTTGAGCCTGCTGCACGGCACTCGTGCGAACGGCACCTCTGCGGGAACTCTGCCCGAAATAAGTTTCTGGCGTTTAGCTGTAAACACTCGCAGATTCTGTGATACAAGCTCCGTTTGATTGATTGGGCGTTTCATGCATTGCAGAATGAATGTCCTTGTTTTTACCATCGATAATTTCCCAAATTCCGATACTTCATTAATCATTAAGCACACAAGATCTCGCAAGTGTTTTTAACATCAGAAACCTACGTAAACATCGCCGTGCAGGAATGTTCAACAGTGCCGTTAGCACTCACCCCAGTCTGTACTTTTGTATATACTGTGTAATGCGCCTATCAATAATTGTTTCACCCGATTTGGGCTATAAAAATGAAATGGATATGGTTGGGAAGCTTTTTTAAAAGTAGAATATAAAGATTCACATAACTACCCCTTCAAATTGCGTGGTTTTTGTTTAATTTCGTGACAAATAACGGTCCGCCATTTTGTAGAACCAAATTTTTGACTCCACAAAATGGCGGACCGTGTTCACCAGTCGTATTTCCAGTCGCAGCTGGTTGAAGTACGTCTGGGCAATTATTATTGCAATAACCTCCTGTTTGTGATATTCAATTACTTTTTTGTATAGTTAATAAATAAAAATACATGTTGGAATGAACTTGTTATGCCATCATGGTCAAGCCGCAAGCCTTGTAAGGAGCTTGTGTA
Source organism: Hippasteria phrygiana (assembly GCA_037893225.1). Taxonomy (NCBI): domain Eukaryota; kingdom Metazoa; phylum Echinodermata; class Asteroidea; order Valvatida; family Goniasteridae; genus Hippasteria; species Hippasteria phrygiana. The sequence goes on from JAZGUH010000903.1 coordinate 145,844, forward strand.
GCCTGGCCGGGTGAAGCGAAGCGAAGCCTGCCCCGCGTCTTGGGTGATATAATGGTAGGGATATCGGGACTGTCTCGTCGCGGGACACGGACGGTACTCGTAAATGGATGGCCGCGGGGCCAGTCTGGCGCCAACGCATTGTGTGGTACAAGAAGGTCTGGTTCCCAATGCTGTTTTTGTATCATGACAATAATAGTATAGATATCGGTTCGTGTGCCTCATCAGGCCTCTAAATTTATTGCCAAATAGACGTGAACATAGGGGACGATTTGTATATGAATTGAAGCTGAAGCATGGACGCATCCGGTGGACCTTCATCATCCATGCCATTCCCAACTCCAACTAGGCCTATAGGACGTCCACGAAAATCATCCGCTTAGAAGCGTAAGTTGGTGGCTGAGAAAATTCGCGTATTTTGCGCATTATTTAGACGGTGGTATTTACTACTGGAAATAAGTCTATGTTTCGCGGGTCTAATGTCAGGGGTCAGAGGCAATTTTTTTGTTTTGTAATCACTACTCACTAAATACAACACGTTATTATACGTGTTTTTTTGCATGAACAACTCTTATAAAAGATAAGGAACATTTCCAAACAGCAAAATATCATGACATTTGTAGATATGTCCCTTTAAGCACTCCCCATAGACTTTGTCCACAAATGTCCTGATGGAGACATTCTTCTCACGTGATTTTCAGTGCACATGACGCGTGAGGCACTGGAAGTCATTATTTTCAAACCGCTCTCTGTAATTATGGAAATCTTATAATATTCATGCGTTTAACTTTACTTGTGAGGACTCCGGGTGTTCTCTTTCATTGTTCCCTTTGTTTGTACTTGTTCTGAACATGCCCCATAAGGTTTGTGCAGGACTTCTACCGAGGACTTGGGCTCAGGTCCTCAGTTGTATTGTAATCACTAATCTCCTATTGTCCCAAGTCCTCAGTTCTAATGGATAACCTGTACACAAAATTGTAGATGCAACAGATCACTAATTTCGGGTTTACTTGTCTCCAGTATGTGATGCATCAACGCGTTGTAAACTTCGTAGTTAATCGTGTTCCTTCCTCCATGATCACACGCATACAACTTGTGCGTGCACTTGACGGTGTACAAATATGTGCTATGTGAAGAGTCACATTTTCACACGTTGTTACTGAATCGATCTCGTCTGCACGTTTACCTTGGTCTGTATCTAATTGTTCCCTTCTTGTTCCTTCCACCCCTTGCCAAGTATTACGTTTCCGTGTTACCGAGAATCATTTGCTGCAAGCACCCGCAACACATGTGCCATACATACACACATGAGCACCGACATGCCACCAAAGTTCCCTAACAAAAGGTGAACAGCCTTTAGAGAAGTACATTTCTCTGTCTCGTCCTGTCGAAACTAACTGAAATTTCCCGAGAACTCCCCCAAGGTGCCCAACTAATCATGCGATACGGCAGGGCATGTACTTGTCATGACAGCAAATGTGAAAAAATCGTCTCTTCTAAATGACTGACCATGCCTGCAACAAATAAATCATACATCAAAACAACATGTGGGTTGTCTGAATTTACGGCCTCGGGCAGAAATATACCATGTTTTTACTGGGTTAACCCGATGTTCTGAAATCACCTCTCTCGGCGGAGCAAAACACAGCAGTTTTGTCGGTGACTGGTGTTGCGTTCAGAAGTGACGCATCGCGCGCGTCGCATCTGCCATACTGGCGACGGTCGTTCAATGAACGCCAGAAATTGAAGTTGACATAATACAGAAAGGCCCCGGGCATTTCAAGAGCGCATCGGATGTGCCGTGAATAAAAGGTTTGTCTGCATCAAATTAAGTTGTAGGAAGTTATTCTGATTGTCGGATGACTTCTGGGAGTGCAGATGACTTGCGGCATTTCTGTTGCAGATTTTTATAATTACGTCTAGGCGCGCGATCTCTCGATAACGAGCTCAATTATTTATTTTGACTAACTTGAATACTGGTATCATCGATTCCTCGACTTATCAAAAGTTATTTCCAGATATCTATAGCCCACGGGCACGGACTACATCTAGGAACAGGCTCGAGACTGCGTACATTTGGAAGAAGGGCTGTGGCTATATTTAGAGCTAGGGCTACGTTTTGTTACGTAATTCGGGCTACATTTAGGGTTCGGGCTGCCATTTACGCAGTGGCGCAGCCAAGGTGGGGGAAGCACGCACCCCCTCCCCCCCCCCCCCCCGCATAAAAAAATCGTCTCACCCAGTCTCCCCCTCCCACTGAAAATGTCAGAAACGGAGAAAATAATAGTATTATTAAGAAAAATGCTGTTAGCGCCCCCAACTGTAACATCCATTCCCCAATCCCCCCCCCCCACTCGCCCCCACTGGCCCTGGCTACCACTGCATTTATGTACACGGTTGGGCTACATTTTAGGGTTCGGCTTTGGAACTACACTTAGAGCTCTGGCTACATTTAGGGACTCTCAAACGAAACGTATAATTTAAGAATCATTTCCCGTTTAGCCCATGCTGAATCCATTAGTTTTAAAAATCAATTCATAACTATTTCAGGTCGAATCGATTGTTCTCAGAAACACAAACTTTAAATATCTCCAGGAAGCCTCTTACTTTTGTGTTGTTTCTTTTTCCGCTGAGGGACCCCAATTAAATTAAAGGCACTGAAACTACAAGTCAGAACTTCAGATTCATCTTACTAAATTGATTTTTCGCCAGCGGCGTAGCCAGGGCTCTCTCCATTGGGGGAGAGTGGGGTGGATGTTACAGTGGTGGGGGGGGGGGGAGGATTTCAATTGAACCAGTTAACCATGATAAATGAATATAGGATTAACACGTGTTTCATAGTAATGCAGTACACTAGTACTTTTCTTAATAATACTATTTTTCCCCGTTTGAAAAATTTAGAGTGGTGGGAGACTGGGGGTGACGGTTTTTTGTATGGGGCAATGCGCCCCACCACTCCCCCCTCGCCCACGCCCCCCCCCCCCCCCTCCCCCTTGGCTACGCCGCTGTTGTTCGCGTTATTAGCAAAAAATCCAGTTGTAATGTTTGGAACATAAAACAGCTAATTGACTCTGTAGGCGTATGCTTGTACTTACCGATACTATGCAACTTGCAGCTGTTTCATGATTGCATGCCTGGGGGGTTGAATGGTCAAGTTCGTGTCAGTCACTTGGCCTTGACTGACTCCGATCCTAGATCCTGTCAACAAAACGAAGTGCGTAAAACGTGGAGTCTCTCTACACGAGGTACGGCAATTTTTGGGGGGTTTAAGGGGTTGGGCCTATAGTTTCCCGAGGACATTGACTAGGTCACGACGTGAAGTGCATGGGGGATCATTGTGGGAACCAATGGTTACAGGGGGCATCGTTTTATGTATATAAACCAAAATGGCGCCCAATTATAGTAAATTTGGGAACATTTTGTTTTATTTGAATGTGAATAGGGAGTCGAATAGGCGTCAGGCGAAGTAAAAAAATACATGCTTGTTTAGCGTCCTAGCGAGCTTCGCCATCAGGATTTTTTTATATTTTAACAGTGGAAAATGAGGTGATTAAAAAACCAAAAATGTCAACCGATTCATCGGAAAATAAAATACAAGCTTACTAAAATAATTAAAACCACTGTATATGTTCAATTCTCTTGTCTATAACTCTTTCATTTTTGTGTCTTTGAACATTTGAAAAACCTACGGTTGACGGAAATTTAAAAAAATAATGGCGGCCATCTTGAAAAAAAAAAATAAATAAATAAAAAGCCCCTTCTCCTTCAAAAAAAAAAACCCGGACGCTAAACATTTTGTTACTTGGCCTTATATTGACTGATAATATGTCGACAGCCATTATTTTCTAGGGCAGTCTTATCGACAAGAATTTCTTTAAGCTGCACATATTCAAGAAGTGATCGTGTACACAATGTGTACACGATCACTTCTTGAATATGTGCAGCTTAAAGAATTTTATTCATATTTAAATGATGTTTTAAGCCATCATAATTTTAGGGCAAACGATTTTTTGTAGATCAGTTGGGCACATCAAAGAGACTGACCCTTTGACGATTGGGAATTTTCTAGGCTTACGGCAAGCTGCCAATATTTACACTGATTTATTTAATTTGTCACAGTTGTATATGTCTGTCATGCAGGCAAGAAAATGTCAAGAATAATTATTTTTGCAGACCTTACCCATGAAAGCAATGCATTCAATTGAACTCTGATTTCAGGACAGATTGTGGTTAATAGAAAATGTTGGCTACGTGCACATGAAAACGAAATTGTGTTGGCGTTTTGGCGTTCTTGAGAAAAAAATTGGCGAGCTTCCAAAATATGAACATGGGTCTAAGTTAAGCGAAATTACTCATACCTTTCCCCAACGGAGATTCGTAACTTGGAGTTTGTCTTTTATTTAAGTTCGATTACATGCGCATTGACTGGAACGTATCATAGAAGCCGATAATCGTTGGAAATAGTCTAGTTCCCCGACCGGACAATTCACTGTCTCTATAAATTGCTCCGTTTTGTCTAAAGTAGGAGAGTTTTCCCAGCATCTATGCACACAAAACTTTAAACAGGTCAGTGTTACAGTATTTACTAGCACGCTGTAACATACCGGTACTAACTTCCAAATACATTTATTATAGCAAAAGAAAAATGTTGTGTGCTACCTTTAATGCTTCATCACCATTACTGCGGTGGAGTAGGGTGCACGAATCACGTGCGCGGATTCGTGAGTTTAATAGTTTGCACTTTTGTGATTTGTTGATCTTCTGTCTTACTATACGTTTAATGGACACAAATGTTTTGCAAAGGAAATAAAATAAATGTCTTTCCCTGTTTATTAGCCAAGACGAAAAAAAGTCCCACGACGCAGATTCATTGGTACCATTGCTGTATATAGCACATCACTATGCACTTTGTTAATACGAATCGCCAGTGATGCACCTCAGGCACGCTATGTACTCTGCTATTGCAGATGAAATAACGAAGTATGTCGAATAACCGTGCGTGTAAGAAGACACTGTTGGGACATTCCCGTTGCCTGGTTACTAAACAGATGGAAATTGACTGAAATCTAATTTCCTTCGAAAAGGGGAAGAATTTGTCTCTTTTTCTCTATGTGTCATTTCGCCAGGTGTTACTCGTTTTGACAAATACAAGGGCACAGAACTTCTGAACCCTGAGGGTTCATTGGAGATGGCCTGATTCACAGAAAGGAAAATGTCATTGGTATCGGTGTCAATAATTATGCTATTCCTCTTCTTCCAATACCACTGGTAGTATGTAAAAACTATGGTGTTGAATTAACACCAGGGTTGATAAAAATCATGATTTTAAAAAATAATCTAACAAATCAGATTTTTTGATTTAAATCGGATTTTTTTGATTTTTGTATCATCGTACCATTGGCATAAAACATTTGTTTCAAATAAGTCAATTTAAATGACCATCATTGAAAGTCAAGTATAACTACACACAATTGTTCATGAAATCAGTACTGAAATCCCTTTCATTGATCATATTCTTTTCTAGAATACAAAGTTTGTCTTAAAATCTCTGTTACCTCATCACCATCATACTGCACATTTCTCACTGCACATTTCTCACCCAAGTTGATAATAGGAACCCCCCACCTCTCTACACACAACCATGCTGAAATACAACTATTTAATGCAGCCACCATATTTCTTTAACGCACTGTCCTTATTTTGATCCTGTAAAAGTTTTTACGATTTTTGCGGTGGAAATATTGTCCTTCGGCGTCATTTTGCATTTGCAGCTGTAGAATGGGAACCAGACAATGGTTTTAGGCCTATGTTAAAATATAGACGGTTTAGCAGAGACGATGAGGCAAAATTTACAATTTTGGAAAACGTAAATATTTATTACAAATCATTAAAAGTCCCAACACAACATTTTTTAATTTTCATTTGTATACAACTCAGCAGAAAGTCCTTAATGCCTGATGAACTAGATAAAAATCACCACTCGGGGAGGGGAAGGGAAGGGGGAGGGGAAGGGAAGGGGGAGGGGAAGGGCGGTAGAGGGGGTCAGGTCAGGTCGGGGGGTATCAATTGATAGGTGCATTACAACATGCATGAGTTATTTAAACCTATGTACATGTATGAGAGGAATACTGTATCATACATGCAGGTAGTACATTACACGCACAATGTACTTCAGAATCCTATGCATTGTACACAAGATAAATGTAGTACACTGTTTCAGGAAACTGGCCTTATACATCCCTTTAGAGTGAGTATAAGCGATTTAAAGTTAATGACAGTCAGGTTTGAATAACATAAATTGTTTTTACATTAAAAAAATAACAGAAATAAAAAAAAAATCAAAACGTGATTTTTATTATTGATTTGTTTTGATTTTTTTCCAGTGATTTAAATCATGAATTAAATCAATGATTTAAATCGAGTGATTTAAATCAAACAACCCTGATTAACACCACGCGGTATATTGAACCATTAGTCCACTATAGATAAGACATGGTGTTAATTTAACACCACATAATTGTAGCGTGCTTGTTTAAAATCTTGTCTCATTGCATTGCCCTCTCCTGCATCTCCTTGACACCGTCGTGACTTTCTTCGCTCAATTTTTTTCTCTTGCGGTTGCATTACCTAGCCTACTTTACTCTCAAGATATAACAAGTGATCACACGACATCAGGATGTATTGTTCCTCAATCAATACACTCTAAAAGATCGGAGGTGATGTACAGGAGCTAACTACAGTCTGGTACCTCAGGCACTTGGGATGATTATAATCAGCAAATGTGATCCCAGGCTGAAGTCACCAGGAACACCAGGCGGATCCAGGTTTTTTTGCATCTTTTTTGTTGTTGCTACATTAGCCCCCAAATGTTGACTCCCCAATTTGTTCGCCTATCAGCAAAATTTTACAAGGGGGGGGGGGGGGGGGGGTACTTTATCCACTGATCTCTACTACACTGAAAATCTAGCATAAAGCCACTTGAAGTATCAGAAGGGGGTCCTTGAGAAAGTTGACCCCAACTCGTAGACTGGACTCAAGTCGGAAATCCTTCATCTTAATCCATTACGCCGTCACTCCCACTTCATTACACATCAATCACGCGATCGCCATCCAGACGTTTTCCATACAAACGCGTGAAACTGCTCCATCCAGGTTCAGCGTACTTCGTTTTTACATGCTCTTAAGTCCTCAATTCCCAAGCCATTCAAAATGTATTTTAAAATTATTCCCGCCGTGGAAGGAGAATGGGGGTGTGGGGGGGGGGGGGGGCCGGAACCGGTAATTTACCACACTTTTTAGTGAGTGGGGAGCTATTAAAATGCAATATCGGGTGCAAATAGGGCCTACAAGTGAATTCCCGGTGAGTGTCGTGTAAAATAAAATAAAATAAATAATGGGATCCACCGCCCCCAAACCAGGCTGTTTTGAACCCTGATGGTGTCGTTAAAGCGCCCTCATTCGCTTAAAACAATGGCCCAGCGAGATTAGGAAGTTAATTGAATGTGGAGTCCAAACTCAAATTCTATACAAAATCGCATCCTACTTTTTACAAAATCACATCTAAGTCTAACAAATACATGTCCCACCGTTTAACAAAGATTACATTGTGACTTCTAGATCTGACAGCTTCAACCTCATTGAAATTCTGGGCTCTGGGGGTAATTGTGGACTCTTATTACAATGTAGTTGTTAAAATTACAATCGCCTAATCCCCCTGTCCATTTTGAGTGGAAAATCATATCTAAGATGTTCACAGCGTTAGTATGACTTCACCATTGTCGGTTCTCTCAGGCCTATATGACCTAGTCGTTCGGGAATCTACGTCAAGCTGCACATGCGTAGTTTAGACACAGAAAATGCTTATATTAGCCTCTTCCTAAGAAATGTAATTTTGGAGGTGAATGCCACATTTAAATAAATTCATGTCTGGGGGCGAGGATTTGCCAAGAATGCCTTCGCACTTAAAAGTTGGCCTCACCTTCTCCACGTTTGCACCCTGGATGAACCTCGGCATCAAGGGCGCCCCGACCCATTCCCCGCCGATCCACAGCGCGGGAAACCACACACGCAATACAATCATAAGCGGAGCAACAATTAACCCAAAAGGGGGTCCTCGTTCCTTCTCCCCCACGAGCGGCTGTCAGCGTTTTGTGGCGAAGTTTTCAAGCTAGGAAAAGGTGACGAGTTCTGCTGTCAAAAATGTTTGGGGGGCACGGACTTCGCTGAGAACATTTTCGAACCAATCTGTGCATCCGCTTAAAGTGTACCGGTAGTTGCAAAAGGATTTTTTTAACACTTGATCATGTGCATATTTATGCGAATAAAGAAGGTGTTATATTCAAATCAGAGGTGGTTTATGCTAATATAAATGTCTATATTCATAAGTGCGGTAGTAATGTCATCAGGGGAAAAACTGCTGCGTCCACACTAGTTGTGCATTAACTTGATTTTTTTCTGAAGTCAAATCTGAAAAGGCTGTAGGCCCTAACCATTCTGTACTGTTTTGTTGATTAAGTGTTTGGTAACCAGACAGTTAAACCAATATGTCTTGGTTTGGCCATACTTACAAACTGCCTTCTTACTCGATGAATGCCGTTTTGTCAGTGAGATCTTCTCATGACAACACAGGGCTGTATTACAAAAGTGTCCTCATATACATCAGTGTAGGCCTAAATACCGTTAAAACTAAATAGCAAAACATGCACACATGAACATATATTCTCGAAAAACGTGCTGCAGTCAGTTTGTTTTTTAACTATTAATCAGCATGGATATCTATTCACTGTAACTCTTTAATTCAAACTGAGCAATTACATAAAAGTAATTTATAAAAGGCTATATTTTTACATTGAAGTCACTGTTCAAACTTTTCATTTACCTGAATAACGACTTCCACAAAGAGAGTCCTCCCTAAATTCACTGCATTTCAGCCAATGCATTCGCGGCAGCGGGTTGTCAAAATTGACACCCAAGCCTGGTATTTCGTGGGACAACATGCATTAGCTTTAAGCGGCAGCCACCAAAGACTCAGCGCATGTGGATTCAACAGGAGGGGTCAAACTAACGTGTCAAGTTCAATTATTTTCTGCAGTATTTAAGGGTTGACCAGAAGACACCTGTAGCGTACGTATATTAATACATTGATTTGACGCAATGACAGATGTATCAGCCGTCATTTTGTAGAACGTATAAAGGTTCAAAATTGGTTTATTATGTGTGCAAAATTGGTTTATTTCCCATCGCAGGGGCGGATCCAGGATTGTTTGCAAGGGGGGTTCTGAATTTTGTTTACAATTGATGTCAAAATGTGCTTAAGACATTAGTGGAAAAAACAGAGGGTCACAACGCAAACTACGACACATACATGTATGTTAACGAATGTTAGATACTTAAAACCCCTTGCGTACGGATGACGCCATATGGCGCAAAAAACAGTGCCATGCACCAGGCCGGATGACGCCATTGGCTGCTGTTTGTGCAGTTTCAATCCATTGTTGGATTATTGTTTATGATACGCTTGACTGCACAAACACATTAGAGCGGTTCGCTTGGCTGCCAGAACCGCCGCAACACCCCGACGTCTCCCGTAAAATACCGTGCTCAAGGGGTTTTTAAACCCACACCGTGCCCCTCTACAATTTCTACCTGTGGTTTTCCACTCTGAACTTGCGTTTATGCCTTTAGCAATATGTTGGATTATGTTAATGAAGAATTTACATATTCATGACATGGGAGTGATGTCATACAAGGGAAAGCTTAAGTATCACAGCTGATTTGTGGATAAAATTGAAGGATTTTTATACAACTTTTCCCAAGGTGAATTTTCTATAAATGTGTGTTTCTGCTTTTTTTGAGTGCTTACTATAGCAGTCAGTAAACAAATGTAGCGTACAACTATACGTCAAATGTTGACTTCTTTTTTTACTATAAGTGCCTAAATTGTATAGTGTGTACCTTGATTAGCATCATATCAACAGCGCCCTCACATGTCTGGAAATAGCTTGAATATTTTGAATAGTGAAAAAGAAGACTTAATCCTCATTTCAATTTTAAAATGTGAATTCCTCTGTGTTTACACAGTTCAGAATCATTAATACTTTGCGCAAAATATCTTTGTGAACAATGTTCATTCCGTGTGACCTTTAACGTAGTTAACGTAGTCCACACGTTTCGTGTCGAGTTTGGCGCTGCACTGATGAGTGAATCACGTACGGACACTTAGAGTTATTATTCGATTACAGCGACAAGCCCAAACCCACTGGAATTGAACGTGAAAAAAGTCAGACTCGTGAGAATTTCAAACTTGATACGACTGCAACCAAAATAGCTCGAGCGGGGACCGTACCTAGACTCCTGCAAAGAAGTCTGCAGGGGAGTTTAAAAAAAAAACACGTTCATGCATTTTTAACTGTCAATTTTCGTTTAGATGTAAGTGTCATTGTGGCTGCTTTCCGGTATAAAAAAAATCACATTTTTGATTACCTGATAAACAGATTACCTGCAATACGAGAAAAAGTGATTGATGAAAAGCGACAGAAATCTATTTTCGTAGCAATGCTGTAGTTTCGCACGGCAAACTTACAATCAACGAAACACCACATTTAGCTAAATGCACTTTCAGGAGAGCTTGAGTCTTTCATCGCCAGTCTTAAAATCTGCATTTTAATCACATGAGCCACTGGTCGGTATCCACTGATTGACCTTTCCCTTGCTGCTACATGCATTTTCATGTCAAAACCCTCCAGATTAGTCTGGTTCCCGTCCCCAAATGTGATGATAGTACACGGATATGGCACTTTTGTTTGGCCCTCGTGTGCGCAACCATAGTTTTCCGTATGTTGAAGTTAGATGCTGTTTTAATTCTCGTTAATGTGTTTCAGTCATGGATAAATTATTTTGTTGAATGCACGTGTGTTTTGGCATTTTTTTGCAGCGTTTGGGAAGCTCGCGATACATTTTGGGTAAAATACAAACACCCTAATTAGCATAAACCGGAAGGAATTCCTCCAAATGTATACTACATGTAATTAGTATCAGCCGCCGCCGATTCCCATATACAAAGTCAGGGCGATGCTGGAGGGAACACTGATCTGTATGTAAACTGGATAATTCATCGGCTGTTTGTGCTGAAGCCGCCGGCCGCCATTTTAGTACTCCCAATACAATATGTTTGATAACCATGTTCCAAGGGTGTACGTTCATCCTCGTTCTCAAAAGTACCCGTTAATCACTTTATTGATACGGAAACGATCCCATACGACGGAAGTGTTAATATGGCTGCTGCTGGCTTCAGTTTTTCGTACAGTGCGCAATGGCAAATGAGCTATCTGGTGTACGTAGAGATCAGTGAGAGAGGAAACGAATCTACATCCCAGACGGGTCCGTAAAGGGCCTTGGGGGGGGGGGGGGGGGGGGGGGGGGGAAGAAACTCCGTCGTGATCCGTTTATCGCTATTTCACTAAACAAGTCTCGTTCATTTACCAACCGTAACTCCGCTATTCCTAAATGGAAAATCGTCGTTTAACCACCTTCAGAGGCTGCATGAAATCCTCTTTCTTGTCACGTAAACCTGACTCTTCTGCTTTACATTTTCACATGTCACTTTGCAGAAATGTACGGTAACAAACACTCGTTTTTATCCGTCTATACGCCCCATTGACTCTGTCCACATTTTACCCCCCATGACCGTCCCCGTTTGATCTTCAAAGCTGCGTTGCCTAGGCCTATAGCCTGTTTTTATTCAGGTTTCTTGGCTTGACAATTTCGTACAGTCAAGCTCCATCAATTCCCCTCCATCATCGTTTGGCCAAATTGGGGTGACCTGTCACAAATATCCATCATTCCTCGGTTTACAAATCTTTCTCCAATAACTTGGGAATTTTTTCAGTCGCACTGCTGGACCGAACACACGCTGGAATTGTTATTGTTTGCATATTAGGGCCTATACGATGTTCTTTCATTCAACCAGGTGCCGTGCCGGGGTCAGAGGTTATTCGTAGGCGCCCTTTTTGCTGTAATTCGCTTTTGCTATAACCATAATTTCAAGGCAGGTCCGAATCTGACCTTGAATGACCCCCGAGCAGAACCTTTAGTCTCCTGCGGGCCCCTCCTAATACGACGGTTGAACTCTGGCTTTCCGGCTTTAACGATCGTAATTGATGACTGTTAGTGTTTTGACGGCGAGGTGTTAAATCAAATTTTATGAGGATTCAAAATTTGCTTGTATTGTTTATAAATTTGCATTCAGTGGTGTGCCTGAGAATCTGTGCTGTTTTACCTTTGTGGGGTATATTTTATGTGCATTTTCAAACTTCATGATGTTCGTTACAGTGTGGGGTTAACAGTGAAGTTTGTGATAACATCATTTGCTAAATTTATCTCTTTTATCTTGCTCTAACAAAACCTAATATGGGTGATCTGCTCTCCATAAACATAGGTAAATATGCATGAGGCACCGGACAAACTTTTGAGGTACGTCTATTGTGGGAGATGCACCGGAGAGTGCACCAATATGTGAAGACCGTCAAAGTTCGTCAAGTTCATCATTATTGTGTGTCGTGCCTCAAAACGAATTGTGAGGTGTGTGATAGTTTAAGAGGTTCATGTGAGGTAGACATAGATTGTGAGCCTGTGAGGTAGGCCTACATCACACGTTGTTAGGTTTACTAGTTTGTGAAAGATATAATTAGTTTCTTTTTACTTCTCATGCAGATCAGACGCCGACAACGACGAGCCCGAAAACGACTTGGCCAAAGCGAGGTTAGACACCATCTTGAATAAAAAATGGGCGTTTAACAAAGACGCGGCAGATGAAGCCAGGTAAATATTGTTGTCACGGTAAATTTAAGGAATAAAGTTTTTCACAAAAGGGGTGATAAATTGATCGACAGCGCAGACAATCAATCATGCCAGTGCAAAGATAGCTACTGACTAACGATTTTTGAACAATGAACCAACCCGGACAAACCAACCAACCAACCGACTGACTGACGGACCGAGCTTTAATACCGACCGTACCGACCGAATGTCAATAAGTAATTTTCCTGAAAGTTTCGAATCTAAAGCATGGCACGTTTTTCCAGAAGCAACATTTCCAGGTGAGTGGAGCTGAGCATTATGAAATGTCTTGCTCAAGGAGAAAAGAACAATGATACCGCATCCAGAAGAGTCTACCATTTACTAGTCTGATTTATAAGCGGTGGACCACGACCTTCTACAAACCAACATTACAGCCTATAACGCCCGGTGTATGTATAGGCCTAAATATCCGCTCCCGTGAATATCCGCTCCCGTGATTATCCGACTCTTTCACCATGATGCATTGCATGCAGCGCAGTTGTGTTTTTAAAATGAACACAATGATTTTGGGCATTGGCATAACCTTTAACCTCATCACAACCCAATAACCCTAACCATACCCTAAACCCATACCCCAATCCTAACCCTATATAGTCTGGTTCCCAGACCAAAATATTCTGACTATTTCTGATGAATATTAGGTCCGGTAGCCGAAAATTTCCGAAAAGTTTTCCGAACTTATTTTCGGTAACATTCGGCTGTTAACGTTGATGTTCGCAATAACAAAATGTCTGTCAGGCCCGTTACAGATCCTGGAATTTGAATTCTCAATTATATATAAAAACTGAAAAATCAATGCCACATCACTCTTGTAGTATTTTGCCGACTGGATTTTGCAAGAATATTAAATTTGAATGATGCCACTGACGTCACTCGGATTAACAATGTACGTCATGATCTATTTTAAACCGTGGTAGCTACCTGACCTAAGATTTAGATGTCAAGGAATCTTTAGACTACTATTTCCCAAGCTAATCCTAACCCAATCCCTAACTATTATGTTTCCCATTGTTTTGGCGTACGGGCCTACTGAACATGCGCAGTATAACCAACAAGTCGGATTTTGAGGGAGCCTATTCACGCAAAACCGGCATTACTATAAAAAAAAGTTACTATCAAAAGTACCGGTAGCAAACACAATAAGATCGGAAAATGAACATGGTTGAAATCTTGTTGCTTCAAACATGTTTTTACGGTCTCTATATAAACAATGAGTCACTTAACCATTATCTTTCGATGGAACTTTTAAAAGAAAAAAAATGTCAAGCTGACATTTCGCAAACTGGCACACGGGGCTTTACATAAACCTTTCTGAAGGTTACATGTATAAGCTACCATCTGTCAAGAAGTATATGTTCCACAATCCATGACGTCGTGCTAAGCCTGTGACGTCAACCGTAAATCGTGCGCACTGCGGGAATCTTAGTCGGCGACTTGAAACGCAACCCGCCTCATGTTTTCTAAACATGCTCAATGACATAACCTAGTTCAAGCAAACAAAAATATGACCGCAGCTGTGGCTGTAGTTGTCAGCGCCTATTAGACTCTCTTCCGACCGGAATTACCTTTAATCCCGGAGGATGTCAAAGGCTCTACCTTTGCGTAATTCGACTATCAATCAATTTAGGGAATGACTGCTTCGAGGGTGATGCATCGGATATGTTTTTAGATTTCAGTACGGTGAAATGCGAAGGATACGTTTAATAAGTTGACTTTATTTACAGAGGGCATATACCACGGTATGCAGGCATCTTTACCTACATGTATATAGCACAAGGTACATTGCACCAATAGAACAGAACCCGCCTTTTATATGAAGAAACCGATGCTGACTTTAAAAGGACCCAATCTGCGTGCAAACACAATGCCAAAGGTTTAACATCAAGAGCTCTCTCTTGACTGTTGATTTGCTGTCTTTGTTTCAAAGCATAATTATTCCAAAGCAAGACCCCCTCAATCAAATAACAAAACCAAACAATAACAGCAGAAACAGCAATAACAGTGGTATATAATGTGGTAATGTAGAAAACAACACAAAATCATCAAAATATATTTGAAATGCCACTTGCCCGCTTCCGTTTCGTTTTTGTAGAAGAGACATGAAACAGTACTTCAACCCCTATGACGTCATCACCATGACGTCAGATGACGTCGCCACCGGACGGCTGAGGCGCTTCTATCTGTCTAAGAAGCTCAATGTCAACCTCGTCCCCCCGGGCCTGCACCGTCTGTTGCCGAAGCGCTTGCTCTTCCGCAACCAACACTTCAAGAAGTGCTCCCTGGTCGGAAACAGCGGCGTGCTCCGAAACAGCAGCTGCGGGCAGCAGATAGACTCGTCGGATTTCGTAGCCAGGTGCAATTTCGCCACCCTCAGGGGGTACGAGAAGGACGTGGGGACCCAGACGGACGTAGTGACCTTTAACCCCAGTATAATAGAGAAATACAAGAGCCTGTCGAACAAGGCGGAGTCGGCGAGATTCGAAAGTGATCTGAGGAAGTACCACGGTAACTACGTGTTGTGGGTACCAGTGTTCAACCGCCAATACGTCACAGTCGCCATTAGAACTTTGTTGGATTTTTTCGACAAGCACCTTAGGAACATCAAGAATGTACAGCTCGCGTTTCCTGGCAACGTACTGCCAGATATATCAGAGTATGTAAAAAAAATAACTTATATTTTGTAGGCCTATGTATTAATAACTAAATCCATCTTTAATCGTTGGTATCCGGCAAACCCTTTATGTTTATTTGATTTGTCTAGTTAAAATTTTCATCAGCATTGATTCAAAGGGCCGTTTTGGGTACTTATCCATGCATGACGAACATGCATGGTGAAGCCACTTTTCGACAGAAATGACACATTTCTGGTTTTGTGTCAAAATCTGAAATACTATTTTTTCCACTTAAAGAAATTGAAGTTTTGCACTGAAAGAACTGCCACCCGTGAGAAACGGCCAAAAGAGTAGTTGGAAATGGTGCTCGGATTTTCTCATTTCCTTGGGAAATGATCAGACAAAACAGCTGTGTTTCCAAACCTGACAAAGCAAGTACATGAGGCTGCCTCGTTTATTCGTGACGAATCCAGAACCATATTGACTTTAACATGCACCTGTTTTCTTGTTTAAAAAGTTTCAGGAAAGGGGCATGGACAGGCTGTGCTCACAAAAGGACGATTTTTGTCAGATGTTAGAGCCTATAAGCCTGTAACTATCCTGTGGAAATCTAATAATGGTACTTACTCACTCCCACAGATTCATTTGCACTAAAATTATTTGATATTCCGGAAGTTACAAATACGGACAGTGTTTATAGAGTACCGAAGTCAGACGCCAGTTGGCATGACAACTGGTTCCAAACAAATATATATTTCAAACAATCCACAAGGGAAACTGACTAGGTAAATTTGAATACATTTTCAAAGTGAACAAAGAAACAGACAGGAGCGGGATTCGAACCTGCGACCTCCGGGTTACCGTACCGGCGCTCTACCAACTGAGCTATCTTGCCCTATGTTGGCGGTCTCCCAAATTGTCAGTATCTTTGTTCGGGTGGGTGCTAGTCAGAAGTCATAAACCCAGAATGCCGTATAACCAGGGATCACACCCAATTTTACGATACAACCTAGGAAACGACATTGTGGGGATCATTCAATGAGGATACGACTTTTTACTTATATACGTCAAACAATCCACAAGGGAAACTGACTAGGTAAATTTGAATACATTTTCAAAGTGAACAAAGAAACAGACAGGAGCGGGATTCGAACCTGCGACCTCCGGGTTACCGTACCGGCGCTCTACCAACTGAGCTATCTTGCCCTATGTTGGCGGTCTCCCAAATTGTCAGTATCTTTGTTCGGGTGGGTGCTAGTCAGAAGTCATAAACCCAGAATGCCGTATAACCAGGGATCACACCCAATTTTACGATACAACCTAGGAAACGACATTGTGGGGATCATTCAATGAGGATACGACTATATATATATTTCGACTGTTTCTTTGTTAACAGTCAGTCATGCAAACACATAACAAAAGTATTCTGGTTCCAAACATTGCATTGACGTCATCACTTTGGTGCTCTATAAGCATGTGATTTTATTGGTTGCAGACTCTTTTTACTAAAAGTACAAATTTCATTTTAATATGGCCTTCCAAAAATCCAGTCACGTAAATTCATCGAAGCCAACCGAATCTGTCCCACAGTGGCCGATCGACTGCTCGGCACAACGTACGCAACAGACCCAATACGTAATGACGTCACGCTTTGTTTACAACTGCGTTTTCCTATGGGAGCCAGGTGGTGTACCCAGCACGATATGGGGCAGAGGGGTACCCCCCTTTTGTCCCTATACCCTATACACTCCCCAGACTATTGTTACCTAACACATCCCCCCTAGATCTCTGAAAAGAATTCCTGAGATTCCGGGAACACAATGACCAACACAAAAGAGGGGGGGTTCCCTCTGCCCCATATCGTGCATCATATGCCAGGTGGGGATGATTGTCTGGCGTCTTAACCTGGCTCTCATAGGAAAGCGCACATGTAAACAGAGCCATTACGTCATTACGTCTTGGGGAATTTCTCAAACCCCTGGCTTGGGCTCGGGCTTCGGCTTCGCGAAATTTTATGTCCCCAGATTTGGCAAGATCTTGGACACTATTTTTGCTATATGTACATTAAAATCTTGTATTTTAATCCAGAGCCTGAGCCTGTTAATTTATTTACGTATTCAAAGCTTCAGATTGGCAATGGGGTTGGAGAATAGCTGGAGAAGAAGCCGAAGCCCAAGCCCAAGCCAGGGTTTGAGAAACGCCCTTAGGTCCACTGTTTTGGCGCGATGTGTTGGCCAAGTTCTGCACATGCGCAGTGGATCTCTTAGAGAACCACTGTTTGATTACAGATTTTTCTATTAATGTTTTGCTCGTACCCAGCGTTCTATCCCAAAGACGTTGGTGGTGGCTAATCTATTCACAAAATACAAAATAATGTAAAGGAAACACAAAGCAAATTGTGGGTAGCTCAGCTTGACCCTAAGTGCGCACGCGTCTTTCAAAAGCGGAAGTGTTGACCCGGGGTCACAAGTTATACAAAATCTATCCAGTGACAGCTATAAGAAAATAGACATAATAGCGTCCTTTGATACGGCAAACAATCAGTGTTTGCAACTCATACAAAATATAGCTTACTGTTTCGGTGTAGAGTTCGCGTCATGTTGCATTCATCCTGCCCATAATAGCTTGGTTGGATTCGTCTTTACCAGTTTTTTATATGAAATGAACCCAAATTAATTAATTCCCCTCCCCTATTTGAAGGGGATAGGGTCATGGTGGCTCCATTGGCGAGTTGCATAGTAAATTATTTGATGAAAATCTACCTGGATTGATTTCAGTTACTGGGCATCCAAGGGCGTCGACGAGGAGCGCATCAGCACAGGCCTTCTGATGTACAACATGGCCAGCGCCCTCTGCGAAGAGATCCACATGTACGGGTTCTATCCCTTCCCAGAATTCAACGGCAAGCCCATCCCTTACCACTACGACCACGCCCCCGATCGGGTGGGGAAGAAGTTTGACTACGGTTATAGGCGGTTCCACGAGCTACCGGACGAGTTCGTGTACCTGAAGAAGCTACACAGAGCCGGGGTGGTACAACTGCACGTAGGGGAGTGCCCTAATGCATATTCATGAGGAAGTTGAAATGTAAAAACTGACGTCATCGCCGTGACCTCATTTCAAGTCGCGAGCCCCGAGTGGTGGTAAACAAGCCGCTGAATGTTGTGCGACAAATACAGAGAAAAAGCTCGAAGTTTCTTCTAAATCAATGTGCTTTTAAGGTTTCGAAAATAGAATAGGGCCTATCCTCTTCCTAAGTGTGACGTCTAATGGATCCGGAAATGCAGTGCAAATGATGCAAACGGTACGAATGGAGTGGAGAGCCTCAAGCATTGCACCTGGAAGTTAATGCCACCATCTTTTTAATACCTACATGATGCCACTTACGTTCGTGGAGGTTAGAAAGAAAGGAGTCTGAGACTCGTGGTTAAACCCTTACTTAAATTTAATCTGAAATAGTGAAATATGAAGGTGTTGAATAGGCCCTAGAATTTGATTGTTTCCTGAAAACATTGGAACTAAATATTTAACCTGTGCAATAGCTTTAATTATGTTACAAGAATTAAACACCGGTGAGAGTATAATCATTGAGAATAGGCTGCTGTTTGTAGCTACAAGCATCATCATATTTCTACTCGAACAATTTAAAGAAACTATCAATACGTTCAATTAAAATTGTTTTTTTAAATATTCGCACAAAAACGATAACCTGCAATATATCCCCCATTTTGGCCCCCCGATGAGAAATGCGCGCAAAAGCGCGAGTAACTTAGTAAAAAAAAGTGAGGGATGAAAATAACAGTTAAAAATGAACGTGTTTTATGTTTTAATATGCAGGCTTTCAAATGGTTACCGTAATTGCTGGGCTAAATCTGTTTGGGATACAGTAACGTGGAATCGTTTTCCTGGTATCAGGTTTCCCCCTGTAGCTCCGGATAGATTCAACATTCCCGCATCTTCACTATGTCAATAATTGTTTTAAATAAAACAATGTGACAACAGGCTTATCTCTTTAAAAAATGTGTGACGTTTGTCCACGAATGCGCAATGATGTTGATAAAATTTACGAGCACGCGTTGTGCAACGTGAAACATGATGACATCTTGAAAATACGTCGCCGACATACTAGATAAACCCATGGATATTTTTAAACACCCACATTTAATTTTTTAAATATGTACATTTTATAGGCTATAGTACGTGTTGAAAATCAAAATGTGCCGTGAAAATTGAGAAATCGTTAAAAGAATGGCGGCAAGTTTTGGCGCCAAGTTGAAAATCGCGTATTTTGAGTCATTCGCGTGCACTTTTTGTGTTATTAAATTTTGCCGTTTTGCAGTGATGAAATATTTCTTAAAATATGAAGGATTATAATTTGTGTAAACATTTTTCTTTTACTGACAGTGACACCAAGACTCTGGCAATCAAATTACGTAATGGAAATTGACAATGAGTCATGGTCAATAAATTTGACTTCATTTTGTTTGGGGTCTGAAATCACTACCACGACAATAGCAAAAGCTTACCTTTTAATCTGCTATTCCACACCGTCCCTCGACGTGACTTCCCTCATTCCTAAGGCAACCATCTCTCTTGTAATTGCTTCTGCTTCAGCAATGATAAGCTGTCGCAGCCCTGCAAGATCTGCTGGTGGTGTGCGGTAAACTATTGCTTTGAGGTAACCCCAGAGAAAAAAAATCACAGGGGGTCAAGTCGTATCATCTAAAGCAGAATAGAAGCAATTCGAAGATAGATGGTATAGCACGGTCAGTTCGCGAGATGAGAACCCGCGCCGAATATTGCCTTAGAAATGAGGGAAGTCACGTCGAGGGACGATTTGGAATAGCAGATTAAAAGTTAAGCTTATTATTCACCATTATCGAGGTAGTGATTTCAGTCCCTACACAAAATGAGGTCAAATTCATTGACCCATGACTCATTGTCAATTTCCATTACGTAATTTGATTGCCGGAGTCTTGGTGTCATGTCAGTAAACAAATATTTGACAAATTATAATCCTTCATATTTTAAGAAATATTTTCAAGTGGGGGTACTTTTTGCTGGACACCCTGTATAGGACAACAGGTTTGTTTTCATGATTTGCATCAAAATAAAGGGGCACAGAGAAGATTTAGAAACCCTTTCTAAGCACTTTTTTGTGCACGTGTGTTGCGTAATAGTACTTAACATATGATTCCCGTGTGATTTTATTTGTTAGGCACTGAAATAGAAAGTGCAATCTGAAACTAGGAAAACTGCTGTAGGCCTACACTGCTATTTTTGTTTCGTGAAAAAATGGGCGCAATAACGAACACTTTTAACTCGTTTTATACTATTTTTTGTGTATACAGTTATAGTGAGACAATATTGTTTCTACCGACTGGCGAAACGGCGGCACGAATATAGATCTTTTTGTGCAGAGATTGTGGTTAAATAACTTGGAGATTTTAACTTATATAAACATGTGTTGTCATGTACGATCTATTCGCTTCATGCACAAATTAAAATGTTAAAATTTAAAGTAAAAGATCAAACAATACTCACGATGTTATGGCTATTAATCTGAAATAAAACTTTCCGACTTTTAGCCTGAAATGTGAAGACATTTCTATTAGTTGTAGCCGCAGCTTTTCACTGCTCATATTTTATTATTTTCTTAAATTTCTCTTAATTTTAAAAACAAAAAGCGCAATTATTTTGTCAACTTTTGTTCCACCCCATATTCAAAAACGTGAAATTTTTGTTTAGAACATCGAGCAATTTGCCCCCAACCCGATCCAAAACATGGATACGCCACGGATTAAAAACCTTCTCTAAATTTTCGTACAAATTGAGTTCAGTAGGAAAAATATAGAAGCTTTCCAAATGTCGATTGGTGTATCCCCACATTTTGACCAAGTGACTTGATACAATTTTTTTCATGGGTACTTGCAAAGCCCATTTAACGCCATTGGCTTCACACACTTTCCATTTATTTAACGCTTTTATGTGCATTCTATGGCAGAGAGTAACCACACAAATGTTGAATAAATTGATTTCCTCATTTAATAAATGATTTGTTTGATTTCCTTTAAGCCTAAAGCTTAGATTTTATGTGGCTCCCAATAAAAAAGAAATAAATAAGTCAGTACCCTCCAACTGCCATCTCCACAACAAAATATGTTGGTTTTTTTTTCTGGAACACCCAAGGTTTCTTTAAAATGTTGTAAAACTTTCCAAAATACAAAAATTTCCCGATTTTCCGCAAATCTTCCAAACTAATTTTATTCTTGGCCCCACCCGCCCCACAGAGGTTTGTTTATGATGTATATCGATCGCCTCTTTTGTTTCCTTAACTTTTTGCAACCCCTGTCCTTGGTTTTAAACACGTTTTTTTTAACCGAGGACTGTCAGCCAAACGAGGACACCATTGTCTTTTAATGCAATTCGTTTGTACCCGGTCCTCGATTTGCAACATGTACAAAAATCGCAGACACCAAAACTAGCCTCGAAATGTACACAAATACAAAACTAAGTTTCATAGAACGTGTAGTACAGGCTTCCAGTTTTGACCGACAAATTCACAACAGCCAGGACTTCAGTGCAGAGCACACACGCATCCTCGTTCCCAGATGCCAGGAAGGAGAAGCTTAGGCAGTTACCCTGGAGGAGACACTTGCGAGCGCATTGGATGGTGTCCTTGGCGTGGAAGCTGGGGAGGGCTACCTTGGGGCTGCACGTTGCGTTGGCTGACCGGAGGACGAACCGTCCAGATCTGGTAATGGGGTCTGGTAAGTAGGAATTTGATTTGATTTGAATTGATTTCATTTGATTAGACTAGATTCGGTACAGGTTTTTCCGGCTATTTTAAATAGTTTTTCAGTCCAATTCACCGTTTTAATCAAATTCGTCGGCAAGACGAACCTCACGTGCTATTTTTATTAGTCATTTACCATTCAGTTTCAAAGTTAGGTCACGGCTTTTAAACACCGTGTCTAGAATATTCGTCATTACAGATTAAATTCGTCTCGGCTTTTGCCGAATGGCAACTGCAGCATTCAGAGACTGAATTCGTCAATCACATTAATATTTTTGTTTAGTAAATTAGTCTTGTGTGTCCTCAAGCACAATTCGGCACAGCCGTTCGCATGTTTCGAGACCAAGCATTTAATTTAAAGGTAGTATACATCATTTGCAAACATCAAAAAACAAACCTACTGAATTATTACGAAATACTGTACTAGACTGTAAGTAAATAGCAGTCTCAAGCATCCTGTGAAATCATGGCACCTAGTGTGCTGCCGTTTTCAAGAAAAGTGGAAATTTATATCGTTTTCCAACGATTGTCGGCCGACAATCGTTGGAAATAGTCTAGTTCCCCGTCCTGATAATTCCCTGACGTCTAAATTGCTCCGTTTTGTCTAAAATGTGGTCAGGGAGCCAGACTACTAAAACCGATTTTTTTTTTTTTTTCTCTACGCAGACTACGGTTTTCCTAGCATCTAGGCCTATGCACACACAAATTTAAACAGGTCAGCGTTTCAGTATTTGCTAGCAATAAAATACTAACCCCCAAATCAATTTATTTCTGAAAATTACAGCAGAAGCAAATGATGTGTACTACCTTTAAATTTATTTTAAATTTCAGCAATGTAGGAATATTGAGATATTGAGTCTACAAATGTGAGATAAATTACTACTCGAAAATAAACAAAAGTCTGACGTTTTGGGGAGGTTTATGGGGATGGGGATTTTGATTTAACGTTTAATTGGGATTGCCTTTATTTTGTTCCCGGTTGTTTAGCATTTGGCTGTATAGAGACATGCGTAAGGCATCGAGTTTAACAGCGGGCTATTTTCTCTTGGCTTTTGGGCTTAAAAAATAAAACATTTATTTATTTATTTCGTGTTATTTAACCAGGGTAGCCCCATCAGTTGTCAATGAACTGTTCTCCCCTGGTTGAGCAGGCGTACTAGGAAGTTGGAAAGTCTTAAATGAATATTTACAAAGATTTGTAATAATTGTTATTTCTCATTCATTAAATTAGCTTTAAGGGCTTGATGAAAGTAAAACAAAAATCTAACCTAAAAACGGGCTGGAAGTGGCGCTCTCTGCAGTCTGTGGTAAAATTGCAGCTGCCGTAGAGGGCGTCTGTGTGGTGCCTGCTCAAAATGTTCACGAAGTAAAATGGAAACCGTTGAAAAAAAATCTGGTCTCTTCTGGTTCATCAAGATCGAAAAGAGTTACATAATTTCATGAAAAATACATTCTCTTTAAAAAAAAAACATTAGGACTAACTTGATGAAAATTTAAATGCATTCAAACCTAAAAACGGGCTTGAAGTTGCGCCCTCTGTCGTCTGTTGTAACATTGCAGTTGTCGTTGAGGGCGTCTGTGTTGTGCCTGCCAATAAATAATGATCTCACAATAATACACAAAACTTTGCGAATCTGGTACACATTACATCATTTCCTTTAAAAAAATTCCTTGGGGAAGTCGGATGGAAATTGAAAATGATTGAATTTCTCCTAAATGTTATTTTTATGGAAGTTCTATTGGAAACCACACCTAAACCGTATCGTGACTACATTACACAGCATCCGGTTCGTTATGGAAATGTTTCTTTCCAAAACAGACATCCCGACCAGGGTTTCCGTCTACATTGCACTGTGTGGTACGCCATTCTGTTCTACTCACAGCGGCGGAAATTAAAAAAGAATCAGCTTTTAAGGCTTGATTTTTTTTACCGGTAAGTTTGGACGGAAGCACTAAACAGAAAATATTAATCGGACTCCAACCTATTGATTCTTCGGTAGTAGCGCCCTCTGTAGTCTGCTGCAAGGTGGTTGCAACTGTTGTAGGGGGCCGGGGCTGAGTGGTACCTGCAACTGGATTAAAATGACGTCAAAACTCAGCGAAAGCGTTCTTTTGTCTGGCGCAGCATAGGGGAAGTCCAATAATTCGTGCATGTTTTATAATGAAGTCATCCAATACAAGGCTAAAAGCCACTTTAGGTAAAGGGCTACAATAGATGAGGTGGGGTTCAGTGGCGCACCCAGGGGGGGGGGGGGGGGGGCTCGGGGGGCTTGAGCCCCCCCTCCCCCCCCCACCCCAAGAGGTTGTCAATTTTTTTAAATTTTTTTTTTTTTACTCCGATGAATTGACCGTGGTGATATGTATGTGGCCTATTTCCGAGTAGTATAATGGGTGTAAATGGCGCCACCAACGTCAAAAGAGTCCACACACCCTCCGTTTTAAAATTATTTTCTGGGGCAAAAAATCTGGGGCAACATTTTTTGAAAAATTTCAACATTTCTTAAAAATAAATTGGTGAGCCCCTCCCAAAGTCAAATCCTGGGTGCGCCACTGGTGGGGTTGGCCACATTTTAGGTTGCCAGCCCTATCACCCTTTAAGGTTACGTATGGGACACAGATCACTGCATGAGGGTCCTTACCTATCGGTGGTGGGGTCGTAGCGCCCGCCGTTGTTCGATATAGGGTTGTGGCAGCCTCGGTAGTATGGGCGTCTTTAAAAAAACAAACATTAGGACTAACTTGATGAAAATTTAAATGCATTCAAACCTTAAAACGGGCTTGAAGTTGCGCCCTCTGTCGTCTGTTGTAACATTGCAGTTGTCGTTGAGGGCGTCTGTGTTGTGCCCACTGATATCTATGTAAACTGGATAGCGCATCGGCTGGTCGCGTTGAGGCCACCGTCCGCCATGTTATCACTCCCAATACAATAGGTTTTTCAAACCTTGTCCCCAGGGTCTCCTTTCATCCTCGTTCTCCTTACATAACGAACAGTGGTAAATTGAGGGTGGTAATATGGCGGGTGCTGGCTTTAGTTGTTTGTACAGCGCGCAATGGCCAACGAGCTATCCAGTTTTAGAGATCAGTGGTTGTGCCTGCCAAAACTAATGATCTCACAATAAAACACAAAACTTTGCGAATCTGGTACACATTACATCATTTCCTTTAAAACAAATTCCTGGGGGAAGTTGGATGGAAATTGAAAATGATTAAATTTCTCCTAAATGTTATTTTTATGGAAGTTCTTCTGGAAACCACACCTAAACCGTATCGTGACTACATTACACAGCAGCCGGTTCGTTATGGAAAGGTTCCTTTCCAAAACAGACATCCCGACCAGGGTTTCCGTCTGCAGTGCACTGTGTGTTACGCCATCTGTTTTACTTACAGCGGCGGAAATAAAAACAAAAATCAGCTTTTAAGGCTTGATTTTTTTTACCGGTAAGTTTGGACGGAAGCACTAAACAGAAAATATTAATCGGACTCCAACCTATTGATTCTTCGGTAGTAGTGCCCTCTGTAGTCTGCTGCAAGGTGGTTGCAACTGTTGTAGGGGGCCGGGGCTGAGTGGTACCTGCAACTGGATTAAAATTACACGTCAAAACTCAGCGAAAGCGTTCCTTTGTCTGGCGCAGTATAGGGGAAGTCTAAGAATTCGTGCATGTTTTATAATGAAGTCATCCAATACAAGGCTAAAGGCCACTTTAGGTAAAGGGCTACAATAGAGGAGGTGGGGTTCAGTGGCGCACCCAAGGGGGGCCTCGGGGGGCTTGAGCCCCCCCCCAAGAGGTTGTCAATTTTTTTTTTTTTTTTTTTTTTTTTTAGTCCTATGAATTATTGACCGTGGTTATAATGTGGCCTATTTCCGAATTGTGTAAATTGCGCCACCAACGTCAAAAGAGTCCACACACCCCACCTTTCAAAATTATTTTCTGGGGCAAAAAATCTGGAGCAACATTTTTTGAAAAATTTCAACATTTCTTTAAAATAAATTGGTGAGCCCTCCCAAAGTCAAATCCTGGGTGCGCCACTGGTGGGGTTGGCCACATTTTAGGCTGCCAGCCCTACCACCCTTTACGGTTACGTATGGGACACAGATCACTGCATGAGGGTCCCTACCTACCTATCGGTGGTGGGGTCGTAGCGCCTGCTGTTGTTCGATATGGAGTTGTGGCAGCCTCGGTAGTACGGGCGTCTGAGATTATATCACCTGTGCTCACATCATAGGCGTTACCTGCGTGACAAGAACGATTCACAAAACAGAGTTGCAAAGACAACAATCCCGAGCAAAATTGCTGAAACACTTTTCACACAGGAGCTATATTATGGCATGTCAAACGTTGCAATATTCGATAATCTACGTATTTTTGTGCGATGTTCAAATATATGTGCGATGTTTGTCATTATGTGCGATGTTCAAATATATATGTTCGATGTTTGTCATTATATGTGCGATGTTCCAATTTATATGTGCGATGTTCCAATTTATATGTGCGATGTTCAAATTTATATGCGATGTTTTGTCATAATATGTGCGATGTTTGTCATTATATATGCGATGTTCAAATGTATGTGTGCGATGTTTGTTATTATATGTACGATGTTCAAATATATATGCGATGTTTGTCATATATGTGCAATGTTCAAATTTATATGTGCGATGTTCAAATTTATATGTGCGATGTCTGTCATATATGTTCGATGTTCAAATTTATATGTGCGATGTTTTTCAATTTATATTCGAAAACGGAATTGTGGGATATAGTATGGTTTCCAGACCGAAATAGTATGAATATTCCTAATAAGTTACATCAGGGACCAGACTACTTAGGACGGTCTATCTGTTGCACTGACCTGGCTGAAGCTAGCCCGCGATTCAGCCGCATATTGAAAACTAGAATCCATTCGACAAAAGGAGTTTTTCTTAATGAAATCGCTGGATTCAGGGCAACGAATTTTCGAGAAATGTCAAGAAATAACATACCAATTTTTGCATGAAATTTCAGAATAGGTATGAGCAAAGCTGAACATATTATACTTAACATTGTTTTATGGGTATTGTTTTATGAAATAATTAGTCGTTTCGCGAGGGCCCATTTCAAAGGGTTCTCTACATCAATTCCTTTCGGCTCAGCACAATAGCTTCTGTTTAAAAGAAAGTGTACCACACATGTTTTTAAAAATTCATATTTTTCTTTCATATTCATAATTGCCACCTTCCTGGGCACACTTAATTTCAGCAAGAGCTTATTGCAAGAATGGCTTCTGTTCCAATTAGCCGCTTAAAGACGGATCATTTTCATGAATATCTGGAAATGCGGTATTCGGAGTTTCGTGTGAAATGCCGTCTTTGAAAGAAAGTGTACCACACATATTTTGAAAACTTCATATTTTTCTTTCATATTCATAATTCCCACCTTCCCGGGCACACTTAATTTCAGCAAGGGCCTATTCCAAGAATGGCTTCTGTTCCAATTAGCCGCTTAAAGACGGACCATTTTAAAGAATATTTGGAAATGCGGTATTCGGAGTTTCGTGTGAAATGCCGTCTTTGAGAGAAAGTACCCGGGAAGGTGGGAATTATGAATATAAAAGAAAAATAAGAATTTTTCAAAATATGTGTGGTACACTTTCTTTCAAAGACGGCACATTTCACACGAAACTCCGAATACCGCATTTCCAGATATTCATGAAAATGATCCGTCTTTAAAGGCAGTGTACATGATTGGTCATTGTTGCAATTTTCAGAAATGGGCGGATTTGGGGGTTAGTATGTTATAGGAAATATCATTCCACTAACCTGTTCAAAGTTTTGCGTTGTTAGATGGCGAAAAAACGAGTGAAAAACGGCGCTCGTTTTAAACCGTCGGGCGGATAATAGCCTTTAGTCAAGGCGCGCGTGGCTATCTGGGCCCGGATATGCCAAGGCGCCATCATGTCCGGGGCGCGCCACTTGTACAAGTAGCCACTCGCGTCTTGACTAACGGCTACAGGGCAGCTGGAAATCGTTGGAAGACGATATAAATGTCCACTTTTCTTGACAACGACAGCACATCTGGTGCCATAATTTCACAATTAAAAAAAAATCTTTGGAGAATTACCAATCGTGTACACTTTTTTTAAGCGGCTAATTGGAACAGAAGCCATTCTTGGAATAGGCCCTTGCTGAAATTAAGTATGCCCAGGAAGGTGGGAATTATGAATATGAAAGAAAAATATGAATTATTAAAAACATGTGCGGTACACTTTCTTTCAAACAGAAGGTATTGTGCTGAGCCGAAAGGAATTGATGTAGAGAACCCTTGGCTTTGAAATGGGCCTTCGCGAAACGACTAATTAATTCATTAAAAAAGACCTATAAAACAATGTTAAGTATAATATGTACAACTTTGCTTATACCTATTCTGAAATTTTATGCAAAATTGGTATGTATTTTCTTGACATTTTCTTAAAAATTCGTTGCCTGAATCCTGCGATTTCATTAAGAAAAAACTCCTTTTGTCGAATGGATTCTAGTTTTCAATATGCGGCTGCTCTGATCGGGCGAATCGCGGGTCCTATTGCGAATCGCGGGCTAAATCGCGGGCTAGCTTCAGCCAGGTCAGTGCAATAGATAGACAGTCCAAAGTAGTCTGGTCCCTGATGTAACTTATTAGGAATATTCATACTATTTCGGTCTGGAAACCATACTATATCCCACAATTCCGTTTTCGAATATAAATTGAAAAACATCGCACATATTATTTGAACATCGAACATATATGACAAACATTGCACATATAAATTTGAACATCGCACATATAAATTTGAACATTGCACATATGACAAACATCGCATATATATTTGAACATCGTACATATAATAACAGACATCGCACACATACATTTGAACATCGCATATATAATGACAAACATCGCACATATATGACAAAACATCGCATATATTATTTGAACATCGCACATATAATTTTATAAAATTAAACATCGCACATATAATGACAAACATCGCACATATAAATTTGAACATCGCACATATAATGACAAACATCGCACATATATATTTGAACAACGCACATAATGACAAACATCGCACATATATATTTGAACATCGCACAAAAATACGTAGATTATCGAATATTGCAACGTTTGACATGCCATACTATATACAGCCCCCTTTAGGCCTACGCAGTTCACTCTGAAGTTGGGCGAGGTTTTGCAGCGCCTCAGCGCAGCCCCGAGACTTTTCGTCACGTCACACATGTATGGGAGAATAGGGACGTTTCAATGAATTTTGCTCGAGATTGTAATCAATGTATTTCTGACAAACGCCCCGTTTAGGTCATGTTCAATTACCGTAAAAATACGTTCAGAAAGTGACATCCGTGGTACCAGTTGGGAACCAAGTTAAATTATGTTTTCCTACTCAGTTTGATGTCCTGTATTCTCCGTTGCATTTTAAGAATATACCATTTCAGAAAAAATATGGAATTGTATATTAATTTGTAAAAGTTATGTTTTTTTACGTAAAAGAGTCTTGGGCCAATTTCATAGCACAAAATTTGCTTAAGCACAAAATTTGCTTAAGCACAAAAAAACCTTGCTGAATAAAATCAGGTTACCAGCTAAAACTTCATGTGGTATATATTGCTTGTGACTGGTATTTAGCTCTTGTTTGCTTAGCATAAAAATCACGTGGAATTTTGGCTGGTAACCTGATTTTACTAAGCAAGGTTTTTTTGTGCTTAAGCAAATTTTGTGCTTAAGCAGCTCTATGAAATTGGCCCCTGTGACACGAAAAACGGGAGTGTGCCTAGGTTGACTCAGGAGTTCTTCTGTCATCCGCGGGTTACAGTCAGCGCGCAGCGTACTCGATAATGAGGTGCCCGGCGACGTTTTATTTGCAGCGAGTTGACGGTCTCGGACCTACGAGAATTCACGAGGTTTTTGCGAGCGTTCGGTAGTGCCTCTAGAAAATAGATGGGAAGCCCATTTTCGCTGCAGTTTCCGGCCAACATGGAGTTGTGAGTAAAAATTTATTTCTTTCTGCATCGAATAATACAATTTTTAAACATTTTTTTCGTTGTGAAGGCTGTTTACTTGGCTTGTAAAATGAGGTATGAAAACATTTGTTTTTGAACTACCTGCACGTTTTTGGTGATCCTGACTGTTTCGAGATATTTTGAGATGAAATTTGTCGTTTGTTGGACACTTGAAGAGTTATGCTTTCGATCCGTACTATTTCCATGTCTGCAGGTTCAACGAGCGATTTTTATTTCGATGCTAAATGTTGGCGAAAATTACAAACTTACACGGGGAAATGTCTGATGTCAATGACGTCACTGTGTACGAACGTACGTGGGCGCTTATTGCGCGATGCTGCGAGAGAAAGGCATGTCGATAATAGGTTCCTGTCCCGTTTCACATGCATGTGGCATGCATGTGGCATACATGTTTATGAAATGCAAATTTGGCTGTGTTATAAAAACATTTATAATGTGTTTTTTTTATGTTTCAGAGTTTCTCAGCCTAGTACTTTGTAGTACTGTGAACTGGGTAACAGGACAACTCGTACCTTGGACAACTCGTACCTTGGATTGGACAACTCGCACCTTGGACAACTCGTACCTAGGTTTGGACAACTCGTATAGTCGTACATTGGACAACTCGTACCTTAACTTAGACCATGCTTAGACCATGGAGGAGGAATATATCCTTCCTCCATGCTTAGACCATGGAAGAATAAGACTCGTTTGCACAACTCGTACCTTGGACAACTCGTACCCTGTTTTAAACATGGGTTTCGATGTGTTTTCATTCCAAGGAATTGCCCATCACTTAAAGACTTATATTACTATCGAAATGTGTTTAAAATTTAACAAATGACAAAAAGTGTGCTGTCATTGAAGTCCAGTGTGTATGTATACGAGTCCATGTATTATACTTAGACAGATTTTTAGAAATGTTAAAACGACTCCGGTTTAGTTGAAACGCATGTACAAGGCATCATCAGGCATGCAACTTTTCCTCGTTTTTCACTTCACACTTATGGTATGCTATTGAAAATTGAAAAACACAAACTCTTGTAAAGATTGGAATTTTTCTCATTTGTTTGTGAGGTTGCATGCCTGGTACATGTACATGTATTATTTTTTTTATTAGACATTCCACTGCACAGTCTTCTTTTAATTCTAAAGACTCTAGTTTTTGCAATTTTGAATCATATCTTTTGGTAGAAAATGCAGTTTACTTGGGCATTTTTCAGCAATGCCATATGCCTCTAAATGTTTTGTGGTTCATTAATTTCCCTCAAATCTCAACACCGAAACCTTGCAAAATGTTATGTATTGAAGAACTTATTATTTATTGGTGTTTGATTTAAGTATACATGTAGACAAACTTAACATGTAGTTTCATGTTTACTCTTGTAAACACATTTTCATGTCTTTCGACTTAATGTAAAAAGTGTGAAAATGTCATTTATGCAATGTCTTGTGCCCTTCTTTGAAATATTATTAATGTTTAAAAGTCTTTCAGTTCCTTGTATTTTTTGTATACAAAACATTTGTAGCTGCTTGTGAAAATAAAATAAAAGTGAAAATGGTACACATGTTTTAGTTGTATTCATTAAAGCATTATTTTCTGTTATTTATTATTAATGTCATCCATGATCTACAACATATGAATGTTATAGGAATACAAAAATTGATACTACTAATGATAGGGTATCTCCCTCCCCCCCCCCCCCCCCTTTACAGGAAATAGCATTGTGGGTAGCCTATATTTACATTTTACAATACTCGTTTTGGCCAAACCCGTCAAAGAAAAAGTGGTTTCCCCTTTTGTTTTTAATCAGTTTGAGCAAAAACTAAATGAAAAGGAAAATCATTAATAGACAACTTTTTATCGGCACACAATTTCGATTTACTACCCCATTTTCAATTCCAGGCTGTAGAACTTAGGTTGTGGATATATTACATTTGTCATTGAACAAAAAATAGACAAAAATGACAAAAAAGCAGCCTGGCAATCTTTGTGATGTGTTTAAAATACATCATTTTACATGTACATGTACTTTCCCTATTCCGAGAAGACATGTGCATTACGCAACGATTGTATTTTCTAGTCT
Source organism: Hippasteria phrygiana (assembly GCA_037893225.1). Lineage (NCBI taxonomy): Eukaryota > Metazoa > Echinodermata > Asteroidea > Valvatida > Goniasteridae > Hippasteria > Hippasteria phrygiana. The sequence continues at coordinate 178,229 of JAZGUH010000903.1, forward strand.
AGCGCCTTTACTCCGCCTTCACACTTTATTATAAGCCTGTATGTGGAGCAGGGTACCTGACACATGAAAGTGCCCTTGTGTTAAATGTAGCGGTGCCTGATTGGTCAAGATGCAAAGTCGTTTAGGGATATGGCCAATGAGGACAGCACACTCATGCCATCCACGTGCTTGCAAAGCTGCGTTGTTTTCCTAATCTGGGCATACGGAATGGACATCATTTTTTAGTGATCCTGACTGTTTCGAATAATCAAGAGAACCGTATTTATAAAGATAGGTAACTTAATATTATAGCTTGTCTCCAACCCGTCAGATTCTTCTGCCCAACTTCGTTTAGTTTAGAAAAAAAGACATTTTTCACCGACCGTAAATTCACTACAACAACGGTCACATTTTCGTTCATATATTTCACAAAATGGACGTTTAAAATTTGAATAATCTCACTAAACAATAAGGCTATACCATTTCCAGCCTGTCTTTTAATTAAAATCTTACTTTTAAAGACACGTTAACTGGAAAATGAATTTCGAAAATGTGATCTCCAATCTCATGAATATGCATTTACCGAGCGTTTTATGCATACGCTGCAAATAAACGATAGCACTTTTCAGCACGCTGCGCGCTGACTGGGTTATATAGGGCATTTGGAAGCATGCCCCTTCCAGGTCTGACATCCCTTCATTGTGAAAAAAAATGTAATTTACAAGAAAAAGAAAAGGGCAACTGAAATGGCCCTAATATTGTCTTCATAAATCATGTTCTCCGTCACTCCGGATGCCGCTTACAAAGACCGTTTACCCTTTTTCTTTAGATGTAGTTATGGACAAAGCGTGATTCAATAAGGGGAAGGGGGGCGGGGTTCCCAGCCTTGCTAAGCAAACTGAAGTACTACAAGGCACAGCTATTAAATTTTACGTTCCCACTTTTTACGCGCCCGGCACCCGAATTTTAAAAATGCCACCGACCCTGTCTAGAATACCTCATCGGCAGACAGACAAACAGACAGACAGAGGTTCAACGAAAAAAGAAGGGGAAATTAAGGGGAAAAAGAAAAATCTCAGGGTCTACTGTCCACAGAAAACGGTTTGATTCCACGCGCAAGCCAACCCAAGTAGAAGGTCAGCATGTTTTAAGACAAATAACAGCATAATTATACACTAGGAACATTACATTTTTTTGATTTGGATCGATCGACCGACCCCATATGGAGAAAAAAAATTGGGAAACGCAGAATTGAGAATAGACGCCGTTGGCAGAATTAAAATTCTGAATAGGCCATCATTATTCAGGCCAGGTTCCATAAGCCAGTGTAAAATGATATACTTTACATACAGAATTCACAATGGCAAATCTCCACTCTATACTGAACATCATTCAAAAATAGACCAAGCCGACATCACCAAAACCACCAACGCCTACAGGCAAACATACGCTATGCAGAATGAAGCTAAAAAAACGAAACCGAGAAAAAAGGGTTACTATTCAAAAAATATACATGTCCTGGATATGTAGGATCAATTATTGCATCATAAAGTAGGAACTACAACCTTACATTTAATACCTATGTCGCAAGGCTACAGTCACGGATGGCTGAGTATCATTGTCCTCAAAACCATAGACAGAATTCAGAAATGGACAAGTCAGGTGTTATGCTTTGAACGTGCATGTATAGGCAATGGATGTCTGCTGGAAAACAGGAAAATGACCACCAAAAACCCCACAATTTCTTCATTATGATCTGTTTGTACTGGTCTCGATCAAGAAAGTTTGCTCTGAATGCATCTTGGGTTGACTGCAAACTTCCTGTTTGGTGGAACGTTTTAACGACGAAAACCCTTTGTTCAACGGTCAGCTGAACCATCTCGCCAAGATGAAGCCTTTGCTGTGAATGATCATAAATGCACATACCCACTAAATTGTAACCACAAGAGAGTTATTACAGTTACATAAGCTGATGTCTTCCATGTACGAATGACCACAGATTCAATTAGTCAAGACATGGAGTAGGAGTGGTTCTGTTCATTTTCTATCAAAAAGACTGACTTGTCCATTTCTGAATTCTGTCTATTATGGTTTTAAGGACATTGATATTCAGCCATCCGTGACTGTAGCCTTGTGACATAGGTATTAAAAGAAAGGTTGTAGCTCGTACTTTATGATGCAATAATTGATATATCCATGACATGTATATTTTTGAAATAGTAATATTTTTGCCTTGGTTTCGTTTTTTAGGTTCACTCTGTAGGTTTGACTCAGTGGCGTATATAGCCGGGGGCAGGGGGAAAGTTGCCCCCCCGCCTCCCCGGCGGCATTTGAGGCGTCATAAAAAACAAAACGAAATACTGTTTTTAAGACGGTTTTAAGACGCGGTACAGACGTTGTTCCCCCCCCCCCCCCCCCCCCCCCCCCGGGCACAACAAGTTGGATACGCTGCTGGTTTGACAGCTACCTCTTTGGCCCTTCTCTTAACCACGAACCATAACTACTATAACTGCAACCTATCCTTGCAGGGAGAGCGGCCATAGACCGAGTCATTACGTCACTCTATGACGATTTGACCAATCGCATCAGCCGCGATTGTGGTCCAACAAAAGTCCGACATGCGCGATGGACGTGGCGCGCACGGTTGTGATTGGACAATCCATCAAGAGGTGGCGCTTCATTGATCGGTCTATTCTTTCAGAAGATAACCAATTCAAGATCCAAGACCTACATACAAACAAGGAATACAATCCTTACGTTTCTTGCATGCAATGAAGTAGGACGCCGACGTACAGGGAACATCCTTGAACTTTCCCGACCGGCTTTCTTGAAAGACGGCGCAGTTTTCGGCCCTTTCCCCATCGGGTTGGTTTGAACCCGAGGAGTCCCACCTCTCATAGACCGTGCCCGTCAGTGTGGGATCCAGGTACACCCACGTATCCTCCACTGCTTCGTCGTTCTGACCGATCCAGTATCCGTCATTGGAACTAAGATGATCACCAAAAGTGAAAAATGCGTTCATTATTAATTTTTTTTTTATTACTGTACAGTCCCTTTTCTCAATTTTATTTTCTATAGGAAAGTTGCTCCTGCATTAGCATGTCTTTTAGGCTACCAAATTGGAGGCTATAATTGCGGATATAATCGATTTACAGCAAAGATTTCAATTTTTGTAATGAAAAGTACCTACACTGTGCTCTTAAAAGGCCACATTTTACAATGTAAGTTATGAAAAATTTCCGATTTTTGGGGAACTTGCATCCGGAGCACATGAATAAATTTGTTGTATTTGAATGCTCTGGATACTTGATCTATTTGGAATGTATGGGAAATATAAAATGTAAACATGCAATTTTTTTTAAAGGTTGGAATGAACGTTTGGATCACAATCTTCGAGTCGTCATTGTGTGAATAGCTCATGTTCTACTCATCATAAAATTATGTTGACCACAACCAAAGCACAACATCCTACGCTTAAAGGTACACATTGCTTTGGATTTTGCGATTTAGGCTATAAAACTTAAATTGGATATGGTTGGGAAGCTTTTTTTAAAAGTAGAATATAAAGATTCACATAACTATCCCTTCAAATTGCGTGGTTTTTGTTTAATTTCGTGACAAATAACGGTCCGCCATTTTGTAGAACCAAATTTTTGACTCCACAAAATGGCGGACTGTGTTCACCAGTCGTATTTCCAGTCGCATCTGGTTGAAGTACGTTCTGTTGATCCATTTTGATGTACTGTGGCACGGCGCGCAGCACACTGGTGATATGTGTCGAGAGGTAGAGAATTGTACCTGGCGATCATCTGATAGGTTCACAAGGCCACTGGCTGCGGCGCCAGCCTAAAGACTCTTACAGCGTATTTTGCGCAATATTTAGACGGTGGTATTTAGTACTGGAAATAAGTCTATGTATCGCGGGTCAGATGTCAGGGGTAAGCGGCCAATTTTTTTGTTTTGTAATCACTACTCACTAATTACAACACATTATACGTGTTTTTTTGCATGAACAACTCTTATAAAAGATAAGGAACATTTCCAAACAGCAAAATTTCATGACATTTGAAGGCAATGTGTCCCTTTAAAGTCCTATACACTCATCTTAAACAACATCCTACACTCAACAACTTTCCCCAAACTATGAATGCCTTAAGCTTATTTCAATGTTATGAGGGTGTGTTCAAAATCCTTATTCATTACCACATCACATCACATCAAAAGTAATACGAGACGGAACGCGAAAAAAAAAATAGCGCAAACAACCTTAGGGTTGTTTATAAAAGAAGTGTGGCTACGCGCCCCAGGTCAGTATATACCCGTCTCGTGACAGATTGGGCAATAACAGACGCGCGCGCCACACGTCCATCAAGAATGTCGGATTTTTCTCGGACCACAGTCTGAGCTGTGATTGGGCAATACATCAAGAGGCGGAGCTTAATGAATAGGTCTTTTCAGATTCAATCCCCAAAAAGGAAGTAGTAGGGAATGGCCGATTTCGGAGCACTTTCAAAATTGCTGTATATACCCACACCAAATTTCTGTAAAAATTTGAAAGAAAAAAACCCTAAAATCTCAAAACCTCAAATTTCTCTCTCTCTCTCTCTCTCTTTCTCGATTTCTCTCAAATTTCGCTGTATCTACCCACACCAAATTTTTATTAAAATTTAAAAAAATTTGAAAAAAATAGCGTTCTAAGACTCTTCTGATTTTTAACAAATTTCGCTGTATATACCCACAGCAATTTGTTGTAAAAACCGATAAAATCAAACAATGTTTCCTACAGCCCCACCTGTATCATCATCATCTTAAAATTCTCGTGCAAAAAAAAAAACCTAAAAACCCCCAAACCCCCAAACCTCTCTCTCTCTCTCTCTCTCGAGATTTTAGCTATCAAAAAAAATAATTAAAAAAAAAAAATAAATAAAATAAACATCTATTATAAAGATGGAAAACAGAATGATACCAGCGATAGGCTACACACGTTGGCCAAAATACTGCTTGAAAAAATACATCGACAAATACACCATTACGTTGGGCCCACCAACCGGACGCGATGGCACATATATCAGACGAGACTTTCTATCGGCCATAAAAAAGAACGAGGGGATGTATACAAATTTACGATCTAAGTCTAAAGAATCGTTAGAACATTTAATCGCGGATAAGCATATTCCGCTGGGCGATCCTACCGGAAGAAGGGGTCAACACATTAAAAAAGATTTAGAATCCGCCATACGGCGATACTATAAAAAACCCGACGAAGAACTCGTCCCCTTGATTTTTAACGAAACAGCTCCGAGACCATTCAGAAATTATTTACGTAATTACGAGATGAATATCAACAGAATTCTCGTAGATCCTCTAGCATTTTTTAATGAAAACGAGCAAAAAATTGTAGAAACATTGAAAGGCGCACTAAACGAATTTAGAAGCTTTAAATTTCAACTCGCATTAAAAGCGACGTTGAGAAAATATAATCTTGCGAACGATACTTTTGTTGAAGACACGAGCATGTTTTTTGGGTTTCAATCGCCCGTATTAAACGAAGACGGAAATAGAAAACCAAGTATGAGAACAGATAGAGTTCATAATAGAAAAAATAGAAAAAATTCAAACAAACGGAAGCGGTTGGGTCATTTACGATTTAAAGGCGCTCTACATCAACGTTTCTAATTACCAACCGATAAGAGGCAGTTCCTACATTAAATTGCCCGAACACATAGCCCTTAAACTCGCAGTCGTCAACGTTAAAAATAAAGACCAACGATGTATCAGATGGGCGTTGAGAGCCACCCTATCAAAATTTAAGCCCTCGGTCAAAGAATCGATTAAAAACAACCCCAACTATAAAATTAATTACTGTAGAACCACGATCTACGAAGAAGACGATGGCTTAGACTTTACCGGCGTAGCGTTTCCAACCCCCCTCACGGATATTGGCAAGATCGAAAAACAGAACGGTCTAGCCATCAACGTTTTCGGTTACGAAAACAGCAACATTTTCCCGCTGAGAATAACGACTACTCAAAAACCGCTCATCAATCTACTGCTGTTTTCTCAAGGAGATAATAATCATTATTGTTGGATAAAAAACCTCGACCGTTTGTTGTCTAAAGAAACTAAACACGGCCACCACATCTATTTTTGTATGAGATGCCTACAACATTTTAGTAGACAAGATATTTTAGACAGACACGAGATAGATTGTAGGAGCGTTAGCCAAACCCCGGCTTTAGCGGTATTACCCGACTCAACCAACAACGTTCTAAAATTCAAAAACTTTAAAAATAAACAACCGGCGCCTTTTACTATATACGCCGACTTTGAAAGTATCTTAGTACCCTCTACACAAGTGCCACAAGAACCCCCGCGCACTAAAAAGACTCACGAACACGAAGCTTGCGGTTACGCTTATATCATAATCGGGCCCGATGGACTAGTCTTAGGAGATCCCCAAATTTATAGAGGAGCGAACGCGACATCACATTTCTTAAATCGTTTACTAGCCGAAAAAGACAAAATCAACGAAATATTCTCAAATCCTAAACCCATGATTTTTACGACCGAAGACGAGTTAGCTCATAACGACGCTAAAAATTGCTGGATTTGCGACTACCCCCTTAAATACAAAACCAACACCTGCGAATGTACGCATCCGATAGATATAAAGTTAGATCATCTCGGTAAAAAAACTAACGAAGAACTATTAGAAATAATCGCGGATAAACACATCGAGTTGGACGAACCAACGGGGGAAAAAGGTCGGTATATTAAAGCGGACTATATATCCGCTATAGAAAGTAAGTTTTTAAAGGGGGACGAGCTCGAAGGGAAATATCCAACAAAATTCTGCTATAGATGCGTCAAAAAGATTTGCGTATTTAGAAAAGTAAGAGACCATTGCCACATCACCGGCAAGTATAGAGGAGCCGCGCACATGTGCTGTAACTTAAAATTGCGAATCGTACCTAACAAAACGACAATACCAGTCATCTTTCACAACTTAGAAAATTACGACGCCCATTTGATTATGCAGAGTATTTCGGAAACCGACGGAAAACTAAAGTGTATAGCTAAAACGTCCGAAAAATATATTTCATTTTCGATAGGTCAACTCAGATTTTTAGATTCATTTAATTTCTTATCCACGTCGTTGGAACGATTGGTAGCCGCGTGTCCGATAGATGCGTTTAAGTATATCGATAAAGCGACCGCCCCTCTCAGCTACGCAAGTAAGACGACGATAGACCCGGTGATGTGGGGTAAAGCGACTAAGACGACGAAGACGGCGATAGACCCGAATGAAGACGAAGACGAAGTTAACGATTACAACGTAATCGGAAAACTGATAACCTACTTGGCAGAGTCTAACAGTCCCCTATCACCTTTGGACGACGGTTACTTGGCAGAGTCTTCACCTTTGGACGAAGACGAAGACGACGAAGCGCCACCCATCGACCTCGATAAACGAGATCTTTTAATTAAAAAGGGTGTATATCCCTACGAGTATATGAATAGCTTTGAACGATTTAACGAAACTGAACTTCCAGCTAAACATCATTTTTATAGCGGTCTAACGGATAAACACATAAGCGACTCTGACTATGAACACGCTAAAAAAGTATGGCGGACCTTTGACATAAAAAACATGGGCGAATACCACGACCTCTACGTATTGACCGATGTACTATTACTATCCAGCGTATTCGAGAATTTTAGAACAATCTGTATAGCAAATTACGGATTAGATCCGTGCCATTATTTTACATCACCCGGCCTAAGTTGGGACGCTTTATTAAAACACTCTAAAGCCAAATTAGAACTCTTGACCAATATAGATCAGCATTTATTTGTAGAGAAAGGAACCAGAGGGGGAATATCTAGCGTGGGCTCACTTCGCTACGCCGAGGCCAACAACTCATACCTAAAAGATTACGATCCGAGCAAACCCAACTCGTATATTTCGTATCTAGACGCCAACAACCTCTACGGATGGGCCATGAGTCAACCATTGCCGATCTCAGACTTTAGGTGGATCGACGAAAAGAAATTAGGTTTGTTTACCACCGAATATATATCGTCTCTAGCCGACGACTCTCTTTGGGGCTATATTCTTGAAGTAGATTTAGACTATCCAACCGAACTGCACGACTTACACAACGGTTATCCTTTAGCGCCCGTAAACCGAATCATACCTTTAGAATCGATGAGTCCTTATCAGCTAGACTCGATGGAAAAAACAGACTCTAAACCGTCGAACGAAACTAAGTTGGTAGCGACGGGTGGACCGAGAAAGAATTACGTACTTCATTATAGAAATCTAAAATTTTACCTCGCTCACGGTTTAGAACTAACTAAAGTACATAGGGTTTTAAAGTTTACTCAAACGCCTTGGATGAAATCTTACATCGATAAAAATACCCAACTCAGAAAAGAAGCTAAATCCGATTTTGAAAAAGACTTTTTTAAATTGATGAACAACTCGGTATTTGGCAAAACTATGGAAGACGTTAGAAAGCGAATGGATACTCACTTGTGTAGAGCCCACGAAGAAGATAGAATTCGTCGTCTGGTGGCTAAGCCCAATTACAACGGTAGGACAATTTTTGAACGCTGTAATCTATTAATGATAAACATGTATAAAACTCGAGTTGTTTTAAACAAACCCGTCTATTGCGGTATGAGTATTTTAGACTTATCGAAGCTTTTAATGTACGAATTTTATTACGATAAACTAAAAGTAAAATATGAAGACAAAGTCGATTTGATTTATACCGATACGGACTCGTTACTCTTACGTATTGAAACTGAAGACTTGTACAAAGACATGGAAAAAGACAAAGACTCGTACGATTTTTCTAACTACGAGAAAGACCACTTTTTATACGACGATTCAAACAAGAAAATAATAGGCAAGTTCAAGGACGAATGCGGCGGAAAACCTATCAAAGAAGTGGTTTGCATCAGATCAAAAATGTACTCTATTTTCATGGACGATAAGAAGAACATTAAGAAATCAAAAGGAGTCAAAAAGTACGTCGTTTCCAACGCGATAACTCATCAAGATTATAAAGACTGCCTGTTTAACTCTAGAGTTTATCGACACGATATGAACACGTTGAGGAGCGACAAACATATCGTGAACTCTTTAACTCAAAATAAGGTATCGCTGAATCCTAGAGACGACAAACGGTATATCTTAGACGATGGAATTCATACTCTGATGCACGATCATTATCGAACAAATGTTTAAAAAATCGTTATATAGGAATACAGGCTGCATAGCTACGACCGAGTAAAAAATACGTCGTATAGGAATACACCAGAAATTCAAAAATCATCAGATTTCAAAAGGGAAACCCCCTTTACGATAAAAAATGAGAAAAAAAATAAAATAATAATTATATATATATAAATCATGTGCAAGTGGTTAAACATCGGAAAGCCAACTACGTGCGATTTCAATACTGGATTTTTTGCGACACCTTTGGATCGTGTAGATCGTTCTTTAAGTAACGTAACCTCTTTCGATACATTCTAGAACGTAGCTACGCGAGTACTTTAAAGACTAGTAGCGCAACGAAACCAACTAATTTAAAAGTAAAGGATAAATATTACGATATTTTTGTAGACGTAGCGAACAAGTGTATACTATACGACGAGAATATAAAAATGCCAAAAATTATAGCGGACCACGAAAAAAATATATTTTTCTTATTGGACGAAATTGCGACTAAAGCCGTTATACAACATATGGAAAAGGTCGCGATCTTTATGGGAATAAATGTAGAATTCTTAGAGTACATCGAGTCGTCTAAATATGATCATTATACAAAAGTTAGAATGATAACGTATATTTGGTATCTCAAGGCGTGTTTCGATAAAGACTATAAACAAGATCTCAAGAAGATCTTGATCAGCTCCGGACTAACTCTATATACTTACAAGTTGAAATTCTTCGAAACTAGATCTAGAAATATCGCTGACGACGTAAAATATGGATATATGGGTTCGTTGACACCGACTTATTTAATAAGTAAAGATAAACGAGGTATAATGGATACTTTAACGAAACTAGCCGATGAATTAGGTATAGATTGGAGACAATTTTGTACATACGCTGGAATGAACTATAATTGCGTAGAACAAATAGATGCCGATTATAAAAAAACAACCGAAAAAGCTTTTATGGCCTGTTATAAATTTTATTCAGACCACAGAGGTTATGATGATATAAATACTATATTTCGCCGCATCATGTGTCAGATAGGCAGATCGGATTTAGCTATAGCGTATAACGATGTCTTTTGAAAATAAAAACCGAGTATCAGTTCATCTACAATTCATCTATAGTTCATCTATCAGTTATCTATAGTTCATCTATAGTTCATCTATCAGTTATCTATAGTTCATCTACAGTTCATCTATCAGTTATCTACAATTCATCTATAGTTCATCTACAATTCATCTATAGTTCATCTATCAGTTATCTATAGTTCATCTATAGTTCATCTATCAGTTATCTATAATTCATCTACAGTTCATCTATCAGTTATCTATATTTCATCTATAGGTCATCTATAGTTCATCTATAGTTCATCTATCAGTTATCTATAGTTCATCTACAATTCATCTATAGTTCATCTATCAGTTATCTATAGTTCATCTATAGTTCATCTATCAGTTATCTATAGTTCATCTATAGTTCATCTATCAGTTATTTATAGGTCATCTATCAGTTATCTATCAGTTATCTATAGTTCATCTACAATTCATCTATAGTTCATCTATCAGTTATCTATAGTTCATCTATAGTTCATCTATCAGTTATATATAGTTCATCTATAGTTCATCTATCAGTTATCTATAGGTCATCTATCAGTTATCTATCAGTTATCTATAGTTCATCTACAGTTCATCTACAGTTCATCTATATATCGCTCTTTTTTTCGTGCTATAATATAAAAGAGTCAACGTTTAAACTTTACGAGCCAAACGATTCTGGCGAAGACTTTATCGTTTAACGTTATAAAAAGTTGTTAATTGAATTATCACGCTTTTTAAATGATGGAGATCGATGCTACCATAGATATCGCTAATTTAAATTTAAAAATTCTAAACAGTTTATCGAGTCATCAACAATTTTGTTTCATTTGGCAAACTTGCGAAATTTTCGATCGGTGGAAAAACAGCGGTTATAAAAAGTCTCTCAGTTATAAAAACGATTCGGACAAAAGGCAAAAAATAAAACGAGACTATTTACTGATTGCGTCGAAATATATAGATATCGACTTGGCGTTATTAAAAACTCAATCTATATATTGCGAATGTGGAAATACAAATTTTATAAGAGACGATGACGGAACGTACTGTTCCGTCTGTAAGACGGAACAGAATATTATAGATTTTTGTCCCAGCTTTAAAGATGTAGATAGGGCAAACTTATCTAATAAATATACGTATACTAGAAAAGGTCATTTTAAAGATGCCATTAAGAAATTTCAAGGAGATCAAAATGTAGATCAAACAAAAATATACAACGTCGTAAAAATCATAAACAACGAAATAAAACAACATAAATTATCGGCAAATATTAAAGATAAAAATTGCATCACTAAAGATCAAGTTTATATGTTTTTGTCAGAAAACAATCTGGGAAGTTTTTACGACGATATACATTTAATTTATAATCTAATCACCGGAATAAAATCTCCGGACATAAGTAAATATCTCGACGTTTTATTGGTAGATTTTGATAAATTAGAAGAAGCTTTACGATATTGTAATAATAATAACGGTAGGATAAATTCGTTGAACGTAAATTATAAATTATACAAATTATTACAAAAAAATTCTTACAAGTGTAAAAAGAGCGATTTTTACATTTTAAAAACAAAAATAAAAGAAGAAGAACATGAAGAAGCTATGATGAAAGCTTTCGAGTACCTAGGTTGGAAATGGATTCCTACGAAATAGCTAGTCTTTTTATATACAAAGTTACGACTCCTAAATTACCGGCTAATATAGCAATTTTAAGAGGATCGTCTTCATCTTTTGGGGCAAATATTTGAATCTGCTTTTCTAAATTACATATTTTTAATATTACCCCGATATTTTTGCTATCGAACGCACAATCGTATAACGGAAAGTCATCTTTAATTCCAATATTTAAAGAAGAACTATACAATTGACCTTCTTTGCAATAGATCGATAAATAATGTTTATGTACGCGCAAGTCTAACGATTTACTCATGTTTATCATATTTTTGATTTTAGAAAAGCATATACTTTCTACTACTTGGGCGTTAAAGTAGTCATCTTTGTCGGGTATTTGAGTCTTTTCGCATTCTTCTATTAATCCTATAACGATCTTGTAGACTTTAGAACTGGTGTAATCGTTATAAACGGTTATAATTAGATTATCAGCCGTCATTTTCAAATCTACGGATTCTTTACGTTTGATACTTTTTGTAATTTTTTGTAAATGCTTTACATTTAGAAAGAAACACGTTGGTTTATATTTTGTATAACCAAATTTGAAGAATTGATCTCTAGGAAATACTATATCGGCGAAGATATTAGTATTTTCGTCGTAATATACGTGATATAGTCCGGTATTATCTATCCTAAATTGAGTTTTTTGCATAAAAGAACTCAGCATATCTATAACAGACTTTAGAATATAACCGTTCATTATGGTCACGTTAAATATTTCGTAGCTCATTTTACGTTTATACGTTTATACGTTTATACGTTTATACGTTTATACGTTTATACTTTTTAATTTTTAATTTGTGTAGGTCTAGTCGTATACTAGTACACCCTACGAGTGTAGCTACGCTAAATATTTCGATATTCATATATCTGTTTTGAATAAGCTTTAAAACCACATTGCTCAATTTTATTACACTTGGTGCAATTACCATTTTTAGAAAAAGTACCACGACCACAGCGGCCGCAGGGGGTTAAGGCTCTACCGAGTTTTTTAAAACGATCCGCGTGCAAAGTGCAATATCTAGGGTCGGACTTGGCAGCTGGCTTATTACAGCGTTTTGAGCTACTACAAAGTAACCAAGAACATCGACATTTTTCGGGGTTAAATTTAAAGTAGAGTTCTTTTATAACTCTTTTATACTTGGTTTTAGCCAGCTTTTCGATGCGTTCTAGTCGCTGTCTTTCTTTTAAAGAATGATTCGTACAAAGTTGCGTAGTTGATTTAGTTCCGCAGCCACAAATTAAACACGGTTTGGGCGCTAGATCTCGTCTGCCGAAATGATCGAGACACCACGGGTCTCCATCTTTTTCGCACGTAGTTGGCTTTCCGATGTTTAACCACTTGCACATGATTTATATATATAATTTTTTTTTTTTTTCTCATTTTTTATCGTAAAGGGGGTTTCCCTTTTGAAATCTGATGATTTTTGAATTTCTGGTGTATTCCTACACGACGTATTTTTTACTCGGTCGTAGCTATGCAGCCTGTATTCCTATATAACGATTTTTTAAACATTTGTTCGATAATGATCGTGCATCAGAGTATGAATTCCATCGTCTAAGATATACCGTTTGTCGTCTCTAGGATTCAGCGATACCTTATTTTGAGTTAAAGAGTTCACGATATGTTTGTCGCTCCTCAACGTGTTCATATCGTGTCGATAAACTCTAGAGTTAAACAGGCAGTCTTTATAATCTTGATGAGTTATCGCGTTGGAAACGACGTACTTTTTGACTCCTTTTGATTTCTTAATGTTCTTCTTATCGTCCATGAAAATAGAGTACATTTTTGATCTGATGCAAACCACTTATTTGATAGGTTTTCCGCCGCATTCGTCCTTGAACTTGCCTATTATTTTCTTGTTTGAATCGTCGTATAAAAAGTGGTCTTTCTCGTAGTTAGAAAAATCGTACGAGTCTTTGTCTTTTTCCATGTCTTTGTACAAGTCTTCAGTTTCAATACGTAAGAGTAACGAGTCCGTATCGGTATAAATCAAATCGACTTTGTCTTCATATTTTACTTTTAGTTTATCGTAATAAAATTCGTACATTAAAAGCTTCGATAAGTCTAAAATACTCATACCGCAATAGACGGGTTTGTTTAAAACAACTCGAGTTTTATACATGTTTATCATTAATAGATTACAGCGTTCAAAAATTGTCCTACCGTTGTAATTGGGCTTAGCCACCAGACGACGAATTCTATCTTCTTCGTGGGCTCTACACAAGTGAGTATCCATTCGCTTTCTAACGTCTTCCATAGTTTTGCCAAATACCGAGTTGTTCATCAATTTAAAAAAGTCTTTTTCAAAATCGGATTTAGCTTCTTTTCTGAGTTGGGTATTTTTATCGATGTAAGATTTCATCCAAGGCGTTTGAGTAAACTTTAAAACCCTATGTACTTTAGTTAGTTCTAAACCGTGAGCGAGGTAAAATTTTAGATTTCTATAATGAAGTACGTAATTCTTTCTCGGTCCACCCGTCGCTACCAACTTAGTTTCGTTCGACGGTTTAGAGTCTGTTTTTTCCATCGAGTCTAGCTGATAAGGACTCATCGATTCTAAAGGTATGATTCGGTTTACGGGCGCTAAAGGATAACCGTTGTGTAAGTCGTGCAGTTCGGTTGGATAGTCTAAATCTACTTCAAGAATATAGCCCCAAAGAGAGTCGTCGGCTAGAGACGATATATATTCGGTGGTAAACAAACCTAATTTCTTTTCGTCGATCCACCTAAAGTCTGAGATCGGCAATGGTTGACTCATGGCCCATCCGTAGAGGTTGTTGGCGTCTAGATACGAAATATACGAGTTGGGTTTGCTCGGATCGTAATCTTTTAGGTATGAGTTGTTGGCCTCGGCGTAGCGAAGTGAGCCCACGCTAGATATTCCCCCTCTGGTTCCTTTCTCTACAAATAAATGCTGATCTATATTGGTCAAGAGTTCTAATTTGGCTTTAGAGTGTTTTAATAAAGCGTCCCAACTTAGGCCGGGTGATGTAAAATAATGGCACGGATCTAATCCGTAATTTGCTATACAGATTGTTCTAAAATTCTCGAATACGCTGGATAGTAATAGTACATCGGTCAATACGTAGAGGTCGTGGTATTCGCCCATGTTTTTTATGTCAAAGGTCCGCCATACTTTTTTAGCGTGTTCATAGTCAGAGTCGCTTATGTGTTTATCCGTTAGACCGCTATAAAAATGATGTTTAGCTGGAAGTTCAGTTTCGTTAAATCGTTCAAAGCTATTCATATACTCGTAGGGATATACACCCTTTTTAATTAAAAGATCTCGTTTATCGAGGTCGATGGGTGGCGCTTCGTCGTCTTCGTCTTCGTCCAAAGGTGAAGACTCTGCCAAGTAACCGTCGTCCAAAGGTGATAGGGGACTGTTAGACTCTGCCAAGTAGGTTATCAGTTTTCCGATTACGTTGTAATCGTTAACTTCGTCTTCGTCTTCATTCGGGTCTATCGCCGTCTTCGTCGTCTTAGTCGCTTTACCCCACATCACCGGGTCTATCGTCGTCTTACTTGCGTAGCTGAGAGGGGCGGTCGCTTTATCGATATACTTAAACGCATCTATCGGACACGCGGCTACCAATCGTTCCAACGACGTGGATAAGAAATTAAATGAATCTAAAAATCTGAGTTGACCTATCGAAAATGAAATATATTTTTCGGACGTTTTAGCTATACACTTTAGTTTTCCGTCGGTTTCCGAAATACTCTGCATAATCAAATGGGCGTCGTAATTTTCTAAGTTGTGAAAGATGACTGGTATTGTCGTTTTGTTAGGTACGATTCGCAATTTTAAGTTACAGCACATGTGCGCGGCTCCTCTATACTTGCCGGTGATGTGGCAATGGTCTCTTACTTTTCTAAATACGCAAATCTTTTTGACGCATCTATAGCAGAATTTTGTTGGATATTTCCCTTCGAGCTCGTCCCCCTTTAAAAACTTACTTTCTATAGCGGATATATAGTCCGCTTTAATATACCGACCTTTTTCCCCCGTTGGTTCGTCCAACTCGATGTGTTTATCCGCGATTATTTCTAATAGTTCTTCGTTAGTTTTTTTACCGAGATGATCTAACTTTATATCTATCGGATGCGTACATTCGCAGGTGTTGGTTTTGTATTTAAGGGGGTAGTCGCAAATCCAGCAACTCGTCTTCGGTCGTAAAAATCATGGGTTTAGGATTTGAGAATATTTCGTTGATTTTGTCTTTTTCGGCTAGTAAACGATTTAAGAAATGTGATGTCGCGTTCGCTCCTCTATAAATTTGGGGATCTCCTAAGACTAGTCCATCGGGCCCGATTATGATATAAGCGTAACCGCAAGCTTCGTGTTCGTGAGTCTTTTTAGTGCGCGGGGGTTCTTGTGGCACTTGTGTAGAGGGTACTAAGATACTTTCAAAGTCGGCGTATATAGTAAAAGGCGCCGGTTGTTTATTTTTAAAGTTTTTGAATTTTAGAACGTTGTTGGTTGAGTCGGGTAATACCGCTAAAGCCGGGGTTTGGCTAACGCTCCTACAATCTATCTCGTGTCTGTCTAAAATATCTTGTCTACTAAAATGTTGTAGGCATCTCATACAAAAATAGATGTGGTGGCCGTGTTTAGTTTCTTTAGACAACAAACGGTCGAGGTTTATTATCCAACAATAATGATTATTATCTCCTTGAGAAAACAGCAGTAGATTGATGAGCGGTTTTTGAGTAGTCGTTATTCTCAGCGGGAAAATGTTGCTGTTTTCGTAACCGAAAACGTTGATGGCTAGACCGTTCTGTTTTTCGATCTTGCCAATATCCGTGAGGGGGGTTGGAAACGCTACGCCGGTAAAGTCTAAGCCATCGTCTTCTTCGTAGATCGTGGTTCTACAGTAATTAATTTTATAGTTGGGGTTGTTTTTAATCGATTCTTTGACCGAGGGCTTAAATTTTGATAGGGTGGCTCTCAACGCCCATCTGATACATCGTTGGTCTTTATTTTTAACGTTGACGACTGCGAGTTTAAGGGCTATGTGTTCGGGCAATTTAATGTAGGAACTGCCTCTTATCGGTTGGTAATTAGAAACGTTGATGTAGAACGCCTTTAAATCGTAAATGACCCAACCGCTTCCGTTTGTTTGAAATTTTTCTATTTTTTCGATTATGAACTCTATCTGTTCTCGTACTTGGTTTTCTATTTCCGTCTTCGTTTAATACGGGCGATTGAAACCCAAAAAACATGCTCGTGTCTTCAACAAAAGTATCGTTCGCAAGATTATATTTTCTCAACGTCGCTTTTAATGCGAGTTGAAATTTAAAGCTTCTAAATTCGTTTAGTGCGCCTTTCAATGTTTCTACAATTTTTTGCTCGTTTTCATTAAAAAATGCTAGAGGATCTACGAGAATTCTGTTGATATTCATCTCGTAATTACGTAAATAATTTCTGAATGGTCTCGGAGCTGTTTCGTTAAAAATCAAGGGGACGAGTTCTTCGTCGGGTTTTTTATAGTATCGCCGTATGGCGGATTCTAAATCTTTTTTAATGTGTTGACCCCTTCTTCCGGTAGGATCGCCCAGCGGAATATGCTTATCCGCGATTAAATGTTCTAACGATTCTTTAGACTTAGATCGTAAATTTGTATACATCCCCTCGTTCTTTTTTATGGCCGATAGAAAGTCTCGTCTGATATATGCGCCATCGCGTCCGGTTGGTGGGCCCAACGTAATGGTGTATTTGTCGATGTATTTTTTCAAGCAGTATTTTGGCCAACGTGTGTAGCCTATCGCTGGTATCATTCTGTTTTCCATCTTTATAATAGATGTTTATTTTTTTATTTTTTATTTTTTTATAATTTTTTTTGATAGCTAAAATCTCGAGAGAGAGAGAGAGGTTTGGGGGTTTGGGGGTTTTTAGGTTTTTTTTTTTGCACGAGAATTTTAAGATGATGATGATACAGGTGGGGCTGTGGGAAAAATAGTTTGATTTTATCGATTTTTACAAAAAATTGCTGTGGGTATATACAGCGAAATTTGTTAAAAATCAGAAGAGTCTTAGAACGCTATTTTTTTCCAATTGTTTTAAATTTTTATAAAAATTTGGTGTGGGTAGATACAGCGAAATTTGAGAGAAATCGAGAAAGAGAGAGAGAGAGAGAGAGAAATTTGAGGTTTTGAGATTTTAGGGTTTTTTCTTTCAAATTTTTACAGAAATTTGGTGTGGGTATATACAGCAATTTTGAAAGTGCTCCGAAATCGGCCATTCCCTACTACTAAGGATCTTCATAGCGAAACACAACATCAATCTTCACGAAAGGAGCTTTCGTATTTTACCAAACTGGCATAAATAAAGAAGTATGAATAAAAACAAGATTTTTAAGGGGTGGTAATGGTTGTATTCATAAAGCTCTATTCGGACAATTTTTGAAAGCGCGGTGTGTTAAATATGACAGTACGCTAGGCTTTCCACTGTCACCAAAATGACAGGAAAAAATCATTCAAACCCACCTAAACGAACGGCTGTTAACCGTTACCAGCGCCTGAAGATCAGCATCATCCTCGATATCGGGGATATTCCAACCTTCTCCAACATCCTGACACAACTTTTGCGCCTCTTCCCACGTGCCCTGGTCATTGAGCAGGATGTAACACACACCTGGTTTGGTCTCGTCCCCAAAACACTTGTCCCCGTACTTCGGGCAGGCTTCAAGGATTTAATACAAAGCGACAAACGTTTCATTAAAAAAGGAATAACGGTTTTGTTCAGTGTGTTTACAACAGATTGTGAAACCCCAAATAAAGAAGTTTTTGTGTCCGTGAAATTTGAGTTAACACCTTCATTTGAGTTAACATGTTTGTTTTATATAGTCAAGTTCACGTTTGCCTTAAAAACATTCAGCATAACAAGCCTTCTTTTCAGTAAATAATTTCAATCGATGACCTGAAATGTAGTCTCTAATTTGGCCTTTAAAATGGCATACATGCAAAACCACGAGTAATTTTCTATAATTTAACAAAAATGTTTCGTTTACCTGCGGGTTAGTGTTTTGTTCTTTTAGGTGGGGGGGGGGGGGGGGGGGTTTAATGCATGCATTTTGCTTGGGGAAATGGACAAAGGGTATGTAAATAAAGCGCGCTTTAAACGTCGAGTTTCTGTCTAACCTATTTCAGTTGATTTGCATTCGACGGAAAAGTTCGTCAAATTTGTATCAAAGTGATTCACTTATGGCCGAACAGGAAAGACTATTATTCAAATCATTCAGTTTAAACGAAAAAGAGGCGCATTCTTCTCAGGTAAAATTCGGTATTCGGCCAAAGTGTATGCGGCAGCAGACGTTCGACATTTGAAGCCCTGTCGGTTTTCCGCGAGAAAACCTGTCGAACTTTTGGCACAGATCCGACAGTTGCTTCAAACGTCGAATTTGTTTTGTCGGCCGACATTTTACGTTCGAAGCAGGCATATAGAATCAGAAGTATAAAAATAAATCACTCACGATCAGTCCAAGGTGCTGGAGTTGTCGTAGGCTGGGCTGAAGGCACGTACAAGAAAATGCAAACAAAAACATATTGATGAGACAGGAGTGTCGACTGAAGTTGAATCATTGTGTCGAAGGAATTAGTTATTGTCGTCTTGAGTTGCCCGAGAACCTGATTATAAAATAACCACAAAACAACAATACATGTACTTGAGCAACCTCTTCGCAGTAATTGGTCCTTGTTGTTACCTGTATTGTCGTCGGTTTTGTGAACAAGTGAGCTTAATGCTGATTGCGATAGCCGACCTTGGCATTTTAATTAAGACTCTCGGCTATCGAACGAGCCATTAAACCAGTCTGCAACGATGTAGTCTTCACGAAGCACGTCGCGATTTAAGTACCACGCTGTGCTTCCGCTATAATAGCAATTCTTTTCTCATAACGTTAACTGAATGCTATTTAAAGCAACATGTCAAACAAATTAAAGCAAACTGGCGCCTCTTATATTTTTCATAGCACTTACACATTTTATGGAAATTCGATATCCAAAATTAGACTGAGCTGAATTATTTTGAAGCCTAAATTAATTAAGAGAAAGGCCAGCCCATGCAATGTACATGTAGGTCTGGTTCAGGGACGTTTATTATATAGACAATGTTAATGTGTTCCTTTATCTGTCTCGTGTCAAATTTAATCGGATTTTGGGCACTTGTTTCGTGGCAGCCGGCCTATTTTTGTCCATTTTTAAGTTTGATATTTATTTTTTATGTCTGGTATTCTGCATTTGATTTCTTAGTAGAAGAATCGAGAATTCTGCGTACTTATTTTCGTCTGTTCTCAAGTTTGGCATGAAAATGACAGAGTACACATTGTGTAATGGAGACAGACGCCGTGCCAGAAGTATGTGTGAAATCAACACATCAATATATAGTTTTGCATATTAAACTGTTTTGTTAACAGCCGTCAAAAGCCAACATTACGAAAACGGTCGGAAAATAATGGCCACAATATACAGAACGCTATCACAGAAATATTTATAACGTTCTAGTATTTTGAGCAGGGATGTCTGGCTTGTGGGACAAAACCACTGATGTTGAGATGGGATTCGACGGGATTATGCAGTATTTTTGAAACATGACATTATGTTTCTGCAAATTCACTGAAAACACTCGTCTTTAATTTGAGGGGCATTTTGAAAGACAGCGCGTAACTTGGACACAAAATAAATCTTGTTTTACGAAATCACATCTCAGCTAAAATATTAGGACTTTTGGCGTCACATGTTTACGTCTATATTGAAATGTCATGGCAGTATATGCGCACGCATCGTGTTTTGCATTTTGACGAAGGCATGAGTTATTGTCGTCTTAACCCGAGAACCTTATTACGAAATGCCCACATGACAACACTACTTGCGCAATGTGCATCAGCAACCTCTTCGCAGTATATTGGTCCTTAGACTAGGTTTTGTGAACTAATGAGGTCGACGCTAATTGCGGTAGGCGACCTTGGCGTTTTAAGAAGCATAATGGGTTTGGGAGAATATCCGCTCAATCGAACGATCCATTAAACCAGTCTGCAAGGATGACGCCTTCAAGAAACACGTGGCCATTTAAGTTCTACGCTGTGCTACTGCTATAACAATTCCTTTCTCATAACGTTAAAGCTATTTTAGTCAACATGCCAAAACAATTAAAGCAAACTGGGGCCTCTTTTATTTTTATAGCATTGATAATAACTTCTGAATGCAGCTAATTCAATGAAAACACTCGTCTTTAATTTGAGGGACATTTTGAAAGACAGCGCGTAACTTGGACACAAAATATGTCTTGTTTGAAAAAAATCACATCTCAGCAAAATATTAGGACATAGAGTGGGTTTTCCGTACCTGAATGTTTCCTTTGGAATATTGGAAATAAAGTCCCTATCTCGACAAACATCATAACAGTGGGATTCCCTTGGGTGTGATTTTCTATTCAAAGTGGACGGGGGGTTAAGACGATGTGAATTTAACAACAGGGTCCACAATTACACCCTACTCTGTGATTCTGGGCTCTGGATGCGATTTTAGACCCTCATTATAAAAATCACATCTACCTAATCCGCGTGTCTATTTTGGATAGAAAATTACATGGACATCCAAGGGTTTCACAGTGTAAGAAGAACGCCAAGTCTGATTTTACCGATTCGTCTCTTGCAGGTAACGTAGTAATAATTGCTGCATTCTTTATCCTCCCAAGTACCCAACTTAGTCATCATGATGCAGTTCTGGGCGCTTCCCCCGTTAGGCTGGCTTGAATCCCAGTTCAGATACACCCCACCATCAGACGGCGTGTCGTTGGACGAGTATTTCCACGTGCCTTCCATCTCGCGGTCGTTTTGTCCTACCCAGTAGTTGAGGTCAAAACTGTACCAAATTCAAAAGGAAATTTTACATTTGTGGGACACTAGTCTGTATCATCCTTATTTATTTATTTATTTATTTTATTTTATTTTATTTTATTTTAATTCTTTCTGTTAATGAGGCCAAGGATTCCTCAAAAGCGCATATCCCACTGTAGCTCAAAAGCCTGAAGAAACCTGTCGGAAGACGACCAAGCAGTGTTCAGTTTTAAGAGTTTAAAAAATGGGAGGAAAACCCACGAAATCAGGCAGTTTTAGTATTATTAAATCTCCAGATTTGTTTTTTTAAAGAGACAGAAATTAAATGACTTTTACCGTGGTGACACACTGTATGGTTTTTGCAAAGCCGTTTTTCTCAAAACATGATCTCTGTATGGTTGCCGTATGGTGTCGTTTCTTTCACGTTATATTTTCGGATTGGAATATTGTGTACACGAATTTGGCATCGCTAGAAAGGTCATTTGTTCATCTTTATTCTGGCATGTTAATCTCAAAAAGCCAAAATTTGGGAGGCATTACTTTACAGAGGGTCACATTTAGGGTGATTAAATTAAAAGCAATTTCTTAATTTGCATCGTCTGACGTGCCTCTTACCCCCTTGCACATGAAAGCGGACTTATTTTTAAGGCTAAGTACAAAATCTCCCGCCAAAACTTCCTTACGGTCTGTAGTCTCTATATCTGGCCGTCAGTATTTCATTCTCCAAAGCATTCTCGATGTCAACCAGTTCCCATCCTTTTCCTTGGCAGTAGGCCAACGCTTCTTCCCAGGTCTTCTGTTTCCCAACCATGGCGTAGCATACGCCTGGATTGTCCACGCTGCCAAATGCCTCGGAGTACAGGCTCGAACATGCTGTTATATATAAGGCACGGACAAGTCTAATAGTCACAAACGTAAGTCTGGTTCCACATAGTAGTTATATCACCGCCACTGCTTACACATGGCTGCGTTCATACGATTCTATCCAGCGATGGCCAAAATGCTTGGTAGCCAGCAGTCATGTTTGGTAGTAGCCTGCAAGCGCAAAACTTGGAACCAGCGATTGTGAATGTACACAACGCGGTCGGAGCAAGCCGGTTAAATACAGCAATGCAGAATAGTACCTAGCAGAGAACGGGACTTACTCGGCAAATTATAAATTTTATGAGCAATAATAGCGTGTGAGGAAAATAAAATTGTATTGAAGTATCTGTCTCTGGTATGTGAAATGAGACACCATCATGCTGAGGCGCTTGTTGTGGTCTCTTTTCAGGTACTCTCCGGTCCATTTCCGTACCGATGTCTCCGAACAAGGGGCAATTGTGTGGGGTCAACTTGTAAATACATGTATTGCCAATGTTTAAAACTTAAAACAGAAACGCCTGGAGATTTAATCAATGTTGATTTCTGTCGATTCGACTTCATATTCTTACACTGATAATGGCATCAAAATGATGTTTACAACGCACCTCATTCCCCGGTAAAATAAAACTCAGGCCTTGACTTTTGACTGGACCGACTACACACCATTAACAAGTATTACGTAGAATACAGACCTGCTACTTCTGGTGGTACAGTGCTGCCGTTGCAATTCGTCACAGGATCTTGGGTCGGCCCTGGATCTGAAACGAAACGAGGAAGATACATCCTCAATGTGAGCCAATAAGTATGTCACAGCAAGATCTCAACAGCCTATTCCGAAAGAACTTGAATTCGGTGTTTCAATCACCGGGCACATATTTAGGCAAACTCAGGAACTCTGTGTAACCTGCTTCCCTTCCATCTATACAGTCTTTCACAATTCAAACGAAATACCTTCCATCCCTGTGATTTCTGTCTTTTCTTGTTTTTTGTAGCCCACACCTTTAATTGGCTTTTTGGCTTTGTGTTGGGCGATACTCATGAAAAAAACTGATGACGCATTCCTCATCAGATTTGGATGATATTATTATATGAATTTCAAAAAATACCATAAATTGGATTGAGCGTCTGACGCACGAGCATTGCGTTGCGAGTTCGACCCTGCATTGAATACTTGATTTTTCTTCTCCCCTATATATTTTCGGATCTGTTTGTCTTCTGGAATTTGTCTCTTAAAGTTTTGTTTTTTTAGTAAACTTTAACCTTTTTCTAATTCGTTGTGGAGATTTTTTTCTGAAAGAGAAAACCGTCCAAGAACTTTTCATTGATATAAATCAATCAGCGGGTTTGCAAGACTGCTGGCAAAACATCGTTCAAAACGTTTTGCCGGTGCCACACTGCAAAATATCTACTGCCTTATTCAAAAGTTGACTGATGCTTGCCCTTTTTGAATTTGCACATGGAATAGTAACGCCTCTCGCTACAGTCTTTGTCCTGGAACTTCCCGTCGGATTTCTTCAGCATGACCATGCAGTTCTGCTCCCTTGCGCCGTTGGGCTGGCTGGAATCCCAGTTGAGGTAGACCGGGCACTGTCCGCTGGAGGTAAACCGCCAATCGTCCTCCTGCTCCCGGTCATTCTGGCCGATCCAGTAGCCATTGTTTTTGCTGCCGTACATAAGTATAAACATTGGGCTAACCACTTTAACGTTTTCATTCAATTAAAAATATTAACACTATGAAAATACAGAAGAAATTGTATTTCAAAGCATTACAATTATTTAAAATGTATATATTATGTACTTATAATTATTGATTCAATCATGAATATATTTTTAATAATGTCTATTTATTTAAAAACAAAATGGACACCCATGAGGCTAGTAGTGGTATTATTTAACGACTGGATTGGCTACAAAAAACTGAAACAGTATTATGTATTTTGAAACTCTAAAAAGCTGCAAAAAGTTTGTTTCTAGTCAAATGTTGAATAAGTTAGGTATTAATTTGTATTCTTTTTATTGACATTTTTGCCATATTACGGTAAATTGTTCACATGATCCGTCATCCTCTGGGTACAGCTTTTGATTTCAAAGCAATCTCAAAGTATTCTCAAGAAAAACACGATAACATTTAAGACCGGCACCCAAAACCCCGGTGGGAGAGTAGCCCAGCATTCCTTCACGCTTACCTTCACAAATCATTGTATGTGTGTAACTGACTAATCCGAGTATATCTGATTGAACACAATCAATCAATTATTGACCGAAATAATAAATGTATGTGCAAGAGGGCTAAAATCTGATAGGCCTACTTGACTGGGGCACTTGACGTGTTCAAATTAATGAGAAAATGGGATGCTTAATTTGCTGGGCACCCTCTTATTCAAAAAAAAATGCATGGCAATGTTTCTGAACAAGCAAAAATATGAGAACATTTTAACAGAGAAGAAAGGAATCTCACGGGAAATTATCTCTATTCCACGCTTCCAAAAAGAGATTTTCGTCGGCATCCTCGATGTCCACCACAGACCAGGAGCCGGGAAGATTACCGCAGAAATCTAAGGCCTCCTTGAAGGTGAATGCCTGGTAGCTCTCGTGGGCGTAACACACCCCTGGTACCGAGGGATTGCTGAAAGCAACCGGCCAGATATCCAGACATTCTACGAGAATAAAAACGGATAGGCTGTAGACGTTTAACAACCAATAGGAGACTTTTGAGACGCTGGTGGCAGCAGATACTATAGTTGTGCGCATGATCATAACTACGCGCACACTCGGGCAATATCTCAAACCTTGGCTCGACTTACGCTTCGGCTTTTTCTCCAAAACAGCCCCATTGCCAATCCGAAGCCTTGAATACCTAAATAAATGAACAGGCGCTGGATTAAAACATAAGACTTTGATGTAGGCCTGCATGTAGCAAAAACAGTGTCTAAGATCTTGCCAAATCTTTTTCTTAGAAATATAGGAAAATAGTTGAGTTTGGTAATTTTGTCCTACTTTGATGTAAGTAAAAAACTGTTTAATACATGAAACTGATAATTAATAAGCCCGTTCAGTATTTCAACTGCGCATGTGCACAATGACATTTTATCCCGAATGACCCGCGTGACCCAACGCGCCCGTGTGAACGCAAAAGGTGGTCGCACAAAGCGCAGGTGTTAAATTCAATTAGAATGGGCGTTCGCGTAACATGGCGTGACATTTCGTCAGCAATTTTATCCCGAGTAACCTTTGACCTTTGAGATAGCGAACTAGCTTGTTGTCTGGTCAATTACCATCAGGAGCCTCCGTAGAAGTGTCCTCCACAAAATCAGGGCATGTGGGAACTGTGTCTGTACATAAAAGTAAATTAGAAATTCGTCAAATGGTACCGGTAGTTTAATTCTATGCAATTTAATTAGCCAAGCAAATTGCTGTGTAATATTTAGAAAACCTGTTGCGTTTTCACTGCAGAAATACCTACACCTCGTGTGCATGATGCAACAGTGAGGGTGGGTTTAAAACTAATTCCAGTGCCTCAAGTCTATTTATTAAACAATAGCATCACCTGGGGTGTACAAATAAACACACCTAAAGACAAATTTACATATAATTTAACATAATACATTTCTAGAATTAATACACATCAAATTCGCGCGTGGGCCTAAATTGAGGCATGTTTCACGGGGCCAATTACTTTAATAGTACTCCCGCCACACACACCAAAATTGGACAGGATAATCAACCCTTTACGGGAGACTTCGGGGTGTCGCAGCGGTTCTGGCAGCCAAGCGAACCGCTACAATGTGTTTGTGCAGTCAAGCGTAACATAAACAATAATCCAACAATGGATTGAAACTGCACAAACGGCGGCAAATGGCGTCATCCGGCCTGGTGGCACTTTTTTTGTTGACGCCATATTATGGCGTCATCCGTACGCAAAGGGTTTTAATAACTGTCTAAAAATGTGGCACAACCTGCTATTTCTAGATTTATGTCAGCAAAATCCGTAAAAAATGAGACAGAGATAAACATTTATGTGCACAATATGAATGACCACACTGCGCCAAGAACATCTAACATAGGAAACACAAACTTTCTTCCATGTATTGCACAACAAATTTCCTGAGTAAAGTCACAAATTATACAATTCTGAACATAAATGGATGGTTATTTTCCCAGTTTTTGCTGTTCCTGACCGATTTGGGTGGAGGTATTAAAGTAAAAATTTTCCGGTTTGCTTACACTTTTTGATAATTCAACATTTTCATTTTGAACTGTATTATAGTTTCTAATCAGTCACCTTCCATTGGAAAGTTAATTTTTTGGAAGCATGTCTGACTGCATGGGGCCAAATTGGAGGCTTTATTGTGTGTATTCCATATTTAGCTAAGATTTGCAATTTTAATTGAACAGTAGCCGCATCGTGATCTTATATATTTTAAAATGGGTAAAAATGAAAATTGACATTTAAAGGTAGTCTACAACAATTTGCTGTAATTTTCAGAAATGAATGGATTTGGGGGTTAGTATTTTATAGCAAATACTGTAACAATGACCTGTTTAAAGTTGTGTGTACATAGGCCTATATGCTAGGGAAAATGTTGTTCTTGTAGTCTGGTTCCCTGACCCTACTTCAGACAAAACGGAACAATTTATAGCGTCAGGGAATTTTCAGGTCAGGGAACTAGACTAGCTGGCTTATGATTGTGTAACCAATTGCAAAATAAAATGTAGACGCGACCCCTTCTTTTGAGAAAATACCAGTTCGGGAAAGTAGACTTTTTCAAACGATGGTCGGCCGACCATCGCTAGAAACTGATGCAAAAATTCAATGATCATTTAGAAAATGACAGCACACCAGGTACCACGATTTCACAGGATAGGGCCCTACTTGAGGCTATTATTTACTTACAGTCAAGTAGGGTATTTTATAATAATTCAGCTGTTTTGTTTTTGACGTTTGCAAAAGTTATTATCGTTAAAAATCAACCTTTTCTTGAAAACTCCTTCTTTATCAAGCTTACCGGAATTGACTTTGACCTTGCACAAGTAGTAGTAGGTGTCGTCACAGCGACGGTCTTGAAAGTTACCTCCATCTTCGTAGAAGTAAGCCATGCAGTTTTGCCTCCTGCCGCCGTTGGGTTGGTTCGTCTCCCAGTTCAGGTACACACTCCTGTTGCAGTTGTTGGAGCTGTCGTTCAGATAACTCCAAACATTCTCCGTTTTGAGGTCATTTTGGCCGATCCAGAATACAATGGCGTCACTGCATAAACAGACATGTGTGCACCGCAAAAGAAAGGAGACAGAAGGCCCCTTTAATCTTGTGCAAACCTAGCCCTGGCCCTAGAAGGACGCTATGATATAGCGTCCTAGCGCCCAAGTATGCAAAACAGTCCTATGCTAGAAACCGAAGATCAAAAATTGCGGCGCAAAATCGTCTCCACGCGACGCCGACTTCACAAACACGAGGAGTAATACCCACATTTAGAACGTTCATCAACAGAGGGCGCAATTTACAGTCGCCGCGTCACAGACATAAACTAGAGGTCTATGTTTTTAAGAACATAGGGCTTTTCCATATGTTTTTATGATGTCACTTCGAATTTTGTAAACTAGTGACAAATCTACCTAACCACCAAGTTTCGTGACGATTAGACATGGTCTATCCTTATGTCTTTCAAGAAATCATGCCTTTAATGACGTCATTATGACTTCAGTAATTTTTCGCATTTATATAAAAGAATGTACGAGCTAACAAAGCTATTACAAAAGGAATTTTGAATTGAACATGTTCTGTTAATGAGATGTGGTTTTAAGAATCTTTAACGTTAAAATTTTGAAATTACCATAAAAATCAGATGATGACGTCATTATGACGTCACCTCAATTTTGATTTATAACATGTACTTGTTTAGCCAACATACCAGGTTTGAATGCAATTGGACTTACGGTTCTCTTGATATGAGCCCTTGAAAAATGAGCCTTTAAGATGACATCACGTAACACATAATGACGTCATCGTGACATCACTCTTCGGCACACAATTTCAGATTAGGGTCTATGTTTGGGTTAAGTTTGCTTAAGATCTGATGTTGTTTAGTGACCAAAGTGCCGCAGACAAAATTCGTGTTTAAGAAGAAACCAAAATAGTGGGTATTGTGTAGTTTAGGATTTCTGTATTAATTGTGTTCATGTTAGCTTCTGGAGTATTTGATTATTCCAAAAGCCTTTTTTTGTTACTAAAGTAGACTTCTCTTAATCCCAATGACACGTGCTTTTGTGATTTGGAAAGGTTTTTTAAGGCGGAAAATACGATTTTCTTACGTTGTGTCACGTTTTGGCTCGGTCAACTACTCTCCCACCAGCTATATATCCGTGTAAAGCTGGGTATTGCGCAATCACGTATTTTGTTACCTCTTAGCTAACGATTTCACTCCAAAAAACCCCTGCAGATGTTCTTCGACGTGGCCCTTTGTTCTGAATGTGGCAAAACGAACAATTTTCAAGTAGATTGTGTTCATGTGATATTGAGGGCGCCCTTTATGTGGCAGAACCGCCATAAATCAAATTCCCGTTTTTAATGTTTTAACTGCAGTTTTTAAGCCAATAAGTTCGTTTATCATCGTTGTTTGTCTGGTAACGTATGTGTAAGTACTTCAAGTGACTATTGTGTCAACGATTTTCAACTGATCTCATCGGATTGGACTGATTTTTGGTGATTCGTTCCTTTCATCGAAGGATTGATTTGAGTGTGTAATGTACGTGTGTGTATCAACAGTGTGAGTTACATGCATTGTATATATCCCAGTGTTTCTTGCCTGGTAAACAATCTTGGTGCACGCGCACACACACATACACACCCACT
This sequence comes from Hippasteria phrygiana, assembly GCA_037893225.1. Lineage (NCBI taxonomy): Eukaryota > Metazoa > Echinodermata > Asteroidea > Valvatida > Goniasteridae > Hippasteria > Hippasteria phrygiana. The sequence continues at coordinate 207,756 of JAZGUH010000903.1, forward strand.
CATTCTGCCTTGCCAGAACACTTTTACCCTGATAGACTGACTATGTGCCGCTACACCAGAGAATTTCTGCTGAACATTGGCAATCACTGTTCCAAAAACAAAGATGGCCGCAGAATTGACCCGGATGTATGGACAATCATCAAAGCAGCACGTATTGCGAATGTATCAAAACGCGGATGCAGAGCAGGTAAAAACAAGCAAAGGACTATAAAAACTTATATAACTGTACGCCCAGTTAACCCATCAAGTAATTATTTTCAAGGTGTTTGCCTCCCAAATTTAGTAACATTACCAAGGGAAAAAAAAGAACAACAAACAACAACCTTGCCTGTTGTTTATTTGTGTAACCCACGATCCCTAGTAAACAAGTTTGATGAATTCAGAACGACGTTACTACACCTTAATGTGGATATAGCTGGTATATCAGAGACTTGGTTTAACCCCAATACACCAACTGAACAATTTGAAATTGATGGATTCCACCTCCAAACAAAGTGTAGGAGCTCGCAACGTGGTGGAGGAGTAGCGTTATACATACGGGAAATGTGGTGCCCCCAATCTCCTAACATCAAGGTTCCTGACCATCTTGAAGTGGTGTGGATGAAGGTGAGACCCTACCGCCTACCTCGTGAGACATCTCTACTGTTCTATGCTGCAGTTTATTCACCACCTGATAACCCACATGGACATGATTTAATAGACCATCTATTGGATGGTGTTGACTACATTAATACTAACTATCCTCATGCTGGTGTCACTATATTGGGTGACATGAATCGACTGGACATAAGTGAACTTTGTACAGGAACTGGATTTACCCAAATCGTCAAGCAGCCAACTCGCAATACAGTCATTCTTGATAAGATTATCACTAATACAGCCAAACATTATCGCACGCCAGAAACCAGCTCACCCATTGGAATGAGTGATCATTCCTCAGTTCTTTGGGTCCCTAAGACGCGATCAACTCCCAACACAACACGCACTCGGATTGTTCGCCCTATGAAAGACTCTACAATCCGGGATTTTGGTTCATGGATTGTTAACCATGACTGGGAAGAGGTCTACACCAAGCCGTGTGCTGCAGACAAGTGTTCTGCCTTTTATGATACTCTTCAGGGGGCTATAAACACCTACTTTCCAACCAAATCCATCAAAGTCCATTCTGAGGATAAGCCATGGATGACAACATACATTAAAAAACTCATCGTGAAAAGACAGCAAATGTTCTACAGTGAGCATCGTTCTCCAAGATGGAAGCAGCTTCGCAACAAGGTGCGACGCATGATAAACAAAAGTAAGAGAGACTACTACACCAATCGCGTTCAAGAACATAAGAAAGCTAACCCTGCTGAATGGCATCAACAGATTCGGATTATGACAAATAGGACGCAAAAGGAAACTATCATTAACCCCCCACCTGGTGTTAATGAGCACAACTCGAAAGATGTAGCGAATTGCATCAACGATCATTTTACTTCTATATCAAGTCACCTCAAACCACTTAATATTGTTCCAGTACCGGTATGCTGTCCAGGTCCTCAGTTAAATCTAAGAGTGCAGAACTATCAGGTCTATGCAGCGCTCAGGAAGACTAAAATGGGAAAATCTGCTGGTCCAGATGGTGTCTCTGCCAGGATAATTTGTGAGTTTGCTTATGAGCTCGCTGGTCCGCTAACAGACATTTTAAATAACTCGTATTGTGAAGGAGTCGTCCCACAACAGTGGAAAAAAGCAGTCGTAGTCCCAACTCCCAAAACTACACCAGCTACTTGGGATAAATTGAGACCCATATCATTGACTGACCATTTCGCTAAGATCGCTGAGGGATTCATCACTGAGTGGTTATTGCATGATATCAACAGCAGGATTGATTCAAACCAGTACGGCAATCGGAAAGGTGTATCAACAACTCACTACTTAGTGAAACTATTGGATACCCTTCACAGAAATGCTGATAAACGGGGCAACACCAGCACAGTTGTAATAACTGATTTCAGCAAAGCCTTCGATTGCGTAGATCATAACATACTCATCAACAAACTCAACAACCTTGAAGTTCGTCCGTCTGTCGTAACATGGATAGCTAGCTTCCTGAGCGGTAGAGAACAGTGTGTCCGCTACCGTGGCGTAACAAGTGATTGGAAATCACTCAGTGGTGGAGTCCCTCAAGGAACACGCATTGGCCCTCTTGCATTTCTTGTACTCGTCAATGATGCAGTAACAGATACCCCACTCACAGTGTTGAAGTACGTTGACGATTTGACATTGATTGGGCATAGTAACCATAAGACGTCATTGGGAATGCAAAGCCATCTTGACAACCTTACCGAGTGGGTTCAGAACAACCACATGAGACTTAATGTAGATAAATGTACTTCTATGGAAGTTTCTTTTGCAAGGGAACCTCCAACCCAACCACCGCTAACAATCAACGATACTCCACTCATGACTGTTGATGTAGTAAAGATCTTGGGACTGCAAATAACTAAAGATCTAAAATGGGACACTCACATCAAAACTATCATAACAAAAGCAAATGGCAGACTTCATGTGATAAAGACATTAAAGCACTTTAATATGCCATTACATGACCTGATTACAGTTTATTCATCTTATGTTAGACCCATAGTTGAATATTCCGCTCCTACTTGGCATTCGGGGCTAACTGCTGGAGAAAGTGAGATGCTTGAGAAAATTCAACGCAGAGCATGTAAGATCATGATGGGCAGACAATACATGAGTTATGAAAATGCATTAGTCGCCTGTAACCTCAAAACTCTGGTTGAAAGGAGGGAGCAATTGTGCATCAAATTTTTTCAATCACTAACTGCATCTAAAGAATTCAGCAGCTGGCTGCCACCAAGTAGGAGAGATGTTCATCATAGGGACCTCAGAAATTCCAACAAATTCTCCTTACCATTTTGTAAGACTAAGCGGTACCAAAATAGTCCGATCATCTATATGACAAAGACCTGGAATGAAAATCACTAATTATCTTTGCCTTGCCACTATTGATATGTTTTCCCCTGTTGTTTACCTAACCTGATTTCGTTCCATCCCCTCCCTTTCCAATTCCCTTATTATCTTCCCTTGATCCCCTCCCCCTGTTGTCTACCTATCTGTAACCACACCCCCTGTCCTTACCGGTTCCAATTTATTTTTTTTTTTTTTTTTTTTTTTTTTTTCTTTTATAATCTGCTTTTTTCGAGAATTTTATCGATTATACATGTAATAATATAATGATGAGAATTGGTTATGGTTGTAAGGTAATATTCCATCCAATTTGTCTATTTTCCTTTTTATAGATATTTATAATTGTTCTTACTATCATGCATAATCATTTTCCCTATCCCCTTGTAGATCTCTCCCCCCCCCCCCCCTCCCTCCTTTCCCTCCCCACCCTTCCCACTCTCCCAAGTTAGTTATATATAAAGTTTGGTGCTATTTGAATGTTTACATTTTATGTATTTATTCTGCAATTCCGCTTTTGGCGGCGAAAGAATAAAATAATAAACCATGAATAATAATAATAATGCCTGGGCGAAAGTGTACTAAACTACACAATCGCGCGAACAGAACAAAAACAAAGGCTTTCCTGCTGTAGCGGAAACGCCAAAAAATGTGCGTCTGTTGTAAACATACGCATGGCTTTTCCTTTTTTTCTTTTTTATTTAACATAAAGTATCAGAAGGTCTATGTCTTTGCTAAGTTTAAGATCTGAGATTATTTTATGATTAACATTTCGTACTCCGAACTTGACCTTTAAGTTCATGTTACATGCCACACGAAGACGTCATTATGACGTCACTCTTCGCGGCACGACTTTGCATCAGGGTCTATACCTATGCTAACTCTGACTAAGATTCGATGTTGTTTGATGACAAAAGTGCCGATCAGAAAATCTATGCACAAAGTCTATGGGATTTGGGATAGAACTAAAATAAGAAGCAGAAAAAAAATAGATATAGGGCCTTCAAAAATGCAAATTTAAGATGACGTCACGTGACATGTGATGACGTCATCATGACGTCATGATTCGGCACCCATCTCGAGTAGATAGTCAATGCATATGCCAAGTTTGAAGTTCATGGCATTTGAAGAAGTGCAAAATTTTAAGAGTACAATGAAATTTGAAACATTTACAAATTCATAAAAAATCAGTCGATGACGTCATCATGACGTCACTTCGGATTTTGCATGCTAGTGGCACTATCTACCTACCCACCAATTTTTATGACGATCGGACGTACCCTTATGTGTGTTTCAGAAATGCACATTTTTGATGACGTCATGATGACGTCACACATTTTTCAAATGTATGTGAAAGAATATAGGAGCTAACAAAGCTATTACAAAAAGAATTTTGAATTTAGCATGTTCTGTTGGTGAGATATGGCTTTAAGAAACTTTGAAGTTGAAAAACTTTAATATTACTGTAAAATCGTATGATGACGTGATCATGACGTCACCTTAATTTTCATCTATAACACGAGCTACCATACCAACATACCAGGTTTGAAGGCAATCGGACCTACCGTTCTCTAGATATAGGCTCTTGAAAAATGCACATTTAAGATGACGTCACATGACACGTGATGACGTCATCATGACGTCACGTTTCGGCTTACATTTTCAGCTGAGGGTCTATGTTTGTGTTAAGTCTGATTAAGATCCGAGGTTGTTTAGTGACCAAAGTGCCACTTACAAAATTCGTGTACAAAGTCCATGGGATTTGGGATAGAACTAAAAAATTCACAGAAAATCAGCCGATGACGTCATCATGACGTCACCTCGGATTTTACATGCTATTAGCACTATCTACCTACCCACTAATTGTTATGACGATCGGACGTACCCTTATGTGTGTTTCAGAAATGCACATTTTTGATGACGTCATGATGACGTCACACATTTTTCAAATGTATGTGAAAGAATATAGGAGCTAACAAAGCTATTACAAAAAGAATTTTGAATTTAGCATGTTCTGTTGGTGAGATATGGCTTTAAGAAACTTTGAAGTTGAAAAACTTTAATATTACTGTAAAATCGTATGATGACGTCATCATGACGTCACCTTAATTTTCATCTATAACACGAGCTCCCATAACATACCAGGTTTGAAGGCAATCGGACCTACCGTTCTCTAGATATAGGCCCTTGAAAAATGCACATTTAAGATGACGTCACATGACACGTGATGACGTCATCATGACGTCACGTTTCGGCTTACATTTTCAGCTGAGGGTCTATGTTTGTGTTAAGTCTGATTAAGATCCGAGGTTGTTTAGTGACCAAAGTGCCACTTACAAAATTCGTGTACAAAGTCTATGGGATTTGGGATAGAACTAAAAAATTCACAGAAAATCAGCCGATGACGTCATCATGACGTCACCTCGGATTTTACATGCTAGTAGCACTATCTACCTACCCACTAATTTTTATGACGATCGGACGTACCCTTATGTGTGTTTCAGAAATGCACATTTTTGATGACGTCATGATGACGTCACACATTTTTCAAATGTATGTGAAAGAATATAGGAGCTAACAAAGCTATTACAAAAAGAATTTTGAATTTAGCATGTTCTGTTGATGAGATATGGCTTTAAGAAACTTTGAATTTCAAAAACTTAAAAATTACTATAAAATCGTATGATGACGTCATCTTGACGTCACCTCAAATTTCATCTATAACACGAGCTAGCCTACCAACATATCAGGTTTGAAGGAAATCGGACCTACCGTTCTCTAGATATGGGCCCTTGAAAAACGCACATTTAAGATGACGTCACGTGACACGTGATGACGTCATCATGACGTCACTCTTCGACATACTATTTCAGCTTAGGGTCTATGTTTGAGGTAAGTTTGGTTAAGATCTGAAGTTTTTTAAGACCTAAAGTGCCGCGGAGAAAATTCGTGTACAAAGTCTATGGGATTTTGGTCAGAACTAAAAGAAGAAGAAAAAAAAACTAGTGACAAATCTACCTAACCACCAAGTTTCGTGACGATTAGACATGGTCTATCCATATGTCTTTCAAGAAATCATGCCTTTAATGACGTCATTATGACTTCAGTAATTTTTCGCATTTATATAAAAGAATGTACGAGCTAACAAAGCTATTACAAAAGGAATTTTGAATTGAACATGTTCTGTTAATGAGATGTGGTTTTAAGAATCTTTAACGTTAAAATTTTGAAATTACCATAAAAATCAGATGATGACGTCATTATGACGTCACCTCAATTTTGATTTATAACATGTACTTGTTTAGCCAACATACCAGGTTTGAATGCAATTGGACTTACGGTTCTCTTGATATGGGCCCTTGAAAAATGAGCCTTTAAGATGACATCACGTAACACATAATGACGTCATCGTGACATCACTCTTCGGCACACAATTTCAGATTAGGGTCTATGTTTGGGTTAAGTTTGCTTAAGATCTGATGTTGTTTAGTGACCAAAGTGCCGCAGACAAAATTCGTGTTTAAGAAGAAACCAAAATAGTGGGTATTGTGTAGTTTAGGATTTCTGTATTAATTGTGTTCATGTTAGCTTCTGGAGTATTTGATTATTCCAAAAGCCTTTTTTTGTTACTAAAGTAGACTTCTCTTAATCCCAATGACACGTGCTTTTGTGATTTGGAAAGGTTTTTTAAGGCGGAAAATACGATTTTCTTACGTTGTGTCACGTTTTGGCTCGGTCAACTACTCTCCCACCAGCTATATATCCGTGTAAAGCTGGGTATTGCGCAATCACGTATTTTGTTACCTCTTAGCTAACGATTTCACTCCAAAAAACCCCTGCAGATGTTCTTCGACGTGGCCCTTTGTTCTGAATGTGGCAAAACGAACAATTTTCAAGTAGATTGTGTTCATGCCTGGGCGAAAGTGTACTAAACTACACAATCGCGCGAACAGAACAAAAACAAAGGCTTTCCTGCTGTAGCGGAAACGCCAAAAAATGTGCGTCTGTTGTAAACATACGCATGGCTTTTCCTTTTTTTCTTTTTTATTTAACATAAAGTATCAGAAGGTCTATGTCTTTGCTAAGTTTAAGATCTGAGATTATTTTATGATTAACATTTCGTACTCCGAACTTGACCTTTAAGTTCATGTTACATGCCACACGAAGACGTCATTATGACGTCACTCTTCGCGGCACGACTTTGCATCAGGGTCTATACCTATGCTAACTCTGACTAAGATTCGATGTTGTTTGATGACAAAAGTGCCGATCAGAAAATCTATGCACAAAGTCTATGGGATTTGGGATAGAACTAAAATAAGAAGCAGAAAAAAAATAGATATAGGGCCTTCAAAAATGCAAATTTAAGATGACGTCACGTGACATGTGATGACGTCATCATGACGTCATGATTCGGCACCCATCTCGAGTAGATAGTCAATGCATATGCCAAGTTTGAAGTTCATGGCATTTGAAGAAGTGCAAAATTTTAAGAGTACAATGAAATTTGAAACATTTACAAATTCATAAAAAATCAGTCGATGACGTCATCATGACGTCACTTCGGATTTTGCATGCTAGTGGCACTATCTACCTACCCACCAATTTTTATGACGATCGGACGTACCCTTATGTGTGTTTCAGAAATGCACATTTTTGATGACGTCATGATGACGTCACACATTTTTCAAATGTATGTGAAAGAATATAGGAGCTAACAAAGCTATTACAAAAAGAATTTTGAATTTAGCATGTTCTGTTGGTGAGATATGGCTTTAAGAAACTTTGAAGTTGAAAAACTTTAATATTACTGTAAAATCGTATGATGACGTCATCATGACGTCACCTTAATTTTCATCTATAACACGAGCTACCATACCAACATACCAGGTTTGAAGGCAATCGGACCTACCGTTCTCTAGATATAGGCTCTTGAAAAATGCACATTTAAGATGACGTCACATGACACGTGATGACGTCATCATGACGTCACGTTTCGGCTTACATTTTCAGCTGAGGGTCTATGTTTGTGTTAAGTCTGATTAAGATCCGAGGTTGTTTAGTGACCAAAGTGCCACTTACAAAATTCGTGTACAAAGTCTATGGGATTTGGGATAGAACTAAAAAATTCACAGAAAATCAGCCGATGACGTCATCATGACGTCACCTCGGATTTTACATGCTATTAGCACTATCTACCTACCCACTAATTTTTATGACGATCGGACGTACCCTTATGTGTGTTTCAGAAATGCACATTTTTGATGACGTCATGATGACGTCACACATTTTTCAAATGTATGTGAAAGAATATAGGAGCTAACAAAGCTATTACAAAAAGAATTTTGAATTTAGCATGTTCTGTTGGTGAGATATGGCTTTAAGAAACTTTGAAGTTCAAAAACTTTAATATTACTGTAAAATCGTATGATGACGTCATCATGACGTCACCTTAATTTTCATCTATAACACGAGCTACCATACCAACATACCAGGTTTGAAGGCAATCGGACCTACCGTTCTCTAGATATAGGCCCTAGAAAAATGCACATTTAAGATGACGTCACATGACACGTGATGACGTCATCATGACGTCACGTTTCGGCTTACATTTTCAGCTGAGGGTCTATGTTTGTGTTAAGTCTGATTAAGATCCGAGGTTGTTTAGTGACCAAAGTGCCACTTACAAAATTCGTGTACAAAGTCTATGGGATTTGGGATAGAACTAAAAAATTCACAGACAATCAGCCGATGACGTCATCATGACGTCACCTCGGATTTTACATGCTAGTAGCACTATCTACCTACCCACCAATTTTTATGACGATCGGACGTACCCTTATGTGTGTTTCAGAAATGCACATTTTTGATGACGTCATGATGACGTCACACATTTTTCAAATGTATGTGAAAGAATATAGGAGCTAACAAAGCTATTACAAAAAGAATTTTGAATTTAGCATGTTCTGTTGGTGAGATATGGCTTTAAGAAACTTTGAAGTTGAAAAACTTTAATATTACTGTAAAATCGTATGATGACGTCATCATGACGTCACCTTAATTTTCATCTATAACACGAGCTCCCATAACATACCAGGTTTGAAGGCAATCGGACCTACCGTTCTCTAGATATAGGCCCTTGAAAAATGCACATTTAAGATGACGTCACATGACACGTGATGACGTCATCATGACGTCACGTTTCGGCTTACATTTTCAGCTGAGGGTCTATGTTTGTGTTAAGTCTGATTAAGATCCGAGGTTGTTTAGTGACCAAAGTGCCACTTACAAAATTCGTGTACAAAGTCTATGGGATTTGGGATAGAACTAAAAAATTCACAGAAAATCAGCCGATGACGTCATCATGACGTCACCTCGGATTTTACATGCTAGTAGCACTATCTACCTACCCACCAATTTTTATGACGATCGGACGTACCCTTATGTGTGTTTCAGAAATGCACATTTTTGATGACGTCATGATGACGTCACACATTTTTCAAATGTATGTGAAAGAATATAGGAGCTAACAAAGCTATTACAAAAAGAATTTTGAATTTAGCATGTTCTGTTGGTGAGATATGGCTTTAAGAAACTTTGAAGTTCAAAAACTTTAATATTACTGTAAAATCGTATGATGACGTGATCATGACGTCACCTTAATTTTCATCTATAACACGAGCTACCATACCAACATACCAGGTTTGAAGGCAATCGGACCTACCGTTCTCTAGATATAGGCCCTAGAAAAATGCACATTTAAGATGACGTCACATGACACGTGATGACGTCATCATGACGTCACGTTTCGGCTTACATTTTCAGCTGAGGGTCTATGTTTGTGTTAAGTCTGATTAAGATCCGAGGTTGTTTAGTGACCAAAGTGCCACTTACAAAATTCGTGTACAAAGTCTATGGGATTTGGGATAGAACTAAAAAATTCACAGAAAATCAGCCGATGACGTCATCATGACGTCACCTCGGATTTTACATGCTAGTAGCACTATCTACCTACCCACTAATTTTTATGACGATCGGACGTACCCTTATGTGTGTTTCAGAAATGCACATTTTTGATGACGTCATGATGACGTCACACATTTTTCAAATGTATGTGAAAGAATATAGGAGCTAACAAAGCTATTACAAAAAGAATTTTGAATTTAGCATGTTCTGTTGATGAGATATGGCTTTAAGAAACTTTGAATTTCAAAAACTTAAAAATTACTATAAAATCGTATCATGACGTCATCTTGACGTCACCTCAAATTTCATCTATAACACGAGCTAGCCTACCAACATATCAGGTTTGAAGGAAATCGGACCTACCGTTCTCTAGATATGGGCCCTTGAAAAACGCACCTTTAAGATGACGTCACGTGACACGTGATGACGTCATCATGACGTCACTCTTCGACATACTATTTCAGCTTAGGGTCTATGTTTGAGGTAAGTTTGGTTAAGATCTGAAGTTTTTTAAGACCTAAAGTGCCGCGCAGAAAATTCGTGTACAAAGTCTATGGGATTTTGGTCAGAACTAAAAGAAGAAGAAGAAGAAGAAGAAGAAGAAGAAACTAGAGGTCTATGTTTTTAAGAACATAGGGCTTTTCCATATGATTTTATGATGTTATTTCGAATTTTGTAAATTAGTGACAAATCTACCTAACCACCAAGTTTCATGACGATTAGACATGGTCTACCCTATTATATGTCTTTCAAGAAATCATGCCTTTGATGACGTCATTATGACCTCAGAAATTTTTCGCATTTATATAAAAGAATGTACGAGCTAACAAAGCTATTACAAAAAGAATTTTGAATTTAACATATGTTCTGTTGATGAGATATGGTTTTAAGAATCTTTAATGTTAAAACTTTGAAATTACTATAAAAATCATATGATGACGTCATTATGACGTCACCTCAATTTTTATTTATAACGTACTTGTTTAGCAACATACCAGGTTTGAATGCAATTGGACTTACGGTTCTCTTGATATGGGTCTTGAAAAATGCGCCTTTAAGATGACATCACGTGACACATAATGACGTCATCATGATGTCACTTTTCGGCACACAATTTCAGATTAGGGTCTATGTTTGTATTAAGTTTGAATAAGATCTGATGTTGTTTAGTGACTAAAGTGCCGTAGACAAAATTCGTGTTCAAGAAGAAACCAAAAAAGTGGGTATTGTGTAGTTTAGGATTTGTGTATTAATTGTGTTCATGTTAGCTCCTGGAGTATTTGATTATTCCAAAAGCCTTTTTTGTCACTAAAGTAGACTTCTCTGAATCCCAATGACACGTGCTTTTGTGATTTGGAAAGGTTTTTTAAGGCGGAAAATATGATTTTCCACCCGTTGTGTCATGTTTTGGCTCGGTCAATTTCGAACCAGCTCCTACTCTCCCACCAGTTATATATCCGTGTGAAGCTGGGTATTGTGCAATCATGTGTTTTTGACCTCTGAGCTAACGATTTCATTCAAAAAAAAACCTGGAGATGTTCTTGGACGTGGCCCTTTGTTCTGAATGTGGCAAAACGAACAATTTTCAAGTAGATTGTGTTCATGCCTGGGCGAAAGTGTACTAAACTACACAATCGCGCGAACAGAACAAAAACCAAGGCTTTGCTGCTGTAGCGGAAAAGCCGAAAATGTTGCGTCTGTTGTAAACATACGCATGGCTTTTCCGTTTTAGTTTTTTCTTTAACATAAATTATCAGAAGGTCTATGTCTTTGCTATGTTTAAGATCTGAGATTATTTTATGATTCACATTTCGTACTCCATACTTGACCTTTAAGTTCATGTTACATGACACGTGATGACGTCATCATGACGTCACGTTTCGGCATACATTTTCAGCTTAGGGTCTCTGTTTGTGTTAAGCCTGATTAAGATCTGATGTTGTTTAGTGACCAAAGTGTCCCGTACAAAATTCGTGTACAAAGTCTATGGGATTTGGGATAGAACTAAAATAATCATAGAAAATCAGCCGATGACGTCATCATGACGTCACCTCGGATTTAACATGCTAGTAGCACTATCTACCTACACACTAATTTTTATGACGATCGTCCCTACCCTTATATGTGTTTCAAAAAAGCATATTTTTGATGACGTCATGATGACGTCACACATTTTTCACATTTATGTGAAAGAATATAGGAGCTGACAAAGCTATTACAAAAAGAATTTTGAATTTAGCATGTTCTGTTGATGAGATATGGCTTTAAGAAACTTTGAAGTTCAAAAACTTTAATATTACTGTAAAATCGTATGATGACGTCATCATGACGTCACCTCAATTTTCATCTATAACACGAGCTACCATACCAACATACCTGGTTTGAAGGCAATCGGACCTACCGTTCTCTAGATATGGGCCCTTCCAAAATGCACCTTTAAGATGACGTCACATGACACGTGATGACGTCATCATGACGTCACGTTTTGGCATACATTTTCAGCTTAGGGTCCCTGTTTGTGTTAAGTTTGATTAAGATCTGATGTTGTTTAGTGACCAAAGTGTCCCGTACAAAATTCGTGTACAAAGTCTATGGGATTTGGGATAGAATAAAAATTCATAGAAAATCAGCCGATGACGTCATCATGACGTCACCTCGGATTTAACATCCTAGTAGCATTATCTACCTGCACACTAATTTTTATGACGATCGTCCCTACCCTTATATGTGTTTCAAAAAAGCATATTTTTGATGACGTCATGATGACGTTACACATTTTTCACATTTATGTGAAAGAATATAGGAGCTAACAAAGCTATTACAAAAAGAATTTTGAATTTAGCGTGTTCTGTTGATGAGATATGGCTTTAGGAAACTTTGAAGTTCAAAAACTTTAATATTACTGTAAAACTGTATGATGACGTCATCATGACGTCACCTTAATTTTCATCTATAACACGAGCTACCATACCAACATACCAGGTTTGAAGGCAATCGGACCTACCGTTCTCTAGATATAGGCTCTTGAAAAATGCACATTTAAGATGACGTCACATGACACGTGATGACGTCATCATGACGTCACGTTTCGGCTTACATTTTCAGCTTAGGGTCTATGTTTGTGTTAAGTCTGATTAAGATCCGAGGTTGTTTAGTGACCAAAGTGCCACTTACAAAATTCGTGTACAAAGTCTATGGGATTTGGGATAGAACTAAAAAATTCACAGAAAATCAGCCGATGACGTCATCATGACGCCACCTCGGATTTTACATGCTAGTAGCACTATCTACCTACCCCCCCCCCCCAATTTGTATGACAATCGGACGTACCCTTATATGTGTTTCAAAAAAGCACATTTTTGATGACGTCATGATGACGTCACACATTTTTCAAATGTATGTGAAAGAATATAGGAGCTAACAAAGCTATTACAAAAAGAATTTTGAATTTAACATGTTCTGTTGGTGGGATATGGCTTTAAGAAACTTTGAAGTTCAAAAACTTTAATACTACTGTAAAATCGTATGATGACGTCATCATGACGTCACCTTAATTTTCATCTATAACACGAGCTACCATACCAACATACCAGGTTTGAAGGCAATCGGACCTACCGTTCTCTAGATATGGGCCCTTGAAAAGCGCACTTTTAAGATGGTCACGTGACACGTGATGACGTCATCATGACGTCACTCTTCGACATACAATTTCAGCTTAGGGTCTATGTTTGAGGTAAGTTTGGTTAAGATCTGAGGTTTTTTAAGAATATAGGAGCTAACGTTTCAGATAATTTGCTTCGAATAGGAACACTTCTGGCTGGAAAATATTTTCTATTAAAGTAATTATCATGATCAGTTGTTTCTTTCCGTATACCAGTTGAAGTAAACTTTGGAGCAACCTTGATAAATGGTCAGCAAATGCCAGTTACTCGTGTTTTTTTGTTTCTTTTTTTCAAACGGAATGAAGTAAATGCTACAGTACTTAATAGTCAATCAACTATGCTAGACCAATAAAAGTTCAGTCTTGTATTCAGCAAATGTTTTTAAGTATTAGTTTTTGCTTTAGTTTTGTTCATAGAGATGGTAGTAAAAGCTACAAAACTGGAAGTAAAAGCAAATGTTACTTTTCATCCGTACAACCCATTATGGGGTAGTATTAACTAATCGTTAATTAACCAGTCTGAAGTCCGGTTCATCAGTACTTCACGCGCCGGAATTTGATGGTGAAGTTAATTCTGGGCAACAACGAACGTCACAAAGAAACAATTATTGTTGACGTCACAAAATTCGCCTCATTCTTGTGAAGTGTGAACCGGTATGGAGGGAATAGTAAATGATGTAAATGGATAATTGAATATGGTCGGATTTGTTTTGTATTGATAGTAAAAAAAAATGCTTGAAGAGAAATTATTTCTGCTGAGAAACTGGAAAAGTGAAAAAAGGAATTTACATGTAGTATTAGGAAAAAAGCAATTTCAGAAAGTTGTTTGTTTTTGTGGTTAAAATTTACAAATAGCGGACAAATCATTTTTCAGTTAATGAAGAAATTATTTTTAAGCTGTTGTGGTACTTTTTAGCTGCTCCGGCGCGAAGCGCTGCGGAGCAGCTATTGTTTTCGTTAAGATTTTTTTTTTTTTTTTTTTTTTTTTTTTTCTTCTGCCCTTTTTGCCATAGGTTTTGTACACAACTCCCTTTCCCACCTAATTTCATACTATTAAAGCTCGTATTGTCCCCTCGAGTTGTCACAACAAAGGCCATATAGCGTAGATGGTCCTAAAGCAATGACGTCATGAGACGTCAGTAGTTTTTAAATTGTGGCCTCATGAATATTTAATTTTCCACGCTTGCAAGCTCAATATCTGAAAAACCAATCGAGATGTGAAGTTTATATCTATTGCAAAGTATTAGTTGGGCGGCAAAAATGTTTCTGCTTGAGTGAAATGTTCGTGACGTCATCATGACGTCATCTGGAGGCCATTAACTTAAAGCACAATTTTGCGTGTTTAGCAACCACCTGTGACAGCAAGCATAAGACAAGTCATACATTGTATTTTGGTCGACCTTACTGCAAGCGGAAATGATCGTGGCTCATTCCAGTGTGAAATAAGGCCCATTTCAAAATTTAGCGAAAAGCAATAAGATAACATAAGAATTCTGGGAAGGCGATAACCGTGGGTATTTTGTAGCGCGTTGTGAATTTATGTGTGGACTGATTTAGACTCGTTATCGGTCCTTCCGTTGTCCTTCGGACTTCTAATACATGATTAGGATATAACGTATGGTGCGGGAAGTAGTCTAATTCATCCCGCACGTTTGGGCATATCTACCAATGTGTTGAGGGCAGCAGACAACCTTAGCGGTTGCAGAATTTCTAAGAATGAGGTGGAATTTAGATATTCTGCTAAAGTGTCTGAGCTGGAAATGTGTATAGCGCCATCTCGTGACTATGATTTCAGACAATTCCAACGTGATTAATGGTGCATTTTTTAAGGCCTACATCTACAGAATTACAGGTCCGATTGGGCTGAATTTCGGTATGTGCTAAGACCATGCATGATGTGTGATAGATGCAAACTAAACTGACGAAATGATGACGTCACATTAAAGGTGCATTTTTCTAAGGCCTAAATCTTTAGAACTACAGGTCCGATTGGGTTAAATCTCGGGATCTGCCCAGACCATCATGTGTTACACAGGAAAATTAAACTTACGTAATGACATCAGCGGGTGCCATATGACGTCACATTAAAAGTGCATTTTTCTAAGGCCTAAATCTTTAGAACTACAGGTCCGATTGGGTTAAATCTCGGGATGTGCCCAGACCATCATGTGTTACACAGGAAAATTAAACTGACGTAATGACATCAGTACGTGCCATATGACGTCACATTCAAGGTGCAATTTTCTAAAGGCAACATCTAGAGAACTATACCGATTGGATTGAATTTCGGGATGTGCCCAGACCATCATGTGTGATAGATAAAAATTGAACTGACGTAATGATGACGTCATCCCGTGCCATACGACGTCACATTTAAGGTGCATTTTTCTAAGGCCTACATCTTCAGAACTACAGGTCCGATTAAGCTGAATCTCGGTATGTGCTCAGACCATCATTTGTGATAGATGAAAATTGAACTGACGAAATGATGACGTCATCACGTGTCATATGACGTCATATTAAACTCGGATTTTTCTAAGGCCTAAATCTACAGACATACAGCTCCGATTGGGTTAAATATCGGGATGTGGCCACACTTTCACCTGAGCCATATTTACTTTTGTATGTGTAGTAGAATATGGATTTATACGATGCACATCATAAACTTCCTTGAGGAGCAGCTTTTTTCGTCATATTGACGAAAAACCTCTCGTCATAATATTGTTATTGAATCGATTTATCTTGGTCTGAGCGAAAACATCGAATGGTACATACGAATGCTACCTCCGGGAGGATTGGTTCGTTAGTGGATGAACAAACACCGTACCACTAATTATTTGTAATAATTTTTTAATTTTTTAATTTTTATTTTTTTTATGAAATCTAATTTTAAATGGGATGACTGAGAAATCTAAATTAAAAACTGTTTACATTTCTTTCTTTTTTCAATGATAAAACATTATAAGGTTATGTACCTGCTTCCTTTTTTTAAAAGTTCGAACAGTTTTTATTAATTTTTTAAATTATAAATAGCAAATCAAATCATGAGATTTAGAAATATCAAAAATCGTTGTTATCATCATTACACTACGGTCTTGCCGGTACTCGTGGCAGAGTAAATCAAATACAGGATGATCAAAATGCAAGAGCGCCCTCTTTTTCATTAGTCTGGTTCCTGTATTGTAAAATGCCTGATAGGGTCCGGTATCAGACACCGTATCTCATTATAGAAAGCTGAAGGTGGAGTATATCAATACATATGGCATGGAATTTATGAAGAAAATATTGATTTTATTGACGATTTGTAAAGTTTTTATTTCATTGTGTATTGTAAGAGAGAATTATTCATATGTTTCGTCAATTGGGACTTAAAGTCAAATGCTATGAGTAACAGACCTATGGTTTTTATGAGTATTGTTGTGTTCGCCTCGTGTATAACGTTATTCGTACGACTTTTTAATAATCGGTCATTGGCTTGTCACTGTACATTGCTGTATGTCAGTATTAATAATACTGATATGTCAATGATCGAATGTTAAAAAAAGTTATAGGCTTATCTGTGTACGTGTTTAAGCTATTGGAAGAAGTCCAGGAAAGATTTTACTTTAATACCCCCCATTAAAATTGCTTAGAAACATCAAAATCTTGGAAAATAACCATCCATTCAGGAATGTACAAACACTTGGCACAGTGTTGAATTTTGTGACTTTATTGTGTAATTTGTGTGTTTAATAGGGGAGGAAAGTTTGTGTTTTCTGTGTTATATGTTCTTGGTACAGCATATGCATGTTGATTATTGCTTCCTTTTTTACAATTACAGATTTTGCTAACATAAATCTTGAAATAAGAGGTTTTGCCATGTGTTTAGACAGTTGTTATCAAGGATGAATGGGTATTTTTCAAGATCTTGCTGTTTCTGACCAATTTTGGTGGGGGTATTAAAGTAAAATCTTTCCAAAGTCCATTGGTAACATTTTTAAGCTGCTGGCCCAGTGTTCATCCAGGGAGGAAGGAATAACATTAGGTTCATGTTCTTGTTTTTAGGCCCTAGGCTTAAACATAATAGATATGAATGTGAGCAATTTTGAAAATATATGAAAGTTTTTTGCTTTCATTATTTTATCCATTGTGACTCATATTAAAGTTTGATAATGCTTGGGACATAAATTTTGCTTTGGCAATGTTTAGTAATTTTGTGGTAAGAAATTAAGAGTTCTACTAGTGCAGCATCTTACTATTCTTAAT
Organism: Hippasteria phrygiana; assembly: GCA_037893225.1. NCBI lineage: Eukaryota > Metazoa > Echinodermata > Asteroidea > Valvatida > Goniasteridae > Hippasteria > Hippasteria phrygiana. The sequence continues at coordinate 225,601 of JAZGUH010000903.1, forward strand.
TACGCTGGTTCATATTTGACACAAATTTGAGTGCGAAGCGAATTTGTTAGGGTAATGACAAATGTCACAATGCGAAGACCATTGTTGATGTCATGAAATTTGCTTCGCTTTTGCATTTGTGTGAAGTATGCACCGGCCTAAGACTTTGTGCACAAACTTGACAGAGTCTGTGGGGTATGACAGAAAAGAGATAATAAGGCTGAATTCGAATCACGTGTCTAGAGCTAGGTGTTTGTCATTGCCCATTGCAAATATGTGGGCACATGCTGACAATAGCTGTAGCTCTGGAAGCCAGTTTCGGACACGGCTGAGTAACATGTTATTTTTATTTTTTTTATTTATTATTGATTCATCATTACATTTATACCTTTTGGTACTTTTCAAGTCATATTTAAGGGACAGTAAATGGTGGCTGGATGCGGAACCCTTTCCTTTAGGTGCTGGATTGGAACATGAATGAGGATCAGCCTATTAGCACCAACATGACTGAATTGACAGTGCTTGTTGTACCTCTGTCAGGCTGTGCATCATGTGGAAGTGTTTTTTGTGTGAAAGAGTTCAAAATTGCCATATCTAGTATAGAATGGTGTGCAAGAACATACATGTATACTATATGATATGTTGATTACATAACTTAATATGTGGGAATGATCTGATGACAAGACCAAGAAGGGCCATTGAAGCACAAACAGAATGATGCCCAAAATGTTTTATCTTGTGTTAGTCTTTGAAATTGCATATCTAGCATGCTGGTTGGGGCCATGTGACATTTGCATTTATTTTTGCAAATGATAATATGGATGCTTGACTTTTATGCCTAGTTGGATGTATGTGGAGGGTGATGATGTATAATAAATTAAAGGGACACTAAGCCCTGGAATCCTTCAAAAGTTTATGTCTTTGGTTACTTACCTAACTTATTGCCAAGATCCGAGTGTAAAAATTCTAACATAATGTGTAATATTTACGGAGATATGAGGAAAATACTGAAATATTAAAATATGTATATTCAGACTGGCATCGCATATAGTGCAGTCTGGACGCAAGTAAAGCACTAAGGCCACCACTCTGAATTCCAACGGCGTGAATTTTCCAAACCAAAGTGGCGTCCTTGAAATTGTTTTTGTTAAATATTTTCAGACAAACTGTGCATTTTCAAAGGATGGGCGTGTACATTATTATATTCTACTTTTGAAATTTTTTTCCAACCATAGACATTTTAGGACAAACGCTTTTAGTAGCCCAATTGGGCGCCTCCAAGGCTTAGTATTCCTTTAATGGGGCTTATAAAGAGTATGGTTTTGAAATAAATACATGTATTTAGGTATTTTTGTATGTTTTAATGTCTTGCAGGTATGAAGGCTACACAGACTGTGCACCGGGGCATTCTTGGATATCACTTTGATGAATGTTTGTCTGTCTTGCAGTCATTACCTCATTCCACTCCCCTCATGATTCCATTTCATTCTTCTACTATGTCCTGTGTTTGGTCTATTTCATCCTCCAGCAAGTTGACATCACCTCATCATGCAAATGCTCTGAGGTTGGCACCTCCTCAGAGAAGTCGTCTGCTTGTGACTGCCAGGCAGTGCGCAAACCAGTTGGCACACGACAAATGTGTGTATGTACTGGGACAAGTGAGACCAAATTCGCTTGCTTCCGGTACTGGGGCCCTCTTGCCTTGCAACTGGATAAGTTCAAAGAAAAGATGCACTGAGTTGAGCAAATATAAGTTGAGCAAATATAAGTTGAGCAAATATAAGTTGAGCAAATATAAGTTGAGCAAATTTAAGCTGAGAAAATGTAAGCACAGAAATGTAAATTCAGAAGTGTTTGACATCAGTAATGTGGAGAAGCAGACAACACAGAGTAAAGAAAGACACAAAAGGACTGCAAACCATGAGCAGAGACGAAAAGTGACTGTGTTCAGGAAGTTTAAAGTTGGCCATGTGACACCAAAGAGAAAAGGTTATCAAAATGCATTGATAAGGTTGAAGGCAAGTGGACAGAGCTGTTGTAGTCGAAATCAGGTATTGGAATGTGTAGTTGAGTATTGTAAAGAGCCAAAGAGGGTTTCCAAACCAAATAGGAAAAAGATCAGAAGGAATGAGCGAAAACAGGCATTTCACAGATTGCGGAGTGGTAACGTAGTGGAATGTCGTATGAATAAAGAAGACAGAAGATGCCATGAAAAAACTCAGAAAAACATACAAAGTCATACTCGAAGAAGTCTTAGTTATGTTTTAAAGAACATGCAGAATAAGACAGATTGTAAATGTAAAGAGGACCAAGTCAGTACAATGTATGTGTCCACAAGGTCAAAAAAACAGCTTCAGCATAAGCTACTTTCTGAGAGTAAGAATTCAGGCACAGAAGCAAAGAATGACGTCAAGAAGTTGAAAAAAAATCGAATTGTTCTTGAAATGAACAAAATGGAAAGTGATGATCATTCAGTGAAGCATACATCTAGTAGGCAGTGTTGGTTGTGTGATGAAGTAACTGCTCCATTTGATAGAATTGTGACTTGTGATACATGCAACATATGGTATCATGTAAATTGCATGGGATTTTCAAATGTTGATCATATTGTGCTCCGGAAACCAATTTCATGGATGTGTTCTAAATGTGGACGATGTAATTACACTGTGTCTTTGTTATATGATCTTGGCATTCCTACAGATGAAAACATATTCCAGATGTCCCTGAATGAAGGTGATGTTAATGAAGAATCAGTGATGATGTATGCTAAAGATGATTACTGCACACTGGAAGGCATTAAGGAGATTAATGAACCCGAAGGTGAGATTAACAAAAGCAGAGATAATGTGTGTGTAACCAGTGCTAACATGAAGTTGAAAAATCTAGGCAAGCAACAGTGCATAAAAGAACAAAGTGGCGGTTACTCATTGCGTAGAAAAAAAATGACTAGTAACAAGGACACTAGTCGTAAAAATGGAGATAAGAGAAATGAAAATGTAAATGAAAAGAAATCTACACGTATTAACTTATTAGAAGCACAAGCGAACAATGTTCAATGTGTTAAGGATGTTAAAGAACACAGTATTGGAAATGAAATGGAGGAGAATATGGAAAATGGAATGAAGTCACGATATAGTTTGCGCAGTAACAAGGAACCCGTGTTGGTAGTAACTGAAAAGCAAAATGAGAAAGGCAAATCAAAAAGGAAAGCTGAAGAAAGTTTCAAAAATTGTTCAGAAGCTACAGGCAGTACAAAGAAACTGAGAATGTTGCCACAAAGAAATAGGTCATTTAAGATAAAGAAATCTGATGTAGTGAAAAATAAAACATGTACATGTAGAACCAGGTGTTTTTGCACAAGCATTCAAAAGACAAGAGAAATTGATGGTAGAGTTGTTCAAGGAAGTTTTCATCAAGGGGACTGGAGATTTGCTGAGAATAGTGGCAAACAGTGTGTTGCAAACAGTTTGTGTGCAGCAATGTATAGCAGAATTAGGAACTTGAACAAATGGTGTTCTACTGATCTGGATTTTGTATTGAATACTGGAAATGAATTATACAGTTATTTATCTCGTAGTTCTACAATGATGAATGAGTATTTGTTAATCAATGAGTTACCTGATGAAATAGATGTTTTTAATCAGCATTTCAATATGAAGTTTCATGAATCTGTGTGTGGTATGTTTGAAGGAGAAACAAATCTATCTGAATTTAATTTGATTCCATTGAGTAGTGCACTGGAGCAGACACTTCAGAAATATACTGCATGTTTCATATGTTTCAATGGGAATACATTTTCAGTAATTGCTCAAGATGGAATGTACTATATTTTTGATTCACATTCTAGAAATCACAATGGTTGGCAAGACTCTGACGGAAGAAGCTTGATGAAATGTGTAACTTCATGGCAAGGTGTGTACAAGTATTGTATGGAACTTGGAAGATCTATGAATCTATCTGATACTGAGCAATTTGAAATTACAGGTGTTAATATATGGGTTAATGATGATCTGAGCATCTGTAGTCATGAAGACATTGACAATGGCAATAGTGCATGCACCAGAAGTAACACACACAGAATGGAAACAAAATATTCAACCAAAGGAAATGCAGGTACACAGTTTGAAAAAAATTGTGGATCGAAAAGAAATACAGTACACACAGTTTTGTCAGATGCTGAACATGCCACAGATATTGATGAGGAAATTACATGCATTGATAACAGTGATAATGACCTAGAAATCATAAAAGTTACTCAACCAGTCACTTTTAAATTTGTTCCATTAACTAATAAAAGTAAGATTGCATTGTGTCGGAAATTTGGTGTGACCAAAATGTGTCTTGATGCTGATAAGATTTGTAAGAGATGCGAAAAAATGGGAGCACCTGACACCATAAGGAAAATTCAAGGTGATGGTAACTGTTTCTTTAGAGCTATTTCTTGTGCTATATCAGGAACTGAAGATAATCACATGAAACTCAGGATAGCAACTGTTAATTACTTGTTGGAAAATGCAGCTAAATTTCAGTGTTTCTTACGGGAAAATCACATGACAGTGGAAGACTATGTAATAAGAGAAAGAGTTTCTGATAGTGGTACATGGGCTACAGAGGTTGAAATCATGGTAATAGCACACATGTTGGGTGTAAATGTATTTACATTTGATGATGCAAATAAGTGGTATGTATTTTCTGGTATATGTGGTGATAGTGATGGACCATCAAGTTCAGTAGGTATTTATTTGTACCACAGGAGAAGAGTGCATTATGATTTAGTTTTAACTGTACATGAGTTAATTACAAATGTATCAGACATTAGTGAGCAGGAACCTGATTGTAACAAGGAGTGTGAGCTACAAAGTAGTAATGCATGTAAAGATAAGGACCAATATAATACTAAATCAAAACCAGAAGCATTAAAACATTCAACTTGTAAGAGACGGAAACATGTTAACGTGACATTGAAGCGGCAGTTGAATAGAGAAAGAGCTAGAGAAAGGTATCAGTTGAAAAAGGAAAGTAAAGATTCAGAATATGATGTGAAGATCAAGAAAGCAAAGCATAGGATTATAGATCACAAAAGATATGCAAATGATGTGAATTATAGTGAGTCAAAAAGATGTAGAAAGAAAGAGAAATATCACAAATCTGAGCAGTACAGGCAACATGAAATTGAATATGGCAAAAAGAAGTACAGAGAGAATGCTGGCAATAAACAAAAATCAGCAAAGTTGAAATATCGAGAAAATGCTTTGTATAGGAAGAAAAAAATTGATACTACAAAAATCAGGTACCATGAGAATGATGCACACAGGCAAAAGAAAATTAACAGGACAAAAACAATGTATCATTATGATGCTGCACATAGAAAAAAGAAAATTGATAGGATGAAAACAATGTATCACGATGATGTTGCACATAGACAAAAGAAAATTAGCAGGATAAAAACAATGTACCACGATGATGCTGCACATAGACAAAAGAAAATTAACAGGACAAAAACAATGTACCATGAGAATGCTGCACATAGGCAAAAGAAAATTGACAATGCAAAGAATAAATATCATAAAAATGCCATTTATAGAAACAGGATGATCAAAGCTATAAAAAGAAAGTATTGTATAAATAGCTGTTTCAGAATGAAAGTGATTAATTATCAGAAATGCAAGTACCGTTGTAATGTACATTATCGTAGGTGTTTGATAGACGTAGGAAAAATTAAGTACCAAAACAATGAACATTATCGTGAAGAAATGAAAAGGATGAATTTACAACGTTCAGTTAGAAAGAAAAAGAATGCACGTATTATGAGCAATGTTGCAAGGGATTGGAGGAATGAAGTATCAAAAGGACCAGAGTATGTCTGTGCAGTTTGTCATAAACTTCTGTTTCGGAAACAAGTTATCAAATGTAATAAAAATAAATACAAGAATGTTGGTTGTATATCTGAGAAGTATTTACATATCTGTGCATGCAATGAGGAGTGTGGGAACAAATGTCTTGTATCAGAATCAAGTAGGTCATGTCTGTGGATATGCTATACATGTCACAGGAAATTACTCAGTAATCAAGTACCAGCAGAGGCAAATGTAAATAATTTAGCACTTGTAGACATTCCAGTTGAATTGAGTTGTTTGAACATTTTGGAGGAACATCTAATTGCAATTAATGTACCATTCATGAAGATGATAGCATTACCTAAAGGAGGACAGAATGCAGTTCATGGTCCAGTTGTATGTGTGCCATCAAATATAACAGACACGGTAACAGCATTGCCAAGGTGTGGAAATGATAATCAGTTGATTCGAGTGAAGCTGAAGAGAAAATTAACTTATAAAGGATATTACCAGTATCAGTTTGTGAACAGGGAACATGTTGAAAGTGCATTAAGATACCTTAAGCAGTATAACACGTGGTATAGGGATATAGAAATAAACAGTGAATGGGATAATCCTGTGTCTGAAGATGTAGATGAAATGGTGCACAATGAAAATGATGAAGCTGGTGAATCTGATGATACAAGTAGTGATGAGGAAACAGATGATGATCGCTTGCGTGGTATTCCACTTGATACATGTTTGCAACCAGCAGATATTGGACAGGAAGTTCTTGATCAGTATTTTGATGATGTACTTTGTGTTGCACCATGTGAAGGAAATAACCCAGTTAGAGTGTTAATGGAAGAAGGTAATGAGGCAAAATGTTTCCCAGCATTATTTCCAACAGGCACACCTATATTCAGTGATGATCATGATGTGAATGTTACACAATGTAGATATTTCCATAACAGACTAATGAATGCTGATAATAGATTTGCAAAGAGTACTCAATATATCTTTTATGCTCAGTATTTGTCAGAGATTCAAAAAGTGATGTCAAGTGTTTCAATTGCATTGCGTCAAAGTTCAGGTAAAATGAATGATGGTGAGAGTGTTAATGCAAGCATGATTAAAGACAGGGAACAATTAAGAGGCGTTTTGAAATCGGACAGTGGATATAGATTCTTGAAACCAATCAGAGGTACACCCCCATATTGGCAATCAACTCAAAAAGATGTAATGGCGATGATTAGACAACTTGGAATACCAACATGGTTCTGCTCATTTTCAGCAGCTGACATGAGATGGCCTGAATTTATAAACACAATACTTAGACAACAAGGTGATTCTAGAGACATTGAAGATTTGGATTGGAATGAGAAATGTAATGTATTGCGAAGCAATCCTGTGACTGTAGCCAGAATGTTTGACAAACGATTTCATACATTTCTGAAAGATGTCATAATGTCAAGAGCAGCACCTATTGGCAAAGTCAAGGACTATTTTTACAGAGTGGAATTTCAGCAGAGAGGATCTCCACATACACATTGTATATTTTGGATTGAGAATGCACCAAAATTGGGAATTGACAGTGATGTTGATGTTATAAAATTCATTGACACATACATTAGTTGCAAGTTGCCGTCAAAGGAAGAAGATGAGGAATTGAATGAGATTTTGAGTCGTGTGCAGCAACATAGCAAAAAACACTCCAAGTCATGTAAAAAGAAAGGTACTGAATGCAGATTCAATTTTCCACGACCTCCTTCTAATAGAACATTTATCACTGAGCCAGATCCAATAGATGATGATAATGATAAAAACAGTGATGATAGTGTTGGTAGCACTAAAGCTAATGATGCCAAGAAATTATTGAAATCAGTGTGGAATGGAATACAAAATGAGGATAATCAAGATATGGCAACATCTGAGTTATTTAAAAGCATTGGAATAACACAAGATGATTTTGAGAAAGCTAACAATGTTCTGAGCAGCAAAGCAAGTGTTGTACTAAAGAGAGAACCACAAGATGTATGGGTTAATTTGTACAATCCCGATTTGATAAGATGCTGGAATGCAAACATGGACATTCAGTACATCAGTGATGCATATGCCTGTGTAGCTTATGTTGTGTCATACATGTCCAAGGCTGAACGTGAAATGGGACAATTGTTATCACATGCTCAAAGAGAGGCACAAAAAGGGAACTTAGATGCTAGACAGAGTATGAAGGAACTTGGTTGTGTGTATCTGCATAATCGTGAAATATCAGCTCAGGAAGCAGTGTTCCGTGCTTGCAGTCTCAGATTGAAAGAAGGATCCAGGAAAGTGGAATTTATACCTGTTGGTGAAAACCCTGTTAGAATGAGCTTACCATTGAGTGTAATTCAGAATAAATCTAAAGATGATGATGATGATATCTTCATGATTAACAAAGTTGATCGTTATAAAGCAAGACCAGATACTGATAAATTTAAAGAAATGTGCCTTGCTACATTTTGTTCAGAATACAGAGTTATTTATAATGCAAATACATCTAAAGAATGTAATGAAAGGAGACGATCACCAGTGTATGCACTTAAACATGGCTTGGGTCATATACAGAAACGTAGTCGAACTGATCCAGCAGTTATCAGATATCCCAGGTTTTCAGTGGCAAAGTGTTCTGAGAAGTACTATCATAGTATGTTGCAGTTGTTTCTTCCGTATCAAGTTGATGTTCAGTTGAAGCCACCACAGTTTGAGTCCTATGAACAATTTTATACAGATGGTGTTATTTGCTTTAATGATAAATTAAAACCTGTAATAAATATTGTTGAAAATAATCGCTCCATGTATGAAGCAAATATTGAATCAATTGAAGAAGCAGAGAAATATCTGGAAAAGTTTGGTCCTCAAGAAGATGCATGGGCCTTGATTTGTCCTAAGAGTGAAGAAGATAGACTTGAATGTCAAGCAAAGCGTAAGCCAATAATTGAAGATTCTGACAGTGAATGTGATATTCCTGATTTGAAAGCTGAACAAAAAGGAGATAAAATGTGTAATATTGAACCACATTCAGTTAAAGTATCCAAGCAGGAAGCACTGAGTTTGCTGAGATCCTTGAATGTACAACAGAGACAGGTATTTAATAAGATCAGAGATTGGTGTCTGCAGAAAGTCAATGGTAAAAATCCTGAACCGTTCCATGTGTTTCTAACGGGTGGAGCCGGAACGGGAAAGAGTCATTTGATAAAGTCAGTGTACTATGAAGCAACAAGGATTTTCAGAAGAATAGTGCAAAATCCAGACAATGTCTCAGTATTGCTTACTGCCCCAACAGGTGTTGCAGCATTTAATATCAATGGTGCTACAATTCATAGTGCATTGTCAATCACAACTGATTCTAGATTACCATATCAACCTCTTGGTGAAGAAAAGTTGAGTACTCTGCGTAATGTATTGCAAGATCTTCAGATTTTGATTGTAGATGAAATATCAATGGTTGATCACAAAATTCTTTGCTATATTCATGGACGACTACGTCAGATTAAGCAAACACGTAATCATACACCCTTTGGAAATGTCAGCATTTTAGCTGTTGGTGATTTTTATCAGTTGCCTCCAGTAAAGGGAAAGTCATTGTACCAGAGAACAGTTACAGCTGACCTATGGAATGATATCTTCCAGAAAGTAGAGTTAACAGAAATTATGAGACAAAAGGAAGATGTACAATTTGCTGAAACATTGAACAGGCTACGTGTAAAAGAAAAGCAAAAGAAATTATCAGATGAAGATGTTGCAATGTTGCAAGCTCGTGAAACTGGAGAAGATTGGGATGATGCATTACATATCTTTCCATGTAACAAACAGGTTGATGAACACAATGTTAAGACATTGTTTGCAAAGTGTAGTGATTGTATATGTATTGAGGCAAAGGACATTCAGAAGGATTCAAAAGGTGGTAAAATGAAACGACAAGTGAAAGCTGTAAGCAAATCAACATATACTAGCTTACCAAAATCATTGTGGCTTGGTGTTGGAGCAAGAGTGATGTTAACAAAGAACATTGATGTATCTGATGGACTAGTTAATGGAGTATTTGGCACTGTCTGTGAAATAGTTATGCTAGCTGATAAATCTGGCCCAAAATGTGTAGAAATTAAGTTTGACAATAAGAATGTTGGTTGTAAATTGAAAAATCAAATACCATTCTTGTCTATTGATAGAGGCACAGTACCTATTCAAATGGAAGAAGAAAGTATTGGTAAACAGTGTGTACGACACCAGTTTCCATTGAAATTAGCCTGGGCATGTACAGTCCACAAGGTACAAGGAATGACAACAGACAAAGCAGTTGTATGTCTTGAGCGTACATTTTCACCAGGACAGGCGTATGTTGCTCTCAGTAGAGTCACTTCATTGAATGGTCTTGTGATAGAAAGGTTTGATAAAAAATACATTTATTGTAATAAAGCAGTACATGAGTCATTGAATAGTATGCCATTATTTATTGAAGAAGATAAATCTAGGAGAGATATATCTAATGAGACTACTATCATGATGCATAACATCCAAGGTTTGAAGGAACATTATACAGACTTAAAATGTAATAATGAATTTATGACATCTGATTTTATTTGTCTAACTGAGACATGGATTAACGAAGAGCTGTACACAAACACTGAATTGACTGAATTTAAGTGCTATCATCAATTAAGAAGTCTTTCATATGATAATTCAAGTCAATCTACTCAAACATTAAAGCAACAGAGTCATGGAGGTGTTGCTGTATATGGTAGAAGGAATAAGACATTCAGTAGGATAATCATGCCAGTACAGAACATAGAATATATTGCATTTCAAATAATTTCTAATATGTCATGTTTAGTTGTAATAATTTACAGACCAGTGTCTTATGCTATAAATGCTTTTATTACTAATTTAAAAGTTTTACTTGAAGAACTTCACAAAATATCCAACAAATGTATTATAATGGGTGATTTCAATGAAGATATTTTTAAACAGTGTTCACAAGTTGAGAAATTGATGGAAGATCATGGTTATAAGCAGTGTGTTACAAATGCAACTACAGAAAATGGAACATTAATTGACCATGTCTATGTCAGAAATTTGGACTCTGTGTCTGCTGTCATAAGTCCCACTTATTACAGTTATCATGAAGCAGTTAGTGTGAAATTCTGAAAACAAATTCACAAGTAAAGTTTTGTATACTATACTATTATCTTTACATAGGATAATTAGCTTACACTGCACAGTATATGTGTACTGGTTAATTGTTTCAATACAAATTGAAAATGACATTTGCTCAATTTAAAAGAAGTCTATGAAATGAAATAAATGTTTAAAACTGCTTTTAAGGTTTAGAAAACTTTGAGGAATTGTCAGCAATAATAAGCAAAATAATGGCTAGATTGCTAGATGGGAAGTAACATGGGAGCAAGAGTAAGCAAATTAGCAAGCCAGATTAGAATCGAAATGAGAACCATCATACTGAATTGTAACCAGTCAATGACAAGTCGGGTCACAAGCTATAGTAGATTAACAATGACAAAGAAATGCCTTTATCACAGTTCATTGGAAATTATTTTGGCTTGACTTGTGAAGTGACTTGTGGTGACTTGATTACAACTCTAGAAGTATGATAGCAAGCAAGGTTTTAAAGTAAGATATCAGACGATGTAGTATGCAAGATTTAAGATGATAGGATGAAATAATTGAGAAAGAAATAATTAATGGAAATAACATGTTAGAACAAATGCAGGATACGAGATAAAAAAAACACTGATAAGAAAGTACACAAGATAAATAGGCAAATAAGTATGGAAAATAGACAGGCAAGAGATAATATGTACATCTGAGGCAGCAAATAGATAGAAATAAATAATAACAAATATAAACTTTATTAATGTGGAATTTTTGGTATTGCATCATGTGCATGTACAGTGTTTTTATAATGTGTGAATAACAAGGTGATAGTGGTCCTGGTGTATGAGTTAGCCATTGAAATGTCATTTGCTTTTTGATTTGGTAGATATATCAAAATGCATGCTATCAAAACATCAGCAAACAGAGTAACCAAGATATAAGGCAAAATAAACAGGCAAGAATTTAGACAAGATATGAAGCAAAATAAACAGGCAAGAAAGTAGGCAATATGTAAGGCAAAAACAAAGACAAGAAATTAGTACAAAGATACATGTATAAGGCTGGCAAGGTGAAATGAGCTGTTACTAAAATGCTTTGTAGCATCTGTTGAGGATTATTCAATTGACAAAATCGCAATTTTTGGATTGCATGTTGTGGCCTAAATTGCCATAGTATCTAGTTGGGGCCTTAACGATTATAAGTCTGGCTTTAAGTCGCATTTTGGCACACCCTGTCAAAATGTCTCTATGAGGAGTGGGGTGAGCTAGAGACTTTTATCCACTTCTCTTGTGCTGCTTTGAGATGTACCACCATATACTTCAATCAACTGTACTTTGGACGATTCATCTTGATGGTTATGAAACAGTGAGCCAGTCTTCAGCTTACTTTGCCTTTATATTCCTTTGATTGCTTCTACCACGCCAGCTCGATAATAACCTAGATGACTTACACCAGACTTGTTGAATTCTATTTGCTTGGACCAAACTGGTTGAATGTATCCCAAGATTGTTTTGACCAGACTGGTTTACTGCTCTTCCTATATGATTTGGACCACACCGGTTAAGTACTCTTTCGAAATGACTGGGACCATACTGGCTGGGTGCTCTTCCTAGATGGTTTGGACCACACTAGTTCAGTGCTCTTCTGAAATGACTGGGACCACACTGGCTGAGTGCTCTTCCTAGATGGCTTGGACCAGACCGGTTCAGTGCTCTTCCTAGATGGCTTGGACCAGACCAGTTCAGTGCTCTTCCTAGATGGTTTGGACCACACCAGTTCAGTGCTCTTCTGAAATGACTGGGACCACACTGGCTGAGTGCTCTTCCTAGATGGATTGGACCAGACCAGTTCAGTGCTCTTCCTAGATGGTTTGCACCACACCAGTTCAGTGCTCTTCTGAAATGACTGGGACCACACTGGCTGAGTGCTCTTCCTAGATGGATTGGACCAGACCAGTTCAGTGCTCTTCCTAGATGGTTTGCACCACACCAGTTCAGTGCTCTTCTGAAATGACTGGGACCACACTGGCTGAGTGCTCTTCCTAGATGGATTGGACCAGACCAGTTCAGTGCTCTTCCTAGATGGTTTGCACCACACCAGTTCAGTGCTCTTCTGAAATGACTGGGACCACACTGGCTGAGTGTTCTTCCTAGATGGCTTGGACCAGACCAGTTCAGTGCTCTTCCTAGATGGTTTGCACCACACCAGTTCAGTGCTCTTCTGAAATGACTGGGACCACACTGGCTGAGTGCTCTTCCTAGATGGATTGGACCAGACCAGTTCAGTGCTCTTCCTAGATGGTTTGCACCACACCAGTTCAGTGCTCTTCTGAAATGACTGGGACCACACTGGCTGAGTGTTCTTCCTAGATGGCTTGGACCAGACCAGTTCAGTGCTCTTCCTAGATGGTTTGCACCACACCAGTTCAGTGCTCTTCTGAAATGACTGGGACCACACTGGCTGAGTGTTCTTCCTAGATGGCTTGGACCAGACCAGTTCAGTGCTCTTCCTAGATGGTTTGCACCACACCAGTTCAGTGCTCTTCTGAAATGACTGGGACCACACTGGCTGAGTGTTCTTCCTAGATGGCTTGGACCAGACCGGTTCAGTGCTCTTCCTAGATGGCTTGGACCAGACCAATTCAGTGCTCTTCCTAGATGGTTTGGACCACACCAGTTCAGTGCTCTTTTGAAATGACTGGGACCACACTGGCTGAGTGCTCTTCCTAGATGGATTGGACCAGACCGGTTCAGTGCTCTTCTTAGATGGTTTGCACCACACCAGTTCAGTGCTCTTCTGAAATGACTGGGACCACACTGGCTGAGTGCTCTTCCTAGATGGATTGGACCAGACCGGTTCAGTGCTCTTCCTAGATGGATTGGACCAGACCAGTTCAGTACTCTTCCTAGATGGTTTGCACCACACGAGTTCAGTGCTCTTCTGAAATGACTGGGACCACACTGGCTGAGTGCTCTTCCTAGATGGCTTGGACCAGACTGGTTCAATGCTCTTCCTAGATGGTTTGGACCACACCAATTCAGTGTTCTTGCAAGATGGCTTGGACCAGATTGGTTCAGTGCTCCTTCTAAATGACTGGGACCACACTGGCTGAGTGCTCTTCCTAGATGGCTTGGATCAGATGAGTTCAGTGTTCTTCTTTGATGGCTTAGACCAGACCGGTTCAGTGCTCTTCCCCGATAGCTTGAATCAGACCAGTTCAGTCCTCTGGCTAGAATTGGACCAGACTAGTTTAGTGCTCTTTCTAAATAACTGAGATCAAACCGGTTCAGTGCTCTTTCTACATGGCTTGGACCAGAGCGCTTCAGTGCTTGGATCAGACAGGTTTAATGCTCTTCCTAAATAGCTGGGACCAGACCGGTTCACTACTCTTCCTAGATGGCTTGGACCAGACCGGTTCAATGCTCTTTGTAGATGGTATGTACCATACTGGTGCAGTGCTCTTTCTAGATCTGTGATCTGCTTTAGAAAAGATACAATACAAATGAATGTGATTTGTAAATTTTACACCTATCCCTACTGACAAATTTTAGATGAACAATTTACATTACAATAGACTGTTTCATCTTTTTCCGCTGCTTATTACGGTCTTAGCCCCATGTGAGAGAATATTTTGGTACAAATTGTATTTTTATGATTTACCGGTACCACTTTTCATCTGCGCATTGTTAAATAAAAAAATGAATTTGTTTTGGGAAATTGGGATCTTGTACCTCTAGTTTTTAAAAGCTTGCCTGCACCTTTTATAAAGTCAGTTAAAAATAATCATGCAATAGTTGTAACTGGTTTAGTGTGTAGTAGTTCTCCAAGTACATGTATACATATGTATGTATTGTCTCAAAAAATGTCAGATTGTATCCACAAAGGTATATGAAGTCTTTTAAACTACTAACGATGTACAGTATATTGGATAAACCATAACATTTTAAAACGTGAAAATTAATCTCTTTTTTTTGTTTAATTTTTTTCATTACTGCAGTTAACAAGTACCAATTGCTGCCATCCATATGAAATCAGCTGGGCTATGAGGTCATCATTTACTTCCTATTGTCATCTTTGCTGTAGTCATCACACGATGCTTCTCTACTTTGCATGTAGCTCTGTGTCATCCTTTCAAGGTGTCAGTAGCTGGCCACTTGTAAGGTGAGTACTTATTAGGTGTATTTTACTAATGCAATGAAATTGTGATGCTTTATCAAAAAGAAAAATTGTTTTTAAAGGAAAATGGTAGTTTTGCTTCCTGTAATTGTACAAAAGTTCATGTCAGTAAGTGACTTGTTATTTTTTTAAAGTTTTCTGTTGTTAGATATATATAAACATCAGACAAATTTATACATAGTACATACAACTAATACATACAATTTCTATGACTTTTTTTTTACCATGAATCCAGAGATGTAATTGTGTTACCGTCCTCGTGTAATTCCATAACCGGCATGAGTCTGATAAAATGTCAGTTTCTACAATAGAAAATAATTTCTTTAAGAAGTTTTTGGTTGCAGATAATCCCTGATTTTCAAATCACTCATATTAGTAATTGTGTGAATTAATACAATAATTGAAAAAGCATTTTTGTTTACATAATGAAAATGTTGAATTTAGCTTTATCATACCATGGATAAGCACCTAGCATAAAACATCTTTTGATATGATGCTAATTCTTCATGTTGTTTACAACAAAACATAATTTTGTTACCGGAGAATTGTCCATATATGCTTAATAGTGTCATTAACTGTTCAATACAATACAGATCTGTATTTGCCTTCTTACTTGTTGAGATCCTGAATTACTTTGGATCACATGTTAGATGTTGATATCCTCACATACATTTTACTCGGGATGACGATATTTTCAGATAATTTACTTGGGAGATTATGACATTGTAAACTATGATGTCATTATCCCTTTGATAATAACATTTTCAATGTAGGATGTCGTCATCGTGATATAATATTGTCATCATAATGAATTTTCTCAAAAAGTCTTAGTATCCTTTTAACAAGATGTTGTCATTCCTGAATGCATTTTCTCAGTCCGTGAAAAATGTGTGTGCAAGACGACATCCTACATTTATGATGCTGTCATTCACGACTTAAATATCTTTCGAATATGACATTTCAACATTCACTATGATACAAGTATAGCACTCATAGTGTGATGCAAACATGATGATTTTATTCACACACATACACATTCTAATTATGTGATTCTTTCATTTTGCATCTTCTGTAGCAAGTTCCCATCTCGGCATCAAGGCAAAGACGATCTACCTTAGCTTCTGAGTGCAGAACTTTGATTTGAGTCTTCATTTCAACTTCAAGGTGAAGGGAATCTACTTTATCTGCTCAAATCAGAACTTTGATTTGATAACACTGGACAATTATGACTATAGTGGGTCTTCATTTCAACCTCAAGGTGAAGGGAATCTACTTTATCTTCTCAGAGCAGAACATTGATTTGATAGCACCTGGCATGATGACTGTAGCAAGTCATCATTTCAACTTCAAAGTGAAGGGGATGTACTTTACCTTTTCAAAGCAGAACTTGGATTTGATAATACTGGACAATTATGACTGCAGTGAATTTTCAACTTCAAGGTGAAGGATATCTACTTTACCTTCTTGGTACAGAACTTTGATTTGATAATATCTGGCATCATGACTACAGTGAGTCTTCATTTCAAATTCAAGGCAAAGGAGATCTACTTTATCTTCTATATTTATTTTTATTTAATTGCACCAGACACCGGGCATTATGACTACATTTCAAAGACAAATAATTATATATGTCTCTTTAAACTTTTACAGAAATTAGACAGGAGCAGTTTCCATAACATTTATCAAAAAAACATTTGGTTCTGAAAAATAGATGTCTTTATGGTTATCCATGATAGCTTTACTTACATAAAGTACCCTTTCCTAGGGGAACCATTGAAGGGCACTTTATATAATTCTATTCTACAGGAATATGTTAAATCTTGGAACATTCCTGTTTAGTTTTTGGAACAGTCCTTTTCGTTTGAAGAACAAATTTTTTTTCTTTCACCCCGCCCCATTCCCCTATCCCCAAAAACATAAAGAAGTAAAACAAAAAATATGAATTTATAGACATTACAAAATTAATAGACATTACAAAATATGGACACCCTGTCTTTACACATGATTTTTAATACAGAAGAACTTGTGTTCTTAATTTTAATAGAAAGTTATTATTTTACTTATTTTCTTTGTTTTGACCAATTAAAATAAACATTATTATATTTGGAGTTCACCATTTTGCAATTTTGCATTTTCTTGACTTTCTCCATGTTCAAAACGTTTGGGTACGTTTATCAAAGAAGTGCAACTTGTCTGAAATTTTAAACAAAATGTGACCTCTGAAATACTTTTGCTCCGAATTTTTTTTAAAGAACACGGCGACCGCAGTAGACAATTTTTCAGGGCGAGTGGGGGCGCTATATAATAAAACGTTGTTAGTGGATAGGAAACAACTTGAGAACACGCGATTCTTTCACTCTATCATACTTCATAAAACCTCGATGAACAGTGGCCCTGTGATGATCATCATTCAGCATAGGCTAGAAACAACCTTTGTCTAACAGTTTTCTACACGATTCTTGAATTGTTCTTTTGATGAATCATCACACCCTGCATTTTATGTTATGTAAAGTTTTGATAAGGGCGTCACTTTTTATTTCTATAGTTCTCATTTCCGAACGACCCTATTTTTGGCTCCCGACCGAGGAAAAAAAACTTTTTTATGCCGCCGAACATGTCTAAAATTTAATACTTGCCCCCCAAAAATTTGAAATTAAACACAATCTTTCCAATTTCGTTAAAAACGCTAATAATAATGTTTAATATTACGTACCAGCTGTACATGTGCTAATATTATGCCAGAAGTTGCCAAAATGGGTGAAAATAAAAGTTAATTTAGAGCAAGACAGTCATATCATACATTGAACACTTTGCATTTTTATTTAGCCTGATGTACCTTAAACAGAAGTTTGTACCCCCGATTTATATTTTTTGTCGACCGATCAACCCTCTTTCAAGGCCCAAAAAATATGAGAACCATAGAAATGTTCAGTGTTTAGACGCATATCTCAAGGCAACTGATATTGAAAAAATTGAACGAAAAATTCTGCAAAAAAAATAAACCGCGAAAAAAAGTTTTTGGGTTTTTACACTTTTAAAAGTTGTTTCTCTGATATGAATAAACACTGTTATAAACTGCTCGCCAACCACAATGACCTACAATTATAAATGAGAAGAGTTAGGAGCGATTGACATTTCAATCATAGTAGAATCTTTATTAGGCACTAGATTTGTACTTTTTGTGGGCGATGGAAAATTAATAAAATCAACACATCAGAGATTGGGTTGCTTGCCCAGGCCGACGTGGCGACATAGACGCATAATTATCCATTTGTGATTAATATAGGAAAATGTCATCACTAAGAAGTGCAACAAATCATTTCAACGATGAAGAACATCACACTTTTAAAATAACTTTTTTTGAACAATCTATATTAACTGAAAGGTGTATCTGGGCTTGAATCATGCATTGAGATGCATTCGTTCTATCCCACGAGACCAAAGTTATTACGTAAAATGCGGATGAATCATGATACAAATCACAAGCACACAATAGATAGATAGTACTCACTTTGAATAAACAACGAATATTAATAACATCATCCATCATTATCATTTATGTCTTTACGTATTCCAATTCAAGATCACTCTGGAGGTATATACCTTGTGACAGCAAACAATTTCTTATATTTGTTCCTTTTTATTCAAACTGAACAAATAATGTAAAGTATTTTAACAAAATAACTAAGTATTAATTAACTTTTACTCTACTTTAATTCATACGCAAGGTTGCAAACGTGACAAACTGAAGTGGAAGCAAATTAATGCTCCGTTTAGTTCGCATGCGACCCCGTCTGATTTGAAACAAAGCCCCCGTTAATGTTGAATTGCGCCCTCTGTTGACGTATTAATTAATAAAATGGAGCTAATAATTATTTTATCACTAGTACAATATGTAGTTGACAAAAACGCGTCACAAAAAATACTCTATTAACAAAAACAAAACAACCATTAGTCTGAAAACCATTATTGAAACTGTCAAAACATTGTGACCCCCCAAAACAAAGGTTGTTTAGTGACCAAAGTGCCGCATACAAAATTCGTGTACAAAGTCTGTGAGATTTAGGATAGAACTGAAAATTCATTAAAAATCAGCCGATGACGTCATCATGACGTCACTTTGGATTTTACATGCTAGTGGCACTATCTACCTACCCACCAATTTGTATGACGATCGGACGTACCCTTATATGTGTTTCAAAAAAGCACATTTTTGATGACGTCATGATGACGTCACACATTTTTCAAATGTATGTGAAAGAATATAGGAGCTAACAAAGCTATTACAAAAAGAATTTTGAATTTAGCATGTTCTGTTGGTGAGATATGGCTTTAAGAAACTTTGAAGTTCAAAAACTTAAAAATTTATATAAAATCATATGATGACGTCATCTTGACGTCACCTCAAATTTTATCTATAACACGAGCTAGCCTACCAACATATCAGGTTTGAAGGAAATCGGACCTACCGTTCTCTAGATATGGGCCCTTGGAAAACGCACATTTAAGATGACGTCACATGACACGTGATGACGTCACCATGACGTCACGTTTCGGCTTACATTTTCAGCTCAGGGTCTATGTTTGTGTTAAGTTTAATTAAGATCCGAGGTTGTTTAGTGACCAAAGTGCCACTTACAAAATTCGTGTACAAAGTCTATGGGATTTGGGATAGAACTAAACAATTCACAGAAAATCAGCCGATGACGTCATCATGACGTCACCTCGGATTTTACATGCTAGTAGCACTATCTACCTACCCACTAATTTTTATGACGATCGGACGTACCCTTATGTGTGTTTCAGAAATGCACATTTTTGATGACGTCATGATGACGTCACACATTTTTCAAATGTATGTGAAAGAATATAGGAGCTAACAAAGCTATTACAAAAAGAATTTTGAATTTAGCATGTTCTGTTGGTGAGATATGGCTTTAAGAATCTTTGAATTTCAAAAACTTAAAAATTACTATAAAATCGTATGATGACGTCATCTTGACGTCACCTCAAATTTCATCTATAACACGAGCTAGCCTACCAACATATCATGTTTGAAGGAAATCGGACCTACAGTTCTCTAGATATGGGCCCTTGAAAAACGCACCTTTAAGATGATGTCACGTGACACGTGATGACGTCATCATGACGTCACTCTTCGACATACTATTTCAGCTTAGGGTCCATGTTTGAGGTAAGTTTGGTTAAGATCTGAGGTTTTTTAAGACCTAAAGTGCCGCGCAGAAAATTCGTGTACAAAGTCTATGGGATTTTGGTCAGAACTAAAAGAAGAAGAAGAAGAAGAAAAAAAAAAAAAATCAGAACAAAAACAAAGCCTTTTCCGAAGGATTTCGGAAAAGCCAAAAAAAAAAAAATCAGAACAAAAACAAAGCCTTTTCCGAAGGATTTCGGAAAAGCCAATTATGGAGCAAGTTCGATCAAGGACCAATGGTTAACTTGTGGATGGTTCGTGACGTACGTAGCGCATGAGCACTGAAGTTGAAGTGCGAACGACTCTAGTCGAACTATTGTCATGTCAACGCGACCATGAGAAAATGGCGGTGGCCAGTTTGTTTACGTTTTTGGACGAGTTCATAGATGAAAGTGACATGGACGATATTTGCTCGGTATATCAACAATGTCACAAGTGGTAACTTGTGCATTATTTCAACATGTTCAAAGAAAGACAAAGTAACAAAAATTAACGTTCACTGCTGCTGAATATTTACTTACATCTTTCGTTTTTTTGCCATTTTCTGATAACTGGTCCTCTCTGTACTGTGCTATTAAAACGGCTATTGGTAACCAGCGATGCGACCAACCTCGGTAGGCTGGTCGCGAATCGTCGACTAGACTAGTCCAACCATCGTCGACTAGCGTGCGTTTGATCAGAGTTAGTCGAACTATGGTTAACTATAGTCCTTGATCGAACTTGCTCATGTCTGTGCCGCGTGCACGGCCGAAATTGCGCCCTCTGTTGTTGATGAACGTTCAAGACGCGCGGACAAGGTATTACTCCTCGTGTTTGTGAAGTCAGCGTTGCGTGGAGACGCAAATATCTCCTGTTCTTGACATTCTTGGAGGAATATTTCTATCCGTACGGGGAGATGGGCTGTTGAACTGTTTGAATAAAATGATGCCAAGAATATTTATGCAGGTAAAGTGTGATTTTTGATCTTCGGTTTCTAGCATAGGACTGTTTTGCATACTTGGGCGCTAGGACGCTATATCATAGCGTCCTTCTAGCTAGGGCTAGTGCAAACCCAACTCAAAACCGAAATCGACCAAAACTCGTTGACGGCGATTCGACTCCTTTTGGGGGCCAAATTGCTGGGAATGTTTCAAATGATATCCTGACATCACCGCGATCACACGGATGCAGGTTTGAACGCTTTTCGCCCTTCATGGTTTTGCCATGTCGGATTAAAACTCATGCAATACAGAAACTACTACATCGTTTTGACAATAATTACGTCAGATGCTCAGCTATTATTACGTAAGAATCCATTCAAGTAACTATGAATGAAGAAGAAGTAACCGAGCCACTCTTTCAACCCAATCGTGCAAAAGGACCAATAAACAGCAACACGTGTCTCAGAAACCGATCGCCAACTTCGTACAGAGCTGTCGAGCAGAAAACATTGCTAAGCAGAAGTAAGTTGAAACCCGGCCACGTGGTGTACAATATCAAGGCATTTCACTGACAACATGTTGCTAAAGCTAAGTATTTTTTCTGTGCTGAGCCTACCTAAGCTACTCTCTAAATCCAAAAGAGTAAAATTAGGGACTAGACGATTTAGAGTGAAAATCACTCTGTTTTTAGATTGAATATTCTCAAAAAAGAACCAATTCAGTCGCGACTCGAGTGTAAATTCGATCTTTTGGATTGAATGAATTTCACTCTTAAACGCCTGGTCCCATAGTTTCAGACTGTGGGAGTGAGTTTTCACTCGAATAGAGTGCGGTGGGCGCACCCGGAGTATTGAAATATATGAGGTTTCGGCAAGAAATATTGTACAAATACTGTTGAAATGTCTCTTGCAAATCAGTATTTGTGGCGTTTGGCTGTATATCAGAAGTTGGCTGTTATATTTGCCTTTTTTGAAAATAGAAATTTTCGGCAAAAATAATCCCAGCGCGAACAGGTTTTAAAATGCTGATGCCTTGGCCTCATGGACCCCCACTCAAAATTATTGTGTCCCCAATGAAAATCCTTGACAACATCAATGCACAATTTGCTCCTAAATTGTTGAAAGACGTAGCTAGCTGGCCATTCTAAGTTGTACAAACAATATGAATCTATGCCCTTTCCAATCACTCCGGTCGAATGTGTGGAGGTAGCTGGATTCAAAGCAGTCTCATTGTTCAAGAGTTGCTAAAAAGTACATGAATTGTTTTATATTAAGTTTATTTTGTGCCATTTAATGTTAATGAAAGCAAATTTTGTTAAGTATAGTGTGTACATTTAAATTAAATTGCATATCTTTCAAAACAAATCTATTGACCATGAAATGGTTATATAGCGAATGGTAATTTCCCTTCTCACAGCCAATGAGCCATTCAGATCTTATAAGGGGTGTCAAAAAAAATGCCCCTCTCAGGGTTGTAGCAGAATTCGAAAAAAATGAAATGTTATTTCTACTTTTCTTAGATAATTGTGAAGCATATTTATTTGTACTATTTTCTGTAAAATTTCCACTTTGAACAGTAGGAAAATTATGTCCCCGCTCCCTTTTTGATCTGTAAAAAATCCCCGTCTACCTCTCAACATGGATATATCGAGTGCCCTTTTCACGTCTAACCCCCCCCCCCCCCCCCAATAAAAATGTGCTTGCTACGCCTATGACTTACGATGATAAAGAGCCATTGGCCTTCAGGGTAGCCATGGCCCCTTGAACCAGGTCAATCTCCACTTTATCCTCGATGTCCACAACATCCCATCCCAGACTGTCGTTCAGCCCCTGACAGAACGTCCTCGCATCCAGGAACACGCCCTTCTCGTTGGCCGCTAGGTAACACACTCCGGGTTTGAGGCTCTGATCACCGAAGGAGTCGCCGTGAATGTCAGTGCAGGACAGTGTTTGGGCCTTATCAACAGCGGCAGGGACGAAGTCTTGGTCCCCTGAAAAAGCGATTGTATGAATTGTACACAAAAGGATGAAAAAACAAAGGGGGAAAAAGAGGCAGTAGGCTATATATATACAGGAAGCTGGGCAATCGCCTTATTTTGGTTTCAATGTTTCTTTTTTCCTTAAACTGTAGACAATACAAGATCTGATTTTTGGCTGTCGAAATGGTCGAAAATATGTGCAGAACATTTCGCCAAAGACTGTATTGATGATAGTGTTAGTATGAAAACTCAGCTGGGTTTGAAGGCACAATTCCGTTTGAATGCTGGAGCCATTCCAACTCTAAAGGCACCGAGCATTCCAATGTCCCAGACTCACGTGCACCATGTACACCAGACCACGACGACGTTGCCTGCGGTTGCCGGCTACAGCAGCCAGAGCCCCGGCCGTCTCCCTCCCCGGTGTCCACGCTCGCTTGACTTAGCATGCATTGTACACGAACGGTACCGCATGCGCTGCATGCGATTGAGTCTGGTACCTTATAACAGAAATTGTGTGTACATTGTATAGTTCTGAGAAGGTGCGGGGCTGCATAAGCAAAGTCGCCAGACAAGAGTATAGCATCGGCTCACACACAACTCACCGCGCAGGTCTCAATAAAAGCCGACTGCAAACAAAGGAAAGTATGAATCATAACTAGCTTTTCAGCAAGAACAAGCCTACAACCCCAATTCTAAATGTGTCTCACAAAGATGTCAACACTTTAAAATATGTTTACCTTAGTGTTACACCTGAATCATGTGCAAAAAGCACAGCAAGTAATATACTAGCCTTAGACAAACAAATACGTACAGACTCTACGTAAAACATTGTTGTATAATACAGTGACGTCATATGTTTCTACACGTATACATCATCACTCGCGCGATACGGCACGCAGTTGACCATGTTTTTTTCTGAATCGAGTCAAAGTGGCTCAGAAGGAAAAGGCTCAAAAACATCTCTTTTTTTTCAGAATCATGAAACTTGTTACATTAGTTTTAGGGAGGCATAAACTATCAGATAAGTCCAAAAAGTCAAACAAAAATTGGCGTTTTAGTTGGTCTTTAAACATGTTTCATTTAAATGCCTTACATTTGGTACATGTATTATTTGAATGAAATCTATCATTCAAATTTTCTGCCATCCAAGGTCTTGCTGGGGGCGCTATAGATCCTTTTGGGTCACTTTTGGGAAAAACTGCGATGATATGACTTGTTCACCAAAATATTGTAATGACGGCAATTGTAGGAATTTACAGTCAAACTGAATAAAAAGTGCTGAAAAAGCTTGAAAATGGTAAAAAGCCAATTGCGTCGATGGCAGCCATCTTGGATTCCTATATGCATTGCGGGATGTGACAGTCGCGAAAAGTCAAAATTTGGTAAGTTCGGGTACCAAAACCACATTATTGGCCTCTATACATGTTTTCTATGCATTTCTGCATAAATAGCTCAAATTCACGGTTACCATGGCTATTAAATCGGCCATGGTCACCATAGAACTCCTGAAATTTTCTTTTGGCGCCAAAACTGACCCCGACAAAAGTTAGGAAAATCCCCAAATTCCATGTTGATCGACGGAAGCGTTCTGGGAATAATTATTATAAAAAAGAAATTCGGTCGGGGACACGTAGGCCTACATTGTGCCCCAGCCCCGTCCTGAGAATCCTAACCTTCGAAGTCAAGGGCAAGAAATAAATCTGCCAGTATAAATTTGTTCCGGATAGTATCGCAAAGCCTTTTATTTTTTGCGCAGAAGTCTTACGATTTTATTAGCTAATATAATGTCTTAGGCACATTTTGAAAGCAAATGTATAGAAATACGACTTACCGTTTTTGCGTAACGGCAACGTTTTCCGACGAAGACCAACCAACCAACTGAAATACGAAATAAATACTATTTGGACTTTAAAGATTTGTACCTACCTAGAAACTGTGTTGCAGCCCAAACTGGCAACGCCAGATTAAGAAAAACAAGCAACAGTAATGCAGGCTCGTTTTGAGGAACTAGTGACGGCGCCATTGTGAGCCAAGCGACTTCTCTTGCCGATCTCGTCTGTTTTGGCACGAATTGTGACCTAAAAATACTTCCCACTCTCGTGGCTTTACAAGATGCAGCAACAACCACATAAATCTGGCAACAGGTTGATTCCTTGATTGCTTTTGAGTGATTCTATGTTGTGCACACACACAAATTGTGCGAGCACCGCGGACGCGAAAATTCCGATTATACACTGACTCCACAATGACATCCAGAATGCGTATTAAAAGCTGCGAACTTCGGGTTTTTTAAGCAATACTCGAAATTAAGTAGGCCCTATACTCGAAATTAGTGCGTTTGTTTTTTCAAGCACACCACATAATTTCGTTTGCAGACAAGCTCACATCACAAAATGCACCAGTGATTGATTATCACCAGACCGTGCATGCAAATAGCGCATGGTGGAGAAACGGACATCGGGGGGAAAAACAGCTGACGTGCAACAGGTGGTACGAAGTCAATTTGTTCGCGGATGAACTAGAACAAAAAGGAAAGAAAATGGGAATTGAGTTGCAAGCCATCCTTTACCCAAGTTTCGGCAGTGGTGTTTAATTACCACTCCCGGCAATGAAGCTACACGGAATTATCGATTATTTTTTAAGCCCGTTCTTTATTGTTTCAACCTTGAACCTACTGCTATAAACCAACAGCTATATGGTATCGATTATGTCTATTCGTACAAAATTTTAATTACATTTTTAGTCAAATGTGTATTCAGAATCTTGTGAATGGCGGATGCCGTGGCGACTCTTTGGCGGTGTAATAATTCCGACAGCGTCCGGTGTCAAGGTTTAACTTCGCCGCACGCGCACAGTGATCATCTTGACTCTAAGCATGCCTCATACGAAGAGGAAGGTTAAGAAGGTATACCGGTACGTCACCGGAGGCCCGTCGCTAAGGAGGGGGGGGGGGGGGGGGGGGGGGAGGGGGAGGAGGGGGGAGGCCCCCCGGCAACCAATCCCCCCATCGGCAAAAACCAAAAGCGTAAAAGTTATAGTTGTTTTTTTTTTCTTGTGATGTGGCCCTCCTGTGACCATGCACCAAAATCTAGAATATTTCCATTTTGTTTGCTTGTCAGTTATTCAGAAGTTCGAGACGAAGCCAAAGCCAAGACGAAGACAGGGTTTCGTAAACCCCCATCAACCAACCAACCAACCAACCAACCAACCAACCAACCAACCAACCAACCAACCAACCAACCAACCAACCAACCAACCAACCAACCAACCAACCAACCAACCAACCAACCAACCAACCAACCAACCAACCAACCAACCAACCAACCAACCAACCAACCAACCAACCAACCAACCAACCAACCAACCAACCAACCAACCAACTAAAAAAGAACACTGACCGACCGACCGACGACCAATCAAACTAGCTAGCTCGCCGCACATGCGCCCTCCTGTCATGCAATTTCAAATTTCAAGTAAAACAAGCAATATTAAACCTAAAAATTACGGTGACGAACACGCAAAAAAAAAAACCCAAGACGATACTCAACTTTAAATTAAAATAGCTTTTGCCTGTAATTCAACATCTGTTCCCCGCATCTGCATATCAAGTGGCTTGATGAAATACACAGGTAATTGGCGTCCATTGTCAGGGAATCGATAATTCCACGGATATCAAAATGAACGGAATATGCGTTGTGGCCTTGCAATAGGCCAACTGCTGCGACTACAGATTCATGCACCATCTTTTGGAAAACACCAAACATGAATTAAAAAATATTTAACTATTAGGCCTAACTAGGCCTATGTGCCTTGTGTTGACATTCCTTCGTTTCACATATTAAGAAAAACGGAGAGAAAAGCTGCTTTACTCGCACCGTAAACGCCCTTTTAACCCGAAATTTTGATAGTCGGATCCCCTTTAAATCGTTCCCCTTCATTTTGCGACAGATAAACCCTAACCCCAAAATGTCTCTAAAGCGGGGTTTTTTTTCAGAGAGGGGGAAACGTTGTGTGGACGTTCAGTCACATTGGTTGTTTAAGGGTGCTTAAAACATAGGCCTAGACCTTTTGTATTTTAAGATGGATTTCTCGCAAACTTTGTTCCTATATCAACGTACGAACAAGTACTGATTTTTACATTTGCATATTATCCACGTACTTTTTGCAGACATAAAATAAAAAGAAACGTTAAATGGCAAGAATACTTTCCACTTATTATTTTTTTATTACAGTTGACAACATAATATTATGAAGTACTGGTAATACATATAAAGGAGAAGCATTCATATTTGAATGCATCAGCATTTTCCCTGTACATCTTTTTTCGTTCATAATTCAGACTACTTAATAGATATTAAACAGTGTTCTACATTTACATAAAATTACACAGTACATTATGAGCGGTTTTAAGATAGACATTTATGATTACTGAAGGCCAGCCAAATTGTGGCCAGGTTATATTTCCCCCCGTTTATTTATCCATTTCATTTCAACATATTTCCCCTCTTAGCGCTAAAAGGGGAAAGAAACAAGCACAGGCGACCTTCTAGAAATGAGCGGGAGGGCAGGGCGAACTTGGCCTTATTCAACTTTTTCTAACAATTGTTAAGTACACCAGTAAATGCTGTCAGTGTTAAAAAATACCCCTTACGGAATGTATATACGCCCTCTGGTATGTACAACCGGCGAGGCCACGCGCCACTTATTTGCATACACGTGCGACCTCGGCTGACCCTAATTTGTTTATAAATGGGTCAGAGTTGTTTACGCCAAGCCTATGTGCCAGAAGGTTCTGTGCGTATCTCGAATACAGAGTAATTGTATTCGGGGCTGTGTAGAGGATTATTTTTGGATGTGATGTAATTGTGTAAGATTGTATTTAGAGGCTGACGTCATTTGTAAGATGATTCTGGATAATTTGGTAATTTCTGGAAGATATACAAATCCTTTATATACGGGCTGACTTTGGATAAAATCAGGACTTGATTTTCGACGGTGGACTGGAGATTATTTTTGACGGACGGAGAATTTTGTTGGGAGTTTGGTCATCGAGTTAATCGATGTGTTTTCATTTGGACCTGTGACCTGTTGTCTGCGTAGGAGCGTCTGGAGACAGTTAGAGCTGAGTTTTATTCCCGGAAGAGACATTTATCTGTGAACTGTCGTCGGTTCATTATTTGGGGTCTTATATCCCCATATTTTCGCGACGGGAGCCAGTTGGTGTCGTCCCCCGCTGTTTTCGTCTCTCTTCGGCTGTTTTGGAGATGAATTCGCCCCGTGTTCCAGCTCGTCAAAAAGCTGTATTCGCTCGCATTATGATTGGAGTTGTCCTTGTCCGTTGCTGAGTGCCCAAGTCCTCGCCCAAGTCCTCGCCCAAGTCCAAGTCCTCGCCCAAGTCCTCGCCCATTGCAGACCTGCCCAAGTCGTCTGAGCCCTCGCCTATATAAGTCCTGCCCGTAAGATCTGTTAAGTGTATATTGTATAAGATCTTTTCTTAATACAATTATTAAACTCTGTTGATTCTCGAATATTCTCATTAAATCGCATTGTTTCTTTGTTCTTTATATCAGTGTGATCTTGTTTGATTTCTTTGTTGCATCTGAGAAAATTCAGGCTTTTTCTAGTAATTTCTATTTGCGGATAGTCTGGAGATTTTCAGACCGTAACACAATCTGCAGTGTGCAAGAACACAATTTTGCTAAGCACAGGAAGGAATGGCTTAGCAAAAACAGGTTACCAGCCAAAATGCCTTGTGATGTGAAAGTTCTGCTGGGGACCAGTTCTCAGAAGATTTTTTTTACTTAGCACATAAATTTTGCTTAGTACATAAAATTGCTTAGTAATACATGCACTATCTGCGATGCATCCATTAAAACTGTCTTAGCTTCTTTACAGTAGCAGCTTATTGGACAACAAGGCCATATTTTCTCCTATGGCACAACCAACAGCCAATCAAAAGTTTCATTCGATCTTACTGGGCAGTTTCTTGCCACGCCCACTTCAGAGTTTCAACAGGCACCAGGAGCACATGAAACAAATCAAATTGCCAACTGACCCCCAAACCCATTTTCTGTATCTGTATCGTTTTCCTCCAGCAAAACGGCTACAGCCGCATCCCGCTAGAGTTGGCGCGGCGCGGGGGTAGAGGAGCTATGGGAAATTGGTATTGCACAGGAAATCAATTTTACCTTTTGGGGCCTGATATTTTTTGGAAACCGAAATAATTTGATGTGTTTTACAGTTTTCTTGCAGTATTTTTTGTTACAAAGAACAACAAAGATACACGGAGATTAATAATAGACTACGGTCACTGAGATAAATTATTTCCCAGTCTCCTGGTTTCATAGAGCTTGGTGGGAATGATGGGGATGGGTGGTCGGATGAAAGTAATAGGAGGGCACACCTGCTCACAATGTTTTGCTATTTGGATGCTTAAATAATTCAATACAATTTACACTTGTCTAAATAAAGAAAGTCTAGTCATGTAATCATGATATTGCGAATGAAGTATTGTATGCATTGCAACATTCAGTATACATACTCAACTTGTGGGTTTGGTGGATGGCTGGGTAGGGTTAGGGCAAGAGTGAAAAAGGGAAGCTAAGGAATTAATTTTGAAACAAGTTATTCTTCTTGTCAGCCACTGACATGCAGTTAAATTCACAGCCACGAGGAGTGGGCTATAATCCCCTTATTTTAGCTTCACCCCTTCGGGCCCTTCCCATGTACGGCCAACCTCTTCCAGAATGTTGGCGCAGCCGTTTGCCCATTAATAATTTCCACTGATGTCACATTTCCCATGAACCTAGTCAGGCCATCTATTTTTATGTCAAGCAATAGAGATATGCAGACTTGCCAGCCAAATACCACCCCCCCCCCCCCCTTGCCACTGCACCAGACGACTGCTGCATACATACACTGGCCACCTTGAAACATTGGTGAATGCTGTTTATGAGACACAAGCGCAGTGTGGCGAGGACTGAAACATTTGGCATGTTCTGTACTCACAATATTTGTGCTCCATTCTCAAATGAGCTCTTGGAAGTAAAAGTGCAGTACTCCTGCACCTAATAGCCCTTCTTTCTGTGATTTTCATATGATGGTGTGTAACAATGTTATGGAAAATATTCAATGAGATTTAATTTTTTTCGTAATGTTAAGGGGGGGGGGGATAGGAAAAAGTTGGGAAAAAAATATGGAATTTTCAGAAAAAAAAGCAGGAAAAGTAGCAGCAAGGTAAAAAAAATAGGGAAAAATAGAAAAGGTAGGAATACTTGATACCCTGCAAAGGATTATGGGAGATGTGACACTGAGTGCAAATGGATAGCCCCGCTGAAAATTGTGAAAAATAACATGAACCTTACAAAAATCCCCCATGGAAAACCACATGGGAATTGCATGGTAAATTGGACACCATGGAAATCCCATGGAAAACCACATGGGAATTGCATGGTGAATTGGACACCATGGAAATCCCATGGGAGGTTTTTGTTTTACGAAAATCTCCCATGGAAAACCCCATGGAAATTGCAAGGTGAATTGGACACCATGGGAATCCCACATGGGAATTGCATGGTGAATTGGACACCATGGGAGGTTTTTGTAAGGGGAAGGCTCCAATTGAGGCACATCCCCCCCCCCCCCCCCAGCCTCCGCCTTCCCACTACCCTACCCCTTCCACTTTCTTTGCCATTCACAGGTGGAATTTGTCCATAGAGAGGTCCATGTACTTCAAAATGACTGCCCTGGGCTGGGGCCAAGAGAGGGAGACCTGGCGGAGTTGGTTGACGCTGAAGGAGCCGGTGAACTGTTTGGTCTTGTAGGCTTTGACGCACTTTGTGGCCGAGCTGATCATGCCGCCAAGTAGGGAGCTGCCAGTCTGCAAAAGAATAAAAGGCAAATTCTTCCCAGCATTGCTATTGGTAAAGTATTATAATTATTGCTAAAAGGCCCTTGTTGAAGAAATAGGATTTACCTCGAAGAAAAAACATGCAACAAACCCTAACTGCAAGAAAAACATTTTCTTACGAAATCAAATGGTCTGGATGTCGTTTCATTTTGATAATAAATTTTTTAAAGTTCAAAATCCAACCTTTGTTTAACAAAAACCTTTGACTGCTCCAATAATTGTATAGCACGGTCTGCACAGATTTGATGTACAGTTCTTCAAGTTTTGCACAATTTTATCAAGTCTTAGAAGAACTTGATTTCAGGGGGAAAAAAACTGTTAGAACAAGGGGCTAGTAACCTCCAGAATTAGAAATTGACCTACCACGGTAGAATCCTGTGAAACTAGCAATTACTGAAACAATAATTTGATGCACAAGGCAGTCCAGTAAGAATTGACGAGGACCCTGACATTTTTGTTAACAAGCAAATGTTAGTGGCTTTGTGTTTATTGGGACTCGAGCTACCTCCCATAAAAATTCAACCAAAATCAACCTTGCGGAAATATGTTAAATAATTAAAAACAAATGGAATGCATGGTGTATATTGAAAGGCATGTATTTCTGACACTTAAGTGAAATCATACTCTGAAAAATTGGGACGGGGTCCTTGAAAATGTTCACCTTAAATTAACACAGAATGGCAAAGGCGAAAACTTAATGAAGATTACGACCAAAATTATCATAAAAAAGGGTATTTGAGGGACATCGTTTTCATGATCCTCATTGCATAATCAATGTCATCATCATCATCAAAATATGGCTTCTGCCCTCAAAACTCTTCAAGATTTTCGGTTAGAGATGACTGTAATAGATACTGAAAAAATTATTTCAATTACTCTTCCATGTTAAAGTGGGTGAGGGGACATTGTGTCATCCCCCCTCCACTTGAGCAGCCCCATCCTATTCCTATCCCATCGCCTTAGAACTTTGGGAGAAATAGTGAGTACATTTTCATTGTTAAAACTCATTAAGTGCTTCCACAGCAGCCACAAATCGGGGTAAAACATTATTAAATTAGCCGTAAGTAAAAGTATTGTAAAAATTTCAAAAAACAATTCACAGAAAACCTTGAAATAAGATATTAACTAAGGGCAAATTTTGTCAGCAAATTATTTCAACTCTGGCTGCAAAATAATAACTTATGGCAATAACTGAGTCTGTGATCAAGTAAAATAAAAGTAACAACTTTTATAGCTACATCGGTTTTACATGACACGCTCTATTGCCCATATTAGAATCTGACCAACTTATGATGAGCCTGTATTGGCTAAACATTGTTCCAACTTGGGCATTAGTAATTGGGTAATAGCACATTCGTGTTCAGAAATTGGCATTTTTAAGTGTTTAAAATCACATTTCCCAAGGAAAAAATTGGTATAAAGATATAAAGGTTTCTGAGTAAAAATTTATTAACTAAAATGTCAGGGTTGGGCATTTTTTATGTCAATTCTTACTGGACTTAGGCGCAACATCTTAGACATAAAATTGCTGCACCCAATTCCATACAGTAGTGTAATGATTTGTGGTCTTAGGGTTGCATCATTGAGCAATAGGTCACTTCCCTAGACCAGTCTGAAAGATATGTAGATGAACTGCTGTATTGCTGATTTTGCTTGTTGAGTTTGTCTCAACGGTGGAAGTTACCCTGCCTGGGTCTATAGTTATGAAAATTGGGATAATTTCTTTGGTACCTATTGAAGATTTATCCTCTATTTAGATCCGAACCTAGGAAAACCGTAAAGGCGGTCGGGCCGGCAACCTAAAATGTGGCCAACCCTACTAACTCTGTTGTAGCCCTTTACCTAGAGTGGCTTTTACCCTTGTATTGGGCGACTTTTATTGGAAAAACAAGTATTTGCTGAGTAATGTCGTTTGCAAGGCAGTTCCTTGATGTCTGTAATTTATTCCTTATTGAAAATGTGACAGAAATAACAAAATTGCCTACATTATCATTCTGGGAAATTTCTAGGAACATGTTAAAACAAGACATTCCCTAAGCATGAAACACAATTTAGTTCAAATCATGCGAATGGCATTCAAGTTAGTCTGTGATGAAAACTGTCAATATCTCGGTGACGGTTTAAGTAACTGGACAAACGTGAGAAGTTCTTGTGAAATCAAACGGAACTTGAAAATAACTCAGTATTATTAATACATACATTACATTGTTCCTAACCAAGGCCTTTCTGTGCTAAGCAAACTTGTGGGCATAACAGCTCCATGATATTAACCCCTCTCTGTAGCTCACCGAGACATAATCACTGTTGAGAATTTGTAGTTTGTAGTTTCAGATAGCTATGACCCACGAAGTGAATAATCTATGAACAGGATTCACAGTGACTCCTTATGAAAAAAATCTTAAATCGAGCAGTACCTGTAAATCTGCTACCGAGTAAGGCCTTTTTGTGAGATTTCTCGTTAATATGTAATAAGAGCCTCAGATAATTAACTCTAACCATCCCAAATCCGCCAAAACCATGTTGTGTTGTATTTTGATGGGTTCAGGACTGTAGAGCCTTGGCACCATTACTTTACATGGAGCTATGATGCCCCAATTTACAAGAAAGATTGAGATTGCGGGTAATTAAACACCATGTGAAATAAATCTCTTCAAGGAAGATGTGTGGTTCTGAAAAGAACCGGGATGAGTACGTTTCGTACAGTGTGCTCTGTCCGTCCTCAGGAGCACACTGTCCGAGTTACACACTCATTCCGGTTCTTTTCAGAACCACACATCTTCCTGGGAGAGATTTATTTCACATGGTGTTACCCATAATCTCAGTCTTTCTTGTATCGTACCCACCATGCAAAGCTTCAAATTGTATTTATGCCTCAATTTGTCTTAGTTTAAAGAATGTGCCATAGGTATACTGCACAGTGTTGGATTTTGACAGGTTCAGGACACTTCCCAGTAAAAATGTCATAGGGGTTTAGAGTTAATGCTAAGAATACCTTGGACACATGCAGACAGAAATCTATCCCATGCAATGCGCATGTCTTCGTCTAGTCTACAAGTGCGAGCTTTGGTAATGAAAACACGCGTGCATCTACTGTACTAGAATGCGACAGAAGATAATACTTGCTAGTGGGAGGGTCTTCCATGGGGGCATGGCAGTGGGGGGAGGGGAAAAACCTCTCACCAAAAGCACAAAGCGAGGAGGAAATGGTGGCACAAAACTAATATGCAGTACTGGAATAGCGCCCTCTACTGTCAGTACAAAACTTAATGAACGCAAGCGTCATCAATATACACCCGAAGGTCGGTTGTTAGTTTGCACTTACCAACTTCATTACTCCAGCCATGGGAGTGCCGATTGTCTTTATTGGGTGGGGGGGGGGAGGGGGTGGTGGGGGTGTGAATATAAGCAAATCAACTTTATGGATGATAAAAGCGATGAGATCATGATAAATAGAACTTTAAATGGAAGTTTTGTTTTAGCAGAAAATTACTTTGACCAGTGGCGTATCCAGCGGGGAGGAAGGGGGGGTGGGGAACTTTCCCCCCTGGCGGCATTTGAGGCATCATAAAAAACGAAAGGAAATAGCATTTTTGTGACGGTTTTAAGACGGTTCAGACGTTGTTTGCCCTCCCTGGCACAAAAAGCTGGATACGCTACTGCCTTTGACTCTAAGCCTTGAATTGTTTATCTCCATCAAACATTTCACAATATTAGCCCGACCTAAAGTCTGGCTATGAGGTTATTTATTTATTTATTTATTTATTTATTATTCCAACTTGACTGATCATAGCATAAGCATTGTTCTCCCTTAGGTTCCAGCTTTCTGAATTGAGCAAAGACGATAAAGGAATCTTCAGTTTTAGTAGAGGGAGGAAACCCTATGGAACAGTTACATGTAGTCCTTGGGCACCACAAAGAGACAAAGTACGAACCACTACGACAAAGTCATGACTGCCAGTTTATGTTTCTATCTCACAAAAATGCACAGTATTAAAAGTGACTGTGTTTGTTTGTTTGTTTGTTTGTTTGTGGTTTCTTCAGGTATCTACTGACATCATGAAATTCAACACCCAAGGTTCTGTTGTGATTTTGTTTACTTAAATCCAGAACCAAAATTACTGGAGTTTTAAAAGTTCACTCAAAAATCAAACACAATGAATAAAAGCAATCTATCATTAATTGTTTTGAGAGAAAAAATTGCAGACAAATTTCGTTTTTTACAAGCTGCATTTGCCAAAGCATGTTGTTACCCAAGCCTTGCTTGATCGTAAAATCCAGCAATTTTGTATATCTCAGTATGGTCTGTATGCCAATCACCACTTCCCAATTCAGTTTGCTATGGTTTTATCATTTTTTGCAGGGAGTCTCGCTATACCCATTAGGGAAGACATCATTATTAAACAGGTGGTATTATAAGCGGTACTGCTATGTTCACTGAGGTACCGCATTCAGTATTTTCTATTCGGATTTTGAATGGAAATCCTAATTTGTTGAACCCATAGAATAAACATGAGGTCAACAAATTCAGTGGAGAACTCATTTTTTTGTCCGTAATATATTATTCCATGATGCGTGTAGAAATGTACAGAAATGGAAATTTTCAAAAGCTGAGTGCAGACGTACGATATACTTGCATCAAAGGATTGATAGCCAATCAACAATGCTTTTTTGCATCTCCCAGCTAGGGATTAAATGTTAGCAAGCCTCAAATATTTGCAATTTTTAATAGACAATTCGTATTTTCGTTATTCATAGTTAAATTCGTTATAATTTGTAATAGTTGGCAGCTATGCAGTGGATTTAGTACACATTTTACGCATTGATTTAGCATAATCCAAGATGAAACTAGACCGGCGGGCTTGTGAGTTTTCCTTCACGTAACTTTACATTTTAAAAAACATGAATCTCAGCTTTCACACTTTGGACAAATATAGTGTACCTCGTTTGTAAGGATGGGACGTTTACACGTTTAAACGAAAAACAAAAAATCCGTTCAGAAATTATCCCCAACGTTTAAACGAACCTTAAATTTTAGAAATGGGACCTTGTATTTACGCAATCTACATTCCTGTTTTATTTACAAAGAATGCAGGATCTTTGTAAATCTATTTAATTTACAAAGAAATACAAACGCCTTTAGTACTACAGTGTATACAATTGATGTTTTCAATACGCCGCTGGGACAAGATTAAATGCTTGACGCGGATGGCACCTCTCCTACGTCCTACACAAATACCGGGACTGGCGGCAGCCTTTTTGCAATTGACCTATCGCGGTCGAATCGCATCAACGCAGCTTGTGAATTATTGTCCAATCACATCAATTATAATTCCACGTGGAATGCGCAAAATCTGAGACAAACAAAAATTACCACACAAAATTCCCATAGGGTTGTCTATTAAGGGGCGTGGTTAACTCGTAAACGGCGATAGGTCAATTGTTGACTAAACGTTTAAACGTTTAAACGCTACGTGAAAGTTTGCTAAATTAAACGTAAATCCCCATCCTTACTCGTTTGTTTTTATTCACTTGACAAATTTCAATAATGAAGTTATGATTTAAACTGTAAAATACAATTACAATGTAACAGCACACTTCCACCAAATGCCCGTAGTAAATTTGAACAGATACCGTCTTGGAAGAATTAATTTGGTTTGGTGGATCAATTGTACTACTAGCCCGAAAGTCTAGTGAACATTTGTATTAAATTCAAGCCTTGGTTAGGGATGCGTACGCAGGCCATGAACTCAAGAATATACAGACACAGACTAAAAAAAACAAACGCTATAGAGAACCGGAAAAAACACACAAAACCGGAGAAAAAAAACACAAACCAAAAAAAAATCACAAACCGAAAAAAAAAAAAAAACCAGAAAAAAAAAAAAAAACCAAAGAAAACAAATCACAAATAAAGAAAAAAAAAAAACCTAAAGAAAATCACAAACCGGAAAAAAACACAAACCAAAGAAAAAAAATCACAAATTGAAAAGAAAATCACAAACCGAAAAAAACACAAACCAGAAAACAAAACGGAACAAAATCACAAACCGGAAAAAAAACACAAACCGGAAAAAAAAAACACAAACCGGATAAAAAACACACAAACCAAAGAAAAAAAATTACAAATTGAAAAAAAAAACACAAACCGAAAAAAAACACAAACCTGATAAAAAACACAAACCGAAAAAAAAATTCACAAACCAGCAAAAACAAACAAAAACAGAAAAAACTCAAACCGGAAATAAAAAAAAAAGGAAAAAACACAAACCGAAAAAAAAATCACAAACCGGAAAACAAAATTCACAAACCGGAAAAAATCACAAACCAGAAAAAAAACAAAATTGTAAAAAAAAAAACACACAAACCGGAAAAAACACACAAACACCCCCAAAAAACTCACAAACCGGGAAAAAAGTCTCATCACATGAGCCACTTACCTGCCAAAAGCACAGCTTGGTGTCCCCAAAGGCATAGGAGGCCATATACTTGCCGTCAGGCGAGAAGGAAAGAGCCGTGATGGCAGTGGTGTGACCTGAGATGACCTGCATTTGGAGAAGAAACAACAAAGCTATTTGACCATTGTGGTTACATGTGCTTCTTAACCCCTTGCGTACGGATGACGCCATATCCGGCACCAGGCCGGATGACGCAATTTTTTTGCCGTTTTAATCCATTGTTGGATTATTGTTTATGTTACGCTTGACTGCATTAACACATTGTAGCGGTTCGCTTGGCTGCCAGAAACACAACGACACCCCGACGTCTCCCGTAAAACCGTACTCAAGGGGTTAACCCCATGCATCCAGGCTGTTATTAATGGGGAGCTGGTATGCCAGGATCCAGGCTGTGCAGCCAAGCATAAACGCAAACAATAGGCACCACCCTGAATAAAGTGGTCCAATTCATCACACTTGAAGCCCATCCCCCACCAACTCCCTCATGTGAATGAAAGCTTTGTTTGAAAACGCTCCATCTACTTATTGCGCTACCATTCAAGAACAACATAATTAAAAAATAAATGTCAAACAATTCACAAGGGAAACTGACTAGGTAAATTTGAATACATTTTCAAAGTGAACAAAGAAACTGACAGGAGCGGGATTCGAACCTGCGACCTCCGGGTTACCGTACCGGCGCTCTACCAACTGAGCTATCTTGCCCTGTGTTGGCGGTCTCCCAAATTGTCAGTATCTTTGTTCGGGTGGGTGCTAGTCAGAAGTCATAAACCCAGAATGCCGTATAACCAGGGATCACACCCAATTTTACGATACAACCTAGGAAGCGACATTGTGGAGATCATTCAATGAGGATACGACTTTTTACTTATATACGTCAAACAATTCACAAGGGAAACTGACTAGGTAAATTTGAATACATTTTCAAAGTGAACAAAGAAACTGACAGGAGCGGGATTCGAACCTGCGACCTCCGGGTTACCGTACCGGCGCTCTACCAACTGAGCTATCTTGCCCTGTGTTGGCGGTCTCCCAAATTGTCAGTATCTTTGTTCGGGTGGGTGCTAGTCAGAAGTCATAAACCCAGAATGCCGTATAACCAGGGATCACACCCAATTTTACGATACAACCTAGGAAGCGACATTGTGGAGATCATTCAATGAGGATACGACTTTTTACTTATATACGTCAAACAATTCACAAGGGAAACTGACTAGGTAAATTTGAATACATTTTCAAAGTGAACAAAGAAACTGACAGGAGCGGGATTCGAACCTGCGACCTCCGGGTTACCGTACCGGCGCTCTACCAACTGAGCTATCTTGCCCTGTGTTGGCGGTCTCCCAAATTGTCAGTATCTTTGTTCGGGTGGGTGCTAGTCAGAAGTCATAAACCCAGAATGCCGTATAACCAGGGATCACACCCAATTTTACGATACAACCTAGGAAGCGACATTGTGGAGATCATTCAATGAGGATACGACTTTTTACTTATATACGTCAAACAATTCACAAGGGAAACTGACTAGGTAAATTTGAATACATTTTCAAAGTGAACAAAGAAACTGACAGGAGCGGGATTCGAACCTGCGACCTCCGGGTTACCGTACCGGCGCTCTACCAACTGAGCTATCTTGCCCTGTGTTGGCGGTCTCCCAAATTGTCAGTATCTTTGTTCGGGTGGGTGCTAGTCAGAAGTCATAAACCCAGAATGCCGTATAACCAGGGATCACACCCAATTTTACGATACAACCTAGGAAGCGACATTGTGGAGATCATTCAATGAGGATACGACTTTTTACTTATATACGTCAAACAATTCACAAGGGAAACTGACTAGGTAAATTTGAATACATTTTCAAAGTGAACAAAGAAACTGACAGGAGCGGGATTCGAACCTGCGACCTGAAAATGTATTCAAATTTACCTAGTCAGTTTCCCTTGTGAATTGTTTGACGTATATAAGTAAAAAGTCGTATCCTCATTGAATGATCTCCACAATGTCGCTTCCTAGGTTGTATCGTAAAATTGGGTGTGATCCCTGGTTATACGGCATTCTGGGTTTATGACTTCTGACTAGCACCCACCCGAACAAAGATACTGACAATTTGGGAGACCGCCAACACAGGGCAAGATAGCTCAGTTGGTAGAGCGCCGGTACGGTAACCCGGAGGTCGCAGGTTCGAATCCCGCTCCTGTCAGTTTCTTTGTTCACTTTGAAAATGTATTCAAATTTACCTAGTCAGTTTCCCTTGTGAATTGTTTGACGTATATAAGTAAAAAGTCGTATCCTCATTGAATGATCTCCACAATGTCGCTTCCTAGGTTGTATCGTAAAATTGGGTGTGATCCCTGGTTATACGGCATTCTGGGTTTATGACTTCTGACTAGCACCCACCCGAACAAAGATACTGACAATTTGGGAGACCGCCAACACAGGGCAAGATAGCTCAGTTGGTAGAGCGCCGGTACGGTAACCCGGAGGTCGCAGGTTCGAATCCCGCTCCTGTCAGTTTCTTTGTTCACTTTGAAAATGTATTCAAATTTACCTAGTCAGTTTCCCTTGTGAATTGTTTGACGTATATAAGTAAAAAGTCGTATCCTCATTGAATGATCTCCACAATGTCGCTTCCTAGGTTGTATCGTAAAATTGGGTGTGATCCCTGGTTATACGGCATTCTGGGTTTATGACTTCTGACTAGCACCCACCCGAACAAAGATACTGACAATTTGGGAGACCGCCAACACAGGGCAAGATAGCTCAGTTGGTAGAGCGCCGGTACGGTAACCCGGAGGTCGCAGGTTCGAATCCCGCTCCTGTCAGTTTCTTTGTTCACTTTGAAAATGTATTCAAATTTACCTAGTCAGTTTCCCTTGTGAATTGTTTGACGTATATAAGTAAAAAGTCGTATCCTCATTGAATGATCTCCACAATGTCGCTTCCTAGGTTGTATCGTAAAATTGGGTGTGATCCCTGGTTATACGGCATTCTGGGTTTATGACTTCTGACTAGCACCCACCCGAACAAAGATACTGACAATTTGGGAGACCGCCAACACAGGGCAAGATAGCTCAGTTGGTAGAGCGCCGGTACGGTAACCCGGAGGTCGCAGGTTCGAATCCCGCTCCTGTCAGTTTCTTTGTTCACTTTGAAAATGTATTCAAATTTACCTAGTCAGTTTCCCTTGTGAATTGTTTGACGTATATAAGTAAAAAGTCGTATCCTCATTGAATGATCTCCACAATGTCGCTTCCTAGGTTGTATCGTAAAATTGGGTGTGATCCCTGGTTATACGGCATTCTGGGTTTATGACTTCTGACTAGCACCCACCCGAACAAAGATACTGACAATTTGGGAGACCGCCAACACAGGGCAAGATAGCTCAGTTGGTAGAGCGCCGGTACGGTAACCCGGAGGTCGCAGGTTCGAATCCCGCTCCTGTCAGTTTCTTTGTTCACTTTGAAAATGTAAAAAATAAATGGATTGATAAGTGCCGCAACGTGCCTATAGACGTCAACCGGTCAGGTGGTCTTTTTCAAACTGCTGCTATGGCCGTCGTCCGTATTCAAGAGGTTAATCGAAGAACTAGAGTTCTCAACTTTTAGTCTGTATGCTCTGGCCAAAAGGCTGATCACTGTCTGAGCAGACGGACCAAAACATTGAGTTTATAGCTGTGGCTCTTTTTATTAGTACCATAATGGTCTTTTTAAAGTGGGTTACTTCAAACAATTTCTCTTGTTATTTTCTCCACTATGCCTCGAATCACATTCACAATTGACAATGAAGATGTTCTGCTTAATAAGAATTGTTTTTCTACTACAACACAGTGGCAAAAAATCATTTTCGGCGGGGGCAGAAAAATTGTCACCCCTCAGTCACCCCCCTACTGTAAATTCCGCAAACAGAGAAAACAATAGTATTATTACGAAAAATACTGTGAGCGCTCTCTCACACGCCCCTATGGAGAGATCCCATACGTATCTCTCCAAAAGGTCAAATTTTTCTGAACCAAACTGACATCCCCAAAATGACTTTTGTCAATAATTTTCAGAAAAATAGTGCATTTTCAAGGGATGGTCGTGTACGCTATTTTCAAGGGATGGTCGTATACGCTATTTTCAATTGATGGTCGTGTACGCTATTTTCAAGGGATGGTCGTGTACACTATTTTCAAGGGATGGTCGGGTACGCTATTTTCAAGGGATGGTCGGGTACGCTATTTTCAAGGGATGGTCGGGTAAGCTATTTTCAAGGGATGGTCGGGTAAGCTATTTTCAAGGGATGGTCGGGTACGCTATTTTCAAGGGATGGTCGGGTACGCTATTTTCAAGGGATGGTCGGGTACGCTATTTTCAAGGGATGGTCGGGTACGCTATTTTCAAGGGATGGTCGGGTACGCTATTTTCAAGGGATGGTCGTGTACGCTATTTTCAAGGGATGGTCGTGTACGCTATTTTCAAGGGATGGTCGTGTACGCTATTTTCAAGGGATGGTCGTGTACACTATTTTTAAGGGATGGTCGTGTACGCTATTTTCAAGGGATGGTACGCGTACGCTATTTTCAAGGGATGGTTGTGTACGCTATTTTCAAGGGATGGTCGTGTACGCTATTTTCAAGGGATGGTCGTGTATTGAAAAAAACAATCAACTGCACACCTGCGACTTCCCAGTCTTGGCGTCGTAGATAGAGATATGTCCCGTCTTAGCGCCAGCGGCAATCCTCTTGGTGCTATTGCAGTAGGTCAGCATGTTGAAGCGACAGATACTGGGGAAGATATCCATCAACCCCTTGGACTTGAGCTGGCCAGGGTCCAAGCAGTGGACTACAACATCCATCACCTAGACATTTAGTAAAATACAGCGGCAAATCATTTACAAAGGAAGGAAAGATCAAGAACTTAAGAGTTATAGCGATTGACCAGTTGCAGAAGAATAGCATGCACACAGGTTGTGAAACAATGACCGATTACTTGAACTAGAATTTGACTTTGGGATAATGCTTACATTACTGTGTGGTGTGGACACTCGGCACAGTTTTTTAGTGCTTCCACTCGGGGTATTACACAACGTATATTTGCGTTGGTATATTGGTAATGCATTGTTCATACACAAGGCTTGGCTTTGACACCCAAGCTTGGTTTAATTTTGCGTTCACACTGCCCACTCTGACTCGTATACAGAATGCAAGTTAACCCTAATAACCCCTGGGGTGCATGTAAAATCATATTCAAATTGGAGGATTTGGGACTGTTAGGGTCAGGGCTGTAGTCGAGTCCATCACAAGTCCCTGCAAGTCCCTGCAAGTCCATCACAAGCCCTCCAGTCTTAATTCCATCCACAAGCTTTTCAAATGAGCTTTGACAAAGGCATTCCTTTGTCATTGTTCATCCAGTTACTTGTGACCAGCTTTATGAAAGGACGTCTGAAAGGACGTCTGACTGGACTTCTGACTGGACTTCTGACT
The DNA here is from genome assembly GCA_037893225.1 of Hippasteria phrygiana. Taxonomy (NCBI): domain Eukaryota; kingdom Metazoa; phylum Echinodermata; class Asteroidea; order Valvatida; family Goniasteridae; genus Hippasteria; species Hippasteria phrygiana. The sequence continues at coordinate 268,661 of JAZGUH010000903.1, forward strand.
GGACTTCTGACTGGACTTCTGACTAGACTTGCGAAAGGACTTGCAGGGACTCGACTACTCTGGTTAGGGTTAACCTAAGCAAAACCAAGGAGAGCTTGTGAGAATACGGAACGTAGAGGAGCTACCTGTACTGCTTCCTGTTTTAATGAAATATTTTTAGTTTTTTACTGAGTTAAGCTGAGAAACTTTAACAAAATGGTTTTATGACACTAACAAAAGGGAATTTGAGTTTACATCTTGAAAATATTGCAAATAACAACGTAAAATTTGACCTCACTTCCAATCAGTCACATTGCTATTGAGCAAAGACAAGCTATGGAGTCTGTGGCTAGACTAGTCAGTGTCTGGTGCCAAGACTCTCACTTAAAATGCGATTGTGGAATCGGGAGACTTGCACGCTCTTTTGTTTAAAGAAAGGCAATGCTCTAAACAGGTAATAATGCACAGAGCGGATGTGAACTACACCTAGCTTTTCGACTGGAACACAGACCTCAATCATGAGATCCACGACGTCATTCTGCATCTTCTCGATCAGCAACTCCACGATGCGGAGCACCTCGGCCTTGGCCCGGCAGAGCGGGTTGCCTTGCAAGATGATGGCTGGCGTCTGGGTGTTGGAAGCCAGAGCCTGGTAGCGGGCCACCTCCTTGGCGATGGTGGTGATGAAGGTGGCCGGCCGGGCCGTGGCAATCAGCGCCAGGGCGTGGTGGGCACTGCGGCTGGAATCGGCAGCCGGGGTGATGGGCAGGCCGCTGTTAATACTGAAGGAAAATATGGTAATTCATCAAGCTCATGCAACTGATGCAAGGCAATAATGATGTTTTGGGTGATTCACAATACCAGACACAATTAATAGTTTGCCCAGGAGAGACTTTTTGCAGTGTATCATGAGAAAAGGTTGGCATGACATGTCATTTTGCACTGTAAGAAAATTAACATTCTTAGGTTTGCTGGGACTCAAGAATAAGCCAGTTCGGTATTTCAAAGGTCAAAGGTTATTCGGGATAAAATTGCTGACGTAATGTCACGCCAAATTATTACGCGAACGCCCATTCTGATTGAATTTAAACACGTACTCGTTGTGCGACCACCTTTTGCGTTCACACGCGCGCGTTAGGTCATGCAGGTCATTTGGGATAAAATGTCATTGTGCACATGCGCAGTTGAAATACCGAACTGGCTTATTGTTAAGTTGTTCAAAGTGTTGTTTTTTTCTAAAGGGTTAACCCCTTCCCACGGGCTGTTACTGACAAGATTCTGGTATGCCAAGAACAGGGCTGTGCAGCCAAGCGTAAATGCAAAGAGTTGTCCTATTCATCGCACTTGGAGCCCCCTTTCATTTGAATGAAATCTGTTTGAAAAAGCTCCATCTATTCATTACACTCCCATTCAAGAACAATATAGTTGAAGCAGGAATGGATTGAGTACGAGCAGGAATGCACCTATAGACGTCAACCGGCCAGGTGATCTTTTATAAACCGCGGCCATTGCAGTCGTCCGTATTCAAGAGGTTAGCAATTGCTTATATCTGCGAGGGTTCCTAATTCTTTCCAACACTGTAAACTGAAATATCTTCCACCCCGGGTGATGCCGGCTTGAAACCAGCCAGGGACACTATGTGGATTGGGTTGTCAGTCACTGCTTGACAGAGTTGTAATAAGTCAATCACAAGTCAATCACAAGTCAATCACAAGTCAATCACAAGTCAATCACAAGTCAATCACAAGTCAATCACAAGTCAATCACAAGTCACTTCACAAGTCACTTCACAAGTCACTTCACAATTCTGGTCTCAAGCCATGTAACAAGCTATTCGAACACACTATATAACAAAAGCATTCCTTTGTCATTGTTCATCCCGTGTAGCTTGTGATCTGACTTTTTGATTGACTTGGTTACAACTTTGCTGCTTGATCATGTGGCTTTCCCCAAAAGAAAATAATTTTGAGTTTTCCTCCCGCACCTGCAACGGACATTTTCTTTTTTCCCTTCTCGACAGGTTCTGGCTCGTATGATGATTAAATTCAGAAAATCCAGATTACATAAGTAAAAACAAAATTAAGCACGTACCTTGAAGCAAATTTATTGGGGTCACTGCAAAGCTCCAGGAGTCCAAGGAAGACGGCGGACACATCGATGAACGGTTCCCAGACGGTGAAACCTCTGCCTAGAAGGTCGATGGCTGCACGGCGAATCGGGGTGTGGGCCGGGAGTTTGGGCTTAGGCGGTTCCAAAAGGAGATATGCCAGTGCTTGGGCTGGTCCAAAAAAAACCAAACAAACAAACTAGACAGTAAGGCTGTTAATTTTCGATTATTCAAAACTGGGTTTGACCGAATATTCGATGCACGCCGATCAAGTTTTTCACGCGTTAGCTGCAACTACATGCCGTGCCAGTAAAACGTTGCACGCAAAGCATGCCGTTATTTTACGTGCGGCGATCGATATTATGGACTGCCCGATCGACATTTGTTTTTGCATGTGCCTGTTGTATCAAGATCATTACGGGTACGTATAACGTTCTGATAAGAAACCAAACTCTAGCGTGTGTTCTTGTAGTAATTATTTTATAAGTGTTAAGGGTTTTACGGACAGGAACAATAAACCTCTGTCCACAAAAAGTTACCGTCGACAAAAATGCGGCATTTGAAATGCTAGGCGTCGTAACTTTACTATTAAAATAGCATCAGAGTCATATCTGCATGTGCACCTATTTTTTTCTTCAAATATTCGACCCGGCAAAAAGTATTCGAATATTCAGTTGACGATCGAATATTTGGTATATGAGGGACAGCCCTCTAGACAGGTTATAATTTGTGAAGTGCATTTTTGGCTGCGAAAATTTGTTCCTATGGTGATAAACTGCTCTGAATTACAGAAAATAAATATGTAATAGAAATGGCATCATGCCTTTTTAAAGAAAAAAGGAAGGATACGGCCCTCTTTTAAACTTCTATTGTAAGATCCACTGATCTTTACATAAACTGGATAGTGCATCAGCTGTACGCGTTGCAGCCGGCGTCCACCAACTCTCCCTATACAATAGATTTGCCAACCTTGTCCCCAGGGTCTTCTTTCATACTCGTTCGCAATAGTACGGTGCATAATAGTACAATTGGAGTGATAATATGGCGGCTAGTGACTTCAGTTGCTTATACAGCGGGCAATGGCCAATGAGCTACACAGAGAGCAAGGGTAAGATGCTTTTTTTCTAAGATGGCTTCTACTGTTGAGTCCAACAAATCAATTCAAAACAAGCAACGAGCCAACTGGGAGGAATTTCCTCGCTTCTTTTTGCATTATTTTGGAATTTTTGAAGGAGACAACAAAAAGCCAAGCAGCATCTAAAATGAAGCAGTCATGGATGTTTTGGTCATTTCCCTGGTGCCTCGCAATCCCTGGTTTCCCACAACCAACCTGTATGTCTGGCCAGTGAGTAGTCGTTCATACCGAACCCCTGCTGGACCTGACGGGCAGAGGGGCTTCCTAGGAGGCGGGAAGGCTGGATCTCCGCCCCAAACTCTGCCCCAATCACACCTAGCATGACGATCGCCGTGGCCTGCTTGCGACGTGACTCGAAGGATGTCGAAACTTTCTTGGTCGGTGAATCACCTGGTATATTGGAGCAAATTTTTCACTGAAAATGTTTAGACTGACCCTAGTGACCAGCCGGTAGGCTGACAAGTGTACATTTTTAATTGGAATATTAAAAATTTGTAACTTTTAAGAGTAAATTCGTATTTCCGAATTTAATTCATGAATTCATAATTAATTAATTTTCATAATAGACGGCAGCTATGAAAATGCTATGTCTCAAATCACAGCAGTCAATAATTGTGACCCAACTCAACAGAATTACCCAACCCAACAAAATACCTTTGACCTTTAATACAATAAGGAATTGTCAACGTTTTTCTCTGACACGATGTCCATATTTATCAAGAAGACACCAAAATAAGGATTTAAGAAAAATCTATCTAATGCATACGTAAAACTGATCAGTGAAAAAAATGTCCGAAACATTTTTTGGGTGGAATCCACTCATAATTGTTATGTTTTGTGACACCAAGTTTTACTAATGTGACGAATCAGAGACCCCCACCCGACAGTATCTCCTCCTCGTGTTCCTCGCTCTCGCTACTCCCCGTCTCCGACAGCGAGGACATGGAGCTGGCTTGGCTCTGACTGCCCAGCAAACTCATCGCCGAGTCCACGTAGTTTGGCAGGTGGTGGGCCCAGGTGTGGATCACCTCCTCCCGACCATCGGCGCCGATACGACGCAGCTCAGCCAATAGCAGAGCTTGGGCAGCGGCACGAACCTACAGAGTATGGACGAGAGATAAGACTTCTCTGATTTCGATGCTACACCAAGGTGAATGGAGACAATGTCAGACATTCATTTGAACCTGCAATGGTAACATTTTTCTTTCTGGTATATTCATAGTTGAAGCTAGTTTTTATACTTCATGTGTGAAGCAAATTAGTCAACCTTTTGAATACAGACGACGGCCATAGCCACGGTTTGAAAAAGACCACCAGGTAAGTTGCCATTTATATGCGCTTTCCTGCATGTACTCAATCCATTCGTTTCAACTATATTGTTCTTAAATTGGAATGTAATGAATTTATTGAATTTAATTTTCAAATAACCTTTTCATTCACACACAAGGGGGCTCCAAGTACAATGAATAGGACCACTCAATTGTTTGCCAGGATTCTACTGACACTTAACCCCTTGAGACCGGCAGTTATTGATCGGGTGGTGGTATGCCAAGAATGGGTTGTGCAGCCAAGCGTAACAAAAACAATAGGCCCCAAACTGAATAGAGTGGTTCTATTTATCGCACTTGGAGCCAGCCTTTCGTGTGATTGAAAGCTTTGTTTGAAAAAGCTCCAGTTATTCATTACACTCCCATTCAAGAACAATATAGTTGAAACATAAATGTGGTCTTTTTCAAACCATGACCATGACTATGGCTGTCGTCTGTTAAGCAAATTCATTCCATGAGTAATCCCATAAAGTGCAGCACAAACTGTATTTTGTGGTATCTGAGCAATTCAGTTAAGCACAATGTCGCTAAGGCCGAGTTGAACATTATAAAATGAAAACGTACACAATTTGAATTTTCAAAAACAAATTCTGGCAAAGTAAAGCTAATAATTTTGCTCTGGACTGTTTGGAAAGAGTTGGCATTTTCCCAAGACATATTAAGTGGCTAAGGTCAGTTCTTTATGCAAGTGGATCTTACCTCTAGGCATCTGTCCTGCCATCTCCTAGCCAACATCTCTAGATGGGGTGGTTTGTAGCGAGTACTTCCCAATAGGTCAGGCAGCAAGACGCAATGCAACGCGGCCAGCAGACTCCATCCTGTTCACAGATTAATCAACACAATTGATGAACTGGTCCCAGGCGCAGCCTTGAAAGTGCAGTTTGCAAATTCTACATCGATTCCAGCTGAGACACTACCGGAATCGATGAGGATTTACGATTTACTGACAGATTCTAAAGGCTGCAAAACAAGCGTAATGCTGAAATGAATGAATAATGGTTTCACCTTGTTTAATCATGGCTTGTTCTGGCGTCAGGTCGGCAAGATTGTCAAAGGGGTCACTGTTACCCTTGTCACCCTCAGTACCAGAAGCAGACCTGGAGTTTATTGAGAGAAGCAAACAATTGTGTCAGTACAAAATGTATCAACTTTTTTAGAAACTTCAGATTTTTGACAAAACTCTTCCCCATTTCGGAGGAGCTGGAAGGGTAAAATGTCTATTTTAGTCTTAACTCCATAGTTTGTTCAAACATAGATATAATTTCCGGAATATAGGCCGCGCGTGGTATAAGCCGCAGCAAGCAAAAATCTGCAAATTAAGATTTAAAGTTGGCGTATTAACCGCACCGGCGTATTAGCCGCGGCGCTGACGACGTCCAACCACAAAAGTCGTGCTGCTTGCTGAAGCGCTAGTATGTAAAAATAGTGTAAGCAGCGCGCGAACGAGTGTCACTAGGTTCCGTGCACAACTACCCCCTCATCTCAGCGGAAAGAAAAGGCGAGTTGGGGGATCAATATCGACGCCGTCTTACCCGACTTCAATTTAAGTGTCTGGTTCCCGTGATGATATTCTTATTGAAAACGCAATTATCGAGAGTCGGCAAACAGACAAAGCAATCCCACTGGTATACGAGTATCAAATGAATGAGGAGCGCGGTGCGTAATACCAGCGACGTACTGCCCATGGAAGTGCGGTTGCTATTTGGACAGCGCCCTCATTCGACGTGCACGGAGCCCAATAAACTTTCATAAGTCCTCGAAATTACCAATTTTGGCGGGCTGGATGAGTGTCCTGGCTGTGGGCCGCGCGGCATGTTCTTGTTCTTTTTTTTGGACGGGGCGCGGGGGGGATAAAAAGGAAAATGACAACTTTAACCACTAATCTGAGCTCAACAGTCACCAATTGACCAGTGAAATAATAAACAACATGGATTACACAACGATAAAACAGACAAAAACGAACAGACGCACCACACAATTTGTGAGGTGTGAACGGTACTTACGGTACATTTGCAAGTCTATTCGGTCCCTCTGGACTGGCGAAACTTTTAGACATGTCTAAGGTGCCAAGAAACAATGAAAACTGAGCTTACGGCTTGCGTATTTCTTATTTTAACCACTAGAAATTAAAGAGTAAGGAATGCGTAGCACTGTTCAATACGTTGCTTTAATATCTTCAGCACACCCATCGATCAATAATATTAATAAAAATGTATTCATCTTAATAATAACATTGAGTTTGTCGCGGTTTTTCTTTTGCTAGTCAATTTTATCACATTGCTAATCAAATGACAATATGATTAGCATAATTTGCTAATCATTTTTTTTCTTATTTCCATCACTGCCTGAACTTGTTGTCATGGAGGAAACACGGCCCGTGCCGGGCATACCGCGCAACGGCATGAGTGGTTTCACCGTGCGTTGCCGCCATCTTCACCAGCCACGTTGCGTTCACGCCCCGCACGGGCCATTCGGAGAAATCACGGTGCGCTATATCGCTGGCGGAAAATAGCGTCATTGTCGATCTCCTTTTCTAAGTCACACAGTAAAAATGAGTTTGGTTCCGTGGGGCAAAAATGAGTTTTATCATGATTCATGTCATTCTTGCACTAATAATAGCCGACTTGTCGAGTTCAATTTGTCTGGAACGTTTTAATTTATTAAGCGATGCGAGGCATAATTTTCGAATAAATCGCAAACAGAAAGCGCTTCGGTTTTCACGTGTCCGAGTCATCAATGCATGTACATCGCATCGCGCAGCACACATGCACGATCGTTTGCACGAGGGAGTTCGTTGTGTTAAGTTAAACAGGCAACGCTACTCCCTCTGGACCATCGCTAAACCGCACACATGGCTTAGCCGGCTTTGGGGGGTTCAGGTTACTGTAGTAAGAGCTACCTGGCTAAAGCTAGCCGCGGATTCGGCCGCGGATTCAGAGCTTGTTTTTAGGCTGTGATTGGTTCCTGCCCCAGTGAGAAAGAAGAAAAATAATGCACGGACGGGAACCAGTCTGCTTGGGGAATCGAGGTTTTGTGAAGGTTTTTACATGTGGCGCACGGGCCGTGCTAGCTGGCGCGATCGCTCATCACGCGCACGGGCAATTACCAACGCGATCGAAAAGCGCCGTTTTGTATAGGATCCAGCAACGGTTTAGTACTGAAAAATTGAGGGCTTGGTTCGGCAAGAAGGGCACAATGGCTAAAGTATTAATGGGGCACAGCACAACTGGCCGTGAATAGTGCATTTTTACAAGGGGCATCACGGCAACTAAATGGGCATCGACGGCACTGGCCGCCGTGAATTTCGAACCCTGTGTGACTGATTTTATTCTTCAAATGTTGCCGTATAAGCCGCCCGGAGTATAAGCCGCATGGACATTTTTCAGCGTGAGAATCAACGTATAAGCCGCGGCCTATATTCCGGAAATTACGGTACATTTCAATCAGACTTCTGACTTACTTTTTAGGCTTGCCCTTGCGGAAATGAGATAGAATCAAGAAGCTAGCGTTGTTCATGCTCATCAGTGTGTTGGCCACAGAGATGACCGACAGCAGATGTTGGGTGGTGACAGCTCGGGACAACTCCCAGTGACCAAGGTACTGCTGGTTCTCAAGCAGTGACCCCAGCTGACTGTCCAAGATCTCCTTCTGCTCTCTCTTCTTTAGCTCCAGGGCTTCCTTGGCTGTAATGGAGCTTGGGTCTGGGGATAGTCGCGATGGGGATGGGGACTTGGAGGGATTGCGATGCCAGCCAGGGAGCATCAGGGACATGTATCCTCCATGGGAGAGCAGACCGAAGGAGACAGGGGAGTGGGGCTTGAGGAGGCCCAGCTTGGTCAGGCAGATGTCATCCAGTGTGCTGTCCAGCCCCCAGGCATGCAGGCAGGACATAAAGAGCTGGGCGATGTCCAACGTCAGGTGACTCTGGTCCAGGGTCAGGTTCTTGGATGTCTTGTGGGTAGGGACGTTCTTGTGTCTTACTCCCGAGGCGGGTGGCCGCAGGGGATGCAGCATCCTGTCATCGTCTTCGTCGTCACTATCCTTCATCTGCTTCTCGATCTGCTTGGTCAGGAAGCCTGCGACCCGCTGGGATAGTTTCGGCGAGTGGGACTCGGGATGCTGGGATGCTGCCTGCTTCCCTGCTTCAGGCTGGTTCTTGGTGACGATGCCGGGAATGAGGTTTTCATCCGTTAGGAGATGCACTACCAGGACCTCCGTGTCAAAGAACAGCACATGGAAGTCAAAGTCCTTGCTGTTGGAGCGCATGGCCTGGATGGAGAGGGCGTAGGAGGGGTTCTTGGGGACGGGGATGATGGCCGAGGGGGTGCTGAGGTAGGACCCCTGGTAGGTGGCAAGGAGGTGGCGGTGGGCGGCATTCTTGATTGCAGTCAGGCTACGGCGGCGGAATGCCTGGGCAATGCTTTGGGCTGGTGTCAGCATGGTTTCCACGTTCTGTCCGACGTGGTTACAAGCTTCTAAGATGTCTTCGGCTGTCACACCCTGGGCTATACGGTCCAAGTGACCTTTAGAATATAAAAGATGACAGAAATGAAGATAGAACACAAAATGCAGAAGCATCCTGCTCCCTCTTTTATGTACATACAAGGGGTTATGACTTAACGTGTATTACACATCCATCATCATCATCATCAGGCCATTTTCCCCAAACGATCAGACCATATGTTAAAAACATATCATCAGGCCAAATAATTATCCCTGAACATCAGGCCACCCATTATCCCTTATCAACAGGCCATATTATTATCCCTGATTATCAGGCAATATCATTACCCCTGAACATTAGGCAATGTATTTGTCCATTATTACTGGGCAACATTATTACCCCTGATCAACACACCGTACCATTATCTCTGATCGGTAGGCCATCAGTATTAAGCACCATAGGCCATTAAAACTATGACATCAGCAGGGTATGCTATTACCCCTTCATTAGCAGGGCCAATATGATGTCGCCGGATAAGGCCAAGAAATTGTTGTGTTGGGTCGCGTCTTTTTATTTAATAATTTTTTTATTTTTATTTCTATTTTTAAAGGAATTTTCAAAATCTCACCTTTTCCCGCACAAAACGAACAAGTTTTATTAAAATCATTGTCTTTAAATACAGCTACGACAACACAATGGTGCATTTCGCCATCTCACTTTTAAATGAGCTTACTTTTTGCCTCCCGACTTCTGAGTTACACAACATGTAGTATTGTTTTGTTTTCACCAAGATTAAAAGAAAAAAATAAAATAATAATCGACCGACCGACCCTCCTTCCCGATTTTTCCCATTTAAGTATTTTTTTGGGCATAATTGGGTGATAATTTCTTCTGGAATCATTACACCATCTAGTGGAGTCCACACAGCCAAGCTGCAAGCTTCCCTCACGGGTCCCCATTTGTTCCGTTACAGATTTTTGTGCAAAGTGTCTTGCTCAAGGACAAGAGAACAAACGATGCCAGGACATACCCGTTTCCATTTGCCAGACAAAGACGCTTCCGTCCTCGCACCCAACCACCAGAAAGTCCTCGGTGGGTCGCCACTTGATGGTCTTGATAGGAAAAAGGTGACGGCTTGCCAGCAGGATGCACTTGCGATCTCGTAGGCTTAGCAGTGCCACTGAGTGGTCGCTGGCAACCGTGCAGATACATGCCAATACTCTCGCCTGAAACAAATGTTGTTAAAGCAAATTTTCAAGTACATTCAAACGGAATTTTTGTTGCCGAGGATAATGGGAATAAATATATAAAGCTTTTTCAAACAAAGCTTTCATTCACACGAAAGGGGGGGCTTCGAGTGCGATGAATAGGACCACTCTATTCAGTGTGGTGCCTATTGTTTGTATTGATGCTTGGCTGCAAGTGAGAATCCTGGCATACCAGCACCCAGATGCAAGGGGTTGAAAAAATAAGTACCCAACACAGATCCATTCAAAGTAGAAACAATCACGTTTGAAAATGCAGAAACACCAAATAACAGAACATTAACCCCTTGCGTACGGATAATGCCAAATGGCGCAAACAAATATTGCCACCAGGCCGGATGACGTCTATACACGCCATTTTCAATCCATTGTTGGATGATTGTGTTCATTATGCTTGGCTGCACAAGCCTCTTGTGTCCGTTTCGCTTGGATGCAAAGCCGACATGGCACCCCGGCGCCTTGCTATGAAAACCGTACTCAAGGGGTTAAAGGGCAGTTTCAAGTTATATCGACTGTGCAGCCGAGCGTAAACGTGAACAATGGGCAGCACACTGAATAGAGTGGTCCTATTCATCGCACTTTCGTGGGAATGGAAGCTTTGTTTGAAAAATCCCCATCTAATCATTACACTGCCATTAAGGATCAATAGTATACAAATAATTAATGTTTATGAGTGCGATGGTAAGAATAATTTCATGAGTTGACAGATTTAATGTTCCATTCCACGAGGCGAAGCCGAGTGTAATGGGACGTTCCATCTGTTACCGAATGAAATTATTCTTACCATTGCACGAATGTTAAACATTCATTATTTGTTTTATACAATGCCTGAATAAATCCGACAGATTGCATGCATGGATTTCTTGGTGTACAACGTGCCGTTTACCTTCTCAGTCCCGCATAAAACCGCGACAAAAAGTGGTCCAGTTCCGAATCAGTTAAAGCTTTAATTGTTGTTTCTGCGTGTCTTGCAAATTCCTCTAATCGTTTGACTGTATAATTAAATTTGTCTCTTTGTGTTAGCAGCGTCAGCATCGCCTACGAGTTCTAATATTTCGTCGTCTGTTAGGAAAACAAACCGCGGTTCGGAAACACCATCCGCCATTTTGTGTGAATGACAGCCTAGACTGGTTCCCGGTCCCCATATGTATAAAATATTTATTTGAAGTCCGAAGGACAACGGAGGGACCGGGAACCAGTCCAATAACAGCCGTGTTGTGGCAGCGGGGAAGTTCTATCAAACGCGTATACCGTTTGATAGAACCATGTGATTGAACTCTTTTTGGTGGTGCGGGTTCGCGTCGTGCGATGGGACGAACAATTCAATGCACGTGATCGACGATCCACCAATCGGATGGCTGGGATTTATTCAGGTGTTGTATAATAGCTAATCAAAATACATGATTAAGATTTCCTTCGGTTCAGGGCTGACGCTCTGAATCTAGATGTGCAACCATTTCTTGAAAACTAGATATCTGACATACATTGCAGTTTTCCGGTGGTATGACCATGCGGCTGATCTCTCCGCCGTGCAGGCAGAACGTATGCAGCAGGTTACCAGAGAAGATATCCCACAGACAGATGGAGAAGTCCACACCCCCGGACACCAAGAAGGTCGAGTTATAGCGAGCGTTCTCCTGGTGGGGGTACAGGAGGCAGGTCACCTTGTCCTGATGGCCTCGTAGGTTGCGGTGGGGAGGCCAACCTGACGGCAAGAGAAGTATTGAACACCTGATTAAATCTTTTTAAAATTTGTACTGGACCGGTCGGCCAAGTCCAGTAATGGCAGACTTTTGAGTCGCTGGCGGTAGCAGACATATCGGTCTTTTTCCATTGTTTCTCACCGGTCGTGTGCATGCTCAGAACAATGCGCGCATACTCCGAGCTACACATGCTTGCTCATAGCTAGCAAAAAATGACTGGTATTCCTGCTGCTGCCACCAGCGTCTCAAAACTCTCTGCGTTTTTTTAAATTTTCAACATTTTCAAATTCTGCTAAATTCCACACGTTTCAGAGAGTCAAGTCACAATTTGTGAAATTATCCATTAAAAACAAACTTCCAAACTGAAAAAAAAAAGGAAAGTCTTGACAAAATGTTATATCAAATTACGCTATAGCTTCACTTACTATACATACCTCTTCTGGCTGTGTGTGGTCCTTCCAGGAGCTGTACAATGGCTGTCTGAATGGCAGGAACGATAACAATGCTGCCATCTTTGCGTCCACAGACGAGCCAGCCCTGGTCAGGTAGGTAGATACTTGCCGTGACCGGTAGCGGTTCGGACATTTTGTCCCCTTGTGAAATGCTCTGAGGACCAAGTGAATTCAGTCAGATTCGAGATTAGATAAGAACCTAGGCAGCGACATTGTGGGGATCGGTCAATGAGGATACGACTTATTAACTTACAATATCGTCAAACAAACCACAAGGGAAACTGACTAGGGGAGAGTGCCAACATAGGGCAAGATAGCTCAGTTGGTAGATCACCGGTACGTTATTCCGGAGGTCGCACATTCAAATCCAGCTCCTGCCAGTTTTCTTTGTTCACTTTAAATTGATTTTCATTATCATAACTCAGGCATGCAACTCTTCAATTTCCAAAATTGCAGAAAATAAAATGCGAGCGCGTAGCGCTAGCGTGAAGCTCTTACGACGTTGTGCATACATGTACATGTAGGTATAGTGTCCGTATCCCGATGTATTGTATTGTATTCATTGACGCGAGAAAAAAATGCGGAGCCAGACTATCAGTCTATAGTTGATTGAGGTCGCTATAGCGACTAGTTCATACAACGGCATGACTATACATGTACGCGACAGAATGTGTACGGAGTCTGTGTCCTGCACATTTCTATGTAATGTATGTTTACAAAATACGGAGCCAGACGATGTGCGCTAGCAATATTGGTCATGTTGGTGGACGATTCCGCGGTCGGCACGGTGGGAAACGAGTTGAAGCGCGGATTTTGTCATGGTTGGATTTTTTTTAAACGCGGAAATCCGCGGATCCGCGGAAAACTTGCATGCCTGATAACTACACTAGGTGGTCCAATATGGATCGGCGATGTCAGATGGCAAAGGTCTATAGCAAAACCAGACATGCACTCACCAGTTGGTCAATGATGCCAGCTGGTCTTGGTGAGCAGTACTTCCACAAGTCAGTCAGACTGTTACTGGCTGAGGGTGGCATCACTATCAAGAAACACATATACATCAGGATAAAATGAAATAAAAAATCATCGGTCTTCTCAGGTTTCTAACTGGTATGCTGGGGTATTATGTACCAAACTGAAACCCAACGTCCAAGCTGAGTCCAAGGCTAAACCAGTAAAAAGTAGACTCCACGTCCATTTGAGTCCAAAATTAATAATAAAAAATGAAGAAGTTGGGCCTGACAACGAGCTGACTTAAGAAATGTGAACAAAAGTTGCAGATTTTGCTGATGCTCATTATCCTCTTGATTAGGGATGATGGCCATGGTCACAGTTTAAAAATGACCAGCTGGCCGGTTGTTGTCTATATGCGTACTCAATCCATTACTCTTGGCTGTACAAGCCCGTATTGGCATACCAGCACCCCATCAATAACAGGCAAACAGAAGGGGTTAACCCAAAAGATCCCAAATCTGCCAAAATCCAACACCCATGTGTACAGCCTTGGCACCATTACATGGAGCTATGATGCCCCAATTTGTCCAAGTCCAAAGAATGTGCCATAGGTATACTGCACAGTGTTGGATTTTGACTGACAGGTTGAGGACACTTCCTAGTAAAAGTGCCACAGAGGTTAGGGTTAAAATTTAAAAACTGCACAATGCTATTCTGATTGCCGCACCTCTGGCACACCTTTACTCATCAGGGAATACTGAAAGCTATGGGAGAAAAAGCACTGGGAAAGATATTTTTGTGACTTTTATGAACTTTTTTAGGTTGAAAAAAGGTATACCGGTCCTCATCCATGGCAGTTAGGACATTTTAAACATTATGCAGTTGCGCCATGTTTCGTAAATGAGTTTAAAAAATATTTACAATTGTACATTTAGATTTATGCGACATTTGTACTGCGTACATGTAAGACATGGTGTAAGTTTCTCACTGTTTTGTGAAATTGTCAGCTGGTCATTCACAGCATGTTCCAACGAGTTCGGTCAGCTTGGATTGCAGTGTTTCTTTCTTCACCTTTGACCTCTGGTGACCCTGGTTCGATTCCCATCCAGGTGCACTATGTGGATTGGGTTTTCACTCTCTACTCAATAAGCCAGTTCGGTATTTCAACTGCGCATGTGCACAATGGCATTTTATCTCGATTGACCCGCGTGACCTAACGCGCGCGTGTAAACACAAAAGGTGGTCGCACAACGTGCACGTGTTAAATTCAATCAGAACGGGTGTTCGTGTAACATGGCGTGACATTACTTCACAATTTTATCCCAAATAACCTTTGACCTTTGAGATACCGAACTGGCTTATTCTCTGGGTATTCCCCCCAAAATAATTGTTCTCTGAAGTTTTCCTCCACATACTAAAACTGACAATTCCTTTCTTGTCTTCTCTCATTCAACAGCCGGGACCTGAAGCAGTCTAAGCATGCTCAATAATAAAGAAATAAACAAGTAAATATGATCGTTTACCTGGCAGAGTATCAAACTCTTCTTGCTTCAAGTAGCTGAGCTCCTTGTCTGATATCTCGGGCATTCGCCACACCGTCACGCAGCCCTCCGAGTCCCCACGGACAAAAAGCTTATAGAACGGGCCACGACGGCCATAGAAAAATGTCATTGCTGGTGCACAGGACAGCGGCTAAAAAAAAAGGAGATAATTTCACTCAAGTCAAAGGAGTAAATAAATCTTGTTCTTGTTTCTAAATGCTGTCTTAAAGTGCCATGGCCTTGTGGTCTATATACACTCGACTTAAAACGTTTTTGATACTACAGGGTTTGTGGGTTTGAGTTCACTGAGCAGGATCACGGTGCCTATGTCCTTGAGCAAGACACTTTGCCACAAATTACTTCTTTCAACCCTGGACTATTAAATGGGTACCTGTGAGGGCAGTGGTAGTTATCTGTTGCAGCTGAAGCTGTATATGCCCGAAGGAGCCGAACAAGTTTCAGGAATGAATAGGCCTGATGAGCAGGGGTAATAATGTAGCACTTTGAGCATCATGATGGATATGTGCATTTTATTAATACACACATTACTATTATTAACCTTGCTTTTGATTTTTACATGACCAGTTTACTACAAAACACAGTAAACACCTGACTCCTTCATGATAACTGTACTAGGTTGTTAGAGATGTTTTGCATACATACGGATATGGATACAGATTGGATTGCTGGAATAACTCAGAAATTTTAATCTACCATCAACAACAATATGGCGGGAAATTTTTGTTGCTTCAGTCAACACATCTATTTATGTGTAGAGCAGCTGTTATCCATTGTTAACTTGTACGCCAACATGTGTACTAAGGATACACACCACACACATATTGATGGTAATGATATACACATTGCTATCAGTAACTGTGCAGACCTCTGTGTTGTCAGTGCACTGATCCTGATATGCAAGACTTGCAGCTTGACCTCTTGAATAGGGACGATGGTCATAGCCGCGGTTTGAAAAAGACCACCTGGCCAGTTTATATCTATAGGCACATTCCTGCGCATACTCAATCCATTCATGCTTCAACTATATCATTCTTGAATGGGGGTGTAATGAATAGATGAACACAGTTTTCATTAACACGAAGGGGGCTCCAAGTGCGATGAATAGGACTCTTTTTCAGTGTGGTGCCTATTGTTTGTGTTTACGCTTGGCTGCACAGCCCGTTCTTGGCATACAAGCACCCCATCAATAACAGCCGGACGTATGGGGTTAAAGAATGTGTCATCCTTGCAACACTTTGCAACTCTCTTCTCAGAATCCAATACACACATGACTTGACTCATGACAATCCCTCAGACAACTCCGACAGAAATTTAAGCAGCAACATTTTTCTGTCTTGTTTTCTATCACTCTTCATTGGATAATAGTTGATGTAATTGTGTATTGTTTCACTAATGGTAATCTCAAGGATCGCTAACGTGATTCTGCCTCATGTTTTGACTACAACAGTTAAACGCCGCCTCACCTTAAGGTCGTTAGCCTCCAGGATGCAATAGAGAAAAGGATGGGATGTGACCTGCAATCCCCGGCCCACATTGCTACGGAAGTCATCGCTATCTGGAATGCAACTGAAATTTATGCAAAGAAAATCTGACGTTGGTAGAGAGTGCTGGATACTGTTACTAGCCCAATGTACCGGTGCTAGTAAGAACTGCTGCAGGCTATTTAACTTTCTTCTTAAATTGCCGGATGGCATTCTACCTGTATGAAGCTCTGAAATATATACAGTACAACTCGGCTATAACAAACACTGATATACCGAGCATTTGGCTATAATGAAAATCCTCTTTGGCTCCCAAATTGATGTATTCAATACATACCATTACTCACTATAACGAACACCGCTATACTGAACATTTGGCTGTGACGAACATCCTCTTTGGCTCCCAAATTGATGTATTCAATACATACCATTACTCACTATAACGAACACCGCTATACTGAACATTTGGCTGTGACGAACATCCTCTTTGGCTCCCAAATTGATGTATTCAATACATACCATTACTCACTATAACGAACACCGCTATACTGAACATTTGGCTATACTAACATCATCTTTGGCTCCCAAATTGATGTATTCAATACATGCCATTATTCACTATAACGAACGACCACTATAGTGAACATTTTTTGTGGATCCTGTGATGTTCGTTATAGTGGCGTTCTACTGTATTTTCAAAAGTGTAAAACACTAAGGTCCTCGGGACAGGTAAGACTTCACGTGGGCTTGTGAAAAAAGATGTGAACTTGCTTTCAACGATACTAGTCTCCGGCTGGGTTGTACTTCACAACAAAATTACCGGTGACGTCATAAAAATGTTAGAGCGCCCTCTAGCGGCAGGTTGAAAAATGTTTAAAATGAATAATCAGTCGATGTATGTGGCGAAGTTTGCTGAAATCTCAGTAATCTGGTGTATGGGTCATAATACTGCAATGGTCTTGGAAACAAACATGTGTCCGTGAAACTTTGTTCTTGCCATCAAACCGAACATGGCTCAACACCATGTGTTTGTAATAAACTCTAGTTTAAATTTATATGTGTGTCAATGAATATTGATTGAAGATAAACAAATTAAAAAATAATCTCTGAAAACCGGTAAATTTGGGGTCCAAATTTGGTGTCCCTGTTTCATCTGACATGTATAAGATTTAGCATTTTCAGGACACATTCTTTAATGTCTTCTATCTCCAAGAGTGATTACGTAAAGCAAAGCACCTGCCAATCAAGTAAAAAATACTGTGAAGTCAATAGAGTACCGAAGTGATGACATCATTGCAATGTTTGGAGCCAGAATACTTTCAAAAAAATTGTGTCAATGTGTTTGCATGACTGGCTGTTAACAAAGGAACAGTCAAAATCTCCATTTGTTTGGAGCCAGTAATCGTGCCAACTGACGTCAGACTTCGGTACTCTATTTTAATGATACTTGATGGGAAATTAGGGACAACAAAAATGCCACAAACTTACAGAATGACCCATATACTAAAAATTACTACAAGCATTGTACACAAATATGCCAGAGTACTGCATACTACAGTTTACTACTAATAGTATTTTGTAGATTTATGTGAGGTATAGGGTTACTGAATACTCCGACAGACTTACCTCGTTGGTAGTTGATAGAGGTACCCTTTTCCCTGACTGTTCCATATGACCACCCTGTCCGCGCTGATGAAGTCCCCTCCACACCAATGATAACCCTTCTCGCAGTCCTCCGAACACAGCTGGGAAAAATCACCGGCGTCGTATATCTGCAAAGAGATTTTTCAAAGATACAGAATCCAATTTTATAGCGCTGCTAAAAGCACAAAGATTTGCTAAGAGAATGTTTTTGTTCAGCACTAAAAGGTTACCAGCCAAAACATCGCAACATGCATACATGTACACGTATATGTGACTGATTCTTTGCCAATATTTTTCAATATTGTTTTTCAATATTGTTTTTCAATATTGTTTTTCAATATGTTTTTCAATATGTTCTAAGCAGCTATGGGCCGATTCTTGCAGTGAGGAGCGGTTAAATGCTGCAAAATTGGCAGTCCTTTCATTGCTACAACCCTTTTTATACAGTTTTAGGTCAATTTTGTTTTTCTTTAGGAATTCAATGTTTGTATGAACAGTCTAATAAAAAGAAAATCAATATAATTATTTTTGGTAATTACTATTATTATTTCTGGTACTGAAACCAAGGATTCCTCAAAAGCGCATATCGCATTGTAGCTTAACAAGCCTGAAGAAACCTCTGAAGAGAAAACGAATGAATGTTCGGTTTTAGGAGTGAGAGGAAAACCCCAGAATGATATTCTGGGGGAACTCATGGAATATCAGGCAGCGACCGAAAAGCCAATCCGCATATCAGCCCTGGGTGGGATTCGAACCCAGGTCACAGTGGTGGAAGGCTAGGAAAATACCATTAGGCCAACCAGACTCCCCTTTCAAACTACAGTATACAAATAATGAATGTTTATGAGTGCGATGGTAAGAATAATTTCATGAGGTGACAGATTGAATGTTCCATTCCATGAGGCGAAGCCGAGTGGAATGGGACATTCCATCTGTCACCGAATGAAATTATTCTTACCATTGCACGAATGTAAAACATTCATTATTTGTTTTATACAATGCCTGAATAAATCCGACAGATTGCATGTATGGATTTCTTGGTGTAACGTTACAACGTGCAGTTTACCTTCTCAGTCCCGCATAAAACCGCGACAAAAAATTTTCCAGTTCCGAATAAGTTAAAGCTTCAATTGTTGTTCCTGCGTGTCTTGCAAATTCATCTAATCGTTTCACTGCATATTTGATTTGTCTCTTTGTATTTGGAGCGTCAGCATCGCCTACGAGTTCCAATATTTCGTCGTCTGTTAGGAGAACAAACCGCGCAGTTCGGGAAACTCGGCCGCCATGTTGTGTGAATGACAGCCCTGTTGTAGCGCCACCATAGTGACCGTGAAATTCTTTTGGTTCTATCAATGTGCGCACACCGTTTGATAGAACCATGTGATAGAACGTTTTGGGCGGTGCGGGTTCGCATCGTGTGATGGGTCGAATAATTCAATGCACCTGATCGACGATCCACCAATCGGATGGCTGGGATTTATTCAGGTGTTGTATAATAGAAAATGTTGCACTCATTGTGACCATCTTTCACAGAAAAGCCATTTTGGCTTACGTGCATGCGTGTATCCCATAAGAGGCAAAAACAAAATTCAACAGGCAGTACATCGGTGTTGACCTCGGTGTTGACCTCGGTGTTGACCTCGGTGTTGACCTCGAGGTTGACCTCGAGGTTGACCTCGAGGTTGGCCTCGAGGTTGGCCTCGAGGTTGGCCTCGAGGTTGGCCTCGAGGTTGGCCTCGAGGTTGGCCTCGAGGTTGGCCTCGAGGTTGGCCTCGAGGTTGGCCTCGAGGTTGGCCTCGAGGTTGGCCTTGAGGTTGGCCTCGAGGTTGACCCAAAGGTTGACCCAAAGGTTGACCCAAAGGTTGACCCAAAGGTTGACCCAAAGGTTGACCCAAAGGTTGACCCAAAGGTTGACCCAAAGGTTGACCCAAAGGTTGACCCAAAGGTTGACCCAAAGGTTGACCCAAAGGTTGACCCAAAGGATGACCCAAAGGATGACCCAAAGGATGACCCAAAGGATGACCCAAAGGATGACCCCAAGGATGACCCCAAGGATGACCCCAAGGATGACCCCAAGGATGACCCCAAGGATGACCCCAAGGATGACCCCAAGGATGACCCCAAGGATGACCCCAAGGATGACCCCAAGGATGACCCCAAGGATGACCCCAAGGATGACCCCAAGGATGACCCCAAGGTTTTACGGGGTTGGAGTGCCATAAACCGCAACGTACCCTGTAAAACCTTGCATTACCACAGGGTTGAACTTATAAGTACCGCTTCCTTAATTTTGCATTCCTTCCTAACGAAGTATTCTGCACTAACAGGGTTAGTGCAGAATTTCTTGGATTGCACTTTAAGCACAGAATGGTGACCATTAGCCTTTTAGAGGTATATCGGACACAATAGGAGGGCGCTATTTGATTTGGGTAAACCTTTTGTGCCATACAAAAGGTTTACACAAATCAAATAGCGCCCTCCGATTGTGTCCACCATACCTCTAAAAGGCTAATAAGCATGGGATTGAGTGATAAGCCAAAACATGAAATTGAGCCCAGGTAAACGTTTGTCACCAACCTGCCAGTATTTGGTGCAGACTACAAGCACGGTGCGGAGTGTGAAGGCACAACAGGTCAGTGTCTGTGCATTGTGGCATCGTAGAGGCTTACACTCCTCCTCCAAGTGGGGCTCTGTTTTCTGAAAAACAACAACATTTTGTAAATGCATATTATCTTAAATCAAATCAAGACACAGACAGTTTATTAAATTGAAATTTGTGTTTCCAGTACTATGCAGAATTGTATTTGAATTACATGTAGCACATAGCAAAAGCATAAATTATTAACACTAACCCTACCCAAGCCCGGTTCATACTTCACGCGAATGCGAATGCGAAGGGAATTTGACGTCATGAAACATTCGCAGCGAAGATTCGCAGAAGTTAAAATGTGTTCAACTTTTGCGAATTCGCAGCGCGAATATTTGGCGTTGATGATGTCATAAATTCGCTTCGCATGCGCATGAAGTATGAACCGGGCTTGAATCCAACAAAATCCAACAATGGTAAAAAGCTGTTGTAATTTGTTGGATTTAGCAATCAAGACAAACTACATGGTGTGTTGGATATTGTTGTATTCAGCAGGGTAGCAGCTAAATATACATGTACCTGTTGGATTTTATTGTATTTAGGAGGGTGGAAGCTAAATATACCCGTTGGATTTTGTCGTATTTAGCAGGGTGGAAGCTAAATATACCCGTTGGATTTTGTCCCATTTAGCAGGATGGAAACTAAATATACCCGTTGGATTTTGTCCCATTTAGCAGGGTGGAAGCTAAATATACCCGTTGGATTTTGTCCCATTTCGCAGGGTGGAAGCTAGATATACCCGTTGGATTTTGTCCCATTTAGCAGGGTGGAAGCTAGATATACCCGTTGGATTTTGTCCCATTTAGCAGGGTGGAAGCTAGATATACCCGTTGGATTTTGTCCCATTTAGCAGGGTGGAAGCTAGATATACCCGTTGGATTTTGTCCCATTTAGCAGGGTGGAAGCTAGATATACCCGTTGGATTTTGTCCCATTTAGCAGGGTGGAAGCTAGATATACCCGTTGGATTTTGTCCCATTTAGCAGGGTGGAAGCTAGATATACCCGTTGGATTTTGTCCCATTTAGCAGGGTGGAAGCTAGATATACCCGTTGGATTTTGTCCCATTTAGCAGGGTGGAAGCTAGATATACCCGTTGGATTTTGTCCCATTTAGCAGGGTGGAAGCTAGATATACCCGTTGGATTTTGTCCCATTTAGCAGGGTGGAAGCTAGATATACCCGTTGGATTTTGTCCCATTTAGCAGGGTGGAAGCTAGATATACCCGTTGGATTTTGTCCCATTTAGCAGGGTGGAAGCTAGATATACCCGTTGGATTTTGTCCCATTTAGCAGGGTGGAAGCTAGATATACCCGTTGGATTTTGTCCCATTTAGCAGGGTGGAAGCTAGATATACCCGTTGGATTTTGTCCCATTTAGCAGGGTGGAAGCTAGATATACCCGTTGGATTTTGTCCCATTTAGCAGGGTGGAAGCTAGATATACCCGTTGGATTTTGTCCCATTTAGCAGGGTGGAAGCTAGATATACCCGTTGGATTTTGTCCTATTTCGCAGGGTGGAAGCTAGATATACCCGTTGGATTTTGTCCTATTTCGCAGGGTGGAAGCTAGATATACCCGTTGGATTTTGTCCTATTTCGCAGGGTGGAAGCTAGATATACCCGTTGGATTTTGTCCTATTTAGCAGGGTGGAAGCTAGATATACCCGTTGGATTTTGTCCTATTTAGCAGGGTGGAAGCTAGATATACCCGTTGGATTTTGTCCCGTTGGATTTTGTCCCATTTAGCAGGGTGGAAGCTAGATATACCTGTTGGATTTTGTCCTATTTAGCAGGGTGGAAGCTAGATATACCTGTTGGATTCACTGTCCACAAAAACGATTGAAAAAGGTCCACTGCTAACATGTTTTATTCAAGTAAAATGGAATTTTGACCTTGAACAAGCTTTTTTTAATCAGACCAAAAGGAATTTGACAATTACATCCTTGCACCTTACCTGCGGATAGCAAACTGAATGAAGAATGGGAATTTTAGCTCAGTTGGTATAACTAGAAATATAGTTCAGATATCTTGGTTTCAAATCCAAGTTGGGTCAAAACTGTCGTTACTCGACTATTAAATCTGCTTATTGTTTTGTAATCACGTACAAACCAAGTTCTCTAGACTAGCTTACTTTACCTTGCTTTCTGCACCACGCAGATTCCATACTTTGAGCATACCACTTTTAGAGATGCCAATCACAACATCTTCTAGCATACAAAATATAAAATGAATTCAAAAATTAAAATCAAAATAGTAAGTTGCAAAAGGTCACCACTGTCTGAAATAAAAATAAATACATAATTGGCATGCAATCAAATAGGTAACCAAAAATTCACATGTTTGCATTTGTTAGCCTGTCTCACCCTGTCTCTTGAGCGGCCGGATCACGCATAGTGCACTGATCCAATCTGGTGACACCTTGGAGGTCAGAGTGAAGAGAAGTTCCAGGCTAGTTGCATCAAAGATGTGAACATCAGGGTAGTAGCCATGACAGATGATGCGGGATTCACGGCTGGTGCCTTTGGTGGTCTGGTACGTCTGGGAGACAATGCAGAAGGGAAGCATATTTTAACCCCTCGCTGCTGGCTGACGGCCATTGCCGCGGTTTGAGGTAAAACCACTGGGCCAGTCGAGGTGTACACAATCTATTCATTATTCAACTACATGTGTATTGTTCTTGAATGGGAGTCTAATGAATAGATGGGGCTTTTTCAAACAAAGCGTGTGATGAATAGGGCCACAACTGTTAAGTGTGGTGCCTATTGTTCACGTTTACACTCAGCTGCACAGCCCTTCAGTGATAGTTCCGGCATACCAGCACCTTATCGATAACAGTGCGCCATATGCAGGGGGTTCAAATGTTTGCAGTATCGACGAATTTCACTTCTGGGTTTAATAAAAGTGAGGATCCCAGTGCTAAAGAAACACAGTTCTATTCACAAAATTAAGTTGTTTACTTTAATAGTACTAAGAGCCTCACTTTCAAACCTGGAAGTGTGCAGATCGGTGCTATTTTCATCAATTCGGGATTCATCCATCTTCCCGTATGTAATAAAAGTAGAATAACACAAGAAGATGAGTGTTGAGTGTTGGCAAGAAAACAATCCAGGAAAGTCCCCTTCCCCAACCCCAGTAAAAAAAAAAACCACCGTGGATATTTCTGAAGACTTTCCTTTTCCTCCAGATTCGATCTTTAACAATTAGTGTGGCCTGGGACAATGTGCTGGAAAGAGCCAAGATGACTTCAAAGTGGCCTCATTTCATGATGTTAAAAACTATTTTTAGTAAACTACAACTACCATCCACTGAATCCCCCCCTGTTAAGGTCAAAAAAAGGAACTGCCCTATTAAACTGTACTAACATGCATGACAGTGGGCACTCCTCGCACTTTGGTCTGCTCAATGCACCGTCCGTCACTCACATCCCACAGACACAGCTCACTGAAAGGTCAACAGGTCAGATGAAAGGTCAAAATTCCATCCAGATTAACTTAATTGACCCATCGCGGTCGAATCGCATCAACGCAGCTTGTGAATTATTGTCCAATCGCATCAATTATAATTCCACGTGGAACCTGCAAAATCTGAGACAAACAAAAATTACCACACAAAATTCCCATAGGGTTGTCTAAGGGGCGTGGTTAACTCGTAAACGGCAATAGGTCAATTCCTACTGAATTTGTGTCTGTAACTGTAGGCCCATCATCGTATTTTGCAAATTTCTGTCTAAAATTAGCATTTCCTTCCTGGTCTTTTCTCAATGAGTTCTCGTCTTCAATGCAGTACAGTAGTAGATACATTCCCCTACAAGAGATCTCGTTTCATTGCTAAAATAGCAAACTAAGGCAATTTGGATTTAGCCAAAGAATGTGAATAAAGAATTGTTTACATAAACCAGAAGGAAAACTGATTACATAATTAACTCAATTTTTACCGTGAAAAAAGAAAACTAACAAGACCAGGATTTGAACCTGCAACCTCTGGATTACCATATCGGCACTCTACCAATCCAGTTTATTTCCCCCTGTTGGCAGCCTCTCAATTTTAATAAATATTTTGATTGGGTTGGCCACCAACATAGGGCATAAGCTCAGCTGGTAGAACACTGGTACGGTAGTCAAGAGGTTGCAGGTTCAGTCCTCAATTCTATTTTTGTACCCCCTTAATAAAAGGGATTATTTTCCTAAGATTGTTGTGGGCCAAGGTCACCTTGATGCCATGGGTCACAGAAAAAAAGAGAGAAATACCCATTTTCAGCAGCGCTGATGAAAGTGGAGGATTCCCAGGATTCACTGGCCCTGGCTAGACAGGTGATAGCCGCAGAGTGACCAAGCAGCATATTGCGAGGGACGACCTGTGTAGGGAATAAATGAGAAGAGATGGAAATGTGACAAAAATGACAGAGTGCATCCAATGCTTTTCAGGTAGCAATATATTACTTTTATTGAAGTTGGGCGGACAGGGTCCCAATCAAAAAAAAAAAAAATCAAAAAATCAAAATTTCTAGCCCAACAGCAAGAACAAACAGTTCTTGAAATGGAAAATATCAAAGTTTAATAAGCTGAAATAACAAAAACTCAAGGTGTCCACACCCTCCTCACGTTCAAGACGTGCGGACAAGGTATTACTCCTCTTGTTTGTGAAGTATGCCGGAAATATCTCCTTTTCTTGACATTTTTGGAGGAATATTTCAACCCTTCGGGAAAGATGAACTGTGAACTATTGGCAGAGATGATGCCAAGAATA
This sequence comes from Hippasteria phrygiana, assembly GCA_037893225.1. Taxonomy (NCBI): domain Eukaryota; kingdom Metazoa; phylum Echinodermata; class Asteroidea; order Valvatida; family Goniasteridae; genus Hippasteria; species Hippasteria phrygiana. The sequence continues at coordinate 294,107 of JAZGUH010000903.1, forward strand.
TTCTTGCAGGTAAACTGTTGGTTTTTTTAACCTCAATTTCGAACATAAAACTGCTGTGCAGTTTCCTGCGATAGGACGCCATATCATGGCGCCCATCTAGGGCTATCACCCCACCTGCTTTATGAAGTCTAGCTACATGTCAACATGGAAGCTATACCCCCCATGGCATTCAAGAGCCTTACCTGCATACTTTCGTTGAGATCCCACAGGCAAATGTGTCCATCATGACACCCTGTAATGATGGTCCTCTGGTCAGTGGTAATCAGCACCGCTGAGATGCAATGCGTGGGTGCGTTACTGCCCCACAACACCACAGGGATGACCAGTCCACTAGATGCCATAGTTTCTTTATTATGACTTAGCTTTCCCAATGAGGTGGTTGAGAAGAAACTGATTTCAGACCAATGTCTGTGGAGGAAAAAAATATTTCAGAGATTAATAAATGTGAAAGCAAATATATGCAAGAGATGACAGGGTTGATCAATAGATCTGTGCAATCGATCGGGCTTCGCTATCATGTGATCTGTCATCATTTGTGCAAACATTGGTCGATCGTGCAGACATTGGTCAATCATGCAAATATCTGTCAATCACGCATGTGCTGGAGCAGAGTTTGTGCTAACTACTGATCACGCAGGGGGAAGTGCGTCCATGCATGTAGATGGCACAATCTCTAGACTGCCCTATGTAATTCACTGATGTTTATGCAATCAACAATAACTCGCATGATAGCATATAGCCTGACCTTTCAATCACACAGATCCACTTATCGCTCACGACTTACAATTTGTTAAAAATAATATTTTTTAAGGATGGGACGTTTACACGTTTAAACGGAAACAATATGCAAATCCATTTATAAATTTTCCCAAACGTTTAAACAGAACTCAAATTTCAAAAATGGGATCTTGTATTTACGCAATCTACCTTCAAGTTTTATTCACAAAGAATCTACGATCTTTGTAAATTTATTTAATTTACAAAGCCTTTAGTACTTGATCAATCCAAGAAGTTTAATTGATACATCTCTCAATGACTGGCAACTATCTATTGTGTCAATGACACACAGAGTATACAATTGTCTGGTGTTTGATGTTTTCAATACACCACTGGGCCAAGATTAATGCTCGGCGCGGACGGCACCAGCGTGGCCTCTCATCAAATTTGAAATTCCCAAGATTCATCCAGTAAAATTCCCAAGAATTCCCAAGGCAATGGAAAACACTGTACAAATGCATTTAACAGAGCACCGGAAGAAGCACTTTGCGCATGTGCAATCCATATTTTCCCCACTAAAATTCCCAAGATCGGAAAGATTTTACTTTAATACCCCCCACCAAAATCAGTCAAGAACAGCAAAATCTTGGAAAATAACCAACCCTCCTTGATAACAACTGTCTAAACATGTGGCACAACCTGTTATTTCAAGATTTATGTCAGCAAAATCTGTAAAAAATAAGGAAGAAATCAACGTGTATGTAAACACTTTGAGTGACTTTACATGGTGCCAAGAACTTCTAACACAGAAAACACAAACCTTCTTCCCCTATATTGCACTAAAATGTCCCAACAAATTCTCAAAATTAAAGGTTGTGCCAAGTGTTTATACAATTATGAACACAAATGGATGGTTATTTTCCAAGATTTGCTGTCCCTTACCGATTTTGGTGGGTGGTAAAGTACAAATAAAATCCAAATTCATTGAGTAGATTCCCATTTCCTCAGAAATATAGATACAACCATCGCCATGACTACTTGAGTACTAACTAGGCCTATGACTCAACTTACTGTCAATTACCTGTCTGTGTCTGTCTGCGTATTCAATTTAATATTCATAAAATTATCACAAAAATCTATTAATATTATAATTATTTGTAAATCCTTCAATCCATGATGCATCCATCATTTGCATTTGCTTCTTTACTCAAAATAAATAAATAAAACACAAAACCCACACGATGACCGTGGAATGAAATGCAGGATGTAGTCATACCATAACTACAATGTGACAGTCATATCGTCGCTTTAGCTTTGCTATGCAAAACACGCCCACAAAATTACGACAGATTTGAGTCACCACTGGTTGAAATTTTGATCGAGATTACTTACATTTTACATTTTATCCGCACGCATCAGATCAGCTGAAGGTAGATCTGATGTTGTCAAGCGATACATTTCATAATTTTCAATATTTTGATGGATTTTCGAGTGAAAAATGCCGAGTCAAAAAATACTGCATATTTTGTGCACAGGACTACCTGGTCTTATTCCTGCTCTACTCATATACGTTTGAAGGAAGTATAGAGAACGATGACAGGAACCCGACTATACTGCTCATCTAGATCGGATATGATTTAACGTTAAGACTTTTTAAAGGGGTGTGCCTCGCACGCGCGCGTGGATAAAAGGTCCATTGTACTTTATAGGCCTCGGGGCGTCCTCATTAATTCAGAATGGTCGTTCGGCCTACTAATATCGCATGACATTACGTCAGCAATTTTATCCCGAATAACCTTTGACCTTTGAGATACCGAACTGGCTTATTGTATATAACTATTCTAAATAAGTAGCCCCACTGTTTTTTGTTGTTGTTTTTTTTGGGCGGTGTATGTACTAGTTGTGAAGTGGTGGTAGTTTCAATTTAAAAAACGAATTGGCGTCCCTATCCCCCCACCTACTTCAAACCCCTTTCTTCCTATAACTTTAAAGCCATACATATTCTTCATTCTTCCTTTGTACTTTGAGGATTTATGTTTTGTTTGTTGTTGTTTTTTCTCTTTTTTATTTAAAAAAGAATTAATTAATTAATTAATTCTTTTATTAACCCTATCCAGAAAAAGCATCTCTCAAGAGCAGCCTTCAGTTGTGGCAACCCTTTAACCTTTACGTCAGACGTATCCGATAATTTTACGTTTTGACGTGTGTCTTCTTCTTAATTTTACGGACGGAGCCGGAGCTTGCTGAGCAAACCTTTGGCCTGGATAAAGTACAAAATTTCATCATCACGCGCGCGGGAGTGCAGATGGGGATGTCCCTCTCCGTGCTCTTCGGCTTTGCCCTGTGTGATCTGATTTCTTGGTGAATTTTAGAGAAAGACCACCAAATTGGCTGCAAATTAAATTTGTACACATCTGTGACAAACTGACGTTGGTTCATTAACTTGGGCCAATCTCATCTGCTATATCGTGTACAGAACAGCTAGTGGTGCTGTTCGTGCTAGCTCGATCAGCATGAAGAAGTTGCAGCAGTTCGTTGAGAAAAAGAAGCTTGATCACAAGTTCAAGCAGGCTGGGTCGGGCCACAAACTGGACGAGCAGAGACAAATGTAACTATTTTTCTCAATTTACGATACATTTGTGACCCGCTCTAACAAAAATTGGCCTATGTCGCAAAATGTGAAAAATGAGTTTTATGTATGTTTGGAAAGCCCGTAAACGTAATACTATAGCCTAGTATAGTCGGACTCCCTATTATCGCGGCAACTCTATTATCGCGGCATCTGAAATTCCTTTTTTTTTCGTTGCCAAAACTCCTTCGACTGGCAATTTTATATCCAATTCATCAAGCATTAACCCTAACCATCCCTAACCTGCCAAAATCAAACACCCCATTTGTGTTGAATTTTGTGTGATTGGGTACTGTAGAGCCTTGGCACCATCACTTTGCATGGGACTTGATGCCCTGATTTTGTCTAAGTACAAAGAATGTGCCATTGGTTTACTACACAGTGTTGGAGTTTGTGTGGTTAGGGAAGGATTGTTAGGGTGGACTTTCTGCTGATTTGTGTAAAAAAATGACGATTAATAAATGTTGTGTCGGGACTTTTAACGATTTTTAATAAATATTCACGTTTTCCAAAACTTGTACATTTTGCCTCACCGTGTCTGCTAAAAGGTACCGTCTATATTTTAACATGAATCTTTAATGGTGCTCTGTCCATGGAAGTTCCATTGTCTGGTTCCCATTCTACAGCTGCAAATGCAAAATGACGCCGAAGGACGATATTTCCACCGCGAAATCGTAAATACTTTTACGGGATCAAAATAAGGACAGTGCAGTAAAAAAATAAAACGACGCACCGTGTAAAGTGAATGGCGCCCCCAATCGTCAATCAGTAGACTTGTCTCAGTGAATTTTGTCGCCTTCGAGGGGGGACAGGGTGTTAAGAAATCATCTTGCAGGGCCTAATCGTCTTTAATCAACTTAAACTTTACAGGGAAAATATCAGACTTTATTCAGGGGATGTTTTGGTCAAACATTAACCATGAATAAAAAAGTTGAAATCATTGTAAAAAACACTTCCCACATACCGCGATAATACAGAGTCTGTACTCCGCCGAGCAATGACGAGCAATGATGAGCATGTCTATTTTCACAGGCATCGCATGGGAATAAACCAAACCACCGTCGGATTTTGTATGTCAGTTTAAAAAAAGCAAGAGTTATACAACACAAAAGACAGGACAATTCGGGAAGGTTAGTGAGCAATCTCTATTCTGATCGGGAAACGTGATATCACCCTGATAAGTACCGCGTTAATACAGCGTCCCATCCTACTACATGTAATAAGTTCGGAAAGAGTTCCATATCCGGACATCACTTATTTTCCCTTTATATGACTTAAAAACTACCAAAAAGTGTAAATCTGATGAAGAAACACGAATTTAGGAGGGAAACATTTTCAACTTATTCTTTGAAAAAACTTTGACTTTTTCTGTCATGGCCCATAGACTTTGTGCACGAGTGATGTCCGGATATGGAACTCTTTCCCCTGAAACTTTAGATATTTAAGATGTCATTAACCCTAACCTACCTGAATCCATCAAAATCCATACCACTGTTTTGGAAGATTTCGGCTGATTCAGGATAACTCCATATTGAAAACTGGGGGATTTTGATGGATTGAGGATTAGCCTAGCGGCACTGCAGGATTTTGATGGATACCTCCATATTGAGCAGTCACCAAAACCAACTTTTTGTGCATGACAAAATAGGTGTATTTTGTCGGATTCAGGATACTTTCTAGTAAAGTTACCCATAGGGCTGTTCATTTTCGAATAATTTAGTATTCGATTATTCGAGATTGGGCTTGACCGAATATTCGAATATTCGATACTCGCCGATCAAGTCTTTCAGGCATCTGCTGCAACTGCATGCCGCGCCAGTAAAAAGTTGCATGCAAAGCATGCCGGTGTTTTACATGCAGCGATAGATAAAGGCCACCCGGTGGACATTTTTTGCATTGTATCAAGATCATTACGAGTACGTATAACGTTCTGATAACAAGAAACCAAACTCCAGCCTGAGTTTTTGCAATAATTATTTTGGAAGTGTCAAGGGTTTTACGGTCGGGAACAATCAACCTCTGTGCACAAAAAATGTCTATGTTACACTGCTATTAAAGGAAACATGCTTCTCAAATTGACCGGATCACATTCTATTTCATAAATAAATTCATTTATTAAGTGTTAATTAAAAGCCAAACTGGTTCAAGTGAAGTTTTAGTGTGATTATTTGCCGCTCAAAAATTGACCCCCCCTTTTTGAAATTTGTTGAGACTCAAATTGAGGGCGCTGTTCGTGACGTAGACCGAGGCACCGAAATTCATGGATCGACTCGATAGTCTGGACCACACACTAGGTCTACACGTGCAATTTCGTAAGTTGCAACAACAACTAACATCGAACTTACCCTGATTTTCTCCCTTTTAGCGAAGGCTCCTCGGGGAATGGGCCGTTTAACTGCTTTTGCCTATATCTTACTCACATCTGGGAACTTTGTTGGGATGGCAGTGGACTTGAGCATATTTTCAATGGTCATCCCAAAAGATTTGAAAATACCAGTATCGAAACACCACGGCTCAAAGTGGTCGCTACATAACGCTGAAAAGCTGCTGGGGCCGGACCACTTTGCTCTTGTCACCTTCACTTTCACAGTCCAAATTCTCCGATATTTCGCATCAGTTGGAAATAAATGAAGGCTTACTCCATCCGTCGTTGTTTTGCTGCACCCAGCAGCCACACACCTTGTCGGCATGGCCGAAAAACACTATTTTGCTTAGACTTTGGACGAAGAATTTTCGCCGTACAATGTACACACAATGCATACCCGTGATGAATGGGTAATGTGCCTCGATCTACGTCACACACGTATGTTAATGAGGGTCCCACTCAGGGGGCGGAGTAGCTTGGACAAACATTTTCAAAAATTGTTTTCTCATATTTAATCTGGGAAATAATTGTCTTTGGACACAAAATATCATTGTCAAGATAATACTTTATTGTTTTAAGCAGGAATAATGCAATATAAAATCTTAATCATGTTTCCCTTTAAGCGGCGTAACTTTTCTACTAAAATTGCATCAGAGTCGTATCTGTATGTGCATATATATTTTTTTTCTTGAATATTCGAACCGGCAAAAAGCATTTGAATATTCAGTTGATGATCGAATATTTGAATATTCGGTATATTCGGGACAGCCCTAGTTACCCAAGGGGTTAGGGTTTAAAGACAAAAAACAAAAAATTAATTTTGACGAAAAATTTCACCCTCTCAACGTTGAAAGGGCCATTACACATACATTGTAGATGCATTGCGCAACTTATATCTTATATTTTTTCTTGAGCGGGTCACACTTAATACTCGCTTTAGACATTCACTCATCCAAATTACTTCCAGAACTGTAAGGTTTTCATAAACCTTACAGTGTCGGAGAGACACATACAAACTGCTGTGGGAGAAATTTTTCAATTTTTTGCAGGAGCCCTAACTCTCTTGTCTGCCCCAACATTTCATATGCATTATCTTGACATGGGCGACACGTAGGTTAGGTTAAATTTCTTGAAATGTCACTCGAAATGGTGAATTTTTACGAAAATATCGCTTACCAAGATCACAGGTTTCACCACTTTAGAGTTTGACATCGTTTGTTGTCAACTCCACTCATCAAATTTCATCCAGTAAAATTCCCAAGAATTCCCAAGGCAATGGCAAACACTGTGCAAATGCATTTAACAGAGCGCTGGAATAAGCACTTTGCGCATGTGCAATCTATATTTTTTCCACCAAAATTTCCAAGATCTTGGGAAAAATCCCAAGGAGTGGCCACTGGTCAATGGTGTTAAACTCAAAGTGCCCTCTGTCGACAACAAACGTCGTCAAACTCTTGAGTGGTGAAACCTGTGGTCTTGGTAAGCGATATTTTCGTAAAATGTTACCATTTCGAGTGACATTTTAAAAAAATTGAACCTAACCTACATGTACATTTCCATGTCAAGATAATACATAATACATACTTTCTGTAAGATTTGTGAAAACCTTACAGTTCTGGAAGTACATCCAAATGGTGCAAACGTTTGCTTCCGACCATCTTATTAAATAAGGGGTTTGGATAAACATTTCCACAAATCCCCTGCTCTTTTCTTAGGCATGAACAAAGCTTCTAATTTAACAGCTTCTTAAATTGCATTTGAGGTTGTTGAGATATTGAAGTTTTAGTAGGTCTTGGTGACCAAAAATTGTGGACTCTGACTTTTACCAACACCCTATAAAAATAGATAGTACAATGCACAATGGCCTTGATTTTATATACAACTATGGGGAAACAAATCAAACCAATTATTTATCTATTCACAATTATTTTTCAAATAAGAGAAACTTTCATGTCAAATTCACAAATTATGTCATTAAGCAGAGGAAAAAGTCATTAACAGGAGAAATTTTCAGTAATTAGCATTAATTAAGGTTCACTAATTAATTCTTGAGGGAATGTAATGATTTTTCTGTTCCTCAATCTCTATGATGTTGGTATGACAATGAAAACCTTTCAAAATTGTGTAATTCATTATTACAAATACGATTTGAGAACCTGCTACTTGTAAACAAAATGGCAAGCATGTACATAACAATCCGCAATACCAGCTAGTAGGCCAAAGAGTGCGATGAACTGTGCTTTGCTGTGCGGTTACCAATGCATAAGTGGCCATATTGATCTTCGCAGTATATGTGGCCCCAGTCAGTTGTACACATTAATGGCAGACAAGCCTGATTTCCAGTCATATACAAAACAAAAGTCCTCCTTGTGGCATTGTTCCAACTCATTGGAGGTTATCTTGAATAATATTAAAAATCCACTTACAAACATAACATCCATTTAGATAAAATCTTTGGGTTTTTTTTTGCGTTGCAAAAATTATTTGCCGTTGCACAATCCAACACTAGGATTGAGCCTTTGTGATGGATTGAGCCTTTGTGACGGATTGAGCCTTTGTGACGGATTGAGCCTTTGTGACGGATTGAGCCTTTGTGTTGATGTCGAGGATTTGCCAAAGAAAATAAGAATTATAGACAAGTGTGCACTTTAGTATGCACTTTTTGCCTGGTTGCAGTCATTACAGAGAAACAATTTAAACTCACATTTTTTGTCCTCGGGACCGTCCAAGGGTACTTGGTTTTTATTGGAAGAGTTTTCCCCTTCCAGTACGGTTTACCAAAACATATTGTTTGTATGTCTAAAATTACTTTCAATTTTTCCTGTGGGATTGTGCTTTGGACACCTGCTAAAATAACTTTACATTTGTTTTTCCTGTGACAGGCGTGTTTCCACAAGTTCTCGGGCTGAGCCGGTCCGAGTCAATCCAACCCCAAGCGCAGCTCGAGCTGGTGAGGCTGCCCTCGCCAGGCTACAGCCTGACAGGCCTGCATCAGCATCCAGTACAAGGGTGCTTAAAGCAAGAGGTGAGCTAGCCAATAGGTCCAGTCTACTGGGGCCAATTTCATGGAGTTGTTAAGCACAAACATTTGCTTAGCATGAAAATGTTTTGCTTAGTAAAAACAGGTTACCAGCCAAAAGTCTATGTGATTTTCATGCTAAGCAAACAACAGCTGAATACCATTCAAAAGCGATATTCCACACATGGAAATCTGGTTGGTAATCCAGTTTTTATCAAGGAAGCATTTTCATGCTACGCACATTTTTGTGCTTAACAGTTCCATGAAATTGGCCCCCTGGTCACTCTCTGTATTAGGTCCAACACCCACAAAGAGTGGACACTTTTCTGAATTTTTGAATTTTGGGAATAATCCTCCAAGCTATTCAAGTTTTGTTACAAACTACAGTTGTTTACAGTTAACAGATGTGGCATAGTTGTGTGGACTGCTCATTTTTGTGAAATGTTTGGAAAATGCAGTACAACGCCGCTATAACGAACACCGCCGTACCAAACATTTGGCTTTAATGAACTTCCTCTTGGTTCCCAAATTGATGTATTCAAATATATACCATTATTCGCGAACTAACCACTATAGTAAACATTTGTTTGTGGATCCCGTGATGTTCGGTATATTGGGGTCTTCTACTGTAACTTGTCCTCCAAAAATTTCATTCCTAAATTTCTCAAACATTTGAGATCCTACAAAAGTACAATGAGTTCATTGCTTTTTTCTAGTTAGAATGCAGAACACAGGAAAAATGGATTTGTGTTGATTAGTCCTTTGTAAGTCCCAGCCAGACTACACAACATGTTTCTCTGGAATGCAGTAGAGCGTGACATTTGCCGTTTATTTCATGTGTTCCGTCATGTCTGTTAAACAAGCACAGAGAGAAGGGAGGAATATTTCTGAAATTCCACATTTAATTACTAACATAACAAGGATGATTATCCTATCTATGTTTTCTCAAGGACAGAGTTACTGCACTTTTTTTGTGACAAGCCTTGCATCAAGCAAATTTTCAATTTTATTTTTTTCACTTCCGGTTCCCCACACACAGTCCAAGCAGAAATAGAAGCAGAACAGTCAGCTATGGGCAGAATGAACAACCTCTCCTTATCATCACAGGTATGCAGTATTTAAAAAATGTTTGTCTGTCTGTCCGTCTTTCCAATGTTGCTCATGTATATATATATATATATATACATTATCCAAATGTTAGTTTGTATTGGGCTGACTGTTTGTTTGTTGTCTATCTGCCTGTCTGTCTGTCTAGGGACCCGGGAGTTTTTTTTGTGACATTTACAATAAGCCTGTGACTTTCTGTTTCATTTTCTAAATGTTTAAACCCTTATTTTGAAAGCATTTAAATAAACTGAACTCGTTACTAGTTCTGAGCATGCACTAGTAGTTCTGAGCATGCACTAGTAGTTCTGAGCATGCACTAGTAGTTCTGAGCTTGCACTAGTAGTTCTGAGCTTGCACTAGTAGTTCTGAGCTTGCACTAGTAGTTCTGAGCATGCACTAGTAGTTCTGAGCATGCACTAGTAGTTCTGAGCTTGCACTAGTAGTTCTGAGCATGCACTAGTAGTTCTGAGCATGCACTAGTAGTTCTGAGCATGCACTAGTAGTTCTGAGCATGCACTAGTAGTTCTGAGCATGCACTAGTAGTTCTGAGCATGCACTAGTAGTTCTGAGCATGCACTAGTAGTTCTGAGCATGCACTAGTAGTTCTGAGCATGCACTAGTAGTTCTGAGCATGCACTAGTAGTTCTGAGCATGCACTAGTAGTTCTGAGCATGCACTAGTAGTTCTGAGCATGCACTAGTAGTTCTGAGCATGCACTAGTAGTTCTGAGCATGCACTAGTAGTTCTGAGCATGCACTAGTAGTTCTGAGCATGCACTAGTAGTTCTGAGCATGCACTAGTAGTTCTGAGCATGCACTAGCAGTTATAAGCATGCACTCGTAGTTATCAGCATGCACTCGTAGTTATCAGCATGCACTCGTAGTTCTGAGCATGCACTCGTAGTTCTGAGCATGCACTCGTAGTTCTGAGCATGCACTCGTAGTTCTGAGCATGCACTCGTAGTTCTGAGCATGCACTAGTAGTTCTGAGCATGGGTGCATAGTTTTAAGCATGCACTAGTAGTTCTGAGCATGCGAGCGTATTTCTGAGCATGCACTCGTAGTTCTGAGCATGCACTAGTACTAGTTCTGAGCATGCGTGCATAGTTCTGAGCATGCAATCGTAGTTCTGAGCATGGGTGCATAGTTTTAAGCATGCACTAGTAGTTCTGAGCATGCGAGCGTAGTTCTGAGCTTGCACTCATAGTTCTGAGCATGCACTGGTAGTTCTGAGCATGCGCGCGTAGTTCTGAGCATGCGCGCGTAGTTCTGAGCATGCGCGCGTAGTTCTGAGCATGCGCGCGTAGTTCTGAGCATGCGCGCGTAGTTCTGAGCATGCGCGCGTAGTTCTGAGCATGCGCGCGTAGTTCTGAGCATGCGCGCGTAGTTCTGAGCATGCGCGCGTAGTTCTGAGCATGCACACGTGTGGTGAGAACAATGAAAAAGGACCGGTATGTCTGCTGCCACCTGTTTCTCAAAAGTCTGTCATTAGGCGATAGTGCTTTCTTAGTGTTGTATTTTTTCATAAGTTGGTTTTGTCTTTCATTGTCCTTCAGGCATCGGGCAGATCAAAATCTCCTGAGCAGCCAGTTTTCCACGACGACCAATCCGTGGTGTCTGTTAGTGGCATCTTCTTTCAGTGTCCCTTAGGATGCTGTCAGGTAATCCCCAAAGCCTCGGTGGATGAACACCTGAAGATTTGCTTATTAACAAGGGTAAGTGTCGTCATCAATTCCTGCCGATGCGTTGTTGGTATATGTAAAGGCATATGACTGGTCTATCAAGCACTGAGGAGCGATGTTCAACATCTAATGTGAGATAGATTTATGAACAAGAGAAGAAGGTGCAATATCATTTTGAGTGTCATTACAACATAAAAGTAGTAGAATGTTAGGATGGTTAATGAGTTGTAATGTTGATTGTTGGCGTCACTTTCCATTATATCCACTTGTTTGTTTTGTTCCATTGTTCTAATTGGGGAGTCAGGTTGGCCTTGTGGGACTTTCATCACCTTCTACTATTGTCACATAGGTTCGAATCCCACCAGGGCCGACATGTGAATTGGGTTTTCAGTCCCTGCCTGATTCCTTGGGTTTTACCCAGAATATCATTCTGGGGTTTTCCTCCGACCTCTAAAACTGAACAGCTCTTCGTCGTCTTCCTACAGGTTTCTTCAGGCTTTTGAGCTACAGTGCGATATGCGCTTATCGGGAATCCTTGGTTTCATTACCAGAAAAAAAATAATAATAAATGAACGAAACGACGGATAACAGCAAATTTTATGTTAGAAACCGCTGGGGATAATCAGAACTGCATTCGGTATTCCCCACATCGCCCAGGATTCTTTAGTATATATTAAACTTCTTTCACAATGAAAGCTTTTTTTCTTCTTCAGAAAATAAAATACCAGTAGGGATATACTGCCTTGCCACAATATTGTGAAAGTGGTCAAATTTACGCTCGTATTACTTGCAAACGTTTGATTAGGTCTTAACTTGTCTTTTTTGAGGATTGTTTCATGGAATAAACAATTTAAACTTGAATTTTACAGTTGCTTCCAGAAAACCCTCTGGAGGCATCAGCCAAGATGGTACACACACACAATAAGGACAAGGAGAAAAGACAGGCAGGAATCGAAATCATGTGCAAGTGAGTTGGAGCCAGGGCGCAAAGTTTAGGGGTTAAAAACAATTACAATTGATCCACTTAAGGCCTTTTCACACTACGAAAAATCTCGGTGTTGGACCCGGGTCCGACCCGTGTTAACCAGACTGACCTTTTCACACTGCAACATTTCAACACGGCACTGACCCGTGTAGAGCGCTCAACCCGGGTTGAAACTCAACCCTGCTCGGAAGGTGGGTTGAGAGCTCTCGACCCGTGTAGAGAAGTTGGACCCGTGTTGAAAGTCGTAGTATGAACACCTCCGGGTTGAGTTCGACCCGTGTAACCGTGGATCGGAGTGTGCGTGCAGAGCACCACATACTAGGCTGTTCGATATGACGATATTTGCCGATGTTTCGGTATTATGTTGCCTTTTCAGTTTTTGCAGCGTTTATGGTTTCTCCAAGTGTGTATACGTTAAGTATGGATTAGTCTAGATTCGTGTAGAATTTCAACACGGGTCGAACGTACATAGTGTGAAAAGGCATTTAGTGTAAGGTCTTCAGTGCACCGAGCTGCACTGAAGAGGCTTTTGGATAAAAGTATAAGAATTCACCATGTGATATAGTCTATCAGCCCTTTATTAGGGGAGCTTTGGTCCATTAACCACTTGCTGTTATGGCTGTTATTGATGCAGATCAGTGCCAATGCACTGATTAGGCTACCCAAGATAAATGAGAAATAAATGAACCAGACTAGTCAAACTCGGTAAAGTAGAAGTAGGCTCCCGAAGTTTCAGTAGAAAGTAAATAATATGTAGATTTAGAAGGAAGACTTTTTTCCCCACCTCCCACATTCCCTAGGCCAAAAGGGTTTGGTTCTTTTGTGTTGTTAATTTGTTCTGTAGTTATGGCAGTTAATGAGAGTGATTGGGAAAATCACAAACATTTACAGATGAAGAGGTGGTCGATCACTCCCCTTAAAGTCCTGATCAGTTACGTCTCAGTAACAACACTTCAGAAATGTATTTTTTATTTCAGATATCTAGAAAACGTGTGCAATAACCCAACCGAGGAGAAATACCGGAAGATCCGCATGGGCAACAAGACCTACCAGGACAGGGTGTCGAGTCTGGAGGGGTCCCAGGAGTTCCTGCAAGCCGTGGGCTTTCTTCCCAAGATGTTGCCCTACCAAGGTAGAGATGTATAAACAAGGAATGGCTTTGAACCATTAGTGTGCCGCTATTAAGAAGCCATTTTCACTGTGTTTCATGAAAATAGCTTTATAGGGTGATGTGTGATTTTGGAATGTGGGAACTTCTAAGTTAGTCGAAATTTTGTCTGGATGTTATTAATCAATTGTTTAGATTTGTGAGGCTTTTGGATGCCTTTCAAATCCTGCTTACCAGAAATATCCCGAGAAATACCTCGGAATGAATAAACTTGATATGACATGATATGAAACAGGTTTTTTTAAACTGGCCTGTGACCGTTTGGTATCACACTGCATTGTAAATAACTTGAATTTGAAGAAAAAACAAACAAACAAACAAACAAACAAACAAACAAACAAACAAACAAACAAACAAACAAGTGGTGGGCATATATTTTTCTGTCGTGTCAATCCGCCCTTTCTACTTGGCTTTCCGTATGCTGTTGCAGCTGTTATGAAGCCCTCAACCTCTTGAATACGGACGACGGTCATAGCCGTGGTCTATAGGTGCATTCCTGTGCATACTCAATCCATTCATGTTTCAACTATATTGTTCTTGAATGGGAGTGTAATGAATTTTCAAACCAAGCTCTTATTCACAGGAAAGGGGGCTTCAAGTGTAATGAATAGGACCACACTTGGCTGCACAGCCATAATCCTGGCATACCAGCACCCCATCAAAAACAGCCGGACGCAATGGGTTAATGTATTTTATCATTGTTATTCCTGCAGTTCAAATAATTTCCCAGCTAGTTTCTTTAAGTAACTTCAGATTACCGTTTTGTTGAAACAGCTTGCATGTTTATTCCTCCACACGAGTTTTAATCATGTAATGGGCTTTCTCAGCAAGTTTTCTATTACCCTACCTAAAACCTCAAGTCGGCAATTTGTGATGTATCACTTGTTTGTATTGTTTATTCCACCCCACACCGACCAGACAATGAAGAAGCATTCCTTGTCCTAGTGCCCGAAGCAGCAACCAATATTGAGCAGCTGCAGTCGGCATGCGAGCTCCTGCGATCCACAGAGCCTTTGAAGGTAACTCTGCACCGAAACACGAAGGTCTACCGGAAGTCTGCTCAAGCCAGTCAATTCCAGCTGCCTTCGGACTTCTACAGGATCACGTCGGAAGAGGTTAAGCGGGAACAGCTACTCAGGTGCTTGTCCAATTCTATGTACAGTGGAACGCTGCTATAACGAACATCGCGGGATCCACAGATTTTGTTCGATATAGCGATCGTTCGGTATAGCGATTTTCAGCCGCCAGTCCGCCAACATGGCGTCCGTTCTTTTAAATAGCGCCCTCTTACGTCGTATTTAAAGTGCGCCCTCTTTTGATTGAACTGAACATGTGCCGGCCATCACATGTTCATACTTTTTAAGCCTTACCGTATTCTAAAGCAACAGTTGGCTTTTCCCTTTTATTTCTTGGGGAAATAATAGCCGCCTGTCACTCTTCAACAGCCCAAATACCCGGTACATTTTTTAATCTGTTGCCTTTTTTTTCCAACAATGTTTGGTAAGTTTTGTATACAAAATTTGGGAGCCAAGGATGGTGTTCGGTATAGCCGAATGTTCGGTATAGCGGTGTTCATTATAGCGGTGTTCGTTATAGCGGTGTTCGTTATAGCGGTGTTTGTTATAGCGGCGTTCCACTGTATATATTTTCTGTTATCGGAATACTGCCGCCGATTTCACGAAACCTTATGCAATTGCATAACTCCACTTACACTTATTTTTTTCTGTAAGTTGCGCAATATCTGTGACATTTTAAAATTGACTTCACGAAAGTTACGCAGTGCGTAAGAGTCGCTGACTTGCACCACAGTTTATGGCGTAACTTACTCTAGTTTTAGGTGGTGTAAGTTGTCCGCACGAACACCAAAACGATGACTTAACTAGCTGAGTGTGAGCATCGTAGAGAGTTTAGTTGCTCAAGTTATTTAGGAAAGTCACTAGATTATTTTGGAGGGTAATGAAATGATCGATGTGTGCGTTTCATTTTAAAGAAAAATATTTTTTTCTATATCTGGCATTCTTTGTTGCTTTTCTAACATCGCATCTCTAACGCACAAAAGATACGACCTGCAGGAACTGAATTATTGTCGGGCCGCAAATAATTCCACACCTGGAAAGTAGTTACTTGATAACTAAACACAGGCTTTCAAGTATTCCTACTTTTTCTACCTTTTCCTAATTTGTTTTATCTTGCTCCTACTTTTCCTACTTTTTTCTTGAAATTCCTATTTTTTCCTACTTTTTGGTCCCACAACTCCGAAAAATGAAATCTCATTAAATAATTTGTATAACAGTGTTACACACTGTCCTATAAAAATCACACAATGAAGGGCTTGGGTGCAGGAGTACTGCAACTTTACTTCCGAGAGCTTAGTTGAGGATGGAACACAAGTGTTGTGAGTACAGAACATGCCCAATGAGGCTTGTGATGCTGTGGACTTGAGTATCAATGAAAACTACCTCTGAAAGCCCTCAAAAGTCCTAATTTTATCCTAATTTTGTCCTCCAAAGTCCTACTTTTGTCCTGTGTTTTGGAAAATTTTGATCCTACTATTCTCCTACTTTTTCAACTGGGTCTGCGTAAAAGCCTGTAAACGAGAACAGATGATTTTTTTCCTTCAATGTCCCATTCAAAACATGAGTAACTATCACAATGCCAAAAAATAGCAACTTAAAAAACAAAAATATTTTTGGGGGTGTGAAACTCAAAAAGAGCACAGACAGTATATCTTTAATTAATAATGAGGGTGAATAGACCGATTTGGAGACTGCCAACATACACATATACATGTAGGTCAAGATAGCTCAGTTGTAGAGTACCTCGTTCTGGTGGTTGCAGGTTCAAATCCCTCTATTGTCAATTTTCTTTGTTCAGTAACAGAATTGGTTTATAAAGCAACCATAAAATGAACCCATTGCTGTTTTACATTGACAGTCTACATTCTTCAAATTCATTAAAAAAATGATAGTCTGATGAGTAAAACAAATTTCTTCATGACAATAGGACTGAAGAAGTAGACCGTAATGCCCAGCTGAGAACCAAAGCTATGAAGGAGGCTGAAGCCCAGAGGAATTTAAGAAGATACCGCTATGCTCTGATCAGAGTACGCTTCCCCAACGGCATCCTGCTACAAGGTGAGCAACTTTGACACGTGACTAGACGTAACATCCAACTGAAGGCTTCACTACTCCATTGACGACTCGAGTTAGTTCGACAATTTCAATGCAAAATGGCACGATCCGTCGTGAGACTGGCTAGCTCTCTACACGGCTTAGTAGATTTGAATAAAAACCCACAGGTTTTATTTAATGGGTATTGCCTGACACGAGGGCAAAAGGCCACTCAAGGTGTAGGCTACAAATATAAGAAAAGAGAGAAATTAACAGGGATAGAAGGTATATCTATTCACATTTCGTTTGAATTGTGAAAGATTATAGGTGGAAGGGAAACAGGTTACGGGTAAGGGTACAGGTAAGGACAAACTTGAAGAATATCTCACAGTGCTAGCCTTTGAGACATCTAGGCGAGTAGAGTGCCTGAAAGTTGGGACGGGGATACTAATGATGAAAGACTACTAGTTCCCAAGGTTTTGGAATTCTGCTCTTGACGCCTGGGCCAGTCTTATGGATCTTCTTAGCACGGTTGTGCTAAGCACAGATGAGATTTACTGAGCAAAAACGGGTTACCAGCCAAAATGTCATAATGATATGCATTGTTCGTGATTGGTTCCCAGCTGATTTTTGCTTGGAACGTAAATTTGCTGAGCCAAATTGTTTGCTGATTGGGTCCTGGTGAGTTTCCTGGGCAGGTTCGATCAAGGACTATCGTTCACAGTAGTTGGCACTTGTTGGACTAACTCTGCCTTATAAAGCTGGCTAGTTGACCATGTCTAGTCGACTATCGGGAACCAATCTTCAGGGCACGGTCGTGCTGGTAATCAGTAGTGACATTGGTCATGCTAAACTGTGTCAAGTGAAATGGGGACCAGTGACGCCTATAAAGGGAGAGGTGAGTTGGTCTGACCAACAGTGGAAGTTACCCCGCCTGAGGTCTATAGGTCTGAAAATTGGGATAATTTCTCTGGAATCTGTTAAAGAATTATCCTCTATTTAGATCTGGGCCCAGGAAAACCGTAAGGGTGGTAGGGTTGGTAATTAAAAATGTCCCCAACCCTACCACCTGTGATTGTAACCTGTTGCCTAGAGTGGCTTGTAGCCTTGTATTGGCTGATTTCCATAATAAAATGACAATTTCTAATATTTAAGAAGAATGCTGGGTTTCAGAAGTAGAAATGAACAAATTAATAATGTTTCAAGACATAAAAGAAGCATATGTGCATTGGGGGCATGGCATGCAAAAAAGTTTTAATTTAAAACGGAACTGCTTAGCCTTGTATTGGGTGATTTCAATAAAAGAAAAAGGAAAAGCTATCGTTTGCACTTGAATGTTATTACGCAGGTGTAAAGGTACATCACGAATCAACCCCTGGTTAATTTCACTTGATCAAACTTGTTCCAAGTTGGCATATGAGGTCCAAATTCATTAACCCTAACTACCCCAAGCTTTACAAACTCCAACAGCAGGTTGTGTTCTATTTTGATGGGTTCAGGACTGTAGTGCCTTGGTACCATTACTTTACAAAGAATGTGCCATAGGTATACTGCACAGTGTTGGATTTTGATAGGTTGAGGACACGTCTAATAAAAATGCCTAGTGGGTTAAAGTTAAGCTTATTAACACAAAATATTTCTTATTCTTGTCTCAGATTTTTGTGAGAGAGCCCTCTTGGGGTTACAGTATCTACCTGTACTATCTCATGTTTTCATCCCTTTTCTTTTTTTTGGCTTACTCAGATTTGATGACTTAACATATGGCAAGATAATTACAAGGTCACTTTTGTAACAACTTCAGAAGTTTACAAGATTAAATCTTTACATTTTGATTGAGTTTGGGTGTTTTGCGATTTTGGACAACAGGAACATTCAATGCGTCCGAGAAGCTCTCAGCGGTCTGGGACTTCACCAGGAGTTCACTGTTTAACGACTGGCAACCATTCAATCTGACCGATGCATTGGGACGGAAACTGACAGAGGATGACTGCAGTTTGGCAGAGCTCAAGCTGGTAAGATGGCGATTTTCTTAGAATTAATGTCTTAAGTAAATCCATCCAGGTGGTGTCTTGGTTTGCAGAGGTGAGAGTTTTCAGAAATATTCAGACAAGTAACCAGACGGACGGCACTTAAAAAATTGTTACCAACACCATGAATTAACCTTTTATATGTACCTTTATGTATTATCTTTTAAATTGCATGTTTTGTGTATATGTATGTCCATACCAAGTTGGAACAAAATTTGACGTGCCTCATTTGGGTAATTAGACTAATAAGTAACATTTACCCCCGATATCCTACATTTCACGGTTGTAATACGCCATTTATATGCCAAGTAATAAGTCATTTCCCCATATCAACTGTGTGCATGAGGCACCTAGTAAAAAGAGACTTCACAAACTAACTCTCCACTGGAGTGTCACTTCAAGAAACCAGTTTTACATTTTTCTTTTCTACAAGAGTACAATGTATGTAGTGAACAGCATGTTACTTTGCGAAACTGAAAATCATTTCATTTAATAAAGGACGGGTCACACTGTGCCGACATCTTGGCCCCCGACTATGGGGATTGTCCCAAATTGAAAAATTTTCAAAATTCGTGTGAAGGTCTGGTCTGTGGGCCCTGTTCCGAGCCGACAAACCGACAGCAAGAAAAACAGGACGGCAACACAATTTTTCCCACGAGTTATGGGATTAACACGTCTTTCTCACAAGACAAGGAAGAATAAAACGACTTTGGTAGCGGACTGGTCGCAGACCACTGACACGACAATTCCGACAAACCCAACTGCTAACACGAATAATACGAACCATTAACACGACCGCCGTAAGAAAAGTAAGACACGAGCGCCACCAGACAAAAACGATTGCGTAACGTTCTTCCCGACGGGCATGCGCGAATCGTATAAAATGGGCCACGCTTCGAACTGCGTCATTCCGCCTCAGTTTTCTGGACGGTAAAAGGGTGCTGTGCTGCTGTTTTAAACCATGCCTGCAAAGAAGAATGGGCACAACAGGAGTGAGGCAGGGTTTTGTGCTGAAGCTCGTTTTGGCACTCTTTTTATAGCCATTTCGTGCGACAAATCGTCCAGGACGTCACAATCGTCCTACACTCCTGTGAGCGTCTTGTCTTTCCTACTGCCTTCCTACTACTTTCTTGTTGGAATCGCATAAATCTTACAGCACGTGTGGGTGTCCCTGGAAGGGTCGGTTACAGTGTCACGTAGGTCGTGCATAGATCCCCGACAAGTCGGTTGGGTAGTCGTATGTTTCTTGCTGAATTCGTGCTATTCTTATGAAAATCTGCGACCAGTCCTGCTTATCTTATGGAGGTCAGCGACAATTGCCGCCCGACACCAACCCGACTGCCCGTAAGACGGCCATACGATAAATACGGACGCCACCAGAATAAACCGATTTAACACAAGACAGCAACACGATTGCCCGGAAGTCGTGTAGGGTCGTGTCTCCAGCACGACAGTTTTGAACAGAACTAAACTGTGGTACGGACCTCCAGACCCTTTCCCGAGCTCGGAGAAATACACGTCAGATACGAATTGATCTGCGATGCTTACACAACCAAGGTCCAGACCTAGCCGATTTCTTCGTCGTGTGGAGGTCAGGCGTAAAAATCGGCACAGTGTGACAGGGCCTTTACACAGAATATATGTTTTCCCAAACTAGCACACATGTCCTTTCAACTTCAGCACTTTGTAATTACTCATTAGTGTATCCATCTATTCATTGCACTCCCATTCAAGAACAATATAGTTGAAACATGAATGGATTGAGTATGTGCAGGAATGCACCTATAGACATCAACCGGTCAGGTTTTTTTTTTTTTTTTTTAAACCTCAGCTATGGCCGTTATTCAAGAGGTTAACTGGCGCTTTTTCAAAATATAAATTTTTGGTTGTGTGACCCGAGTGTTACTTTGCTTTGTGTGACAGGCCCCGGCAGCCGTAGTCAATTTCTCGTGGGACGCGGCTATCATGGCGGAGATTGTCGCAGCCCAGGGGTCCGTACAGGAGGGCGAATACCTCAAACCAGAACTCATCAATGCCATGGAGACTCTGTAAACCATTGCTGCATTGGTTTCACTCAAATCTTCCCATCTGGGATTATCGTCCCACAAATTAATAACCCGTTCTGGCCGGCTGTTATTAATGGGGAGCTGGTATGCCAAGACGGGATTGTGCAGCCAAGTGTAATGCAGACAATGGATTGAGTCTGCACAGGAATGCGTGTATAGATTGCAACTGACCAGGTGGTCATTTTCAAACCACGGCTGTGGCCGTTGTCCGTATCCAAGAGGTTAAAGCTGATATGTTGTTGCTGATATTTCCTCTTATTCAACTCTAGGCACGGAAAGAGGACAGTGTATTTATAAGTATTGATAATGTGGCTAAGGATAAATAAGAGAAAAAAATCTTTTATTAATTAAATGTAACATTTGTAAATAATAGTCTCAAGCATCCTGTGAAATCATGGCATCTGGTGTGCTGTCATTCTCAAGAAAAGTAGGATTTTTTGTATCAATTTCCAGTGATGATCGGCCATATAGTACAGAGAAAACTGCATTGTTGCATTTGAGGTTCTTTATTGATAAAAACAAAATTGAAGTAATGTGTGTAGTACCCAGTCCTGTTTACAATTGGATGCACTATTATATAAAAATACAATGCATGGTTGATTCTCCCAAAGTATAGAAAGGGCTTGCTAAAGGTCTGAGCCATCTAAGTGCATCTGTTACATGTATTGACTGGTGCCCAGCCTGCAGTAAATGAGATTTCTGGGGTTGAGGGTATTAAGATTGAACTGAGGTTACCAGCTTTAATATAGCCAATCTAATGGACCTCTAAAGAAACGACGTCACTCCGTGTTTACCTTGCTGCATTCGTGCAGCCAGGTTGGGACGGAATAGTGCACTGTAGTATCACAACGTGTATTTCAGCACATGTACATTGGGATCATGTCAATTTTTGCTTGTTTTGGGAACAAACACCTAGACTACGTTTTTCAAATTCATGAGGAAACGGCAGTGGTTTCTTATAGTTCAATCCTCAAAATAACTACATGTATCTACGTACAATGTACATTTCATCAAAGAAACCATATTCAGTGGTGAGATTTGTCGGGATTTATCCTTATTTCAGGATTATTTTGGTCGGGATTTCAGAATTTTTAAAGAATCTCTTTTGCAATCTGGAATTCCTGAGGTGTTTTCCTAAAGGTGTTTTTACCTGTAAAAGTGGATGTAGACCAATAAAAACGAATATTTTAATGGGGTGCCTTTAGGCAAATACAAACTATATGTTGATCTGGGGTCCTCATGGATTTGGTGGAATTATCATTTTGGGCCAATCTTACCCCTGCATATTCTACAACTTGATGAATGTGGTAAATACAGTGTAACATCATTACTTTCTTGTGTCCATAGCGCAGATAAGATTTTTTTAAAGAGTATTTCTAGAATTCTTTTTGTAGACATGTATATGTGAGCAGAATATTCTGCATATAAATATAAAAATTGTAGTAATTCTTCATGTAATTTAATTACAAATAAAATACGGGAACAAAGTACAATCTCTGCCAGCTTCAGTACTCTTGCTTTGTGGAGATCCAGGGATATAGTCTGTGTTTGTTCTGTATGTTACCCAGACTACTTAATTTAACCAGCTTCCATCAGACTGCTTGTTATCCTATGGTTTGTTTTTGTATGTGTGGCCGAAGGTGTAGTGATAGTACCAGTAAGGGAAATACACAGGAAAATCTCAAAATAGGTGAGAATTTAAACACTTTTTTGAGGGGGGGGGGGACTAAAATTTATTTTTTGGAAAACCAGTTTTTAACTCTTTGAAGACGGATGACGTTCTATACACATCAAACAAAAATTACCACCAGGCCGGATGCATCTGTACACGCAATCTCTGCAGTTTCAATCCATTGTTGGATAATTGTCAATGTTACGCTTGGCTGTACAAACCTCTTGTGTCTATTTTGCTTGGCTGCACAGGCACCCCGGTGCCTCATTATAAATAACCGTACTCAAGGGGTTGTGAAAAGTTGGTAATTTCAAAACCTTTCAGACTTTCTAAAACCAATTTCATTAACTCAAAAAAATCAAAAAGAAAAAGAGCAAAATTTTGAGATGGCAGTCTAGTATATGAGCTTTTTGGGCTCTAATCCCCTTAGTGCCCCCCCCCCCCCCCCCCCCTGTGGACCACGCCATTTACATAGTTTTATAGCTTGAATTTTTACAAGCAGTGGTTATAACGAGTGCATAATTACTAAAGAAAACAGTGGGAGTTGCAGAGGGACCCAGGGAGATGAAATTTAATTAGCTTATAAACTTGATACTACCTATCTACTGCATCGACATGGGGGGGGGGGGGGTGGTGAACCCCAGCCCCCCCACCCCAATTGTTATTCTCATGGCAAGACAGGCTCCTGCATCATCCCATGTGACTTTGATCTAGGGATAAAAATAGCGGTTACAGTCTGCTGTGCTTCCTGCAAAAGTGTTAGTCACATGTTCCAGTGAGATTCTACTGAATATCATCCAGACTGAGATGACTAAACGAGCACATTAAACTCCAGAGAGCTGATCTCTTAATCCTCGGTTGTTCTGGGCCTTGCATGAAGGTAGAAAACCACCTGTGTTAGGTGACTAATAAGTGTACATGTATTAAAGCTGGCGGCTAGGGTTCACCTTGAGACGGGGAATTGTTCTGCTGTACATGTCAAGGTGGCTAAAAGTTTTAAAAGAACTTTCAGGTTTTTGGGTGGATTTTCTTCGAAAAGGGTAAGACCACTTTGAGATGTTTGAACTTTTTTCTTTTGGCATGCAATTGTTGACTGATTGGGACCATATCATGTAAAATGGGTCTTGAAATCATTTTTTTTTAAACATGAAATGTTGGTATGGCTTAGGATGAGCTGAATGTATGCCACATGTTCGTGTGACTGTGTTTCTCCATTACCCAGCTTGGCAGGAAATAAATTGTCTAAAAATACACTAATGGTGTGAATTGCCTGGAACAAACCTTTATTATGAAATAATTGTTTGAAAAATTAGCTATGTGTACAACACACGATACATCAAATTAAAGCTTATTGACTGTACTTTCAGGAAATACCATAATCTGTTTTCAACTTTTTCTACTTTAGTAGGTCACCGTGACAAATTTCCAGCTCCTTCAAAGGACTTATTGCAAATGTTTTTTATGTGAATACTAATTTACATATTCATGAGGTCAAGTGTGACATCAGACATTGGTGTCTGTATAGAGTTGTGTACAAAACAAAAATTCATCATTTTCGTAGAGAAGATTCCTTGTTAATTTCTGTATTCAACAGCTCATTTAAACCAACATTTTTACCAAACTTCATCTTGTTGATGGGATTATATGGAGGACTGATTTCTGTGCTGTCAGTACGCTCTTTTGACAAAAATTCCTTCAGTTACAAAACAGAAACAGCACCCTCGTGCATGAGCGGACGTGAAAGATTTCAACAGAACTGAAAACCATTTTTACTTCACACGAAAACAAGATCATGTTTGTATTTTTGTTAACACACGGTCGGTGACATGCGTGAAAAAAGGTTGAACTGGATATCCAGCGAAGGTGATTTCTCGTCAAGGTTGGCGGAGGAGGGGGGCGGAGGAGGGGGGGCAGAGGAAAAAACACACAACCAACAATAATTGTTCAGCATTTTAAAGCATTTTTGTACTTCGCAGAGGCGGATCTAGCAGTGCATTTAGGGAGGGGTTGTACCATTCAGCCACCAAACGTGGAATGTGCCGATAACACGTTCCCACTGGGGCACCGTTTGAAGCTGCATAATTTGTGATTTAAGAAAAATTATTATAATTTGCTCATATTGGGCTGAAAAAGTGACTATCACAACTTTGCTCAGCAGCCAAAGAAGGGGGGGGGGGGGGGGGGTTGCAACCCCCACAACCCCCCCTCTAGATCCGCCACTGCTTCGTATCTCTTGTGTATCATCCCGGGAAATTTTCGAAAATGTGTGCTGATCTCTGTGTATTTTTATGCATACTGGTGCATGTAAAAGCCAATGACCCATAAAATGTATATGACCATGGGGAAATTATTGGGGGACACTGCCATGCATATTATAGTCGTCCCCCCCCCCCCCCCCCCCCCCCCCCCACATCCCCTTCGGGATCGCCGGCCATGTATTTTTTTCCTTTAAACGATGATACAGCAATGGCGCTCAAAACACAGTTGCAGGCATTGTTCATACTTTGTGTGATTCAACTTATACGTGAAATGATGAACCTCTAAAAGTTTGGTCTCAATCCATCAGTCACGAGAAAACATTGAAAAAAACATACTATTTTAACTGCTTTTGTGCACGGTGTCCATGTGCTTATTTCAATTGTTGAAATCCAAGTAAGCCACAGTGTTCTGGAGATCTTCAGATACAATTTTCTAAAAAAATGACTGATTTCAGACAGAAATATTTCTCAAGAGGATTGGTTATTATCTTTATACATGTAAACAGTAAGCTCTCAGATTGAATTAATAATTTGTTTTGAGCATTACCAAAGCTATGTCATGCCTTTAAAAACAAATCCTTTGATTGTGCAGTATATACTGTCTCACGTGCTGCAGCCCTGGAGTAAAGTTCTTTGATCTATACTTCAAAACGAGCATGATCAGTCAGCGTATGACTGATGAACATAGAGTCTTGTGTTTGTGTTTTTATCCCCAGTAATTCCATGCAGCTCACATACCCTCTAGCTGATTATTTTTAGTCCCAGAGACATAAAAAAAAAAGAAGGAAAGTGCAGGCATCGTGAAATATGACCTCGAAAAACGGGGGAGGTGTTATTGAATATTGCATTACCTTCTGCAAGGCTTCTCCAATGAGCAACTCACAAAAGGGATTGTGAACGTTGCTCTCCTGGTCATAATGAGTGATCTGTTCCCCATGTTTTAATTTCTATCAAGCTCTGGAGGGGGAAATATGGACACCCAGGGTGTTTCTTCAAGTGCAGGGGATCCGGTATCTCAGAATAAGAAGGTAATATGTTTGGCATTTCAGATTGTTTAATGTTACAAAATTCTTGTGATGTGAAGGATGATACCAGTTTATTGTGGACTTTTTGTAGTGAAGTGTCAAATTTTGTCTGTTGTAATGACGCAACAGTCTTGTTAAAGATGTTTCACCCTTGTGTAGAATGCATGCATAATATGATGTTTAGTTTAATGTCATATTGGTTTCTGTGGCCTTGTGGTCTGATGAAATGGCCTCAAGACCTTGGTGATGCTACAGATTGTAGGTTCGAACCCAGCTGAGGTGCCATGGTGCTTGTGTCCTTGAGCAAGACACTTTTTCTAAAGTTGCTTCTCTCAACCCAGGAGTAAAATGGGGACATGTGAGGGCAGTGGTAGTATTGATATTTGTTTAACTTGCAACTTGGGCTGCATACTCCCCTGGGAGCTGAGATAGTTTCAGGAATGATTGATGGGCCTGATGAGCAGGGGTAATAATAATAATAATAATAATACATGTATGCCTTGAATATCGTCGTTGGTATAATATAATACGTTGTTATTACTATGGAGTTATGGAACATAAATCAGTTTTGCAGAAATACATATGTGATATGTGTTGGCCTAGCCAGAGGCATGTAGTGAGAGCTGTGATATGTTGGCCTAGAGAGAGGCATGTAGTGAGAGCTCCCAAATTGGATTTTGTTTCAAGATAAGTCAGGAAAAAATATGATTCTTACTATTAAGGGCATTGGGAACCTCACAAATTAACTTGTGTATTTTATACACACATACTACATTGTGTAAAGGTGCGGTAATGAAAATGAGAATGAAATTAGTTATTTACTTTGTATTAATTAAAAATAAATTATAAAAAAGAATAAAATTGTTTTGCTGGTTGTAATCCAAAATGTAGCCTGTTTGTTTGGTATTAAAACCTTCCCCCAAAAATGTATTTTTCAATTCCAATATCAACATTAAATTGTGATTTGGGCTTTGGGATAGGAAGACCATCTGTAAGTAGTCATCTTTGAAGGGGAATATCAACCAAAAGTCTTTACACTAGACCCCCCCCCCCCCCCCCCCAATTTTATATTTTTTTAAATTGTTTTATTTTTATTATATAGATCAGATCGGATCAGATCAGATCAGATCAGATCAGATCAGATTAAATAAATCAGTAAATCAGGCTTGACTTTGATATGTCTCTTCACACCTTGGAGGATGTTTTTACTGAATTTTCATGAACTTTGGGTATTTATGACAATTCACTGAGACGTGGGTCTGTAGTTCAAAATACAGACTGAGATCTGTTCACACATGTCTTAATTTCAGACGGGAGGTCCTGCTGATGAGAGTGGTGATGTTCAGCCTGGCTCCCCGCCTTCTGAAGGAGTTGCGAGACAGGATAGCAGTACACTGTCTGTGCCCTGCATCTTCTTCCAGTGTCCTTTTGGCTGCAGTGCCATATATCCAAAGACGGTCATTGATGAGCACATGCTGGGCCATCTGAAGAGGGTACACTTATATGGGAAAAGTGGGAAACCCAGAGAAATTCTACTGGTTTTGAGCATATGCAATGGGAAAAGCTGGGAAGAAGTGGGAACCGGGTTAGCATAAATGGAAAAATATGAATGAGGGAGAAATTTGAAATCATCAGGAAAAACTCGGGGAACAACATGAGTTGAAGTTCTAGACGAAGAGTGTGTGTTAAATTGTAACATTTTAGGATAAAACGTGACAGTAATTTCTTGACAATTTTATGGAATAACAAGTATTTTAGAAAAAAAAAATCAAATTTCTAACAAACCTTGAATTCAAGTCTTTACACATAGAAAGGAAGTGTGCACTACATGTTATAGATGCATTGTTTAAAAAATCTTTTGCTGCAGTACAGTTTTCTAGACAAAATTCTAGACAGAATTGTTGACAAAGTAAATGGCAAATTGTAGTATTTGGGATAGAACAGGACTGCTGGAATTATTTGACAATTTTTAAAGGAATACCAAAGGCATTTACAAAAAAAAAACTTTGTAAAAGACCACTGAATTGGGCAAGTTATTCTCTGTGTATATAGCGTATACAGAAAGCATGGAATCACTGCTTCACATTTTTGTATGTGTATGTTTAACATTTTTCAATTTTTTGTTTTTTCAGATGATACTATACAGGCCCCTCGAGGCTTCAGTACTCATGATCCATTCACTGAGCAAGAACAAAAAGAGACTTCACACTGGCTTGCAGATACTGTGCAAGTAAAGTCACTCTGCTTGTTAGACTGATCCTTTAAATAGGATTTGGCTGAAGGTGGGGGGGGGGGGGGGGTTCGGCCTCAGATAATCTAATCTATGATTCCTTTATTGATTTAAGGAATTGACTATTGAGAAGGCAAAAATGTGACTTCCGAAATATGTTAATTATGGGTCTACAGGTCTACAGATAAATTCTTTGGTACCTATTGAGGATTTATCCTCTCTTTAAATCTGGACCCGGGAAAACTAAGGGTGGTAGGGCTGGCAACCTAAAATGTGGCCAACCCCACCACCTATGTTGTAGCCCTTAGTGGCTTTTATCCTTGTACTGGGCAACTTCCATGCATAAAAGTGACAATTTCTAAATATTTCAGAAGAATGCTGGGTTTCATGACTACAAATGACTAAAATAATAATGTTTAACCCTGCGGTGTTCCATGACAATATACACGCACTGTTACACCACGGTGCCCTACTTAACAAAACAGCGCCATGGCATACCGCAGAGTTGAAGACATACATGCAGCATATGTGCTTTGGGGGCACGGCACCGAAAAAGTTTAATTTAGAATTCAACTATTAATTTTCTACCATTTCCAAAGTTATCAGCTTTCCAATCGTACATTGAATGAAACAAATCCACCAAGTTTTAGTCATCAAATATTTACTTGACAAACTTCAAAACCAAAGAAGGGATCTTCTGAACTGAGGCGCAGCACCACTGCATAATGCAGAAAGCTTTTTTAAGGTATCGGCCACAGCCTGCAGATTCAAATGATCATTTTTTTTTTTCAAGGACATTATATTCCTTGAAAATTTGTTAACAATTTCAAACGGCACGGACATTTTAATTGCTACTTTTAATTAATATAGGTTTTCCCGGCCAATTTCAACAAAAATTCATTCAATTTCATTAACACGCTTTCAAATTCACGCGATTTTTCTAGTTCAATCAAACTAGAGTTTCTCTTTCGATATTATTGCATTCAATTTCGTTTTCGTGCACCCATGATTCCATTACTTTCATTCCATTTCGTTAATAGGCATTCAAGACTACAAGATCGCCATTCTTATGTTGAATATATACCACCTTTTCGCAATAGGTGCAATCAAATTCAGAGTCATCGAAGCGTTCAGGATTTTGTAGCTGTTGTTTTTTTCTTTTTCATTTATGGGCAACGGATTTCAACATTCGAGCATTCAACTTCAACACGAGTAGGGCCTATGATACGACTTATTTGAGCTTAAAGTGAAACATGTTTCTTTTACTGGTATTTTTTGTTCCCTGTTAGGCATTTCCATGTTATGCGTTTCATTCAATTATTGTTGTCTTAATTGCAATAATTGTTACTGGTGCCTTTGTTACCCCTTGACTAAACATGAAATATGTGTCTTAAAGGCACTAAAATACAGTTTACAAACTTATGGCACTTAAAAATGATTTGGTTTTGCTTTGAGATTGCTTGTATGGGTCGTTATTATGTTTTTGACGTCTCCTTCAACCATGTCAAAATGAAAATCTACAAAGGATTTGTTATATAAACATGAGCTTATATTCACAAGGGGGTCATTGGTACGTTAGAATAATGATGTTGTTTCCCTGTGGAAATTTTTTTCACAGGTCCTTTTTTCTTTAACCATCAATGTTCTGACGTGCTAGGCATCTCGGCATGTACGTTTGGCTGTTGTTGTACCATCTCACGCATTTGTCATGGGTGATTTCTCCCACATTCTGTTGGGCCACTTCTTGTAGGAGATCACCTCTCCATATATGCCATATTTGATTCAGAAATCGTCTATTTAGGGCCTACTAGGTGTGTTTAGCTCGGAACTAGTGTAGAAATGAAGTTCTCCTTAGAGTATCCTGCCATTAAATACGAATCAGAAAGCGCATACATCACAAACGAATTTGAATGCAAACATTTGGAAAATGTTTGCTCATTGATGAAATTGAATGGTTGACCAGCCTCGGTGACTGGCTTTGACGAAATTGAATGAACTAAATGACCAGTTGAATTTGAATGATCTTATTTGTAGAGTGAATGCTCAAGTGCTGAAAGTGAATGACCCTTTTTAACCCTTGAATGCTGGTGTAGCTCAGCATTTATTTTCTAACGAAATTGAATGAGCCGGGTATTAACTTGAATGAATTTTTGTTGAAATTGGCCGGGAAAACCTATATTATTATGTGACCCACTCTGCAAAAAGGGCAATATGTGGCAACATTTGAAAATAGTGTTTTATATATACAATGTAGCTGGAAAGGCCATTTTATAAGCTTTCATATGGTATATGTCCGAGGCCTGTAGCATTTTGCATTCACGAGATATTTGGAAATCTACATGTTTGTTTTTCAGGAACAAGCCATTAAACAAACAAAAAAGCAATAGATTGAAGCACTCGACACAAACACATTCTTTTTCCAACTTTATTCACTGAAATCAAAGATTTTGGTTATGAACTAGAATAATATAGGTATCAAAGGTGCAAAAAATTCCCTCGCTTAAAAATCACTTGTTTGAAGAATTGTTCACCCTCTTCACATAGAACGGCCCATTACGTGTCAACACATACGGCGACTTTATGTGCCCTTTTTGCAGAGCGGGTCATAATTATGACTTCTTTTGCTTGCAACTTCTAAGGTATCTGGATAATGTGTGCAACAACCCCAACAGTGAAAAGTACCGCAAGATCTCGGAGCACAACAAAGCGTTCCAGGAGAAAGTGGCTCCCATTGAGGGTGCCAAGGAGTTCTTGCAGGCTGTGGGATTCCTGCCGAAAAAGTTACCATACGAAGGTATTTACAGGTCGTCAAATGAAAGGGCTGAATGATATTTTGACCACTAGGGATGATTGATTTTTGCCCTCAACGATTTTACATTTTTTTTTTGCCTGAAAAAGCTCAGAGAAATACGGGGTTCAGGCTGGACATATTTTATTTATTCTTTAGCTGTTAAACCCAAAAAGTAACAGAGCCTTGTGGGGTAGGGGGAGGGGACGGGAACATCTCTGGATTCGCCCAGGGCTACATGATCAAAGTGTGACTGACACTTCCACTGTCAATTACATTTTCATGGGTGGGGGGGGGGGGGGGGGGTGGTGAGTGGGCCATTGCCCCCCCACACTTTCGGCAGTTCCGCACACAGAAAAGCATAGAAAAGGGCAGCAGCCGGCCAGCACCGGTGTTGCTTTCCCCTCCCCTCCCACTTTTAAAAGTGTTCCGCCGCACCTGTTAACGTCTCACTTTCTGGTGGTACTCATCATGTACAGGACAAAAGCTGCAATTTCTGTTGCCATTTTATTCAAAGAAAATCTTTGAAACTCTAGCTTTTTAAACCAAAAAAACAAAAAAACTTTATCACACTAACATTTTGAAAGTCTCCTGTTGTGCAATTTGTGACTTTCGCCACCAGGTTTTCAGAAAATAGTCCAAATTGTATCAAACTTCGAATCTTTTCCAGCCTTCCTCGGTTGCAACTGGGCTAAGCCAGTGTCCCTGCCTTCATAAAATACCACAACATCCAGTGACCATTTCCCTTTAAGTCCCCAAATTTAGAAGAAAAACAATGTAGAAAAAGACAAGCAGTGCCAGACGACCAAAACAAATTCTTTTCTTCTTCAGACACTCAAATGCCATTTCTGGTCATGAGTGACAAGTGCGCGTCTGACATCAACCAGATCAAATCGGCCCGGGACGTGCTCCTCAACACCCAACCCACAGAGGCCACGCTCCATCGCGATGTACGAGTTTACTACCCATCCCACAAGGCGGAGGAGTTTCATGTTCCAACGGACTTTGACGACATCATATCTGAGTAAAAATATTATGATTTTTTGTATAGTGAACAAAGAAAACTAGCAGGAGTGGGATTTGAACCTGCAACCTCCGGAATACCGTACCGGCGCTCCACAACTGAGCTATCTTGCCCTATGTTGATGGTCTCCCAAATTGTCAGTGTCTTTGTATATTGCCGTATACCCGGAGATCACGCCCGAACTTTATCATAGAACTTGGAGTGAGTAACTCTGTGGGAATCACTCGGTGAGGATACGACTCTTTATATCGTCAAGTAAACCACAAGGGAAACTGACTAGCTAATTTGAATTAATTTTCAAAGTAAACAAAGGAAACTGGGAAGAGCCAGTTGTGGTTTGTTTTGACAATACAAAATTACAAATAATAAATGCTTTTGAGCATTGGGGGAGCTCGCCTACTATCAAAAAAATTAAACCCCACCCTGAGACAATTGAAGGCCGGTTCATATTTCACGCAAAAAAAGCGAAGCAAATTTTGTGACGTCAACAATGGTTTCAGTGCGACATTCGCTTTTACCCAGACGAATTCGCTTCGCCCTCAAATTCGCTTGAAGTATGAACCGGCCTTAAGGGTGAAACAAAGTGCATCCTAATGGTTTCTTTTCGGAAACTGGGCTAATAATTAAATAGTGATTTTTGTCAATAGAATTTTTGCTCAAAATTAGAGACGAGTACACAGGAAAAATGAAAAATGATCACTTCACTTTGTGTGACTTTCCTTTCAGGTCAAAGATCAACGACCCCAAGAATCCAAAATTAAGAAGATACAAATATGCCGTTATTAGGATCCGCTTCTTGGATGGAGTCCTTCTGCAAGGTATTTTGCTCCCAAACTTTGCACGTTTCCTCTGAATTTAGAGCTGCGTCACAACGGCAAACAGTTTAACTGGAAGCCATTTTGTGAAATTCATACACTCACTGTGTGTAAATATTGTACAAAGTAGTTTACAGTCGTGTTAATCAGCTAGATAGAGATAATTATTGAAGGGAGCACCTTAAAGACTAAACTAAAATTTAAATTATGCTTAAGCTTTCGTAGATATAGCGACTTCATCAGATGCAAGTGAAGTCACTGTAGCTGCAACAGCTTATGCCATAATTGTAATTGTCTTCAAAGTGCTATACTTTCAATATTTATCTGTATATTTTGTGAAATAATATCAAGCTTTTTTGTGCTAAAGTTTTGATAAAGCAAACTGCCTTTCTGATGGACTTGGCACTGAGAAATAGCAGGGACAAAAACAAATTTCTCGAACCTCCTAAATTCTACTCTACCTAAATGTTCGGAAATTTAAGGAAATTACCAAATATTTCTGAATATTTCTGAACATTTCCAAACAAAGTCTGCAACATGACCATACAAAAATTCATATTAGAGGACCCCAACATGCATATATTATCAGTCAGCATCTGCAAACGGTGCATTTGATTTTGTCTCAACAAATTCTGTCTTGAAGTAAAAAATTGTAGAGATTTATGTTGCCATGGCAACAATGATGCCAATTCACCAGGGAAGAAGTTCACTGCACCAGATGTTCTTTGTTGTACACTAATCAGGAACGTTTCGTGCAGACGAGAAACTATCGGATGTAAAGACGTTTATTGCATTGATGCTGGAGAAAGAATGGCAGCCATTCGTACTGCGGGACAAAAAGGGCACGGTTATGTCTGAAATGAAGAGCACATTACAGCAACTTCATCTGGT
This sequence comes from Hippasteria phrygiana, assembly GCA_037893225.1. Taxonomy (NCBI): domain Eukaryota; kingdom Metazoa; phylum Echinodermata; class Asteroidea; order Valvatida; family Goniasteridae; genus Hippasteria; species Hippasteria phrygiana. The sequence goes on from JAZGUH010000903.1 coordinate 327,684, forward strand.
TAGTCAATTAATTTCAATAAATTAAAATGATCATTTACAAATTAAAAAAAAGCTGTGTATGAAGGCCATTCATTAACAAAGGGGGAGGTGAGTTGGTCTCACCAACGGTGGAAGTTTCCCACCTGGGTCTGTAGGTCTGAAAATTGGGAGAATTTCTTTGGTATCTATTGAAGATTTTATTCCGTATTTTAAGTTCTGGACCCAGGAAAACTGTAAGGGTGGTGGGGCTGGCAGCCTAAAATGTGGCCATCCCAACCACCTATGTTGTAGCCCTTTACCTAGAGTGGCTTTTAGCCTTGTATTGGGCGACTTCCATTAAAATAAAAAGTATGTTACTTTTTACACTAAATATTTGAAAACAGCTGGTCATGCTGATCTGATAGTGTCACAGATGGCGAACAGTAAATGAGGGAACAAAGCCTAGAAAATCTCAAGTATTTTCATGAACCCTTTCAGTACCATACGCTTAAGCCAACCTCCAGGACCACTATACTCTGAACACAGTTAAATATCATATAAAGCTGTCTGAAAGCGTGTGACACACCTGAGTGTGCACTGTATTCATTGTGTGGACCTGCAAGCAAAAGATGTCCACACAATGCAGGATCTCAAAATGCTGTGTGGACTTGCACATGTCCACACAGCATATTCCACTTTCTAAAAAAGGGGTCTTACAGGCATTTGGGGGTTAGGGTTGCCCATAGCAAAATAACGTAGAATAGTTTAAGGAATCACAGTCGAAATTTCATATCCAAAAAGTGTTTACAATGCGAGTGTGTGTGGTTTTAAAACGTGTTTTGTCTTAACTACACGAGGAATGTCCACACAAGGTATGCAATGGTGACTTCGGGGGGATATCCTGGGTATATGACTGAAGAGAGTTGAGAAGCTTGCATTGGTAAATCATATGCTACCATTTGTACACCGTGCTTTTACTGCAGGATCACAGAACTTAACACTACTATTACCCCTGATTGCTGGGCTTATAAATCCTGGGGCCGGCCAACCCAACACTCTGGGGAACCATGGAGGTATTAGGGAACACACACAATAGGCTCAGCAAAATTCCATGCTTAGCAGGCCATAGCACTCCGTACACACCCCACATACATGCATCTTGTTTTCCCGTTTTATTCCCGTTCCGTTTTTCTCTCCATTCTACAGGTGCCGGGAGCCATCTTGGATTTTGGCTTCAATGCGACCATGGATGCGGAGATGGCTACAGGTCTGTATTTCTGTATTCATGGCCCAGTGCAACAGGAACATCATATTAAGGCTGCTTTAATGAGGTCAATCCATGTTCTATAAAATCAAGAGACATCCAGTTACTGACCAACTCATCTCTATGCGAGGTTCTAGACCCTTTTTTTTGGGGGGGGGGGAGGGCAGAGGAGGAAAGGTTTTGGTGCGAAGAAAAAGCTGGGAACCAGTTACAAGCAATAACATCACACTCTATTTGGGCTGGTAACCTGTTCTCGGAGCCTAAAATTTCCTCAGCTCCATGAAATTTGAACTCAATTTTTGGAAAGTGTTTTTAAATTTTGAAAGGTTTTTGAAAGGTTTTTGAAAAATTAAATATACTTTAAAACATTCTCAAAAAGTAAACAACAAAAATTGGAGGAAGGGGTAGGACTAGTCCAAATGAATATGGGGCTATAAAAGTGATCAGTATTTTTTCTTGCAGACTAAGGTGAACTCTGGACTAGGGGCTGCTTTGCAACTAATACATTTTTCTAAAATTTAGTTTTTTGTATGCATTTGTGGTCCTCAGGGACTTTGAGCTGAGAAATGGAAGAAGGAAACTGTCTTCTCTGTTTTTGGGTAATTTCAGAATCTATAAAGTGGTGAAGGTGCACAGAATGAATTGAAATCTTCAGCTGTAAACAGAATAATAAAGACATAGGAGACTATAAAAGAAATTCATGCTTGAGTGGTGTGATCCAAAAATAAATGGGGGTTATTTTCAGTATTTTCTAGCTTCTCACATATTTAAAACTGAAAGGAAGGTACATTTTAGTTGTAATTATTCTTTTTATAAATCAATTTTTTTTCAACAGAAACCTTTATTATCAGTGTAGAAAAAAACAGACACTCATCAATCATATCAGAATAATTCTCAAACAGTGTATTACAACCAATACAAGAAAATAAATATTTAAGTACAATACTGCCGCAAAGACAATACACATTTTATAACAGAATAATTGGACGGTATTTTCCCATTTCAAATTAATATATGTAATATTGCTTCTTTTCTGAAGGCCGGACTGTGGAATACTGTATTTAAAAAATCTTTACAGTAAATAATATTTATATATTTACACTACAATTGAACAGAGGACGGATTATTTCTTTGTACACTTTTGATAACCTTCACTTTACAGAGTTGCCTGAACCATTGCTATATAGATTGTAACGTACTTACTGCGCCCCTTATTTGCATATTGGTTTCAAGTTGGCTACTTTCATTTTGTATTTAACATGGTGGATAGGCCCTGTGGTCATTATTCACGTGACTATCGAAGGCTAAAATTTGAGCTTCTTCAATAAAGTCCGATGTCTAGAACTACTCCTGAAAACCCCCACTTTTGTATGATATCTCAGGTATGGAATAACCTGTGGCATTACCTTGCAATGGGGTATCCAGGTTTTGGGCCGGGGGGGGGGGGGGGGGGGGATGGGTAAAATTGAAAATTTTTCTGACAAAGTGGCTCCAATTTTTTTCGCACTAACATTTTTTTTTAAAGCAGGGGGGGGGGGGGGGGGTGTCAATGTACCAATTGTGAAGTGGTGGTGCTTGTGAAGTGGATTCTCAAACAAAATATAAACTTTGATAAAATCGGCTAAATGTTGTGGGGGTAGGGTGTGGGCCTGGGATGGGGGCCAATTTCCTCCCAGCTGGACATGCCACTGTTAACTTGGCTTGTAACAATTGTGTACAAGAATATTAGGTAAATAATGGTTAAACTATCCTACACTGAACATTGTTTGGTTGACAATAGTTGGACTAGTCTAGTTGACTCTTTGGAACCAGCCTGCCGAGGTTGGTCACATTGATTGTTTGATTAATAGGTGTGAGTATCACTATGTATGTACAGCACAAGCTCTCCCATGAAACCAGGACCTGAGGTTTTATGGTAACGTTTGATCACAGTTCAACTAGTTTAAGTTTCTTTGGTCTTGGAAGATACCAGGATGTCACATATCAACCACTGGTTAACTAACAGTTGTTTAATTTGGTGGTTGATAATTTAGAGATGTACTGTCCGTGCTCTTCAAGAAATCTCATCCAATTTTCAAATTGTATTGATTTCAAGGGGCAAACATTTTTTAAAATATATTTTAAAAAAAATTATTTGGGAGTCTGCAACCCTTTTAAAGCTCGCTCATTATTCTGGGTTGATTCCGCGCCTCTATTGCAAGAGAAAAACAAAAATGACCAAAACAAAAACAAATTTAGGGCTAACCCCTTGAACCTGGGCATACCAAGTATTTCATGGGGCAGCCGGGGCGCCAAGCCGGGTTATGCAGCCAAGCATAACGTACACAATACCCCAATAATGGATTGAAAATGCAGAAATTGGCATGTATAGACGTCAACCGGCCAGGTGGCAATTTTCAATTTGCACGTATCTGTGTCAATCGTACGCAAGGGGTTAAAATCGAAAAGAGCAGAGACAATACATATATAAGACATCTGCATTTAATAGAGTCATGAGTTCGCATGCCAACGGAGTAAACCTGTAGATTTTTCCTCAAAGGCTCTTGACAAACCTTAAAAGCATACAGTGCTGATGATACAGCATTGAGAAGCTAAGGCCAACCTACAAATAAGTTCACTAAACTATTACATGCATGCACGCTGCTGAGAAGCGGAAATCCACAGAATGCTTGTGATTGGCATATTTTTGTTTTTCATACATCTAAAGTACGTATACTTTTAACAAAAAAGGCTTTGAATGAATAACAAAAAAATACTTGCAGAATGCTGTCACTTCTCGATCTCTGTTCCTGGTTTTTCCTCATTTGTCTCCCCGTCCTCTTCTTCACTTGATGAACTGAAATCATAATCAGGGGAAACAGTATTTTTATACTAAAAGAAAACAAGCAAAATCTACAGTTAAACGTACAAAACACCTCCCCGTGAGCATTTTCATAGTCAATAGCCACAACCATGGGTACAACTTTTTAGGTTTTCCGGCACTTTTTAAAACCCAAATTCCCTGAGATTTCCCCCGATATTTCCTTCAGAAATTTCCAAAATTCCATGAGAAATATATGCTACTCCTTATTGGTCTTTCAGTGTATAAGTGCGTGTAGCAGAGCCAATTGCTATTGTCTGGAGACGTGTGTAATATTCATATTGCATGAACACTAAAAACCACCATAGTCAGTCAGTAAACAAAACGTGAACACATGGCACAAGATGCATATATGCCAAACTGGTGAAAACAAATCCCTGAGTTTTCCCTGACTGGAAAAATTAAATCTCATATTCAAGGTTTATCCCTGATTTTCAGAGCGGCTGGGAACCCTACTTTTATTTGGGAAAGATTTTACTTTAATACCCCCTACAAAAATGGATCAAGAACAGCAAAATCTTAGAAAATAACCAACCCTCCTCGATAACAACTGTGGAACAACCTGTTATTTCAAGATTTATGTCAGCAAAATCTGTTAAAAATGAGGCAGAAATCAACATGAATGTAAACACTTTGAGTGACCATACACTGTGCCAAGAACATCTAACATAGAAAACACAAACTTTCTTCCCCTATATTTCACAAACATTTCCCAACAAAATTCATAAATTTAAAGGTTGTGCCATTCGGAACACAGATGGATAGTTATTTTCCAAGATTTGCTGTTTCTGACTGATTTTTGTGGGGGGTATTAAAGTAAAATCTTTCCTTTATTTGTGCCCGGTAATATTCAGCGTTCTGAATTTGGGCCCAGTCAGGCAACCAAAGCCCCTAGGACTCTTCCTTAAACTTGCATGCCAACACTGTATACATGTACCGGAGAATGGGGCTGTTTCAACAAATTTTGCTCGGTGAAGGGTTCAAGGTATGGGTCCTGTAAGAGTTCAGTGTGCTTAAAAGAAAAGAGTTTGACTAACCTATCTTCATCATCGTTATCTTCATCATCTTCACTGTCCTCTCCGCTGTCATCGTCACTGTCTTCATCATCATCATTATCGTCACCATCCCCTTCATCGTCATCGTCACTCTCGCTTCCCCACAATTGAGCTTCCAGCTCTGAAACATTTTCAAAAATGAAAAATGCTTGTTTGACTTTGATAGACTGTAGGAAAATTTTAAACTCATATATCTCAGATTAATTGCTTAACCCTCCTATCAAAAAATCTACCCACCAACTCTCACAGCTTGTGTGTGTTTTTGATATATAGGGTAGTTGGCTCCATTTTGGCCGTGAGAGAGGGAGGGTTAATAAATTTGATTTTTCAAGTTAAAACTATGGAGCTTAAAGAGGAAAGAAAACCAATTTGCATTTTTCTACTTTAGTGGCTTTTCTGAGAGCTTATGCCTCCCCAAACCTAACAAAGTAGGTTTGAAGAGTTTATGCATGGATTCGGCAATTTTAGAGAAGTTTTACTTTGGAGTCTCTTTCGCTCAGAATCAGAAAAGCTCGGGGTCAACCGCGTGTTTACAATCCAATCGTGTGACGTAGCTGCGTAGGGATAGATGACGTCACTATGCGAGTGCCCATTGTGTTTGCGTGCGTGCATGTGTACTATGTGTTGGTTTTGTCCTATTTTTAATGTTCCTGGCGGTGCATTATTGCATGAACGTTGCACTGATGAGTTTTTCATTATTTTTTTAATGGGGTCTTTGTGGAGCAGGAAGCTTACTCGTGTCTTATTCATCCATATTTGACACTGAAATTTGGGTTTGGAATTTGTGTGGATGGAGAGATATACCGTACCCTGTGGAGACATGAAAACAATAGAGACAAAGGGACTGAATAGGTCTCCACTAGGCAATTCTATGGGTTAGGTTGTCATCACAAGGAATTTTGTGTACAAAGACTATGGGGGTTTGCTTAAGTACAGGGACAAAGGGGAGAACAATGCCATGTCTCCACAGGGATGCAAAAACACAGAAATGTGGATGGATTTGTGTGTGCGCCGCGAACATAGTCTGGTAACTGCATTGTATCTGTCTCAATGAAATGAATCCAAAAATTAGCTGGCCTGACGTTTCCAAATTCCAACTTAAGCAAGTTCTTTCTCAAAGGCATTTGCCTTTGAGAAAGAACTTGCTTAAAAGAAACATGATTTAGGATTTATTTTGCATTATTCCTGCTTAAAACAATAAAGTATTATCTTGACAATGATATTTTATGTCCAGAGACAATTATTTCCCAGATTAAATATGAGAAAAAAATTATTGAAAATGTTTGTCCAAGCTACTCCGCCCCCTGAGTGGGACCCTCATTAACATAAGTGTGTGACGTAGATCGAGGCACATTACATATTCTGCTCGAGCCGGCCCCATGCACGCGTATGTATTGAGTGTACATTCTTCGTCCAAAATCTAAGCAAAATATAGTGTTTTTCGGCCATGCCGACAAGGTGTGTGGCTGCTGGGTGCAGCAAAACAACGAAGGCTGGAGTTATAAGCCTTCATTCAATTTCAACTGATGCGAAATATCGGAGAATTTGGACGGCGAAAGTGAAGGTGACAAGAGCGTTATGTAGCGACCACTTTGAGCCGTCGTGTTTCGATACTGGTATTTTCAAATCATGGGATGACTATTAAAAATATGCTCAAGTCCACTGCCATCCCAACAAAGTTCCCAGATGTGAGGAGCCTTCGCTAAAAGGGAGAAAATCAGGGTAAGTTCGATATTAGTTGTTGCAACTTACGAAATTGCACGTGTAGACCTGGTGTACGTGTGTATACGATGTACATGCGTCATTTACCGGGTCCAGTCGATCCATGAATTTCGGTGCCTCGGTCTACGTCACGAACAGCGCCCTCAATTTGAGTCTCAACAAATTCCAAAAAGGGGGGGTAAATTTTTGGGCGGCAAATAACCACACTAAAACTTCACTTGAACCAGTTTGGCTTTCAATTCACATTTAAAGAAGCAGGTTTCCTTTAAGTTGGAAACGTCAGGCCAGCTAATTTTTTGATATGTATATTTCAGGTCCATTCAGTCAGTCAGCAGTTTGCAACAGTTTAATTCATTTTCAATGAAATGAAAACATACAGTGATGTCGCGATACGTACAGACGTACACGTACTTTTAATTTTCGCTCTGGAATAATGGCAGAATCTGATGGCTCGTGGGAGGAGTATAGCGTAGATTCTGAAGATTTTCAGCTGCATAATACCGTCAACTGTAATACATTCGAGCTCTGAATAACTCCAAAAGTAAGCTAGGAAGGCCGTGAATTCGGCAAAAATTGCCAAGAAAGTACGACCAGCTGACGACGAAAATGTCATAACACACACGTGGATGATAGTGCCAACACGCTGCAGACGTGGTGCAGTGGCCGCGCTGCTGGTCCACTGAGTAAACGCACATACGTCATAAGGTCATATGCATACATTTGCATCCTTAATGACCTTTGCAGGAATTGAGACCAAACGCTCACTCCAAGGGGCAATTTTAGTCATTTTTCTTTCAATGAAATAAATTGTAATCGTTCTTTACCAATTTGTATTCGGTCAGAAGAATATACAAGCTCTCAGAAAAGCCAATAAAGCGGAAAAATGCAACTTGGTTTTCTTGGCTTTTTTAAATATTTAAATCACCTAATACAAGGCTACAAGCCACTCTAGGTAACAGGTTACAATCAGAGATGGTAGGGTTGGGGACATTTTGAATTGCCAACCCTACCACCCTTACGGTTTTCCTAGGCCAAGATCTTAATAGAGGATAATTCTTCAACATATTCCAGAGAAATTATCCCAATTTTCAGACCTATAAAGCAGCTCACCTCCATTGTCAAATTCAAAATGTCCCCCCATTGTTTGCTGTGATAAAAACCTCATACTATTCCCGATTTCACAATCACGAGATTGTCAAACTTGTTTTAGAGTCATGCCTTTAAAAAAAGAAAAGAGTAAGCCCTTTTTCCCCTTCACTTGGTTAGTGTCTGCTAGACTTATTCTCCAAGGTGGCTGCCTTTTACTAGAGTCTACCAAACTTATTAGAAACACATGATAGATCAACTGGAGCTAGCAGAGACACACTGAATGTTTTTCCTTTTCTACTTGTGTTAATGTTTAAGGGTTCATACTCTCTGTCCACCATTCATTCAACCCATCACGGTAGGCTCATAAGATACATTTTTCAATGAAAAATGTAATGGTAAATACCTCGCTTGAGCATTTCTTCAATTAAGGGCTTGAACTGCTTGGCCTCTGCATTCTCTGGTTCATAAAGCAAAACTGCAAACAAAGACAAATACAGACATAAAATGAAAATGTAGATTTCACAAGACAATAAACTATGAATTCAAGAATGCCCAAGAATTATCACACATGTAACTGAAATTGTTGACCCACTAAGGGGTGGATATGGAATGTTTTGGAGGAGGGGTCAGCCCCGACAGAATTGATCACTTTGACCTGTTCAACCATACAAAGAACCAGGTTGGGTGAACAGGCCTTGTCTGATACAGCTATGCAAAAAAGCAAAGCAGAAAAAAAGGGGAAAGGAGAGTGGCAAATAAGAAATAAATGTAGTGTACATAATTGGTAATCCTCCAATTGTTTTTACTGAATTATCACGAAATACCTCACTAGACTGTAAGTTAATAGTAGTCTCAATCATCCTGTTAAATGATGGCACCAGGTGTGCTGTCGTTGTCAAGAAAAGCTGGAAATCGTTGGAAAACTGCCCTGTAGCCTTTAGTTCAGGCGCACGTGGCTACCCGGACGAGTGGCGCGACCCGCACATGCTGGCATTCGGGGCGCGTCACACGTCCAGGTAGCCATGCACGCCTTGACTAAAGGCTATCATCCGCCCGACGGTTGAAAACGAGCGCCGTTTTTCTCTCGTTTTTTCGCCATCCAACAACGCAAAACTTTGAACAGGTCAGTGAAACGATATTTCCTATAAAATACTAACCCCCAAATCCGCCCATTTCTGAAAATTGCAACAATGACCAATCATGTACACTACTTTTAAGCTGAATAACCTTTTAGAACATTTTCAAAAGGAAATTTTTTATCTCAAGCAAAGGGATTGAACATGGCTGATAACTCAACAGCCCTGGAGACTCAAATCAATTTAAAGTACTTCAAGTTTCATTTTTCAAGTTTGGTTTCAAAATTCACAAAAGGTCTATTTCAACGACAACAGTAAATCAATTATAAGTAGGGGGTGAGGGCCATCTAGACACCCATGGAGCTTGTAGAGATGACCCCAATTAGATGCAAATACTACAGTAGAAATACAAGTCACAGGCATGCAACTTGGAATTTAAAAAAAACGAGGAAATTCAAATCTTTAGTAGACTTTCTACAGTGTTTTTCATTTTCAAGTGTGAAGTGAAAAAACGAGGAAATCAGCTGATCCGAGGAAAAGTTGCATGCCTGAAGTCAGTGCAATATTCAAAATCTGCATGATAATGATCTACTTCCCAATAGTCCTAGGCTTGATGCCATCTTGTGATTGCCTAATATTTGCTCATGAATAGTTGCTCCAGTGTGTTGTGTACGCCGTGCGTACGCGCTGAATAAAACTAAATACAGCGGTTCAGTTGAGCTGCTTGCTTCTGTGGCTCGGTGGTAAATGATCACGTGCATCGAGTTTGATTCCCAACTTGGGTATGTTATGGTTTTTCACTTGACAAAGTTTTTTTGTGTTAAAAAACGGTTTATTGTAAAATTAAACCATTCCTCTGTTTCTAATTGGTGGTTTGGAGATTTTTTTGGAAGGAAAAACAAGTCTGAGAACCAATATTGCAGCTTCCGTACAACCTATGCAGAATCTCGCTAGCCAATCACAAGATGGCAACAAGACCAGGACTAACGAGCAGCCAATTATCTGGACGTACCCATCTTGCAAAGCTTCTCAGCATTTTCGTAGTCCTCTTCCATGACTGCTTCCAGAAACTGTAGAGAACAAGTGCGACTCTTACAAAACAGAATAGCTCTAACAGACAGACTTGTAGGAAATGTACTTGGAACTTGTAACGAAAAGCGATAACAAAGTTGGATGACAGTGTTATGGGTGGGGAAGGGTTCCGCACTCGGCAACTTTGTGCAAATTTATTTTTGTGTTAACACAATTAAATTTCGTCAAACAATCCACAATTAAACAATCCACAATTACATTTCAGCAAAGACAGCACTAGATGTATTCAATACATGGTGCTATGTAGATGGACAATCTTGTGTGTGATTAAAAAATGGCTACTACCGAAGGAAATCCTGCAATTGTAGCAGCCGATTTCACGAAACTTGCGCAGCTGTGCAACTCCACTTACGCCACATTTCATTCCGTATTCTGCACAACATTTGTGACATTGGGAAGATGGAATTAGCGTCGGGGATGATGATGTAAATTAGAACAGAGATTTTCTCTTTTGCCCTTTCCCAACGTAAGTATATGAAGCACTGTATGGTCAGTGCTTTCCGAGAGCCTGTGTGAAAAAAATCTCAGGCTTACCGAGTAAGCCTATGGAAATCTCTATGATGACTTAACTTATTGTGGAGCCGTTTATTGCTCAAGTTATTTATTAAATCCTCTTAGATTATTTTTGAGGGTAATGAAATGATCATCCGCTGCAGGTATACTTGTGAATTATTTTTTTAAGTTGCCACCAATTTCTGTTTAAGATTTGGAACAATTTCAAAATGGTACCACCTCAGCTATTTCACGACTGTTCCGAGTATTTATTGCTATACACAAACAGTTGTCACAAAGTCCCCATTCAGCCTTGTCCGCGATGTTTAAGAAACATAAAACATTGTGCAACTATGCAATGTGTCGTGACATGGGTCACAAGAATGCCGCGCAGCTGTGCAACAAATATGTTAATCCTACATCATGTCGCAAATTATGCACTGTTCCATGATATCGGCTGCAGGGGCGGGGGAACTAATCCCTGAATTCCTACAAATTACAAAAGATGCATTGTACCTCTCCAAGAAGCTCAAAGGGTGCTTTTCCTTCTTCCTCTTCGTCTTCTCCATCTCCATCTTCGTCATCATCACTATCATCCTCATTAACTTGGTCCTTCTGGGAGGCATCACTTGTGGACGCCACCTCTGTAGACGGATCTGTCGGTATCGTGGGTTCCTCCACCTTGTCATTGGTAGTTAGTTCAGTCTCTGTTATCATAAATAAATCATGAATTTTAGTTCTCAAATTTGAAAAGTCCATACTGATTTCCAATAGACACCGCCACCTCTTACCACAAGAGTTAAATCCTGCATATTTCTCAGATAATACATAATGCAGAAACTTAACAACTTGAAAACCCTAGAATGAGAACCAAAAATGCAAGCAATTTCCTTATTAACCACTTATGACACAAATGTTCAAAAAAATCCCCAATACCCGATTTGCAATTCTTATCCATTTTTTTATTGTATTAATTCTACATGGTTTTCATGCTCTGATTTTTGCTTTTAATTTCTTGTGTAGGCTTTGGTACTTTCTAATTCCTCAACCCAAATTTATGTGTTGTAAATGTATAAGTTTGTGACTTTATTTCGTAGTAGTGTTTTTAGCCAAAAAAACTTGACTCAAACTGAATTTTTTGAAATTGAGTCAAGGGAATTTACTTGAAAATAAATCAACAATAAACAGTAGTGCTATTTTAGTGCATTTCACCTTCGTACAGGTCAGCATAATTGAAATAATACAATTGGAGGAAACCAGCCAGTTTACTCCTTGCGATGAGAATAAAAACCTTGGTCAAGATTTGACCGATCACCGTTTGTGAGTTCCTGGACGACTCTGCCCACGTGGAGCACGTGCAATATAACATATTAGGGTGCACTGCACGCACAAGCGCTTGTAAAGTGTTTGCTGCACATATCTAGATATCCGAGATATCTCCGACCGGATCCGGTCATTTAACCTATCACCATTCGTAATCATTAGCCAATCCCAGTGTCTTCTGAATCTCAACTGCCAGCGCCTACATGTGTGTCCTGTTTGTTGAAACGCAATACGTGAATGCATGTTAAACGCAAATGTGATTCAACTCCGGATCCGCGGAGGCGCATTTTACTGCAGTGCTTTTTCCTGACTCACCAGAAGCCGTAGATGATGACACTTTGTTGTGAGTGAGGTAGTAGGAGTCCTTTCCCTCACTTGGAACACTGGCTGCTGTGGAAGGCCAAAGACCAAAAAAAAAAAACGTACTCACTAACCTCATTTTAACCCCACTCCCTACATAGGGGTTGACTCCCCAAAAGTTGCACCCAATTTATCTGCCCAAAATAGGCTCTCGAAATAAGCTACTGTGACCACAGGCAATTTTGGGACAGCAAGAGAATAAAAACAACTAAAAACAAACCCCCTATTAAAAACCGAAACAGAAATGAGAAAAATTTAGATATTGTTAAAAGTCACTGACATTAAAGATGCACTATCCATGCTCTTTTCAAATTTCACCCCCCTAAAATAATTTGATCTGTTAAATTGCTATATTTCTAGCATTGCAAAAGCTATTCACTTTTAAATGAGACACTGAACGAACAAATCCATCCATGGTTAGTTATCGAGTAGTTACTTTACAAATTTTGAATTATTTGTGACCCGACAATAATTCAGGCATATCAACCAAAAACAAAGCCTTTTTGGAGGGTTGCAGACACCCAACACAGAATAAGGTGATTTTTTCATTAACATAAAATATCTTAAGAGGAAACAAATTTAGAAGGAAAATACAATAAATTTTTGCAAAATGCACAGACTGTATATCTTTAATTTGACATAAGAATGATCAATTTTCAGATGGCAAATGAATTACAATACTTTATATACATGTAATATATAACCACCCTACTCTCAAAAAACCAAACATGGACCAACCTTTGTCAAAGCTACTACCGTGGCTAATATAATACGAATCCGTCTCTCCGATCCCATTATCGTGACCTTTGATAAAACAAGAGGGAGAACATTTTTCAGAAACTCAATGTATAGTGCCTAACCCTAGAGAAGTATGGTTTGGAGAAGAAGAGAAATTAGCTTTGTATATGCTCTGACCAACTTTAGAATGCCTAACCTCGGGAGAATACCCTAACCCCTAGAGAGTGCATGCAAAATCAGAATAAAATTTGAGGATTTGGCACTGTTAGGGTTAATTAGACAAGAGAGGGATCCAGTGTGGATCGGCGAAGTGTGAAAGGGGTGTAAGAAGCTATCCTCAAGATGGAGAATAGTGAGGCTTTCTTGTAGAGATGTCCATTGCAGGGGTGAGATTGGCCAAAAATGAAAAATCCACCTAATCTGCAGTGTTTGGGGGTAGCCGAGGACCCCAGAGCAACGTAGGGTCTATAGTTTGTATTTGCCTAAAGGCACCCCTTAAAAATACACGTTTCTATTGGTCTATAATCCACTTTTACAGGTAAAAACGCCTTTAAAGATATTCTTTAACAATTCTGAAATCGGTAAAAATCCTGAAAAAAATTCTGAAATCAGGAAAAATCCGGACAAATCTCACCTCTGCCATTGAGTGAGTCAGTGTGGCTACAAAGTTTTAAAAGAATGGACCTTGGATATAGAACACCCATTAGTCTGAGTGAGTAGGTTTGGCTAGAAAGTGACCCAGAGAATCATCAGCAAGATCTGGATTGAAACCATGCCAGAGTACATGAATATCTGTTTGCGAGATTGAATAAAACAGGGCCTACCTTTTGCCCTGTCAGAACTACTACTGTGGCTGATATAATATGAATCCGTCGCCCCCATCTCATTGCTGTCACCTTTGCCATTTGACCCCTGACCGTCAGCCTCTTTCAATGTCAATCTCTCCTGATTTCTCTCAACGTCGCCAGGGTTTTTCAAATCATTGTTTTCTTCGTCTGTTTCAAGTCGGTTTAACCTTTGACCTTGCTGTTTCCTGTGCGACAGGTCGTGTTTTATGTGGGTAGGCAAAGGAGTGTCACTGATTGGACCATTTTGTAGGGATGATGAAGTTTGGACGGCTTTGGCTAGTACTTCATTCTTTGGCATTCCATGTCTGCAAAAAAATACATTTTTTAAAGAAAGGCGGAATCTAGTGTGTGAACCTACGTACAGATCACTGATCACCGTAATTTCCGGAATATAGGCCGCGCGGAGTATAAGCCGCAGCACGCAAAAATCTGCTATTTAAGATTTAAAGTTGGCGTATTAACCGCACCGGCGTATTAGCCGCGGCTCTTACAACGTCCAACCACAAAAGTCGTGCTGCATGCTGAAGCGCTAGTATGTAAAAAATGTGTAAGCGGCTTGCGAACGAGTGTCACGAGGCTCCGTGCACAACTTAACTACCCCCTCATCTCAGCGGAAAGAAAAGGCGAGTTGGCGGGTCAATATCGACGCCGTCTTACCTGACTTCAATTTAAGTGTCTGGTTCCCGCTATGATATTCTTATTGAAAACGCAATTATCGAGAGTCGGCAAACAGACAAGCAATCCCACTGGTATATGAGTATCAAATGAACGAGGAGCGCGGTGCGTAATACCAGCGACGTACTGCCCATGGAAGTGCGGTTGCTATTTGGACAGCACCCTCATTCGACGAACTAGTGAAAAGGCATTAATGACATCTGACCTCAACAACATGTGGACAGCGCCCTCATTCGACGAACTAGTGAAAAGGCATTAACCATACACAACGATGAAACGGACAAAAACGAACAGACGCACCACACGATTTGTGAGGTGTGAACGGTACTTACGGTACATTTGCAAGTCTGTACGGTCCCTCTGGACTGGGTTCCTTTATTTCCAACAAGTGAGTAGAGCGAACGTAAACGGCAACCAACGAAAACATGACTGTCTGTGGCCCGGCGCCCGGAGCGCGCGCCGCCTGCACTCGTGGCCCGGGCCGGGCTGAGGCGCGGCTTCTGTGACTGATTTTATTCTTCAAACGTTGTCATATAAGCCACCCGGAGTATAAGCTGCAAGGACATTTTTCAGCGTGAGAATCAACGTATAAGCCGCGGCCTATATTCCGGAAATTACGGTAAACCACGTGTAGCCGATTGCACAAAACCTTGCGCAATGGCGTTACTCCACTTTATATACCACAGTGTTTTACGTAAGTTGCACAACATCTGTGACATATATATAATCGATTTCACGAAAGTTGCGCAGTGCATAGGTCGCTAACTCATGCCACAAAAAACGGCATAACAAAATTCACTCGTTTTAGGTGACTTGAGCATCGTACAGCTGTTAATTGCTCAAGTTATTTATTAAATTGACTAACCTATTACAGAGGGTAATGAAATGGTCATCCTCTGCAAGTTTACCTTCAGCCTCATCTGCGACGTATAAAACAAATTTTGTGAATGGATTACAAGGATGTTTACGCAGCTACGCAATATTTATGTGGCATAAGGTGGTCTTTTTCGAACCGCAGCCATGGTCGTCATCTGTATTCAGAGGATCAATCAATCAACAGCAAAAAACAAAAATAAATTAGAAATTTTGAAATTTTTGGGTGCATTTGTTCTTCCCACACATCCCCTGGGTATGGCCGTGTGAGTAATGACTGGCTATAGCTAGCCTCATCCATGCAAACCAGCCACCCAGTCAGCAAGCCAATCCAATACACTAACCGATCAGCCAGACATTCTCTACTCACTGCTCAAAGTTCCTCTTGACTGTGGTTAAATACACCTGCTTCCTGGGCGAGTCTGGCGTCGTCACCTCCACCCTCCCATCGATGCTGGTACTTCCTCCTCCCGTCCAATCCCCGTTGCCGCCACCACAGCTGCCTGGTTCATCCTCGGTGAAACTGAGCCGGCTGATGGAGCCTGCACTCTGGGTCTGACGGGGACTATCAAAGCTTGCCGAATCATTGCTGTGTCTGCTCTGGGCTCTGTTGTCATCTGCAAGAAAAAAATTATGGTAAAAGTTTAGGCAAGAAGTACAATAAACTACTGGTTATGTTGTACTTATCCCATGTAGCCTGATCAGTGTTTATGCACAATCCTCATCAGGTGCACACTTGAATGAGATGAAATGAGAAAGAAAATGTTGGTTCAGAAGTAGGAGAGACACCTACAGAGAAAGATCTGAGTAAAGCCCACATAATCAAATGGGGATTAACAAACCCAATCCACATGTACCTGGGTGGATTCCGACTGGAGTCACAGAGGTCAAAGGTGAGGTAAGATTAGAACTAATACATCAACCTGACCACCCAAGCTGATGTAACCATGAGAAAGTTTGGGAAGGATCATTGGTCGACTAATGGTTTGTCGCTTTCTAACAACGCAACTTGTGGAAGTGCTGTGGCCTTGTGGTTTGGCACGTTGAATTCAAGGTCTGTGGGTAATTCTGCAGGTTGTGGGTGCGAGCCCAGTCCTGGGCTATAGCACTTTTACGCTTAATATGGGTAGAGGCATTATTAATGTCTTGCAGTGGACTAGTTACCCATCCCGACCCTATTCATACTGTGAAGAGATTAGCTGGTCTTGTTTCAGTGTGAGGGGCTGGTTCTCCCACATAATCCTCTGTAGCTCACACCTCGAGTGCCCTAGGGCTTGTAATATAGGCGATTTTTGCATAATTTTTGCACAAAACAAAACAAAAACTAATTGTTGAAAACCGTCAGGACAGGTAATTTTGATTATAACTGTGACAAAAAAGGTCGGTCTGTGTGATTGCATTTTCACGGCATCGTCTGTTTTACATGTGTTGAATCCAGCCCCTTTCTCAAAAGTTGGAAACCTTCCAGAAAACACTCTAAATCCCCGAATGTTCAGCATAAAACCCTGCACCGTCTTCACATTCATTCTGTGGAGTTCGGTCACACATGACAAGGAACAAAATGTACGTGTGCGGACGGACTTAAAAACGCGGAGTCACACAAAAAACGCATAGTGGGGAAACGAAATGTGCGGAAAACGGAAAATTTCACAACAGACAAGTCATCATACCTCCTTCAGCAGGGAGAATTTCCAATGAACTGCCTCCTCTTTTGATTGGTGACTGCAGGAGAAAAAATAATGAAGTGTTAACCTCTTAAATACGGACGACGGCCATAGCCGCGTTTTGAAGAAAAAAAAAGACCACCTGGCCGGTTGTAGTCTTTACGTGCATTCCTGCACGTACTCAGTCCATTGTTTGCCTATTGTTTGCATTACGCTTGGCTGCACAATCCCGTATTTGCATACCAACACCCCATTAATAACAGCTGGCCAAAACAAAAAGTGTTAATTGAAGACATTTCCATATTCATTAGGTATATATTGACGAATAACAAAGGAGTTCAGAATGCGGAACATCTCAGGCTGTAAGCATGCGTAAAGCAATCCCTGTGTACACAGGATGGGATACTTACTCTTCTATTGACCGATCTTTGACCAGATGGTGGTCTGAAAAAAAAATTAAAAAAAAATTATTTACAAGTGTTCTCCACAGGGGAACTAACTGCAGCTTGTTGTGTTGAATTTGTATTGTAACATTGACATACCGTTCAGCCAACAGAACTATTGGTTATGTGATACACGTACATCGCAAATACTGATCAATCAAAGTGTTGCATGAATTGTGCGACCCAAATTGGGAACAGTTATTTCAGGCATATATGGCTCCAGAGCTAGTCAAAGCTAGGAGAAATATTTCTATTGGTTTCTTTCAGAACTACTTAATTACCAATCTTTGGACTGAGAACAAACCATTCACTCATGAAGCGAACACAATGTGACATCAGCAACTGTGTTTACTACTAATTCGTCAGGTGCAGGAACTGCGACACTGACAGTGGCCAGCTCTAATATCCTTATAATCAATAAGCCTGTTCGGTATTTCATCTGTGCACGTGCATAATGACATGGGTCACGGGTCATTCGGGATAAGTAACGTGGGTGTATGAACTTGCAAGGTGGTCGCACAACGCGCACGTGTTAAATTTAATCAGAATGGGCTTTCGCGTAACATTGCATGACATTACGTCAGCAATTTTATCCCAAATCCTTTCATCTGGACTACTTCATCGAGATACCGAACTGGCTTATTTAAAACCATGCACTCAGGATAACCAGTGAATATAGGGCACATTTCAAAATGTAGTTTGTCAAAAAAAATATATTGTGGGGTAGTAAATTTAAGACAATCTGTGTCCACTAGCTCTCACCCCCCCCCCCCCCACATCTGTCTTCTATCCTGGTTTTAAAAAGATATGTGATTTTGCAACTCTTGTGATGAAGTACCTTGAACTTGAAGGGCTTTCTCGGCCCTGTTCCAGAACTACCATGGAGTTGGGTGTTCCGCTGTGACTTCCTGACTGTCTGCTTATCATAATGCTGCTGTTCCAGTTGGTGAATTCCCCTATGAAAAATTAAGAAATAGAATACTCTCAAATTCTGTTTTGCAGTGACTTATCATAATAAAAACCCGGACACTAAACAAAAACATGTTTAGCGTCCGGGTTTTTTGGGAAAAAGGAGGGAAGAGGTGCTTTTTTTTCTTTTTTTTAAGATGGCCGCTATTCTTTATAAAATTTCCGAGTGTAGGTTTTTCAACTGTTCAAGATACAAAAAAGGAAGAGACATGCTGGACAAGAGAATTGAACATATTTAAAGTGGTTTTAATAGTTTTAGTAAGCTTGTATGCTATTTTCCAATGAATCAGTTGACATTTTTTGCTTTTTTTTCACTTCATTTCCACTGGTAAGCGGATGGGCACACTAAACTATTCTTTTTACTTCGCCTTACACATTTTTTACTTCGCCTGTTAAAAAAATCGACAATGTTATTCAAAAACGAGACCCAATGTACATCGACAAGTGATCCTCAAAAACTTCTTGCTGATGCAAATAATTGGTCTATTATTATTATTTCATTTGGAAAATCGTGAATTGTGCAAAATGCTTTGCCATGTTTTCCCTTTCTTCATGTGAACTTGTCTAATTAACTTGAATGTGAATCCTCATCTGCATTAAAACGGCTTGATATATCAATGTGAATGTGATCGTGTTTCACACCTTTGAACTTTCATCGAAAATCTCCAAAAAAGAAAAAAAAAGAAAACAAGATTTCAACAAGACCTCCAAACCCATTCACATGTCGAAAAAAACATGATATTGGCAATCCACTGATATCGCACCCGAAAAGTCATCTTCAAAATCATGCACATTTCGGAATAAATATTCCATCAATAACCTCACCGATCATCTTAAATTGAAAAGTAAGTTTAACCCTCTACATTACTTGGAAATCTTACAGGGAGTTTTGTGTTCGTTTGGACTTGAGGCGTTTCAAAAGAAATGGTGTGTTACATTGTTGCACATCATGTGCTAACTGGCATTTGGGTGTCATACCTAGTATATGAAATACAAGTTGATAAACACGAACATAATTATATTAAACCGGTAAATGTAAATAAAATTTCACTTTCAATCAGAAACAAATACATTTCACTTTGCATTCCTTTTCTAGCAACATCTAAAATAACCAAAAAAAGGCCAGTTGATCATACTTCACGCGAGTGCAAAAGCGAAGCGAATTTCGAGACGTCAACAATCATTATTCCATTGTGACGCTTGCCGTTACCCAGACGAATTTGCTTTGCCCTAAAATTCGCTTGAAGTATGAACCGGCGGAAAAAGTTCCATATCCGGCATCACTTATTTTCCCTTAATATGACTTAAAAACTACCAAAATGTGTAAATCTTATGAAGAAACACAAACTTTTTCTTCTGTCATTGCCCATAGACTTTGTGCACGAGGTCAGTCCAAGTGATGGCCGGATATGGAACTTTTTCCGCCGGTTCATACTTCAAGCGAATTTTAGGCAAAGCAAATTTCGGTGTTTTTTTCATTGGGAAATGATCTAAACCTCTGTGTCTGATCGGCTAACTTCCCAACATTTAAAAGAAAATGGCAGATTAAGAAGCAATCTATAATTTGCATTCTTCACACAGCAACTGAGAGACTACTGGATAAGATTTTTTTCTTCTATGAAATAACTTATATAGGTCAGTATAGTGGGAGATTATGTTGTCACATGCTGGTCATGATGGTCCACCCCTCACGTACGTGTCCGAACTTTGCAATTTATTTGCTTGTTCCTAATAGATTGAGCACTGTTGTATATATTTTCTAGCATTTTTACGAAGTTTTGTTATTCTATTTTTGTTTTACACTTTTCTACTGGTTTTCCATACTTTTGCCAAACCTCAGGCTTGAATTGTATCCCAGCCCCGGATCCCAGCATACCTTTTCAAGCGCTTTGTCACAAGAAATTAAGAACTTACAGTTCGTGTGCAACCCCGTTTACTGTTTGAATAATAAAGATTGCGTGATTTTCAAAAATTGCACTCCATCTATAAT
Source organism: Hippasteria phrygiana (assembly GCA_037893225.1). NCBI lineage: Eukaryota > Metazoa > Echinodermata > Asteroidea > Valvatida > Goniasteridae > Hippasteria > Hippasteria phrygiana. Next base: position 348,175 of record JAZGUH010000903.1, read on the forward strand.
GGGCAAATTTTAAATTTACGCAAGCCTACTCAATTTTCGTGTTCAAAAATTGCGCAGTGCGCATTTTTAAAAAATGCGCGCCTTTGAAGATTGCGCTCAACATTGCCACTCATCATGCATAACGCATAACGTTTATAGCAGAAAATAGCTGTTTTAAATAGACAGCTTTACCTCGCAAACACAAACTTGGAATTACTTAAATATACAGATTATCCCTCGTATGTATTAACATGTTCTTCATCTTAAAAACTAAAATCAATTAAAGGATGAAAATCACAAACATTTTAGTAAATTTTTACCTCAGCTCTTTCGAACGTTGAAAATTAATGAGCGTTTACGTCGCTACGAGCGATGAATACGCCCTCTGTTGGCAAAAAATCGTATTATCGTATGATCTCGTCTGCTCGCACAAAAATGTCAGGGAGCCCTACTATTTTAAGTATCCAAAGCGTGGTGAATTCAGCGCGGTACCCAAACGAAAATCGCCTGCTTCACACACGCGGTCGTAACCTTTTGACTCTGAGGTTCTTTTGCTCTGCCTCTGTCAATATTAGACAATTTTTCACCTGATAATTCATCGCCATCATGTCTTTTATCAAGTACGAACAAGATTGTGACTTCCCGATTCAGAATCTTCCGTATGGAGTCTTCTCGACTCCCGACAAGGTAAAAAAATAAATAAATTCAACGCAGCTTGTGAATAAACCTTTTCGACATTCTCAATCAATAGCATGCATTGTGGGTTTGGAGGCCAAACAAACCAGGCTATAGCTATAATATGGCACTGTGAACAGTCCAAATATTAATTGTTTTATGCTAAATATCTGTCATGAGTTGAACGATACCCTTTTCACATATCTTTGCATGGAACATAAGGGAAATAACCGATATTTGCGATATTAGGCTTATGCCGAATTGAGATGACAATACATTGTAAAATCTGTGATAACAAAACATCGGTAATCCTTACCTTTAGGACCCCCGTTTCATATAAGAGAACGAAGGAGACAGTTTATGTTTCGGAACTTACCTCAATATTTTGCGATGATACAGGCAGGAAAAGTCACTCTGTGTGCTTGGAATCGTCTAAATAGTTCGCTAAGATATGTTAAATATGAGCAAGCTTAATTTTGTGGAAAGAGGGCAGGGTTTTGATTTATGTGCGAAATTATGGGGTAAAACGGCAACGTCTCTGACTGCAAAAAAGGTAGGAAAGTCACATTTTCTTTGAAAGTGTGTTTCCAAATTACATCAAACACGAGTTAATCTGAAGAAAAAGACTGCTTTAGCCTGCAAAAGTAACTTTGGTACTGTAAAGTCATCTGCAAAAGTCAGTTTGAACGGAACTCGTAAAAAAATAGAGGTGTCCTAAAGGTAATGATTACCAAAACATCAATTAAACGACAAAGAAATATAGGACACAATCGCTTACTGGAATCATATCAGAATCATCCGTTATTTGGAGGGCATAGGGAGTAGCATGTTACAAAGCGCTAAATTCACGGCTCGGAAAGAACGCTGCTTTGTGCGTAAATTTTAAACAATGCATTTGTGAATCGCTGTAAAAAAATGAAACGTTATTTTACGGAGAAAAGTCCAAACTTTTTATTGATGTAGTTTATTTACTTATTTTGCAGGAACGAGTTAAACTGCACCCTCTTTTTTGTGCGAGTCATGAAAATGAAACGGCCCAAGTTGTGTGTTGGTTGGCTGATAATAATTGCACATGAGTGACCTGCCTACTTATAGGGAACAGGGCCCGACACTACACAATCGCCGATTGTTGAGCATGTTGAAAAATTTAGTGAGGAAAGTACATGTAAAGTCCAGAAACCATTCCCGTAACGCCATGAGAATGAACATATGAGTTTACCGTCCACCGCCCGCATGCCGTCAGAGCGCCCGCATGCCGTCAGAGCCCCCGCCCAAAAATTTCATTATTTCAAAAAATTTCATTATTTCCAATTAACATCATACAATTCATCCCAATTGTCCATCTAGAATTCCAAACATGCTTTTGCAATGGAAAAATGCTTTAGGCCTATTTGCAACCTTCAATTTGGTTGCGGTTATTTTTCTGACCATCATCATTTTTTTTAAGACAAAGGTACACCCATGTTTGGGTCTGTTCGGCTGTTGTGGTAAAAGGAATTGTATACAGAAATCAGTGACTGGAAAATAGTCTTAGGCTGAGCACTTGTTTATTAAAACAAATTACCTGCTTTTGTTTAATAGCCACAGCATCGGATTGGAGTAGCCATTGGTGACCAGATCTTGGATCTTTCTGTCATCAAGGAGCTGTTCCATGGCCCGCATCTGACAGAGTGTCGGGATGTTTTTGACCAGGTAGGAATCCATTGTACCACTTGACATTCAGCCACATGCAAGCTCCTGCGATCAGCCGAATTCAATATTTAACTGACCTCCAGTTCTAAAACGTACACTTTTCATGACGACGACCACCTATGCTTTGTGATTAGTTGTGCTAATTAAACCCCATAATGTAATTGTTTTTACATCACTCTTAGGCAACTTCAGTCTACTATAGGCCTGATAAATGCATATAACGAACTTCTTAGCTCAGTTTCAGGTCATGTTTTAAAGAAATCGATTTGAAAAAGAACCCATAACCCTAAACCCTGCTAAATGCAACAGAATGCACCAATGGTAAAAAGTTGCTGCATTTGGCAGTCAAGGCATGTCTCCTGGTCTGATGCATTCTTCTAACCCTGCTAAATGCAACAGAATGCACCAATGGTAAAAAGTTGGGAAAGATTTTATTTTAATACCCCCTACTAAAATCGGTCAAAAACAGAAAAATCTTGGAAAATAACCAACCCTCCTTGATAACAACTGTGTAAACATGCAGCACAACCTTTAATTTTAAGAATTTTGTTTGGACATTTTAGTGCAATATAGGTGAAGAAAGTTTGTGTTTTCTGTGTTGGAAGTTCTTGGCAGTTGGCACTATGTATAAAGTGTTTACATACATGTTGATTTCTTCCAATTTATTTTACAGATTTTGCTGAAATAAATCTTTATATAACAGGTTGTGCCACATGTTTAGACAGTTGTTATCAAGGAGGGTTGGTTATTTCCCAAGATTTTGCTGTTCTTGACCTATTTTAGTGGGGGTATTAAAGTAAAATCTTTCCCAAAGTTGCTGCATTTAGCAGTCAAGGCATATCTCCTAGTCTGATGCATTCTTTTGTATTTCGTATAAGCCTCCAGCAACAAGAGGCTGGTACAGATGAGTTCACTGCACTGTGCAACATTGCATTTGGCAAGGTTCTTATTTCAGCTGTGTTACATTCTGTTGCATTTGGCAAGGTGCTCAGAGAAAACCTCGTGGAAGTTAGGGTTAATTCCAACCTCAAGGTATTCTTTATGAGAACCATCCTGAATCTGCCAAAATCGCACACTGTGCAGTAAACCACTGGCACATTTTTTTGTACATACACACACTTGGGAGATAAAGCCCAAAATTCCTCAGTCCTGAATCCATCAAAATCCATCAAAATATGATATAATTTTGGGGGTTAGGGTATGGATTTTCTTTCCAATTTGTCATGTTCAAAATTCTTATGTTCATGATGTTGTGGAATTCTTTACAGTACCAGTTGAAAACCCATTGAAGCACATATTGCTGTGTTGTTTCCTCTCCCCGTATTTTAGCCGGTTCTGAATGGTCTGATGGCCCTCGGACCACCAGTCTGGAAGGAAGCACGACAGACTCTACAGAGGATCCTGTCTGCCGATGAATCCATGCTCCGGGATAATACAGAACTGAGAGCAAAGTAAAATATTTTAAGGCAAAATTATTATTATCCACCTTTTAGCAGAGTTGTAATCGAGTCAGATCACAAGTCAGATCACAAGTCAGATCACAAGTCAGATCACAAGTCAGATCACAAGTCAGATCACAAGTCAGATCACAAGTCAGATCACAAGTCAGATCACAAGTCAGATCACAAGTCAGATCACAAGTCAGATCACAAGTCAGATCACAAGTCAGATCACAAGTCAGATCACAAGCTACATGGGATGAACAATGACAGAGGAATTATTTTGTTATATAGTGTGTTAGAATACATTGTTGTTACATGGCTTGAGACCAGACTTGTGAAGTGACTTTTGAAGTGACTTGTGATGACTCGATTACCAACTCTGCCTTTCAGTCAGATTTTAGTAGACAAAACATTCACAGGGGGAAGAGGGAAAAGAGGGGCAGTGCATAACCAAAAAGGGGAGTGGCATCAGAATTGGAGAATAGTTTGTATTTCTGCTCTAAACGAATTGCAAGCTAAGTTGATTTTTGGTTGGAATGCCCCAGTTCAAGTATTTGGGAAATGTTGAGGTGTACTTTAGCAGAAATTGGGATCATTCTAGTTTGTTCCCCCCCCCCCAAAAAAATCTTATAGAGAAATAAGTGCAATAGAATGAGCCTGTTGTGGAAACTAGTGTGAAGAAAGTAAGCCTCTTGTGGAGAATCTGGAGTGGGAGAAACCTCTCCTGGAAAATAAAGCCTCTTGTGGAAAAACTAGTTGGGGGAAAAAAACAAGCCTGTTTTAGAAAAAAAGTTCTGTCCTTGCTTGTAAAGGAGTGTTGAATTAAATTGCCTATCCAGTTTGATTCCATGTGACTTGGGATTTTCTTGATTTCAGAGCTTTCGTGCCCCAGAGTCAAGCCATTATGCATCTGCCTGCCAAGATCGGTGACTACACCGATTTCTACTCGTCCATCTACCACGCCACCAATGTGGGCACCATGTTCAGAGGCAAGGAGAACGCTCTCATGCCAAACTGGTGAGTTGTCATCGGTGTCGTGTTCTGAATAACTTGAGAATCAGTGTGTTGAGAATAGTATAATAAACAAAAGGGTACCTCATTTAAATTGTACGGTTCTTATTTCCGACTGGCCGTTTTTTTTCTTCTGATCAGATTTTTGTTTGCTTTGTCGCTGACCCTGTGTTGAAGAGCCCAGGCAAATAACAAAATGTTTGGTAACCCATGGTTTAAAAAAAGACCACGTGGCTGGTTCATGTTTATACCCACATTCTTCTGCTTATTCTATCTATTGTTTGCCTATTGTGTTGGTTAAAAAATACATTTATTTGAAAAAGAATTTAGTGTACAATAGAGCACATTTGAAATTAGGAGATGCAACTACATGTAGAGCTCAATTTATCAACCACCATTGAGTACAAACATGAATTTTTTTTAAATTAAAAACCATGGATACTATTTAGTTAAACCCATTTTCCAGAATGCACCCATGTGTTTACGGTTTGAATTCTGTTACATACTAAAGGGTCATAGGTTACACATTTTTCATGCAAATTGTTGATAGCACAGGATGTCCTTTCATTAAAGTGCCTGAAAGACAGCCAAACACCCCTCTGATTGAACAAATTCAGCTCAAAGAAAGGAGTGATTTTTAAAAATCTTTGGGTTAAATAAGTTACACTTCCTTCCCATTCCTTGTTTGCAGGAAGCATCTTCCTGTAGGTTACCATGGTCGCGCATCATCGGTGGTCATCTCTGGCACCCCGGTCAGGCGTCCTTGTGGTCAGACGAGAGCAGACGATAGTAAGTCCTACGCTGCACGTCGGGCATTCTTTGCGGAAGTTCAGGCAGTCAGGCACAGACTAGTGGCTGGCTGCTGTATAACCACACGTGCATTAACCCCTTGCCTCCTGCTGTTATTGATGGGGTGCTGGTATGCCAAGAACGGAGCTGTGCAGCCAAGCGTAAACACAAACAATAGGCACCACAAAATGGTCCTGTTCATCGCACATCGCACTTGGAGCCACCCTCCACCTTTCATGTGAATGAAAACTTTGTATGAAAAAGCTACATCTATTCATTAACCCTCCTATGCAAACATGCATTCTGAGCCATGTTGTTGTATGGGTCAAAATCAGTCAAGGTGATTGTTTGTGACCCTTCTGCCACATGTACAAACCACATGTAATCTGACCCTGTCTGTGTGTACAAAGTATAGGCAGGGGAGGTGGAAGGAAATTGACTGATTTTGACCTTTTAAATAGCACAAGGGTTAAACTCCCATTCAAGAACAATATAGTTGAAACATGAATGGATTGAGTATGTGCAGGAATGCGCCTATAGACATCAACCGACCAGGTGGTCTTTTTCAAACCTCGGCTGTGGCCGTTGTCCGTATTCAACAGTTTAATACCCAAGCGCAAACGACTCTAGTTGAAAGAGGGATGTAAGTTTTCAGGCAAAAGCCAAAATTAGCCAAAAGGTTTGGCTACTTTACCTAGGCCTTGGCATGTATAATTATACTTCCATTGCTGTATTTTCAGGCTCTTTACAAATTACAAGAACTTTGCTTTATCCCTGGTTCTTGCTTTACTTGTCAAAGTGTATCACAGACACATTGCTATTGGTCACCAGCGTGACTATTCCCTGTAAGCTGGTTCCGGATGGTTGACTAGACATTGACAAGAAAGGGTTTGGGAAAAGTTGGTCCATCAATAGTGGCAGCAGACAAACCGTTTTTTTTTTCGTTGTTCTCACAGTCGCACGCATGCTCAGAACTGCGCGCGCATGCTCAGAACTGCGCGCACGTGCCCAGAAGTATACGCGCATGCCCAGAACAAGCAAAAAGGAGTTAAAGGACCGGTATGTTTGCTGTCACCAGTGTCTAAAAATTCTCCCATTGTATATAAGCCTTGCCTGAACTGGCTCTTATGCTACCTGCCGTCTTTCATGACCATCACACTGCCATGAGGAATAATAAGACATTTTCCATTGACAACCTTGTGTTGCCAGTGATGTGTGTATAATGGAATTTGGCAAACTCTGTGACATCGGTCTAAAATCTGTTTCTTCAATTTCACTTGTAGGTCAGCCTCCTGTGTTTGGTCCCTGCAAATTGATGGACTTAGAATTGGAAATGGTAAGGGTGTTATATTACGTAATACTTGTATTTAGATGTATACAAAACAGTGATGTACAATGTACAATGTAGTCGAGACCGGCACAAGACACTGTGAGGCCCGAATACGTGAAAACCTTTTGTTGGAACGAAAAACGTGAAAAGTAAACAATGGGCACTTTTTTCACGTAATAAAAAACGTGATAAGTCCACTTTTCACGTCTGTCAAAGTATCACATATTTTTCGGGCCAGCTGGTTGCTAAGGCATATCTTTCACGTATTTAAATACGTGAAAACTTTGCTCGCGCACGTGCCCATTGTTGGCGGATTAGCGGAGGTGCTATAAACAATCTTTTGTTCTGCAATGGCTGGTATGTTGAACAGCACAACACGACCGTTTACCGGACCATCGCGAGGTAAGTGTGACCTAAAATGGGATTAGAAAGGCTTAGCTTTAAACTTATCAAGGGCGTTTTCTTTCTTTCTTTTTTAAGAAAAAGACATGTTGAGTTTGGGTAATTACAAAGTGGGTGCTAATTGGTGTAAATCGATATAACGGAGATTCGTTAACCCACTGCCAAATGCATGTAAAAAACGGGGTTGACAACTTGAAATACTGACGCCCGATGCCGGGGACAACCAAATCGGGCGTTGGGCTACGGTTAGTGGCGGACAATTGTCCGACGGGCAACCTACCTTTTCAAAAAACGGGCTTATATGAAACGTATAATAAATTAATAAATTAATAATCATTATCTTTCTTATTTCGTCAAACGTATGCGAAAATCCAAAGTCTCTGAAAGTTGTTTAAATGAATACGAAAAGTAAACAAAAGTCAGTTGAACTCCGAAGATGCACGATAGCCTACTTACCACGCCGATATCGTACCGCTAGCGCTGTATACACGATTGGGCCTGGGACTGTTTGACGGCAACGCGGCCCAGCATGGCGTATAAAGAATTTGTCAAGAAGTACAACGATTCAATTTACACATTGCGCGGGCCATGCACTGCGGAAGCAGTGTATTTGTTGAAGTGTATCATGCCGCAGGCCACCGCGCCACTAAATTCTCACTACGTTCTGTAGACTCTGTTCCGTAGACTTATGTTCTAGTCCGTAGTGTATTTTTGTGTGTGGACTGGTGCTTGAATTCATGAAGAACATTGTTTTATTAGAACGAAATATGCTAAAATAAAGACTGATTGCAAAGTCTATTGGCAAACAGTTGTTTACGTATTGACTGCAATAAAAAGACCCGCTTTATAACGCTTGTATCAATTTCACCAGCGTCGCGTACTGTCCAAAATCGCTTATGTACTGGAGGTAAAAAAAGAAAAAAAGAAGATACGTCTGGTATATCAACTGCCTCGAGTTCAAACACATATTTTCGTGAAACGCGTTATTCACTCCATAGCCCTTAATAAACCACTCGTGAAACGTCAAAACCAAAAGAGGAAAACAATATCCAGATACACTATTTTTCGCATACTTTTGGTTCATGTCATCATTGACTGCTGTTTTGGTTCAAAATATATCACTGTTCAATCATTTCCAGGTCCGTTAATAAAAAATGTTGGCCTTTTTTGTCAACATTTTGTGATTTATTTCAGTCTTTGGATGCGACATGCCAATCATACTATACATGTACTACAGGTGTACTGTGACGTTTAATGATGCTATAATAAGGGTAGTCTGAGAAGTCAAAAAGATATGTGGAATGCGTATGCGTACAGGGGGAGGGGGTTGATGGAACCACTGCGTAGGCCCCCTGTGCCATGCGTACGGGGGGGGGGATTTATTTGTTCTTTTCAAAACCACCCCTTAACGAAATGTTTGAACCCAGCTCTGCAGCGCTGGCACTTTGGAACAATACGCGTTACGCTCAACGCGCGCACATCTGCACACACATACCGCGCCATTTGTTTGGTTGCTACGGGTACAGTACTTTTGGCCGTGCACAGGAAGATAGCAAAAATAGAAAATGCCATGTGACTCGCTCTCGGCCAATCAAGACACAGAATCTGTGGATGAGGTGATAAAATAACCGTTATTACGACTTGTAAGGATTTTTGAGCACCTTGCTCTTTCTTAAAAAAACGTTTAATAAAGGATGTAGTATTAATACGGCCTTTGGAAATCAACAACTGCGACACGTACAGTTCCACAGCGCTAGTTACACAGCGCTGAGCGCTATATACCCAGCGCTGAGCGCTATATACCCGTTCGGCAATCGGGTACCAGCGTGTGTAACAGTGTTGACACGCTGGTACCCTCTTTTTTGTATTGCACTGGCCATTTCTCACCATGGGGAATTCCCTTCCCGCACGTGCTGCCAGCTTGCATGCAATCGCTAGCTCTCGTCTTGGTTTTTTTTCATTTATTAACAATTCAGGTGCATACTTTGGACCCAGATGGGTAAAGCAATTTCCTCAAATCACCGGATATGGATTTAGCAAACATTTCCAGAGTTTTGGAGCGTTGCGTTTAAATCGATATCGATAAAAACTAAGCTGAATGATGCCGCAATCGAATGAGTACGACTACGACTGCGAGTACGACCCTTCCTTGAGGCTCCAAGGTACAAACAACAACCGTCTGACCATGGAGCCGGAGGAAGGAACACTAACTTTCCTCCATGGTCTGACTGAGATTTCATACAAGGTAAATTTTCATCCTTTAATTAATTAGGTACATGGGGATATTTCTTGGTAACATTTCGGGCGGTGGAGGGGGGAGGGAAAAGCAGGGCTGGACATCATAAATTGAGGCCTAGGGGGCCCTTATGACTGTGCACAAAAATTATGCACATATGGATGTATACATGAACGGTTAGGGCTACATGCGCAATTAATTACTGTTCATTAAATTACAAAAAAGAGGTCTTTTTATTTTAACTTTCTATGGATTTATTAAAAAATAATTGCTTATTAAAAAACAAGGAAGAATCATATACTGTACACACATGTACATGTACATGTATTTGCTATTCGACATTAATCCTTTTATTTTATTGGAAGTGTAGATTCTGGTGACGTGACAACTGATTGACAGGAGGTAAAACTGATGTCGGAGCTAACTGTTTTTAATGTACATTAACTACATACGCTGCTGCCAACGATCATGATTGTGGCCACAGATTAGGCCAACATGAAAATATAAATAAAACTAATTTAAAACGTCATAGCTTACTAATGCACTCTGTATGTTCTTTAAAATCATTACTGAATTTAAAATGATTAAAAGTACTGTCGGAGCTCGACAAATCCCTGGCCCGGACGCCCGGGACAACCACGCCAGGCCTCCGCGGGCAACCGGAGTTTCCCGTGCTAGAGCCCGCCGGACCACCACTGTATTGCACATGTTTTTCAGAGAATCAAACTTCATAATCATGGACCAGAACACAGTTACACAGATCAGCAGGTACAAGCAAAAATAACATTACACATTCACCCACAAATAAAGTTTAATATCATCGCCATTCAGTGACTTCGTATTCAGAGAAAAATAAGTGAAATACTCGATTGCACAGAGCTAGCTGCCATCTTTATGCCACTGGTACCGCGCGCTGTCCATGTACTGGCCGTGCAACAGTTGAACGGAACCAACCAGCAACCTCAAAACAGATTGCGCGTGCATGATGTCAGTCACTTTTCATAGACTTGTTCCCGATCCTTCCAATTATCTTTTGGCTTAAAAAATAACGAAAAATCGGCGCTAAATAATAATTATAGCAGAACATTTCGCGCTTACTATCAGGGATGTATTTCACAGGTTAGTAATTTATTTTGGCTTGAACAAACTACATGTACTCACGCTTACTTTGCGTTAGTTAGAAAATGATGGAGGGACTGGGAACTCGTCTATGATTGATCACGATGTGTGCTGAATTAGTTCCTGCCTGCCGCATGCTATACAAAATACAAATGCGTAATAGAGGCCGAAACCAGTCTGCACACATATACGGGTATTATATACATTCAGCGGGCATGTAATTATTCGCGTGCTTTGAGGAGCTGTACCTAGGGTGAAAAGTTTTGATATTTTTTTTGGCCGGGCGCTGGATTCGGATATTGTGTGGAACAAGCAAACGCTATAATTTAGTAAATACGCTGTATTCTGCTTGGCTATGCCAAAACAGAAGTGAAAATGAAACGTTTTCTGATTTCATCTAAATATGGTGGTGCTGGGTCTGACAAGAATCTAAAAAAGAACTTCAGTTTTATTTCCACAGTCCATAAATAATACTATTTTATAAAGTTTGCGTTTGTTATTTTTAGGTTTGGGTTTGGCCGCACAGGACTACCAATTTCAAACATTGGGCTACCATTTTTCTCAGTGTGGTATAGTCCGGTGGACTGGACTGCCAGTTGAATAACAAATTTGTCGAGCTCTGACTGCACTTATCACGTCTGTTTATTTTGTTGTATTCCTGCTGTTTTGTTATGGTCAAACGACTATCATTGAGCCTTTCTCCTACGATGGAGGAATAATCATCGACGTCGTTTTTGCTAGTAAAAAGTAAAAACGTAAGTACTGGCATCCCTCCTCCTTGCAGCGGCCTAATGCTTTCTTTTTAAACAAGTGTGTGTGTGTTTACACGGGGGATGTGTCAGCGGGTTAGCGAGAGAGGACTTAAGACAACGGGGGATTAGGGATAACAATGACACCGAAGACTTGGGCCGGGTCCTCGGGAGAATTTCGTGTGCAAACCTTATGGGAGCTGTTAAAGTTAAATTACAAACAAAGGGAACAAAAGAAGGGTAAAATAAAAGTAGCAAGTTCGCTGCATCGGTTTTACGTGACATGTTCTATTGCCCATATTGGAATCTGACCAACTTATGATGAGCCTGTATTGGCTAATCATTGTTCCAACTTGGGCATCAGTAATTGGGTATCGGCATTTTTGGCCTACAAGACTGAAAAGAGATCTTAAAAAGGCAGTGGATTTTACATACATATATTCATGGACTCAAATGGAGATCTTTTAAACTTAATTCGGCTTGTTAAAATTCCATATTATTACAAAACTTGAGAATATAATTTCCCAGAAAAAGGCACCTCAAAATATTTAACATGAAAAGCGTGCATTTCAGAAGAAAACTTAGCATTCATCAAAAATGTCAAAGCTCAGGAAAAGATTTAAAACTATATCTCAAGATTTTCAAGAAAAGATGGGAGGAAAAACTGTGAGAAAAACCAATGAGAAATAAATCATGAAAAATACAAAACTAAATTTATATATTAATAAATATGTTGTTCTCAGAGTCCAGAGAATCATTGACCTTTAAACTACACTTAAATGTTTGGATACCAAAACTGAATGCCTGCCTATATTGAGCACACCCCTTCCCCCCACAAATAATAATAATAATAATAATAACAATAACAATAATGTTTCAAAAATTAACCGCAGGTTCACACCCGGCTTTATTAATACTTATCCCCACTCAAAAAAATATTTCAGGCAAAACTGCCAAACTTTAACTTGTTTCTGCCACAATCAAAGTACAAGGATGATCTAAAAACCTTCAATAAAATAAAAGGGAAACAATGGCAATTTACAGGTAAAAAACAAACTCTTATGAAACTCAGTGCAGTTCATGTGCAAACCTTACTAATAGGAGGGAAAAACTCCAAGTTTCCCACCTGTGTAAGAGGATTAAGCCATCCTAAAGATACTGCATGGTCCTATGGGCCTCATTAAGTATGCAAATCCTCTGGCCCCTGTACATTCAGTAAAGTATTGATTTTAAGGGCTATAGTGGATTAAGAACAAGGACTCCTGCATATTCTAAGCATTCCTCCATGGTTAAGTTAACTTGTGTGGCTATTGGGGTACATGTATTCGAAACCCTGTTCTGGTTTTGAATGAACCCGCGAAGAGCGTTTCGAATGAAGACAACGAACACGCGACTGATGAACGGTGCTCGTGAACAACATGAGAACGGCAAGAACAAAGATGGCGGTCTTAAGGCATTACAGAGTTTGCGTTAATTTTTGGGAGCATTCATTCAGTCCAGCAGGAACAGTATAAGAAAATAACATTACACGTAGTGATCATAAATAGTGGGACTGCCAATTTTTATTGCTGTACGTTCCAGGATTTCAATTTGTTCGTATAAGATAATTGTCTTTCTTTTCATTTGGAGTATTAATACGGTGGCTGCCACCTTGAATTTTCGTCCAGAGGCCGGGCGCTCTACATTTGGCTTTCGTAATCGGCAACAGGAGAACACTGTTCGCGGCAGAGTTACCGGAGAACGGGGTTTCGAAAACACCCAAATGTTTCTATATGTACAATGTGAAGATACAAGAAAAGACATCTTAAAAGGGACACATTTTTTGCTTTGGATTTTGCGATTCGGGCTATATAAAACTGAAATGGATATGGTTGGGAAGCTTTTTTAAAAGTAGAATATAAAGATTCATATAACTATCCCTTCAAATTGCGTGGTTTTTGTTTAATTTCGTGACAAATAACGGTCCGCCATTTTGTAGAACCAAATTTTTGACTCCACAAAATGGCGGACTGGGTTCACCAGTCTTATTTCCAGTCGCAGCTGGTTGAAGTACGTTCTGTTAATCCATTTTGATGTACTGTGGCACGGCGCGCAGCACTGGCGATATGTGTCGCTAGGTAGAGAATGGTACCTGGCGATCATCTTATAGGTTTACAAGGCCACTGGCTGCGGCGCCAGCCTAAAGACTCTCACAGCGTATTTTGCGCATTATTTAGACGGTGGAAATAAGTCTATGATTTGCGGGCCAGATGTCAGGAGTCAGAGGCCAATTTATTGTTTTGTAATGAATCACTACTCACTAATTACAACACATTATACGTGTTTTTTTGCATGAACAACTCTTATAAAAGATAAGGAACATTTCAAAACAGCAAAATTTCATGACATTTGAAGGCAATGTGTCCCTTTAACAAGGAAGTGGATTTACTGACACATACTTGTACATGGAAATCAAATGGAGTTGTTAAGCTTAATTCGGCATGTTAAAATTCCATATTATTACAAAACATGAGGATATAATTTCCCAGAAAAAGGCACCTCAAAATATTTAACATGAAAAGCGTGATTTTCAGAAGAAAACTTAGCATTCATCAACAATTTCAAAGCTCAGGAAAAGACTTAAAACTATATCCCAAGATTTTCAAGAAAAGATGTTGGGAGGAAAAACTGAGAAAAACCAATGAGAAATAAATCATGGAAAATAAAAAACTAAATTTATACATTAATAAATATGTTGTTCTCAGAGTCCAGAGAATCATTGACCTTTAAACTACACTTAAATTTTTGGATACCAAAATGCCTGCCTATATTGAGCACACCCCTTCCCCCCACAAATAATAATAATAACAATAATAATAATAATAATAATAACAATAATAATGTTTCAAAAATTTACCGCAGGTTCACACCCGGCTTTATTAATACTTATCCCCACTCAAAAAAATCTTTCAGGCAAAACTGCCAAACTGAAACTTGTTTCTGCCACAATCAAAGTACAAGGATGATCTAAAAACCTTCAATAAAATAAAAGGGAAACAATGGCAATTTAAAGGTAAAAAAACAAACTCTTATGAAACTCAGTGCAGTTCATGTGCAAACAGAGGGGGAAACCTCCAAGTTTCCCACCTGTGTAAGAGGATTAAGCCATCCTAAAGATACTGCACAGTCCTATGGGCCTCATTAAGTATGCAAATCCTCTGGCTGGTGTACATTCAGTAAAGTATTGATTTTAGGGCTATAGTGGATTAAGAACAAAGGACTCCTGCATATTCTAAGCATCCCTCCATGGTCTAAGTTAACTTGTGTGGCTATTGGGGTACATGTATTCGAAACCCTGTTCTGGTTTTGAATGAACCCACGAAGAGCGTTTTGAATGAAGACAACGAACACGCAACTGATGAACGGTGCTCGTGAACAACATGAGAACGGCAAGAACAGAGATGGCGGTCTTAAGGCATTACAGAGTTTGCGTTAATTTTTGGGAGCATTCATTCAGTCCAGCAGGAACAGTATAAGAAAATAACATTACACGTAGTGATCATAAATAGTGGGACTGCCAATTTTTATTGCTGTACGTTCCAGGATTTCAATTTGTTCGTATAAGATAATTGTCTTTCTTTTCATTTGGAGTATTAATACGGTGGCTGCCATCTTGAATTTTCGTCCAGAGGCCGGGCGCTCTACAGTTGGCTTTCGTAATCGGCAACCAGAGAACACTGTTCGCGGCCGAGTTACCAGAGAACGGGGTTTCGAAAACACCCAAATGTTTCTATATGTACAATGTGAAGATACAAGAAAAGACATCTTAACAAGGAAGTGGATTTACTGACACGTATACTTATACATAGAAAACAAATGGAGGTGTTGAGCTTAATTCGGCATGTTAAAATTCCATATTATTACAAAAAAGTGGAGGGAAAATTACTCAACTTTAATAATTTCCCAGAAAAAAAGGCACCTCGAAATGTTTAACATGAACAAAAGCTTCAGAAGAAAACTTAGCATTCATCAACAATTTCAAAGTTCAGGAAAAGGCTTAAAACTATATATCTCAAGAAAGATGAGGAAAATCTCACAAATCAAAGAGGTAATAAAACAGGAAATATTAACTAGATTTATACATTAATATGCTGTCCTCAGAATCCAGAGAATTATTGACCTTTGAACTACACTAATATTTTTTATACCAAAATGTCTGCCTATAGCACGCGCCTGTAATAAGGTTTCGAAAATTAACCGCAGTATAGCACCATGCAGGTTCAACCTTATATTACTTAATCCCCACTCAAAACAAATCTTTGAGGCAAAACTGCCAAACTCAAACTTGTTTCTGCCACGATCAAAGGACAAGAATGATCTAATCGTGCAAATATAAAACAAGAGAAACGGACAATGTTAATTTAAAAGCAGTTATTATAAAACAAAACTCTTGTGAAACTCCAGTTCAATGTGCAAAACCACTGAAAGCCAGGGCCTACTCGTTTCCAACTAGGTGTATAAGGGATTAAGCCATCGTAAACTAAGATACTGCACAGTCCTATGGGCCTCATTAAGTTGCAAATCCTCTGGCCTGTACACTGTATTGATCCTAGGGGGCGAGAAGATTGAGAACAAAGGACCAAGGCGTGGTTTACTTGGGTTTTATTCCTCCATGCTTTCAGTGCATTGATACACGCATGATGCGTACGCGAAGTCGCTGTAATTATCCCGCTTGCCAGACTAAGCCTGAAAACAGACCTATGCTAGCTGTGCAAAATAAACATACGACACCAGACTATCAGTCTGGTTTCCGCCATGCAAGATATTAGGCGTTTTACAAATTTTCTGACCTTTGAAAAATGTCCTTGTAGAATGATTGATCTTGTAGTGCATACCCTTATGTCACAATATCTAGTTGAGTGGGTTTTTCGGATAGATTCTTGCCAAACAGTTTTTTTCTACTTAGTACATCATAAAATTATCAAAAATTGTTGTTGGCATTTTGTTGGCGGCCATCTTGGTATAATGGCGGCCATCTTGAAATCTGATGTCAAAAAGCTTTATTTTGCTCAATAATTTGCTGTTCTTTTCCATATTTCTTTGTGAAAATAATTTTGTGTGTGCTCTGACAACTCTTTAATATATTAAATCAACAACTCATAACCCAAGAAAGTTTGAAAATATATCACATTGAACAACCAGCCTATATTAAATCAAGATCAAGTGCTGAAAAATATAAAAAAGCACGTGGCAGCCATTTTTGAGCTTGGTAGCCATCTTGAAGCATATTTTAATCAATGTAATGTGCATAATATTTGACTGAGATCATTGATCATAACAAAGTAATGAGGTAAAGAAATATAAAATATTTAGACATTTGCCGCCATTTTGAATTTGGCAGCCATCTTGGTAATGATATAGCAGCCATTTTGAATTCAGGAACCATCTTGGGTTATGAGTTGTTGATTTAATATATTAAAGAGTTGTCAGAGCTTTTTGACATCAGATTTCAAGATGGCCGCCAAAAAAATGCCAACAAATAAAAGGCGCGCGTGGCTACTTCGACGCGTGACGCGCCCCGGATCATGCCAGCCATAGATATATAATTATAAAGACTAGCTGGGCAGCACGTACAGACGCGCATTCTGATCTGCCATTTGCAGTGCCATTTTTTAGCGCGTGGGGCGATACGTTTTTCAACATTAAAAATGGTTTCAAACTGCGTTGCTGCAATTTGTCACAGCAATAAAAGACGGCTGGGAAGCCCATGTCGTGCTGGGTATACTAAATAAGGCTACATTTGTTACAGAGGGCAGTTTTCCCCAACAATAACTTTCCACTTTAGAGAGGTTTAGCAGCTCGTATTATAAAGCCCGGTTCATACTTCATGCGAATACGTATGCGAAGCGAATTCGTTATGGTAACGGTGTGCGTCACAATGAAACTTCAATTGTTGACGTCATGAAATTCGCTTCGCATGAAGTATGAACCGGGGGGGGGGGGGGGGATATCCCCCACTATTACCCCCCCCCCCCCCCCCCCCCCCCCCCCCCCCCCCCCCCCCCCCCCCCCCCCCGGCTGGCTACGCCTATGCTTAATGCGATTCCCAGTTGCTGATAAAATCTCCATCCAAATTTGTGCTCGCCGAATCCGTCTGTTTGATAATAGACTTTACATTCAGTCTATAATTTACCACATACGTTCTTCAAGCACCAGTCCACACACAAAAATTCACTACGGACTATAGAACAGTCTACCATGGAGGAATGAGTCTACGGAACGTAATGAGAATTTAGTTGCGGGGTGGCCCGATTATGTAGACTATAGACTAATCCGGCGACCAAAATTAGAAGCATTCCTGTGGCGAGGCGCTCGCGTACGTGTTAGACGCGCGCGCTCGACGCAGCTTCGACCAACAGGGTGTTTACAACTTGCCAAAATGCGCACGCGACTCAAATTAAAGAACGCGGGCAGCCTGCACGCGGGCGCGGCATCACCGTAAAAATGGCTTCTCATTTTGTTCGGCTAATTCCTGTGTAACAAAATCCCCGCGCAATGTGTGAATTAAATCGTTGCACTTCTTGACAAATTCTTTACACGTCATGCTGAGCCGCGTTGCCGTCAAACAGTCAAAGGCCTACGAGATCGGCGCGTTAAGTATATCGTGCATCCTCGGGAGTTGGAGTTCAGTTGACGTTTGTTTACTTTTCGCATTCATTAATAAAAATCTGAGACGTTTGGTTTTCGCATTCTTTTGCAAAATCAGAAAGATAATCATGATTAATTTATTATACGTTTCATATAAGCCCGATTTAGAAAAAAAATGGGTTGTCCGTCCGACAAGAAACGAGCCCGACGCCCGATTTAGTTGTCCCCGGCATCGGGCGATAGTATTTCAAGTTGTCAACCCCCGTGTTTTACATGCATTTGGCAGTGGGTTAACGAATCTCCGGTATATCGATTTAGGCCTACACCAATTAGCACCCACTTTGTAATTACCCAAACTCAACATGTCCTTTTCTAAAAAAGAAAAGAAAAAAGAAAACCCCTTGATAAGTTTAAAGCTAAGCCTTTCTAATCTCATTTTAGGTCACACTTACCTCGCGATGGTTCGGAAAACGGTCGTTAACCTTCAATGGAAACGTGTGTAGTGCTGTCCTACATACCAGTCGTTGCAGAACAAAAGATTGTTTATAGCACCTCCGCTAATCCGCCAACAATGGGCACGTGCGCGAGCGAAGTTTTCACGTATTTCAGTACGTGAAAGATATGCCTTAGCAACCGGCCGACCCGAAAAATACGTGATACTTTGACGAACGTGAAAAGTGAACTTATCACGTTTTTTATTACGTGAAAAAGGTTGCCCTTTGTTCACTTTTCACGTTTTTCGTTCCAACAAAAGGTTTTCACGTATTCGGGCCTCACAGTGAGACCAGGCACAAGACCAGGCACAAGACCAGGCACAAGACCAGGCACAAGACCAGGCACAAGACCAGGCACAAGACCAGGCACAAGACCAGGCACAAGACCAGGCACAAGACCAGGCACAAGACCAGGCACAAGACCAGGCACAAGACCAGGCACAAGACCAGGCACAAGACCAGGCACAAGACCAGGCACAAGACCAGGCACAAGACCAGGCATGTAACAGGCACAAACCATGACAAAGGAATGCTTTTATTACAGTTCATTTGAATAGCTTAAGACTGAAGTTCTTGTGCTGGTCTTGCAGGTTCTTGTGTGGTCTTGATGAGATGGTCTCGACTACAACACTGATACAAAAAGAAGTTCATTTTTCAAGCTTATTCTTGAGGATGGTGAATTGGCGATTGTAGTTATCATTAAAGTTGAGCTGATTTTGTTTTGTTTTTGTTTTTTTGACAGGCATTCTTTACCGGTCCTGGTAACAAACTTGGTGAACCGATCCCCATCAGCAAGGCTCAGGATCACATCTTTGGCATGGTTCTCATGAACGACTGGAGTGGTAAGTCATAACAAAAATAGATTTGGTTTCCTTCCTTATTAATTTACGTTTAATTCATTTTTGTTCTGTTTTAGAGTTTCCCCCTCCATATGTTTTAATGAAGCTTATAAGAAGTTTCTGACTTCCTGTTATTTGTTGAGCAGTATTATTTTGCTGTGCATTTCTTTGTACTTGGGTAATTCCAAGTTATTCATTTAGTGCAATTTTTTTTTCTTCTGTTTAACCCTAACCCCTTAAAATGTTTTTCATATGGCCGTGCTAATTTCAACGATTTCCAACAAAACTGAAATGTGAAGCCTGCTAAGTGTAACAAAATCCAACAGCAAATTCTGTTGGATTCTGCAGTGTACCACCTACACACAAGCCTTGGCATTTTGCAGCTACCCTGCTGAATCCAACAAAATCCAACAGAAATTTTACTACATGTCTGCTTTCACCCTCCTAAATACGACAAAATCCAACAGGTACATGTATATTTAGCTGCTACCCTGCTGAATACAACAATATCCAACACACCATGTAGTTTGTCTTGATTGCTAAATCCAACAAATTACAACAGCTTTTTACCATTGTTGCATTTTGCCAGATTTAGCAGGGTTAGGGTTAATATTTTTATATCAAGTGGGATTCCTCAATTCATGTGAACATTTTTAATACCGTTTGTTACCATGCACTTTATATGTTCACTTTTTTATACGCTTAGCAGCAGGAAATGATTAAATACAAGTATTGCATTTTTTTGCTATATTTGACATTTTGAGTTCTTCCATATGCACAGTAGCTTTTAATAATCAGTGTGATGTTGCACAAGTGACAAAAGAATATTACTGAATACAAGCCTCCAGTGAACACAAACGTTCTATCTGCTGTGTGTACACAGCATGTACCAAGATGGCTTTGATAGAAGTGGCGTTCATAAATGTGAAATTATTGATTACCTTTTCTGAATTTAGTTTCTTCTATTTTACAGTCTGCATGGAATGTTTTTGAAACTTTTTATTAACTTTGTGAGACCTTTTCTTGAATTGTTGCAGCCCGTGATATCCAGAAATGGGAATATGTTCCCTTGGGACCCTTCCTTGGCAAGAACATGGGTACCACTCTATCCCCCTGGGTGGTAACTATGGACGCACTTGCCCCGTTCGCTGTAGCCAACCACACTCAGGTCAGTAAACCATTCTACCCACTCCAGAAGAATTATTTTTGTTAGAAATTGTTGAAAGGTTAAATGTGTCTTTATTTGGATCCTAATTTGCAAGATAGCAATTAAGAAGTTTGAGCAAAAAATACTGAAGCTGGAATAACTTAAGTAGAACAGTGGTCCAAATGTCAACACCAAACCTTGTGTCCTGTGGTTTCCTGCTGTAGTTTTACATACACCCAGTAGGCTGGCTTCAAAGAGGCAGCAAGACTAGCGCAACTATGATTGACTGGACAGGGTGTACGTGTTCTTTATATACTTCCGAGGACAAGAGGAGAAAGAAAATACAAAGGAACCTTTCAGTCCTCGCAAGTTGAGTCTTTTGTTGAATTCGGTCCTCGCAAGTAAAAATACGTGCTTGGTCTACGGGCTTGGGTTATATTAAAGGAACAATAGGAAACACAAAGCATTGTCCTCGGAAGTATTGGGAAAGTACAACTGTGTGGTCCAACTATGATTAACTGCAGTTCCTGTTGAATGATGCACCATGTACAGAGATCTGAGATTTGAATGCTGCCACACTGTATTAGCAACATTGTATTAGGTCCTTGACAAATGTTTAACTGCTTCTGTAAAATCCACAGGAGCTCTCCAGTGGGCGTGGCTTGGGGAGCTCTCTGGTGGGCGTGGCTTAGGGGGGCCATATGATTGGACAGGTTTATCTGATCTTATTTCACCAGTGGTTCAGAGGTCTCAGGTTCAAATCTAAAGCCAGTCTTTCTTCTTTTGCCTAAATAAATTGACAGAGAACCCCTCCCCTTTTTCCCTGTTGGTTTGTAATTTTTAACTGGAATTTCCTTACAGGTGACTGGTGCAAATTATGATTTTAGTCTGAGAGGTTTCCAGATCTGTTTTTATAGGACTTCCTGTTTCGATTTCGTTAGTTTAAACCAGACTTGTTTATTTAGAAGTGTCAGAAGAAAACATTTTGATACTGTTCTTTTTATCTGTTTATCACCAAATGCTGACAAGTTTTGGCTTAAGGCATGTAGCAAACTGCACTGAGAATTCAAGTAAGAATTTATAATATTTTTAACATTTTTTTTTTTACATTTTTTGGCCTAGGATCCTAAGCCTCTTCCATACCTCCAGCACGAGGATAACTACAACTTTGACATCAATCTAGCAGCTGCCATCTCCGCTGAAGGAACCAACGGACCGGCCATGATCAGCCGCACTAATTTTAAGGTAGATCCTGTGATTGTTTGTCCTTCTTTTTTTTTTCCAGGAATTTTTCAGGATTTTTTTTAGGAATTACTTTCGTCCCTTGTAAGCACAGAACAGGGCTCGTAAGCACGAAATTGCGCGCTAAGCAGAGCCATGAAATTTTTCTCTGTTCATTTTTGAATAATTTAGTATTCAATTTTTTGAAACTGGGTTTGACTGAATATTAAAATATTTGATACCTGCGGCGATCGATATTATGGACCACCCGATCGACAATCTTTGCATGCATCTATTGTATCAAGATCATTACGGGTACGTATAACATTCTGATAACCAAACCAAACTCCAGCATGCATCAAGTGTCAAGGGTGTTACGGTCAGGAACAATAAACCTGTCCACAAAACATTACCATCGACAAATATGTGGCATTTGACACTGCTAAGTGCCGTAACTTTTCTATTAAAATAGCATCAGAGTCGTATCTGTACGTACATATATAGTTTTTTTTCGAATATTCAGACCTGTAAAAAGGTATTTAAAGGTAGTGTACATGATTGGTCATTGTTCCAATTTTCAGAAATGGGCGGATTTGGGGGTTAGTATTTTATAGGAAATATCGTTCCACTGACCTGTTCAAAGTTTTGCGTTGTTGGATGGTGAAAAAAACGAGAGAAAAACGGCGCTCGTTTTCAACCGTCAGGCGGATGATAGCCTTTAGTCAAGGCACGCATGGCTACCTGGACACGTGACGTGCCCCGAATGCCAGCATGTCCGGGGCGCGCCACTCATCCGGGTAGCCACGCGCGCCTTGACTAAAGGCTACAGGGCAGTAAATTTCCACTTTTCTCGACAACGACAGCACACCTGGTGCCGTCATTTCACAGGATGATTCAGACTGCTATTAACTTACAGTCTAGTAAGGTATTTCGTAATAATTCAGTAAAAACAAAATTGGACGATTACCAATCATGTACACTACCTTTTAAGTTAAATATTCGGTATATTCGGGACAGCCCTACCCAGTTGTAATGATATTTGTGTTATTGTTGTCTTGGTTGCAGTATATGTATTGGACAATGAAACAACAGCTGGCTCACCACACTATAACAGGATGCAACATGCAGCCTGGTGATTTACTCGCCTCAGGAACTATCAGCGGACCAGTGAGTACAATAATATAGGAATTTGAATTTTGTGTGGCTAGTTCCTACAGTGTGCTATAGAGTACAGGGGCCAATTTCATAAAGCTGTTAAGCACACAAATTTGCTTAGCATGCAAATTGCTTCCGTGATAAAAACTGGATTACCAACCAGATTTCCATGTGTGGAATATCGCTTTTGACTGGCATTCAGCTGTTGCTTGCTTAGCATGAAAATTACATAAACTTTTGGCTGGTAACCTGTTTTTACTAAGCAAGACATTTTCATGCTAAGCAAATTTGTGTGCTTAACAGCTTTATGAAATTGGCCCCCTGGTGACTGATTCACATGTTGCTGCAGGCCCAACACTCTGTTTCAGATGTAGAATCCGTCCACAGACCCCCTCTCTGCTGGTGGTTTTGGGGAGTTAAATTCAGTGACAGTGATAGCACAAACTTGATGGTTCTCCTTTCTTTCTTAGACTGACGACTCGCTGGGCTCGATGTTGGAGCTCTGCTGGAAAGGAACAAGGGAGGTGGACCTCAGCAATGGGATCAAACGCAAATTCTTGAAGGATGGGGATGAGGTTGTGCTCACAGGTAAGATTGTTGTTGTTATTAATATAAATGCAAGCAGCAGAATTGCAAATACGAATAACAAATACAGAATTGTTTTTATACTTGAAGTTGGAAATAAATACATCGATTTCCGATAAACAAAGGGGAGGGAGGTATGGGTAGGGAAGACAGATACAAGAATTAAGTTAAAAACACAAATAAGGACTGTGAAGTACATACCATAAGAAACTACCAAAATAGAACGAGGGGAGGCAGGAGGGGTTAGGTAAGAGGGGATGATGGGTTTGGGACTGGGAAAAATAGAGGCAGGAAAATGGAGTTGGGCAGGGAAAGGCAGAAGAGGAAGAAGAAAGGGATTAGAAAAAGGCAAGGGGAGGACTGGAATGGAAACAAGAAGAGAGACGAGCATTTAAAAGAAATAGCTGTAAAAAATCAGAAAACAATACATCAAAGACTATACAAATGCAAAACTAAAGATAAGGCTATAAAGTCGAAATTTAGTTTAGGAAAGTTTAGGGCAGGGGAGCGTTGGTCAGGTTAATAGTTGACCACAAGCCAATCATTTCAAAGAGAAGATCATGTTTGGATCATGTAATCCTACTAGGCAAATTGAAGAAGCTGAATATGTCATCTTCTGTAATTAATTGGTTTAAGTCGTACCTAGGCGGTCGTAGTCAGTCTGTAAATATTGAGGGCACAATATTGAAGGTCCTGCCCATAAACATAGGCGTTCCACAAGGGTCGATCTTAGGGCCACTTTTATTCTTTGTTTATAGCAGTGATTTTCCATCTTTTATACCCCAAAATTGCAACTTATTTATGTATGCAGATGGCTCCACGTTAACGTGTAGCTTCTCTAGTATTAACGAAATAGA
Organism: Hippasteria phrygiana; assembly: GCA_037893225.1. Lineage (NCBI taxonomy): Eukaryota > Metazoa > Echinodermata > Asteroidea > Valvatida > Goniasteridae > Hippasteria > Hippasteria phrygiana. Next base: position 372,524 of record JAZGUH010000903.1, read on the forward strand.
AAGGAACTTGAATGTAGCTCTTGCTAGTATTCACAACTGGTGCCTAAGAAACAAACTAGCATTAAATGCCAACAAAACCAAGACAGAAAATATCCAACGTCGACCTGAACGTGTGCATTGCTGATAAGGTTAATATCGAAAAGTGAAATCTTGTAAATGCTTGGGTGTAGTTATTGATGAAACATTAAGTTGGGGTCCACATGTTGAATATGTAAGGAAGACTGTTTCGTCTAAATTGGGTGTGTTAAACATAATTCGTGATTACGTTCCCCAAAGCAGCCTGCACACGCTCTTTGTAAGTTTATTTATGCCATCTTTAGAGTATTGCTGTACGGTGTGGGGAGGAAGGTACATATCTCACGACAATACCCTCAACAAATGTCTCAAAAGAGCCGCATGGATAATCCTTAAATGTACCTCCCTCACCCCCTCAGCTGATATGTTTGCCAGACTAAATTGGATTCCTTTTAATGAAAGAGTTCAGTCCAAAAAGGCTATCCTCGTTTTCAAAAGCCTTAACAAAATGTCTCCTTTGTACATGACACATCTGTTCACACCACTCACAGTGATTCGTGAAACACAACAATTGACCCAAATGGCACTGAAAGTTCCTTTCGCCAAAAAGGAATGCTACGTCACAAGTTTTGCTGTGAGTGGTTCCAGTATATGGAATAATCTGCCTGAACAAATGAGAACCATAAACTCCTTAAGTACATTTGAATCGGAGCTACGTAAAGCCATCCATCAGTGATATTTCTGCCATTTACGCTGATCTGTGGAGTTATCAACTTTGGAGCCGGATGGAAATTTCCCCTTGTTTTTCACCCTAAAAGGTTTTTTTTCGCGGGTTTTTCGCCCATCCCGTAAATCAGGAATAGGCTTCTACTGGAGAGTTGAAAAGTTAACCGAAAATAGATTTATTTGTGTAAACATTATTGTATTTGTTAAAATATTTTGTATGAATGTGTAAATATTCAGTTTTAACTAATAATATGCAGGGCCCCAATGGAAACTAGTTTTAAACTGTTTGGGCACACCCTGGGTAAGTAAGTAAGTAAGTAAGTCAATCAATCAATCGATCGATCGATCGTTCAGAAGATTGCCTGTTCAATCGGATTACCCACTATGTATGAGCATGCTTTCTTGTGAACAGCCTATTCCACTTAGGAAGACACTATGAACACAGTGCATTCCCAATGGGGACACGGTGTTCACACGGTGTTCACACGGTGTTCACACGGTGTTCACACGGTGTTCACACGGTGTTCACACGGTGTTCACACGGTGTTCACACGGTGTTCACACGGTGTTCACACGGTGTTCACACGGTGTTCACACGGTGTTCACACGGTGTTCACACGGTGTTCACACGGTGTTCACACGGTGTTCACACGGTGTTCACACGGTGTTCACACGGTGTTCACACGGTGTTCACACGGTGTTCACACGGTGTTCACACGGTGTTCACACGGTGTTCACACGGTGTTCACACGGTGTTCACACGGTGTTCACACGGTGTTCACACCGTTCCGACTTTCAAGATATTCCCTTGTACTGTACAGCTCTTGGTTCCCTCCTGATAGTACTCACTGTGTGACTGCGATATATCTGCTTATTCCCCATATTTACTCTCTTGCAGGTTACTGTCAGGGTGACGGCTACCGTGTCGGCTTTGGCTCATGCACAGGCAAGGTGCTACCTGCCGTCAGTCCCTTCCAGTGAAACCAAAAGTATTATTTGTTTCGTATCCCTTTTGTTTACCAGTATGATGGATACTTCTAGAAATGTTTTCCCGACCTCACAATTTCAAGCACAGAGTGTGTTGCAAGCACCTTGTGAAATGAAAGGTATTGAAACATTAGAATGCATGATTTCACCCATGTTCACAATGGGGGGGGACTGTTTGTTTTTACCCATGCAATAGCTGTTAATCTTGCCTTCAGTTTGAAAATTGGTACCTTAAACTTTCTGGCTACAAAGAGAAATATTATTTCAGCAAAATGAAAGAAGTTTCCTACAAATGATATTTAAGGTAGCTGTATCTATGCTATGACTGAAATATTCCATGTATTTAGGAAAGTAAAAAGCACTTACTACACTTTTCATTCTATTTTATTTTTCTATAATATGTGACCCGCTCTACAAAATAGGGTATTATGTCGCACTATGTGAAAACACACACAGGGCTGCTCCATGTGAAGATGGCAAAACAAATCTTCACATATGTGATTTTTCTGTTTTTGGTTTGTTGGCTTCTATATTATATTGATTTTTTCAAAATTTATTTTCAGAAACATTAATATTGATGAATAAAGATGAAAAAAATAAAGGTTAATAGAAATTACTTATGAAAATGAATAAAACTGCTGCAAACTGCTGACTGACTGAATGGACCTGAAATATACAAATCAAAAAATTAGCTGGCCTGACGTTTCGAACTTAAGCAAGTTCTTTCTCAAAGGCAAATGACAGAGTACAAGAAACAAACATGTAGGGAACACACATGCATGAGGGGGTGGGTGGAGAAACACAAAAGAGGGATGCAAGGGAGCATGGCAGTGGGTAAACATCAATGAGAAATTACTTATATCTCATTTCATGGCACTTTTTGTGTTTAAAGGGCTATATCTCTAAACACACTTCCGTTATTTAAATGGAAAATATGAATATATAAATGTCAAGATATCTCGAGAACACAAAATGCCACAGGGGTCAAATCTACACTAAATTAAAGCCTAGGATGGGACATTCAACTATGTATATAACTCGGTTTTCAACATCATACCCATTTTTGTAGAGCCGGTCCCATATATCATTTTATTATGTGCTACGCATGGAGATTGATATACATTAAAACTATACAATTAGGACCGTCAAGCTCCTACTTTTGATTTGAAATTTATTCAATCTGTTACTTATGGTCGTAGATTTTTGTGTGTTGAATGTCTTATTTGAAAGTTCACAACTTATCTAAATGCTAACAAATTAGCGATTCATTTTTCAAATTTATTTTTCACGGGGTACACCCCAAAAGCGCGGACAAAGCAGCTTCATTCTTTCTGACTGGGCATGGGGAAACATTTTTTCACCCCTGCAGACAACTTCTTAAAAGAAATGAAATCCTTTTGAAAAAGTCAAAATTTGCTGAAATGAAGATGCATGCATGTGAGTTGTAAACAGATCTTCCCCACAGCGTACAATGATTGATTGTTTTTGTACAGCAGATCATTGATTACTTAAATTAGTTGGTGTTTTGGCCTTTGTTATTCAATCTGCTGAAAGTACAATCACATGATTTCTCTTAATCCGTAGTTTCCATATTAGTCTATTCTTTTCAGAGTAGGTCCCAATTTCAGGGAATCTGTAATGCTGGATTCTCTTTGTTTGTAACCCACAATTCTGTGCTAACTGACCAAGCAAAGAAATTATATGCTTACCCAGTAAGCGCAGAGTACAATCGAACCCTGATAATAAGAGCACTGTTAATACAACATCCTGCTTATAACAAGAACAAAATAGGTCCTGAGTTTTTGTTTTTCTTTGTTTTCCATTACTGATAATACAAGGTACCTGTTATAACAAGGTAAATTGTAAAGTCCCAAGGACCTTGTTATAAAGATGTTCGACTGTATTTAGTTACACGATGTACGCATACACACAAGCCAAAATTCCTTGCTACCCCATGAAATGTGCTTACCGTTAGTGTAGGATTTCGTGCTGTAGTTAGCGACAATTCCTTGCTTAGAGTGAGAACATGTAGTTTAGGGCCCATTTGATATTGTGCAGCTGTGGTACTGATTGCGGTACCGCTGTTTATCTTTGCAGTGCTGCATTCCGTACCTCAAACCTAGCTAATGAATGTGATGCCAGGGGGCTTGAATAACTGAATAATCATGAGGTCAAAACTGGAGCTTGGAGCTCATTAATGCCAATTATAATGTACATTATGTTTCCTCACCTGAAATCATGGCACAATGCTATTTGCTAAAATCCAGTGTGTAAAATAATTTTTTGAAATAGTGTTTGACAGTCGATTTATTTTTCCTATGAAAAATGAAAATACGAAGCTTCATTTTGTTAAACATAGAAGCATTAAGGAACAAATTTAATTTGTTTTGATTCGGATTTGACTTATACCAACCAATTTGAACTTCTTGTTTTGTTTTTGACCAGTATTAGAACAAAGATCGCAAAGCTTAAAAAAACAAAAAACATTTATGTTAGCATGTTTAATATATCTACATGTATTTCTTTTTTTATTTTCAAAGCTTTAAGGAAAATGAAAGTTACTTTTGAGAGATGGTGTTGGTATGTGTTTTGACTGTTAGATTATACACGCGTTAGAAAACACAATTACACAATATGTTTTGTTTACCTTTTTGTGTGGTTATGCTCCTGCTTGTCTTGTGTTCAGATTGATATTCATTTTTAAATTGCCTTGAAACGAAAAACTTGGTAAAACTTTGTTTTGGAAGATTTGTTATTTAACACATTAACAACTGCAGGGTCAAAGTTCTAAGAAATATTGAAGATACAGGAATGACAAATCTTGTACATCGTTGAACATTTTGAGAACAATGTTTTATTCAAGTACATGGTTGATTTTCTATACCCAGCACGATATATGGCAGAGGGGTACCCCCCCCCCCCTTTTTGTCCCTATACCCTAAACAATCTCCAGGCTATTGTTTCCTAAAAAGCACACCCCCCCCCCCCCCCCTAGATATCTGAAAAGAATTCCTGAGATTCCGGGAACACAATGACCAACACAAAAGAGGGGGGGGGGGGGGGGGTTCCCTCTGCCCCACATCGTGCATCATATGTGATTTTCAACCCTGGGGTTAACCAACTTGTTTTGTTTTTTTATGATATCTCCAGTAGTGAGAGTATAACTGGTTAAAGATTACTATCTGCAGAGTTGTACTCTAGTCCCTGCAAGTCCTTTTGCAAGTCCTTTCGCAAGTCCAGTCGGAAGTCCTTTCATAAAGTCGGTCACAAGTAACTGGATGAACAATGACACAAGAATACCTTTGTCAAAGTCCATTTGAATAGCTTGTGATTGGGATTAGGAATGGAGGCTTGGGATGGACTTGCAGGGACTTGTGATGGATTCGAATACATCTCTGACTATCTGTGCTCTTTTTGCGTTTCACCCCGAAAAAATAATATATTTTTAAATTGCTATTTTTCTAGCGATACAAAGGGTTATTCACATTTTAATGAGACATTAAACTTACCTACTTTTGCCTATGGCATATTTATGTTTCAAAAATTAAATTGTTTGCGACCGGAGCATATCTTTGTATGCATTAAATATACAAAAGCAACCAAGAATAAAAGCCTTTCTTGGAAGGTTGCAGACGCCCAAAATGGAAGAAAGTAGTTTTTTCCTGTTAAAAGAAAACGGGTAAAAAGGAAGTACTTAGAGAAGAAAAACAAAACATCAAGTTTGTTGAAGAGCATGGACAGTATCTTTTAGTGATCCAGGTTATGTGTTGTTTTTGTTTGTTGTTTTTGTTTTATCTGGATTTTATTTATTTCAACTTCGTTACCTTTAACTCCTGTGTCATGCTTTTTATTTTTGCTGAGGTCATTTATCCCAGAGAAATATTTGTGAAATGATAGCACATTTTGCTTGAAAGTTTTGCTGTGTTTCACGTTTAAGTGTGAAATATGCACCCATAAAAGCAGCTACCAAAATAAATGAACATCAGGCTTAGTTATTGTGTTCTACAGCATTATTTGCCGTCTTTTGAAGACTTAGTTTTAGTCATTTTAAACTTTAAATTCTTGAAGTTTCAGTTTGTTTTTTCTTTGGCGGTAGGTAGCTTGACATTAATATGTGGTGCAGCTGTTTTGGTTTTTTTTTATCAAGTTTTATCATACGAGATTTATGAAAGATTCGTATCAGAAATAATTATCACTTTCTGTGAAGTGTGATTTATAAATTAACTGAGTCTTTGGTTTCAATTAAAGACGTGAATAGTGGAAAGTTTTTCCTTTGTCCATGTTCTTTTCATTACATTAAAGTCCGGCCCAGCAATACATAAACAAATTAATGTTATTTCTGTCATTTACTGTCTGACAATCTCGTTATTTGTAAACTTTTGTGGGTTGTTTTTTTTTTGGTATTTTATTCAATTGATTATTTAATTTTTAATTTTTTTTATTTCTTTTCAATTTATTATATTTTGACGGGGAGGTAGACTATGGGGCAATTATTTCTTTTTAAGATCTAGTTTCGGCTATAGCCTGATTCTGAATCCTGGATAAATTAAGCCAAATAAACAAAAAGCTTCGGGCCATTTTTGCAAACCCTGGATCGACTGGCTTTTCATTTATAGTTCATCGGATGTTGCCTTTTTTCGTTACATATCCACATCACAATCTTGTTTTTGAACATAGCCTGAAACTGTTCATTTTTGGTCAGATATTCAAGGCTTCGGATTGGCAGAGCAACTGGGTAAATAGCTGGAGCCAAAGCCAAAGCCAACCAAAGTTTGAGAAAAGGACCCGATTAAGCCGATCATCATAGACAACTTCGCAAATACCGCCTGGTTGAGACGTCACAATGGTAAAAAGGCATTGTGGGAAGGAAATAGCAGTCTCATTCCTTCCCACAATCCCTTTTAACCATTGTGACGTACGTCTCAACCAGGCGGTGTTTATATTTGCGAAGAAGTCTATTGAAATAGCCATATGGAGCAAGTTCGAGCGGCTACTATTTGTTAACCACTAGTCGATTTTCCATGTTAACCTGTACACTAAATACATATTGGGTACCAGGCAAAATCGACTAGTGGTCGACAAATACAAATGAATAGTCGCTGCTCGAACTTGCCCAATATGTCGTGATTGGACGAAAGTTTGGCATAGTTAAGATAAGCCAGCAGAGGGCGCTTTGACAATGGGCTTTAGCATCGCAACAACGCGCGTACGTCGACGTGCGCGTCACGCGGATATTAATTCATCGGACTGTCACCAGCTTTTGTGGTTGCGAAAGTAAACAGACGTGTAAAAACTTGAGCTGTAACTCGAAAGGTTTCCTTCGACTCCGCCACAAACCTGTCGTCTAAAAGCCCAATCAAAATGTCTTCAAAGGACTGGGAATACAATATGGTAAATATTTATTCATAATTTGTCGAATGTGTCGATGCTGAGTTACTTTAGCGCTCCACGCTACAATGACTAACTTTATGCTGAACTTAGCTCAGGTTGGACGACGTCTTCACGAATCACGACTTCATTGCATTACGACTGAGGAGTCCAATCTGGGCTAATGCTGTACTGAACGACTCCAACGATAGTGTTGCCGCTATGCGGCGCTATACGATCTTTCTTTGTGTCCAAAATGAAGTTGATAAAAAGAGGTTGGAAAGTTGTATCTTTTCGGAACTAAGAAAAAAATGCAAATTGGAAAACGACTGCATTAGGGCTGGGGGCAATTGAAAAGCTGAACGGGCTGAGTTACTTAGTACATATTTCAATCCAAAGTCTCGCCCTGTAAAATAGATGTAATTGCAATTTTTCTAGCATTACAAAAGTTATTGAACTTTTTATTGAGACATCAAATTATGGAATAATTACTTTACATGTAGGCCTAGGCCTATTTATGGATTTGGCAAACTTATTAGCGGCCAGGCAATAATTTTTTCCACAGTATATGAGTCGCGCCTCCAAGCAACCTCCCCAGGAGCAACTGGCAGATAATGAGGATGAGGATTACGATGCCGAGGAGCCCGAGAGGATGTACCATCTTGATCTCACCAGCCGCATCAAGGAGAAGTTTCATCGTCGTCTGGTCAAGACTGGGATCCCACGCAAGCCGGGATTCTACCAGGTAATATCCCAGTCAATGACTGGAGCACTGGAAATACAAACCTCCATACAAGTGCTTCAGGGAGTGCAATGCCATCTTTTCCCTAAACGGTCTGCTGGGAACATGTGTTTGTAGCATGGAACGGTAGACAGGACATTCCCGTAGGAATGGCAGTTGATCCCAATGGGACGATGACTATTCCACTGGGAACAGTGACTGAGCCCGGCGGAATGACCAGTGTGCCCATCGGAACTTTTCTGACGGAACATTTTTAAACACTCCCTAAAGCTAGGCTATAATTTATGAACATTCTCCTTGGGACTGAACCATTCTGCCGATTCTTGTATTTTTTAAAGCAGTAAGTTATGTTTTTATTTTTTGGGCTACAGATCCAGACGTGTCGCTCCATGGCCAAGCCAAGCGGACAATACTACACCGGCAAACATTGGGAGATGGCCCAAGTGAAATCCGGTCGAAGGGCTGTCGGAGCCCCACTAAGACCCTTTGAACGCACCACCAGGAGGCTTACTATCTGTGTCGTTAACCAGTATGTATGGTTGGGGTTTCCTGTACTTTCAGGAAATTCCATAATCTTGATTTTTCAAATGTTGCTACTTTCCACCCATTTCGTGGGAACAGGTCACAAATTGGACTTGATTCGTTCACGGTTGATGCTCAGGCTTTACCCATGGGTAAAAAGATAGGTGTGGCAAAAGATACAGCATAGAGTTTGTGTGTTTAAGCTTCAGTTGAGCTATCTTGATCTAATGCACCAAATGACTGCCCATCCTTATTGAGCCTAACCACCATCTGTTTGTCTATATGTTGGTCTGTTTGTCTTTCCCTTCATTCTTTCTGTGCTCTCTCTTTCATCACAATGGCTCTTTTTTCTGTAGGCAAATTTGCATGCTTTCTTACTCAGTTTAGATTTTTTATTTTGTTTATGGAAGTCACATATCACAAGGTCAAGGGCCACTTGAAGTGTGGGCTACAGAGGAAAGTGTGGAAGAACCAGCCCCTCACACTGAAACAAAACAAGATAATCTGATCTCTTCACAGTATGAATACGGTCGGGATGGGTAACTAGTCCACTGCAAGGCATTAATAATGCCTCTACCCATATTAAGCATAGAAGTGCTATAGCCCAGGACTTGCAGAATTTACCAGCAGACCACGAATTCAATGCTCCAAACCACAAGGTCACGGCACTTCCACGGTACTCCCTAGATGTACAATAACTCTATTATGTCATCTCCTTGTGTTTCCTCCTCAAGAGCTTCTGATGGGGAGCAGAATCGTCGCATAAAGAATGAAGCCCGTGAGATGCAGATAGCCGGCCGACTTCTCTCCCCGATGAACAAAGAGTTCAAACGCATCATTGCCCGCAATGAGGTACATAGCTTGCAGCAGGCAGTCATATACCCTAACTATATATGGGAGGTCTTGCATTTTGTGACAAACTTGTTTACAGCCGTGTTTAGTCAGCTGGATACAGATAAATATTTGTTATTTTAGTTAGTCTAAGTGCTACCTTTAATATTTATCTGTATTTTGTGACAAATAATACATTTTCAAAGTGAACAAAGAAACTGGTATTCCGGAGGTCGCAGGTTCGAATCCCGCTCCTGGCAGTTTCTTTGTTCACTTTGAAAATGTATTTTAATTTACCTAGTCAGTTTGCCTTGTGGATTGTTTGACAAATAATAAATAATGTCTTCCAATAGTGAGGCCATAAAACAATCTTGTTTTTGGAAGTAGGATGTAGGCTAGAGTTACCAGTCAGCCACTCCCTCACCACCACACTTTTGTAGAACATCATACAGTGCTTTTTTTATCTCTCCATCTCTTGCCCTTACATAGAACAGCCCATGATGCCATTCTTGTTGCTTAAGACATGGCCCACTAGCAGGGCTGTAGTCGAGTCCATCATAAGTCTATCACAAGTCCCTGCAAGTCCCTCACAAGCCCTCCAGTCCTAATTCCAATCACAAGCTATTCAAATGAGCTTTGACAAAGGCATTCCTTTGTCATTGTTCATCCAGTTACTTGTGACTGGCTTTATGAAAGGACTTCTGACTGGACTTGCGAAAGGACTTGTGAAAGGACTTGCAGGGACTCGACTACAGCCCTGCCCATATGGTCAATACCAGGGTCAATAGAGGTTCAAGTACTTGTAATCTGTACATTTTAAACTTGGTTCAAAGCCTACCACGTGGCTGTTTTTCAGTTTTATTCAGTAGTTGTAATCAGCCAATGAAACTGCAAATATACTCTGCTTTAAAATTAGAGACTCTGTGGCTCTTCCGCTAGAAAATCATCTTTGACTAAAGCTTGTTTTGTTTTGTTTTACCCAAGGAGGAGAAAGAGAAAGAGGAGACATGTAAGAGGCAGGTGCTGATGGAGGGGAAAGACTGCGTCATGGCCGAGCTGTTGCAACAAAAGAATGCCAAGAGGGTGGACGACGCCATGGAAGAGGAGAGGCAACGACGCATGTCCATCATGTCTCAACTGACAGAGCAGGACGAGGTAGCTTGGAACCTTAGAGCTATATTAACCTTGTTGGCATTTGTGTAGCTCAGGGTTAACTTCTTGAAAACATACGCCGGCCATAGCTGCGGTTTGAAAAAGACCGCCTGGTCAGTTGTCATCTATACGCGCATTCCTGCATGTACTCAATCCGTTCATGTTTTAACTATATTGTTCTTGAATGGGAGTGTAATGAATAGATGGAGCGTTTTCAAACAAAGCTTTCATTGACATGAAAGGGAGGCTCCAAGTGTGATGAATATGACCACTCTATTAAGTGTGGTGCCTATTGTTTGTGTTTACGCTTAACTGCACAGCCCGTTCTTGGCACACGTATGTTGAGGTGTATTGCGGATGTATCAGTTTAGTTTATTCACAGGCTGGTATGCTGCAGTCGCACAGTATAAGCTGGTGCCTGGATCGGATCTGTTGTGGCTACGGCTTCGAATTTGGCCATTGACAGGCTACGGTGAAGAGCCGTAGCCATTGATAATAATGTCTGTGAGATAGTCTTACATCGGGCTGCTACTAGACGTGTTGCCAAAATACTGTACAAACGCTATGACAATACGAACCATTCAAATTATCTCTTCCGGGGTTTTCTGTCAGATGTACCCCAGAAATATATGTGCACAAGAAGTTTCCCAAGACACACATCATCAAATCAGGCGTGCAAAGTTTGTTTATAAAACTAATATTTATTGATTTCTTTGTAACATTGTCAGGTAAAGTCGGAAGTAGATAGTATCGATAATTCTTGGCATATTTCTATAGTGATTGGTATCGATATGATTAAAAGCTATTGAATTATGCACTATTCGAAAATCACCCTGATCGCTGGTTCAGTTAATCAATTGCTGCTACAGAATCGAAGCACAACCTACACCGGGTTTGAACTCATGAATCTGACCAAAACAAATATTGCACACTAATAATCACCAGGAAGGTTTCAAGTTGGTCGTTAGCTTCACTTCTATGGGATTTGCATTCTTGTAAAAACCCCGCTTCCAAAGAATCTCATGAAAAGTATGACAGCAACAGAGGAAATCAACGAATATCACTGCTTGTAAAAGGCTAATATGCAATTCAATTACGCAACACTATTATGCCTATTCAAACGCAAATAAGCACCTCATTGCTTAAAAAAGAAACTGATCTGACGTCACTTGTACAGTACAAAGGGTAAACTGTAGATCTGCACAATAAGCAAAACTAAGTTGGCGGAGGAAACATACGTGGGCATACCAGCCCCCCGTGAATGACAGGTTCAATCTTGTGGAAAGCTCGGGACAAAATTACAAGACTGAGTTCTTGGACCTGTGATAGATTATTGAAATCTATCTCCCAAAGATAATTTGTTTGGGTGTTCTAGTTTTCCCCCCTTCCAATCATTGATGGCTGTTCTCATTCTGTGATGCCAGGCCCTGTATCTTTGAATCCTCTTTGATGTTTGATAACTTATTTTGCAGTCCTCTGGAGATGCAGAGTTCATTGAGATGCTACGATCACTGTCTAAGATGAGCAAACTGTGGCAGGAGATTCAGGATGAACTCACCAGTGCTGTCCATGATCTGGAGGTGCGTCTTGCTTGTAAAGACAGTATCTCGTGCATTGTGTCAAGTTGTTACAGTCCTGACCTTAAACATGAGTGTTACTCAGTGTCATTTTATAGTTTGTCATATTTTTGTACGACTCATGAGAAGCACAAATACCAAAAGAATTTGAAGCAATTGTCTGTGCTTAATAAAATGAAATTGGGTCCTGATTGCTTGTATAAAATGTCCTCTCATCAAATTCAGTGCATTAAATATTAATCATTTAAAGTAAAATAAAAAAAAATTTTGTTGTAATTTTTGCCTAATCACAAGGCTCCTTCATCGTCCAGTGGATGAATCTCACATAGATACAACAAATTCAATGACTGTGGTATTTTGTGGGATTCTGTTGTTTTTTTATGTAGGAGGTTCATGAAGAAGAGGATCATGCGGTAGGGGATATCTTCAATGAGCTCAAAGATGACTTTGTACTCAGCTTCAAGCGTGCGACACTTCTCATGAAATTCCACATGGCTGTAAGTCGGTGATATAGAGCTTTGTATGTAACCCTAACCAGTTTTCAGGACCTCTGTTCACAGTGCAGTCAATTGTTTGTGGTTTTCTGAACACATGGATACAATAGCTTTTTTGATGGTAACTGAATTGGTAAAGCACTGTTACTGAAAGATCAAAGTCGCGCCCGAGTCGCGCCCGAGTCGCACCCGAGTCGCACCTTTATGAATTCTTATCGTCATGATTTCTTCAGTTGTAAAAACGATTTTGAAAGAGTTAGGGGGAGTGTCAGACTTGAAGAAATGGTGCTTTCAATAAAAGAATAAATAGGCAAACTACATGTGTCACAAGGGGCAAGTTAATTATGAAAAAGAGCCCTTCAATTTTTCACTTCTGATAATATTTTGAAGGTTCTTGTGTCAGTTGTGTAGGATTGCCACTTAAAAAAAAAAAAAATGGAGGCAAGGTATGCCAAGTGGGGTCAACTTCACATACCACTGCCCCATCCCATACATTTAAAAGTTCTTGTGGTGAGGCATCTTGAGAGTAACCTTTATGACTGAATCAACAGGAAGAGAACGAGCGTCAGCGCCGTCTAATTGAGGCACGGCTTCTCAGCAGCGGGAGGAAGAAGCTTGATCCTGTACTACGTCGCTCTTCCTACATGAAAGATCTGACTCAGCAGGAACTGGTTCGAGTCTTCAATAGCGTGGTGGTAAGTCCATGGGATAATCTCATGGAGCTGCTTAGCAAAGAAAAAATTGCTTAGCAAGAAATGGTTATGTGCTAAAATGCTGAGTGATGTGTATTGCTAGTGACTGGTTCTCAGCTAAATTCTGCCTGGAATGACAATCTGTTAAGCTTTTTTTCTGCTATAACCAGCTTCGTGAAATTGGCCACATCTTCAGAGTTTCAAGGACGTAAGTGCATCACAGTTTTGGTCTTAAATCCGTGGGGCTGCATTGCTATTCTTTCTTTGGTTAGGTAACTTTAAGTAAAACCTCAGGATTTTTACACAACAAAAATTGGTAGCTGCCATTACAACCAAAATAAGCAAAAAGTCAATTTGGCAAAAGTTTGGGGAAGATATGACATTTGTAAAATCGAAAAGAAACAGTCTAAAAGGTAATATAAACCTGCCATAAGACTTGCAAAACTATGTCAAGATTGACAATTCACAGGCAGACTTCTGCAAGTATGCGTCATGTAACTGTCTAAACTTAAAAAGAGAAAAGATAAGTCTCTGAGAATTGGTGGATAAACAAATCAATATTTGCTTTACTACCAGGTACAGCCAAATGCATCAGTAAACATGATTTCAGGCTTGGGATATACAACTGGAAAAAATACAACAATTTTTTGCAGATACACCATGTGAAGTAACGGAATGAAAAAAAAAGGGATGTGTGGTTTTTCACTTTAATAAAAATAAAGAACCATACATCTTACAGTATGTCATTGTCACTTTACGTCATATCCTCAAGAACAAATTTCTGTCCAATCTTTCTATATGATAAATTGAGCAACAAGGTATCCCAGCGGGGTGACATGTGCATTGGGTTTTCAGTCCCTGCTTGATTCCGTGGGTTTTTCCCAGAACATCATTCTGGGGTTTTCCTCCCACTTCTAAAACTGAACATTTCTTCGTCTTTTTCCTACAAGTTATTTTTACAGGCTTTCGAGCTACAGTGTGATGGGCACTTATGAGAAATCCTTGGTTTCATTACCAGAAAGAAATTAATAAAATAAACCTTCCTCGCTTTATTTGTAATCATGTATTACCCATTTTGTTGCATCTTCAAAACAGATGTCAGAGAATCAGAAGAATGAAAGGGAGGCATTTGAGATAGACCAACACAAGGGAAAAGTTATGGAGCAAATGCTACGATGGTAGGATGATAATATTATACAAATACTACCTGGTTAGAGGGTAAATAGGGCAATCTATTTTTCCCCCGAGGTACTGGCTACAGGCCAACCACCCCGAACCCGGAGGGTGAGGGGCGGTAGGCCTGTAGCCAGTACTGATAGAAAAATGGATGCTCTATTTCCCCCCCCCCCCCCCCCCCCCGACACAAACCATGCATTTGTTTGATTGCACCTTCTAAATATATCAACTGTTTGATGTCTTCACCGTCAAGAGAAGCGAATTGTGGTGCTCTGCACTCAGCCATCTTGCATCTGGCTGTTATGAGATCGATATCCACTTCCCGTTTTTCCGTGCAGTACCTCGTTTATTAAAATATGTACATGATTAGATGTTGACTCCGCGAATGAGGTTGTAGGGAAAATAGTAAGAAATAACACCCCGGCCTTCTTCAAAACAAAATTTCAAAATTTGTTTTGGTTGCGTCAATCTTGACTGACCAATGAATTGGTACCATTAGCTCATGAATATTTAGAAGGTGTAATAATAGATTTTATCTACATTTCATTGCGTACATGAGAACATTTGGGTTCATATTTTGAAGTTGGATTTAGTTGTTGTTGTTATACTTTCTCAGAAACTTTTATTTCTCTTGTAAAACTATTGCATAAACTACATAATGTCATAAAAACTTATTTTAAAGGTAGTGGCTACAGTTGAATTGCAGCTTATCTTAACCCTAACCTTTAGGCATTTTTACTAGGAAGTGTCCTTAACCTGGGCAGTATACCAATGGCACATTCTTCGGACTTAAGACAAATTGGGGCATCATAGCTCCATGTAAAGTAATGGTGCCAAAACCTGCTGTTGGAGTTTGTAAGGCTTGGGGTAGTTATTAGGGTTAATCTAACAATATTGATAAAAGTTTTCAGTTTCTGTGTTTTTGAGAAAGATTCTGCTAGGAAATGAAACATCAGTCCATCCTAACTTTTGTCAATTATTTCAGGGCATTCCAGTTTGCAAACAGATTGTAGCACTATAGTATTATTTATTAGTATTATTTATTTGTATTATGTATTCTTTTCAGTATAATTTTGTTTGTCTTTACTATCGTCATTTTGTGTGTATTGTTTTGGCAACTTAATATACAAATAATGAATGTTTGTTAGTGCAATGGTAAGAATAATTTCATGAGGGAGGCGATGGAAAATTCCATCTGTCACCAAATGAAATTATTCTTTCCATTGCACGAACGTGAAACATTCATTATTTGTTTTATACAACACCTGAATAAATCTGATTGGTCAGATTGGTCAGAGCGAGACCGATGGCTTGACCGATGGCTTGACCGTGTAATGATAGTTCTATTCACCGTTGAATAGAACTTCTATTTTTGCGGTGTGGCTGTGCCGTGTGTGTTGGGACGAATAATTCACTGCACGTGATCAATGATCCACAAATCAGATGACGGGGATTTATTCAGGTGGTGTATAGAGATGATTATTTCTTCCGTCTACAAAGTGACCTTTTTTTGACCATGTTTTGTTTTCCAGTAAATCCATGAAGGAGGCTGACCATGCCTGTGCCGTAGAGCGAGCCCGTCGCATCCACGAAGCTGAAAATGAAGTGCGGCCTGGCGCTCGCAAGGACGCTATCAAAGAGCACATAAAGGACATCACGGTGGACGTACAGGAACAGATGTTGCTCCAGATATTCCGCGGCCACAAGGTTGGACATTCGACTAAGTCTGGATTCTAATTTTGCTTACATTTTGCTTAGCAAAAACAGGTCACAAACCAGAATATCATGTGATGTATACTGCTTGTGACTTTGGCCAAATTTCATGGTTTTGCTTACAGTAAGTGAAAAATCGCTGGTAATCAGAGCAGAAAATTATGCGCTAACAAATAGTATATTTCACAAGTTAGAAACAAATGTTGGCTTGTGCGCATGCGTACATAGTGCTTATGGGGTTTGACGTTTACAGGCTTTCAAGTATTCTTACTTTTCCTACTTTTTCCTAATTCTATTTTAATACCTTCCTCCTACTTTTCCTACTTTTTCTTGAAATTCCTATTTTTTACTTTTTCGTTATTGTTTTGTCCCCCAACTGCGAAAAATGGAATCTCATTGAATATTTTTCATAAGTGTTCGACACTGTCATGTAAAAAAAAAAACACAATGAAGGGCTCGGGTACAGGAGTACTGCAACTTTACTTCCAAGAACTTAGTTTAGGAGTGAGTACAGAACATGCCAAATGAGGCTTGTGATGCTGTGGATATGGGTATCAACGGAAACTACTCCTGAAAGGCCCCTACAGGTGACTCGGCAGTGCGAAATAAGTGGAAAGTTGCACTAGGGCTTTCTGAGTTTACAAGCAAAAACAATTTTCAACTGAAAAGTCAATTTTGGGATTTTAATATTTCTATATTTGAAAAGCCCTATTCTATTGTATCGCAAAGTTTTAAAAATGAATTCAGTCTGGAAATATTTTTTGGGGCGTTTTCTTTTTTGAACTCGGGTTATAGTGTGCACAGGTCACGACCTTTAGCTTCATTTTTCTCAAAACAAGGGGTCAAGACTCTGACAACTTCAAAAGGTTATAAATGTAGCAGGGCCCCAGGAATTAACCACAGCAACACACAATACGTCCAAAGTTTATTACATCTCTTTTCAGGAAATAACGATTGCTGGAAAGTAGGATGTGGATACGCCGTGGAAAGATCTCTCTTTTGTGAGGAAGTGTTGGCTCTGAAAAGAGCCGATGGTGCGAGAGACTGAGCCGTCTCTTGAAGATGAACAGAGCAAACTGTTTGAAATGTCGAGACCTTATCTCACCATCGGCTCTTTTCAAAGCCAACATTTTTCCATGGTGTACCTACGACCTCCTTTCAAGCTTACAACTCCAACATTTACAGCTTTCCGCCCGTTTCGTGGTGCCAGGTCGCATCAAATGTTTATTAGTTTATATTTGTGGTAATTTTTTTGTATGTGTCGGATTTGTTCTGCATTTTCAGAGGTTTTTCATGACGTAAATATCCGTGTTTTTTCTTTATAAGGTACGCCTTGCTGACCCCCGTTTGGATGTTCGGTGCTATGCCGAGGAGAGCCCCCAGGATCGCAAGCTGCGCAATGTGCGCATGCAGTCACGTCGCAAGTCCTGCGTCGTCTCGTAAGTCCAACTTGATTTATTTGAATTCAGTGTTCCACTTCCATTTAAACAGATACAACCTAAAAGAAAAAGAACAGTAAAAGATGTCCGACGAGCAGAAACATGATTGATGACAAGTCATAAAGCCAAGTCTTTTCAACGATTGAAAGAATGATTGAATCAACCTAATGGATTTCCCACACTAATTATGGAAGAAAAGTATTTTTGCCCCGCCTAAATTAAAAAAAAAAAAATAATAAAAAAAATAGAAAAATAAAATTCCTTCACTCTGCAATCCAATTGGTATTCCTAAAATAAACTGTTTTATTATGCGCCAAGCGCAAACATTGAGTACTACTGTAATTTCTACATTCTTCCAGAGGATATTAGCTCTACCCTTACTGTAGGGAATTAGGAGCAGCCCATGGGTCAATGTTCTTGTAGAATGTCTCATTAGAAGGCTCATTTAGTATGTCCAAAACAATGCCGACTTCTTATTTGTGTTTTTGTCTCGTTTGTGTATTCTTGCAGAGGATATTAGCTCTACTTTTAAGCACTGCCCCAGTCAACAGAAGGGATGGGCTTTGACTAAAGTTCCACAACAGTAATCTTAAGCAATCAAGCGGGCAATTTTTATAGTTTCTAATGCAAGGTTCATCAATGTAGACTGCTATCAGAAATCAGATCCAATTTATTGATTTGGGCTTCAATTATGTAACATTCCTGAAAGCCAAACAATTATTTTTATAATAAAAAAAAAAGCGACAGTAATTTTGCTGTAAAATTAATGATCTGTTTATAATAGACTGAATTGGGGGGTGCAAGGAATTGAGCTTAACTGAACAGTGAACATCCATGTGTGATATAAAACTTGCAGCGCACTAGTTTGCTATTTGGTTTTTGAAAAAACAAATTCAACAACTTTTGTATTGAGATCTGTAGAAGAATTTTAAACATTTGCAATCTATTTGGTAAATAAAAGAACTTTTCTTGCCAAGACTTAAAAATCATGTACAAATGTGAAACAATCAAGTAACTCAATGTAACATTTGATAAAAATATAAATATTGCTCAAAATGGAGATGAGGCTTTTGCAAAAAAAATATTTTGTTGATGTGATATTCTTTTTAAGCAGAAGTTTCACCTGAAACGTTGTCCTTTACAATGGGAAGCATTCTAACTTGACTGTCTGCGATAACACCGAAACGGACACAAAGGCACGAGGCACCTCTTAACCTTTCGAATGATCCCAGTTTGAAAAAGAAAAAAAAAAGACCACCTGGCCATTCTTGCGCATATTCAATCCATTGTTTGCCTATTGTTTGCATTACACTTGGCTGCACAAACCCTTTTTGGCATAACAGCACCTCAATAATAACAGTCTACCAGAATGGATTAGATTATCTGGTCTGATGATTTTATACCAAAACGTGATGTCTTCCAAATGTGGCTGAAATTGTGTAACATTGAGAAATGTTTACTTGCATCTTTTCACTGATGAAAATGCCATGTTTTTTTACAATCATTTAAAGCTGCGGTTGAAAGCTTTGCTGTCAGGGTAGCCTTTCTCACCCATTCATCATTAAAAAAAATTCACCTCGCAGTATTTGCCCTAAGGTAATGGCAAAACTATTATCAATAATTTTGCAGTTATACCCCTAAGACAAAATTTAATTTCTAAATTTGTTAAAAACTTTTTTGAAGGCATTAGAGTTTACCTATATTTCAGGGATGTCCTCAATTTTCCACCAACAATAAAGAAAGGTATCATATCGATGAAAGGGTACAGTTGAAAAGAAACATTTCTTTTATTTCTGAAACCACAGTAACTCAGATCTGTGATGTTTGACCTTAAAGTACAAATTACAGCATTTTTAACTGCATCATAAATACATGTACATTGATTGTCAGTCGATCAACCAAAAAATGGTGTCCGACTGTTTAAATATAAATACAAAAGTGCGTACGGACAAATTAAGGATAAATACTTGATAACATCCAGCATTTCTGGACAGAAAGAGACTTTTGACAAACTTTACGAATTGAGATTTGTATAAGAGCACCTTTCCTTTCTGATTTCCAAAATACTTTCTTTTTTTGGTTCCTTTTCAAAGAAAATACATCTTTCCAAAGGATTCTCAACACCCAAAACTTTGTGGACAAACAACTTCAGGATCAATTCAGTTAAAAAAAACATCTCTAAACATGTTTGAATAGTTTCCAAAAATATTCATGCGACATTTAATCTAGTAATCTAGTACATATCTGGCTGACCAGATAATCTCTGCTTAGCAATATTTGTTTTTGCCATTCTGAACGAGAACAGGCAATTTGACTTGTTTGTATCTTGACAGCGGCATGGGAATTCAGCTTACAAATCTGCTACAAAAACTCTGCATCCGCCGCCGAGGAGTGAAACCCGAGGGACGTTTCTAGGAAAATGTCAGCACAAAAATATCTTGTGGTTATTCCCAGCGACAGCAAGTTTTGGAGGG
The DNA here is from genome assembly GCA_037893225.1 of Hippasteria phrygiana. Classification (NCBI taxonomy): domain Eukaryota; kingdom Metazoa; phylum Echinodermata; class Asteroidea; order Valvatida; family Goniasteridae; genus Hippasteria; species Hippasteria phrygiana. The sequence goes on from JAZGUH010000903.1 coordinate 392,431, forward strand.
AGAAATTTCAAAATTCCATGATTACTGTGGCAAGAATACTTTACCTGTGCATCAAAACTATCAGACTATTTTCTGGAATTATTTTTTACACATGAAAATAATTAAAGGTGGCTAATTTGGTGAAACTATGAAATCTTCAGGGATTTCACAGGGGGAGGGGGGGCTTTTTGGAAGCTGATAGCATTGGTCAAAATAGCACAAGCGTGCTGACTGGTCTACCGTCTGGTGCCAATTTTGCCAAGCTATTAAGCCGAATACCTCATTTTCATTTTTCCCCTAAGCCAGGTTTAAAAATACTGGTCAAAGCACTATATGGTACAATTTACAGCTAGATCTGTGAAATTCAGCTCCTTATTATTGGATGGACATGCCACACCAGGAATATCATACATTACACTAGGATACATGGCTACCCTCATATAAAATTGCAGGTTCTCTTTTTTTATTTAATCTTATTTATCTACAACAGATATACCTTATACACTGTGACACCAAATAACATTATTATACAGTATACTATTGCAGCTAAAACGGTGTTGTCTAAGTGAATTCATAAATTACAATTTTAACAATACCTGTTACACCTATATACACTATGCCTGTCGTCCTATGGAACACAAAGCAAATGACTTGCAAATTCCATAATCAATCAAATTAAAATATTGAATAAGTTGAAATGCTGTGGGACTGGTTGAACAAAACATATTTATAAATTCGTCCCGGCAATGGTAGTTTTATCTTTGGGAATACAGTAAGTTTGAAAACATCGAAAGGGTGGGTTTGCCATTGCAATTTAAATTTTTCAATCAAATTTTACCATTTGAATCTGCTGTTAGATGCTACAAGTTTCCTGTCAAATAAACTGCAGAATTCCTTCAATTCCTATCGCAATATCACAAAGGAATAATGACAACGATGTTGGAATACAAACAATCTGAATTCAAGTCAAACGAATACCTTCTTATGTACACATATGTACAGCTTGTTTGATACTTACATATTTCTCATCCACTTTGATGTAAGGCTTACGAGTCGCTTACAATTCATGAATAAATAAATCTTTTTGTGTGTGTGTGTTTGTACATTCAGAATGGAAGAATTCAATTTCCAATAAATCAGTGATGTAGTCGAGACCAGCTTGTTACAGGCACAAGTAACAGGCATAAACCATGGCAAAGGAATGCTTTTATTACAGTTCGTTTGAATAGCTCGAGACGAATTAAGACGGCAGGTCTTGTAATGGTCTTGCAGGGTCTTGTGATGGTCTCGACTACATCACTGCAATAAATACACTTGTCCCAATTCATAAACCCAATTCTTAAATGGTTGACTGCTGTTAACCTGAAACTTCCAAAATAGGCTGATGGAGTAAAATTGTGGTCTACCAGGTGTTTTTCAGTCTTTTTTTGAGTGTGTAACTGCATTTTAGCATTACATTAAAGGTCAACATGACAGACAGGCAAAAAGGGCACTGTTGGAATTTCAAATGCAGCTGTCCAAAGGTCTTTGGATATTACACATCACAACTGACATGCCACGGTCCATGACATATGAATTAAACCACCAGAAAGACACAAAATGGTCAGAATTTAAACGTACAAGCATAACGCTGGTTTCTTTTGATGCATTTTGGCTATGTTTCGGTAACAGCAATTTTCCACTCAAACCTGGGTCCAATTTCATGGAGCTATTAGTGCAAAACACTGCTCATCAAAAATCAGTTGAGGACCAGTTGCAAGAGGTACACATCACGGAGGCAATTTTGACTGATAACCTTTTTTTTTGTTTTCTGCGCTCAGCAAATTTATCTTAATTAGTGCCATGAAATTGACCCGGGTTCTTTACAACCCACACAGAATGTGCCCCTATTGAGTACAGACGGAAGATATCAAAAATAAAATAAACGGTGGGAAACAACAACCAAATACCCCCAAAATACCAGAAATCTTACTCAGTGATCCATTTACCAAGACATAAGTGAAAAAAATGGTGGGAACAAATCTGACCCAGAATTTAGGAGCTGAAGTTTGTCTTGCAGCAAGTTTGTTCTCCTTAGAAATGATTGATTATCTGGGATCAACAGACTTTGAAACAACTTCTGCCACTACTGCTGCATGCACTGCTGTTTTTATTTTTCAAAGTCGGGGAACTAGACTACCGACAACAAACAGTGTATACAAAAAGCCTACTCAGACACCAAAGAACTGAGTTATGCCATTTTCAGAATAATACGAATCTTGTGACGGTTTATCCGTAATCATTAACAAACTCTAAAAAATTGCCAACAATCTCTTCAACTAAATAAGAAAAGATACAAAATAGAAAAGTTCACACAAAAAAGAGGTTGAATGGCACAAACTATCTGCTTTTAAAGCAGGACAGGGGTTTAAAGGCACTGTGTGTTCAATCACAGCTTTCTAAAAAAAGATTAAAGTACACCAAAGATCAAATTATTGGCAGACTATAATGTATTATCAAATTTATGAGCTCATAAAAAGTGAATATAATTTTGCCGCACATTTGTCGAAGAAGTTTGCAGATTCTTCAATTACATGCAATAACAAGGCATACAGAAAAAGAATCAAAACATCAAATGATTGCACAATGAATTCAAATTGGAAAATGGCTGACAAAACAGATATGCAAAATTATTTTGAGAAAAAAAAACCCACCAACAATCATGGCTAAGTTTTTTTGTGCAGAATTCTTATACAAGCAACAAATTAATAAACTAGAGCTATTGTGAGAACTGGGTACTTTCTTCATATCCAGTATATGATCCATGTATACAGAATAAGCTAGTACCAACGTCTTACCAACCTAAATTACTTGTAATTTACTAATTTGTGGTCTTGAAGTTCAACCTTCAAAGCAAAGCCAACTTGCTTTTGATACAGATGACAAAAAACAAAGGATCACTATGATTTTTGGATTTTTTAAGACTTGACTACAATAACCCTTTACCGCCTCAGATTTTTCCTTAAAGCCATTCTGAATCTGCCAAAATCCAACACTGTACAGTAAATCATTTGTATATTCTATAAGTTCACAGAATTGGGACACAAAGCCCACACTACAGTGTACACTCATTGTGGGAGGGCTTTACAGTCCTAAATCCATCAAATTACAACAAAACATGCTATTGGATTTTGGCGGATTTGGGAGGGTTAAGGCCTTTTCATACTTCACGCAAATGTGAATGCGAAACAGATTTTACGTCATAAGACATTCGCGATGAAGAATTGCAAGAGTTGACATGTGTTCAACTTTTGAAAATTCACAGTGTGAATATTTGGTGTTGACACCTTAAATGCACTTCGTATTTGCATTCGTGTAAAGTATGAACCTTTAGGCCTTTAGGGTTAGTTTCAGAATTACACGGTAGTTACCCTAGATGACAGTGTTGGGCTTATCAAGTCACTGTCCTCACTGCTGCATATGTACTCCTCTTGTGGCACGTGTTGCTGCTGCTGCTGCTTGTACTGGTGGAAGCTCTGCCGGTGCTCCCTGGACTCATGGAAGCTGTAGGAATGATGGGACTGGAATCGACGATGGGCTGTGTCTGGGCTGTGTGGCTCGCTTTGGCTTCGCTTGTTTGGGCTGTAGTTGAAAGGGGACACCAGAACCGGAATGGCCGCAGTCGGCGAGCTGTCGCTACGGTTGATCCCAAATGGCTTCTTTGGAAGACGAAGGCGTTGTGGCCGGGGAGGGGACTGGTTTCCGGACGAACATGTAGGGTAAGTGTCCGAGACACTTTTACTACGACAGTTTTTTGATTCCCCTATTACCGGAGCTGAGCGTGTGCTCTCCGTGTCACACTCTTTCTCGCTACAGTCCATCCTGATGAAGGAGTTCAACCGGTTCTCCAGCCGGAACTGCTTGAATTCCGGGGAGGGGCTGTCATCCGTGCGGTTTCCTTTTTCAATCTGGTAGGCCCCCTTGCAAGGGCTGTCGGGACTGGTCAGGCTGCTTGTGACGTCTGAGCCACTTTCAAACAGATATTCGTCAGGGAGTTCCTCCTTGAAGATGTCTGTCTCGCTGTCCCACTCGATAAACTCATCAGGCATGATCTCGTTGTCGATGTTTTCGTCACTGTTCCACACCTCCAAGTGGTCAGGTTGCTTATCCAGATTGAGCACCTCAAGGTCCTCTTCTGGACTTGTGATATCCGATTCTGGACTCAGCATCCGAGTTGGATCCTGACTCCTACTTTTCTCCCGAGCCTTCTGCTTCTTATCCCCCTTTGTTTTCACTTTAGTTTCATCGGCTTCCGATTTCTTCCCTTTCATTTTCAGCTTCAGAAAAGAAAACTTCTTCTTCTCTGCCTTCTTCTCTGCCACATCCTTTCCTTGTTTGCCAGCAGCGGTAGACTTGGCAACCTGCCCGGAGGATTTCTGATTCTGAGCAGCTCTGGAGGATAGTGAACTCGACGAAGTAGCAGCACTGGTGGAGGATTTCACACTTCGCACAGATCCAGTGTGGCTGTTTTGACTCTGTAAGCTGACAGTCGAGCTGTTTTGCCGTGAGGTGTTGATGCTCCGAGTCGATGCCCCTGTGTTCTCCTCTCTCTTAATCCAAATACTGTCTTCATTGGAATCTGATACTGGGGAGGTCACGTTGCCACCGTAGTTCTTCACTGGTATGTCTAGATCCTTGCACAAGTCTCTTGACTTCTCGGCTGTAGACTTTGGGGAACTTTTACTGGACTCTTCTGCTTGCTTGTCCTGTGATTGAGCTCTCTGAATGCCTGGACTCGTTGACTTGCTTTTGCTCACACTGGGACTTTGAGATTGGCTTTTACTGATTACTGGGCTCTGGGATCGGCTATTACCACTTGCAGGACTGCTGGATCTGCTACTAGGAGTGCCATCCTTGTTTCTACATCCCCAGTTCTTTGGAGCTGTTACACTGCTATTCCAGGATGGCTTAGCCTCTGACTTTTCTCTCCTAAAATTTGAAGCATTTGTACTAACGGGAGTCTTGTCTGCTGTCACAGTTTTGGTAGTGGGCTGGGTGTCAGATTCAGCTGAAACCCGTCTCCAACCACTGGAGGGTGTTGCAGGAGCAGGCTCTTCCATGTCTTCTTCCTCCTTTTCCTCTTTGTCATCTGGAATGAAAACCTCTTCATCAATACCTTCATTCTCATCTGTTTCTTCGATAGCTTTGTTAGTTTCAGACTCGACCCCCATTGTGTTCTCTGGAGTCTGCTCTGGCAAAGAAGCACTCTCCTTTGTAAACGTGGATTGTTTGACTAATGTCGGTCTTGAAGATCCAACATCCAAGCGATACACATTTCTGCTTTTGGCTGCATTAGTTTTTGCTGTTGTGCCATTTGTCTTATGCCCGGAGGCTGGTGAGCTGTTGGTCTTTTTTACGGGGGCCTTTGCAGGTGTTTTGCTTCTGGGTGAAACATTTCTAGCCTGGATTCCCGAAATGCTGTTTCTTGGAGACATACTCCTGGCTGATGTTTCTGAAATACTTGACCTTGGCGATGTACTTTTGGACCCTGGACCAGGGATGCTGCTATGGGGGGATGCATTTCTTGAGCCTGACCCAGACACACTGTTTCGTGGCGATGTGCTCCTCTGTGGAGCTCCAGAGACACTGTTCCGTGGCGATAGACTCCTGTTTGGAAGACTTGACTTTGGCGAGGGAGAAGTGTTAACCCCTGTCCCTCGGCTGGGCGTTGCATTTTTGACTGCCCCACTCAAAGGCTTCCTAGTATTTGAAGTTGTGTGGGGACTTGGAGAGCTTGTCCGTGATGACATGGGGCTCCTGGCTGGACTCAGTGAACTGCTCTTGGCTGACGTAGCCGTGCCTCGAGGCGTCGGACTACTGATGGAGCCCCTTGGAGACCGACTTGCCGGTGAGCATGGGGAAGTATTTCTGGAAGAACTTGGGGAATTTCTCTGAGAGGAGAGATTTGATCTGGTTGCAGAAGCTGACCGAACTGCATCTTTGCCCAGCTGGCTGGATTTGGTCGCACCTCCTTGGGTAGCTGCTTTCGAGTTGGCCTGCTTACTTGCAAGACTCTTGGTTGCCGTCTGAGCAGGTTTAGATTGTGGTAAGCCACTTCGAGCAGCTGCAGACCCTGGGGTTAGGTTTTTCTTCTTTGTGAAAGTGTCCGTGTTGATGGGAGGTGGCTTGCCAGATGTGCCACTTTTTGGGGTGGCTTCACTTCTGGTTGCAGTAGTAGCTCTCACTGGAGTGCTACTTCTATTGGGTGTGCTAGCACCACTTCTATTTGGTGTGGTAGATCTAATGCCCGGTGCAGTGTTCTTGGCTGCTGAAGTACTGACCTGCGGTCCTTTCTGTGCACCAACTTTTGGTGTTTGGGTCTTGTTTGGCTGGATGCTTTTTGGCACAGACATAGAGCGAGAGGTATTTGAAATTGGACTCCTGTAGGTCTTCTTCCCACCTCGGACCCCCTTCTCTGCCATTTCCGGCCGAGAGTTAGATCCTGCTTCCCCGGGCTTAGTGATTCTTGGACCTCTGCGGGGTTTATCCTCCTCCTCAGCCTGCTTCATCTTTTCAGAAAACTCATTGGAGGCATCCTCTGAGGGTGACAGTGGGGAGAGCTGTGAGTCTTCAAACTCATTAACTGGATTGTCTGAGCCAGATTCTTGCTTCTCAGGTTCCTGTTTTCTGTCGACTTTCCGATGCCTACGATTAGACTTCTTCCCTTGACTGCGTGGCATGGCTGAGCTGATGCACTCATCCAGAAGCGCCTGTTCACCAGCGCTGGTCTCACTGTCAAGGGATTCCACACTCAGAGAGCTAAGCGAGCTGTTCCGAGAAAAACAGATAGGAGTGTCCTCTACGGCAAAAACATTTGTGTGAGATGGCTCAGGGTGTAGCGATTCCTCCTTGTGTTGGGCTTCTTCCTCTTGTTCGTTGTCACTCAGTGAACTGAGGCTTGAGTTTCTGGAGAAGCAGACAGGAGTGTCCTCAACTGCAAATTTGACAGGAGTCTCTGTGGAATTTGGCCTCTCTGGGTGGCAATTCCGGCTACCGCCTTGGTTTGGTTTAGAGGCAAGCCGGCCAAATCTAGAGCATTCCTGTTTGCCACTACCTGCTGTTGTCTTTTGCATCCCACTTTCTCCATCTTGAATATTTACTTTAGACTTTTGAGATTCTCGTAGACTTTCCTTGTCATTATGAAAATCTGCATCCTCCTCGCAGCTCAAGGAGCTCAAAGAGTCATTCCTGGAGAAAGACATGGGGGTTCCTTCCACGTTAAAGATACGTGGAGAATCAAATGGTGAACTGGTGTTGCTGACTACCTGGCGCAAGGGCTGTCCCCTTGCGGGATTGTGTTCCACATTATTCTGCTTGCTTCTAACAGCAGAAGGTATCTTGGACCTCTTCTTCAATTGTGCAATCTTAGACGAGGGCTGAGGGAGCTTGGACCTTGCAAATGTTGATTGCCTACTTTGTACAGGTGTAGCTCCATCGGCCTTCTGCCTTCTCTCTGTATTTTTCAGATCGATCTTCTCTTTGGACAAGTCAACATCATCGTCACAACTCAGTGAGCTCAGGGAATCGTTCCTGGAAAAGGACATTGGCGTGCCTTCCACTGCATACTGCTTTGGCGAGTCTATGTGGGAGGAGCCGCTGCCAATCTGATGGCGCTTAATCTGGGAATGCTCTCTTTCTTCAGCCTGTGCCGTCACATTGCCATTCAATACATCCTCCTGGTTGTGTGAGTCCATTGACAGACCACTCAGAGACGTCGCTGTTGAGAACTGCTGTGGCGTTCCTTCTGTGCAAAATGTCCTGACTGAGTCAGATGTTCCCCCAAATCCATTCTGCCACTGCTGGACTCGTTCCTGGCTGCTGGATGCATTCTGATATTCTGGACCCATCTCCGGAATGGGCGAGGGGCTCTTGTGTCTGACTCCAGCAGAGGGAAGCCTCCTGCGGGGGAGGCCACTAGGTTTAGGGCTTCGTAGCTTGGACAGACCTTTTGATGGACGATGATTGCTGAGCGGTGATGATCTTGCTTTGTTCAAGCGGGGCTTCGGCATGGCTGAGTTGATGCACTCCTCCAGCATGGAATCCTCATCATCATTGATAACTGAGCTCGACTCGGATTTCATCTCCTCTCCTTGCATTCTTGGAGCCTTCCCAAATTGCTTTAATGCAGAGTCTTGGCTGTCCGGGGAGGTCTCGCTGCTGGACAGCGGATTATTAACCTTGAGCTTGCCTTCTCCTGTGGCCTGGATATCTATATCCTCGATGCTGAGATCACTTAGGGAGGTCGCCGTCGAGAAATTAATTGGGGTGTCCTCCGTAGCGTAAGGGTTGGGTGCCTCCTGGCTGCACACTTGCTGGCTGAAACTCACATGCTTACCATTCTGTTGGGGACTCTTGATAGATCGCACGTTCACAACATTTTGACTTCTCATCTTAGTCGGCTTCATGGACAAGGTGCTCTTTTTGGGTGGCATGGCAGAGTTTATACACTCATCAAGCATGTTCTGTTCTCTTTCTGATATGTCTCCAGACTCCACCTCGGTCTCCTTCTTGTTATCATTACTTTCTTTTGAATCTGAAGGTTCTAGGTTATCTTCTTCATCCTCAATTTTACTTGTCACTACGGCCTTTTCCTCATCATCGATGGTCAACCCGCTCAAGCTGGTTGCACAGGAGAAGTCGGCAGGAGTGCCTTCTGTGGCATAGGTGACAAGGTTTTCCTCACACTCTGGTAGCATCCCAACTGTTTCTGGATCACAAGATGACGTCTGGGCAGGCACCTGCTTGCGACTACGCCGGGGACTTGGCGGCATTGTCTGGCTGGGGCTGTCTGGAAGGTCACTGGGGCTGACCACCTCACTGGCCCGGCGGCTGTCGCTATAGCAAGAGCTGCGGTCATCGCAGATGGACTGGACTTCAAAGCTGCTGAGGCTGGACACAGAGCTGCAGCGGCTGAAGATGAGAGGTGTGTCCTGGATCTGATTGAGGCTGGCCGGCGTCTGCAGGCCAGACTCCATTGGCTCGCCGGGCGGCACCTCGCTCTGCTGATTCTGCTGAGAGTCCTCTCGACTCTGATCACTGTTATGTTCATCTTGCCTGCTGTCAGCAGGATGGTCTTCAAAATTTTGCTCTGACTGAGCAACTTCGTGCTCTTGGCAATCCAAAAGATGGTCGGCTTCATTGCTGTCGAGTGAACTAAGTGACGAGCAACGTGAGAAAACGACGGGTGTGTCCTCCACACAGTACATCTGCTTTTTATCATCATGAGCCCTAGATATTGTTGTGTGAGTTGAACTGAGAGACGCTGATGTGTCAACACTGTCACTACGTAGCAGGTCAGACTGACTTTCCGAACTGTTATCTCTGGAAGCATTGCTGTCTGGCAGGCTGCCTGTAAGAGCCTCTGACTTTTCACTATTGTTCATATAGATGTTACCGGTTGTTCCGGTTGTGAGAGTTGTCTGGACAAAATTTATCCCCTCTGAGGTGGATTCAGGCAAGTCAGTGTTGTAGCGTTGCGTAAAATCTGTCGGCTGATCGGCATAATGTTCGTGATCGTCCTCATTAAACCTGGATCTCAGATGTCCCGAATGTGGCAAGTTATGTCGGCTATAGTCTACAGGTTTTTCGTCAGACATGTCCCCGCCCAAGTCCAGACCACATGGGTCATTTATTGGCATGAGCTTCCGCTGTACGGCTGAGGGGTCCGAATAGTTATTGGGATAGTTCCCCTGCATCCTTTCTGCTTGAGGTGGAGGGACAAAGGCATGGCCTACTGCCATCCCCTCCCTCTGCATGTGAGGGGTATTGCACTCCTGGCATAGCACCACAGGCTGGGGTTGGTTGTCCTGACTCTGCTGAGAGCCCTCCAACATGCGCTTCTCCCCGCTACTCTGCTTGTAATGCCCGCAGTCCAGCGGTGTCTTGGCCTGATAGTTCTCCTCCCTCGGGCCCGGCCGAGGGGCTGGAGTCAGGCTCTCATCTGAGTATTTCAGGCTAAAGTTGATTGTGGAGTCCATGTTGGCTCCCATGTCTTCATGGTTCACACGCTGAAAGATTGCCTTGTGTCGCTCCTGCTGATCCAAGGCATTATTCAGCGTCCCGTCCATAGAGTGGGAGTGGTCAATTGGCTGATTGGAGAATGGTGGCTTAGTGTGGGCACCCATTGGGTATATGTCACTGTTTATACTGTTAATACTATCGTTGGAAGCTCTGCGTGCGCTCACGTCATATCCCCCAAAACCGAAGGCATTGTACGAATTGCTGGGGTGACTGCTGGGTTCGCATCTGTCACCTGATGGAAGGTCAACACTAGAGGGGGCTTCTCTCTCGACATTCTCTCGTGGCTGTTTATCCAAGTAATGGTTGGGCTCTTGATGAGCAGCTGAAACGTCAATCCCAGCATGCATGGCAACTTCCTGCATCACCTGTTAACGAAAAAAGGAAACGGTAATCACTAAAGGAAACACTACACAAGTATGAGAGAGACTGAGATTGCGGGTAACACCATGTGAAATAAATCCATGTGAAATAAATGTCTTCCAGGAAGAAGTTTATTTCACATGGTGTTACCCGCAATCTCAGTCTCTCTCATATCGCACCCACCATGCAAAACTTCAAATCGTAACTACACAAGTAATTCTACACAATCCTGTAATTTGATGGAATTTGATGAGACGACAAACAAAATCAATACAATTTAGCAGTTTGTATTTCAAATTAATGCATTATCCCCAAAAGTTTTATATTTTTCCATCTAAAATATTTTCCCAGAATTCCATGACATAAAAATACAACACAATCCTGGTTACAGATTTCAAATACAACTTCGCTATAACAAATACTGCTATACAAAACATTTGGCTATAGCAAACATCCTCTTGGCTCCCAAATTGATGTATTCATTACATACCATTATTTGCTGTAACAAACGACAACTATAGTAACAATTTTTGGTGGATACCAAGGTGTTTGTTGTGTACATGAGTTTGTTTTTGTATTCAATAGGGGACCTTTAACAATAGAGGACAATAGGTCCCCGATTGAGAAAGGTCCCTGTTTGAAAAATAGGAGGACAATAGGAGGACAATAGGAGGTCCCCGATTGCAGGCATTTACACAATTGTGTGTGTGTGCTTCGCTAGCTTCACTAGCTGCCTTGGTTAATTATTTTTGGAAATAATGGAAGCCAGCAAACAATACTACTTGCCTGGTGTAAATGGGCACTGTACATGTAGCACGTTACTGATTTTATCATCTTAACCAGTTCGGGTCGGATGACGTGTATACACGCAAAGGTTTTGCGGTATTCAGAACGGATGACTGATAAACACACACTCGATCGAGGCCTGTCACCAACCCACTCTCAGCGAGTGAGGCCGGCAATATCAGGGTGTGCTACCCGCCTGATTCTACCTGAACCCAACTGGAATCGAGGTTCATGAAAAAATTAATCCCGTGCCTGGGTCCAGTGAATGTCAAAATAATCCCGGCGTGAACTGGTTTAAAAGGCATTGAAGGCAGTTATTTGATAATTTTTCAATACAGTTCACAATGGATCACAAATATCTATGGCTAACCACATTGGGCATCACATTTACCTGTGCAATCCTGCTGCTTCCCGTCTGCCGTTTACTGTTGGTATCTAAGGATCCTGTTCCTGATGAATGCTGGGACCCATCGTCAGCCCGACTGTGCTCTGCATCTAGACCAGAGGATCTACCACCCAGCTTCCTGGCCTCCTGATCCCTGAGGTGAGGGGTCTGGACGGGCCCTCCATCCCTGGGGTTCACCTGTCGCGACGTTGGGGAGTGCGAGCGTTCCCGGTGCTGGTTCAAGATCAGTTCATGGGTTGGTGATTGCTGGGGATTCCAGATCGCAATGCGCTGCGGCACAGGCGAGTAGTCGGCTGAGTTCTGGGGTGACCTGTGCTGACTGCGCACTGGTATACGGCGCTGCATGGCATGGCAGTCCTTCTCCATGCTGACGTAAGTTTCCCTGAGATTCTTGTCGATTTCCGCCTCCAGGGCACGTTGCTTGCGAACATGCAAGGTAGGCTGCCCTTCTTTGTGGTTCTCACTGGCATTCAGGAGGTCAGGTCGGGCCGACATGAGGTTCCGGAGGGCTGCCGAGCTGCCCATGGCAATCATCTTGTGCTTTGAATGCACCAGGTTCTTGAGCATACTGACGGCACCCAGCTCCCACAGGAGATCCTGGTCATACTTGTTGCGTGCTGAGAGGTTCCAGAGCGTCCCACAAGCGTTGCTGACTATTGTCAGGCTTGATGATTTCAAGTGGCGCAACAGCACCTGCATGCAGTTGTGGTCACGCAGCACCTGCCGGTACACCTCGTTGGTGGCCACGTGGCTGGAAATGTTACGCAGGATCCCGCCGCCGTTCTCCACCACGGCCCAGGTTCGGGACGGGCTCTTGTAGGTCAGTGTGGCTATTAGGAACTCCAAGGCACCATCCACTGCACAAATGTCAGCCTTGTTCTCCGTGAAGTGGGCCGAGAGATTCCAGAGGGCGCTTAGCACGCTCTTGAGAGTGGACTCTTTCTTGACCTCCAGTGCGCACTTCATGAGGCCCACCACTGCACCAACCTCCCGTAGGATCTTCTTGCTGGCCAGGTCGGCCCGCCAGGAAAGGTTCCGGACCACACTGGCCGCAACCTGTCGCAGGTCCTCATTGTCCGAGGCGAGCTGGAGGACGAGGGATCGCATGCAGCCCTTCAGTGAGCACAAGAGGGCCTTGTTGGCCGCGTCACCAAACGTTAAGTTCGTAAGGGCCATGCCTGCATAGCGGCGGACCGTTACTGCATATTGGTCGCTGGTGTTACCATTAGACTCATAGTCCACTTGTAGGAGATCAGCTATGGCATGCAAACCACCTGTTCAATAAAACAAATATACAAATATAATACCGGTTTTTGCCAGACAAATTTCCTTTACATAATAAATGAATCAAGGCCTTTTGAATAGATGTATTCGGTATCTTTGATACATTTGAGAAAGTATTGTCTAATGCAATTCCTGTCAAAAGGTATAAATAGTCTATTGTAAGCGATATCCTAGTTCTCACCTAGGTGACATATTGCACTTCTGTGTTCCTCATCAAAGGACAGTTTCATAAGAGCTGCCATCGCGGGACCTGGATTAGTGTCAACTGTGGAAGGAGAACAAGATACCACACCATCAAAATGGATTCTATTCACAACTACTCAATGACTCATAAGCAAAAAATCCACCTGCAAAATATTTATGACACTCTTGCTATTCAAAACAGCTGTAACCAGTTTCCAAAAATAGCTTAAATCACTTTCCAAATTGACCAATATCATTTTCTAAAAAAAACGAAACACTTTTTAAAATAGCCTATAAAATTCCAAAATAGCTGAAATAGATTTTCAAATATATAGCTAATATCAATTTCATAAATAGCCAATAGCAATTTCCAACATACATGAACTCACTTTCCAAAATAGCTCATATCTATTTCCCAAATAGCTGGAACAAATTCAGCCCTTTAAAGTGAAGCCATGAGTGTCCTACCTGCACTGGCCTTCGACTCTTCATCCCCATCGGCCTCCCGCAGCGAGTCGCAGTAGGCCCTGATCTGCTCCAGCAAGCGCAGCACCCGGGCTTCCTGCTTGCGGCATCTCTCCTCGGGATGCGAGTGCACGATGTTGTGGAGTGAGGCGGCCGCCCGTGCCCGGGCTTCCTTGCTGCCCCGTGTGTCCCCCAGCAGCGAGTCCTTGTCTGGGCCGTGTAGGAGCTGGATCAGGAGGGGAAGGCAGCCTGGGGAGGGACAAACAACAGGGGACATTTTAGGGAAATGATGAAATGTGAGTCTGGCAGAAGCTTTCAAGAAACAAGACTCTGTATAATGGAACTTACAAGGGAGAGGTTTGAAGCAGCACCGCTGTTATAAAAGCTGCTCTTCTTTATAAGGTACACATTTTTGGGTGTTGTACTAAGTTTGTAGGACATCACTCAAGCTTCATAGCAGGTCTATATCCATGATGATAGTGACAGATTTTTGGCTTTTCCGACAACCAGTCGGAAAAGGCTTTGTTTTTTTTTCTGATTTGTTTTCTTCCCCCCCCCCCCTATTTTAGTTTTATCCCATATCCCATAGACTTTGTACACAAATTGTCGGCGGCACTTTGGTCACTAAACAACCTCAGATCTTAACAAAACTTAAAACAAACTAAGACCCTCAACTGAAATTGTTTCTCTTAGAATGACGTCATGATGACGTCATCATACGATTTTATAGTAATTTTTAAGTTTCTGAACCCTAAAGTTTCTTAAAACCATATCTCATCAACAGAACATGCTAAATTTAAAATTATTTTTGTAATAGCTTTGTTAGCCCCTTTATTCTTTCACATAAATGTGAAAAATGTGACATCATCATGACGTCATCAAAAATGTGCTTTTTTAAAACACATATAAGGGTAGGTCCGATTGTCATAAAAATTGGTGGGTAGGTAGATAGTGCTACTAGCATGTAAAATCCAAAGTGACGTCATGGGCTGATTTTCCATAAATGTTTAGTTCTATCCCATAGAATTTGTACACACATTTTGTATGCGGTACTTTGGTCACTAAATAATCTCAGATCTTAATCAGACTTAACACAAACATAGACCCTCAGCTTGTTTGTGTTTTAAATTTTTTTTATTTTAAGCCGTATTTCGTCAACAGAAGATGCTAATTTCGAAAATCTTCTCATAATCGATTTGTTAGGCCATAGGTAAATGTGAAAATGTGTGACATCATGATGACGTCATCAAAAACGTGTTTTTTTTTACACATGTAAGTGTAGGTTCGATTGCCATGAAAATTAGTGGGCAGGTAGATATTGTCACTAGTACTTAAGATCTCTGAATTGTTTTTTTATTTTTAATTTTTTTAAACTTTGGGGAACAAAAAACGTGTTTTGGTGTATGCCACATACTTTGTAGACAACATGAACATATAAACTGTAACTGACACTTTCGTCTGTAAACAACCTCAGATTGTTTTTCAAAATTGTCATAGACACACTGAAATTGAATGCTAAAGAGCCACGTCATGAGCCAAAATGTCAAATACTGAGCATGAATTTTGGGTCATAAATTTAACCTCAGATTTTAAACAAACGTAGCATATAGGCGCGGCCCAGACATAGACCCTGTCATGAAGGTTCAGCTCGATCCATAAAAAGGAAAATCGGAAAAGCCCTGTATTCTGTTCTATACAGATGCAGACCTCTAGTTTTGTTTTGTTTTATATAAGTTAGGAGGTCCCGCTATTTTGAACCTAGTAGGATCTTTCTCAACAGCCAAGTGATACAAATTCAGATACGGAAAAGTGGGAAAAGAATGTAATTTGGAAACTAATTGGGGCTTGTATTGATGACTGTGCAGTTCCGAGATAAACGATTGACTGGGTTTATTTGATGTTTCAGACAGAATGTCGGTCTCCCCACACATAACACCAGACACAGCAGCAAATTACTGACCGACAGACACACATGCAGACTTCAAAATTGATGTGGTTCCAAAATCAACATTGGATGTGGGCTATAATGATTTTTAGAAGGCAATCTATTTTTCAAATTTTGTGGGGAATTTCTTTAAAAATTTGGGCACTTTTTGGAAATTTATGACAGAATTTGGACACTTAAAAATTTGCTTACCACGGTTTTAAAAGCCGGCAGGCAGACTGATAACAGATCGAATGGCATACAGATAGACAGACAAACAGACAGACTAAAAGTTGAAATAATGAAGGTGCAGCAGTATTACCAGATTGTCTCATGGCGATACAGCTGTCCTGAGAACTGGACATGGCAAGCAGTGTACGGGACATGTCGTCCTTGTCATGCGTTCCAAGCATTGAGAGCAGCGAGTACACCATCTCAACCTGCGGATGAGTAAAAGTCAAAATGAAAGCACCTCTGAGAGAGGGTCTGAGATAAGGATATAACTGGAAGATGTTCAACTCCTCATAAAAAGGTGAATACTGTTTCTTGAATATGGATCTACAGGTATGAAAATTGGGATGATTTATTTGGTATCTGGTGAAGATTGATCATATATTTAATTCTGGACACAGGAAAAGCATAAGGGTGGTAGGGCTGGCAACCTAAAATGTGGCCAACCCCACCACCTCTGTTGTAGCCCTTTTTACCCAGAGTGGCTTTTAGCCTTGTATTGGGCACTTCCATTAAAAAGATTGTAAAGTACTTAGAGATTTTTTGGACACACTACATTTCAACTTTTGTAAAATAAGTACATGTAATAGCCGCAAATTTAAGCAGCTCAACGTAACCCTACGGTGTGCCATGACAATATACACGCACTGTGACCTACTTAACAAAACAGCGCCATGGCGCACCGCAGAGTTAATAAATGAGAGAACTAAACTTTAAACAGATCAGTGTTACAGTATTTGCTATAAAATACTAACCCCCCAAATCCATTCACTTCTGAATATTACAGCAAAAACAAATGCTGCCTACTTCCTTTAATTATGCAATCATGTCTCACCTTTGCACCAAGTTGACCTGGTTGTAACCTCCGACCAAGCCCTGATGAGCATGCCGAACTGCTGAAGCTCATCACGCTTGACGTCTCCTGCTCCGAAGAGGATGAAGTGGTGTTGTTAGCACTCTTGACAATGTGCCGCTGGTGGATGGCCATGGCGCCCCCAACGTACGGCCACGTCCCATGCAGCATAGTCGGTGGGATGACGGGCCCATGGTTGTTCTTTGCCTCGCCGCCGACAATTTGCTGGACTGTTCCATCAGCCGACAGGTGGGCGTAGGGGCTGTCGCTCTCCGTCGAATTGCCTGCACAGGAAAGGGCTATGGCATTGGGGTTCAGGCCATTCGGTGGGTGGGTGAAGATGTGCTTGACATCTTTGGGCTTCGTCTCTGGGGTGTGGTGTGCGCTAGGCTTTGGTGAGTTAGAGCGGCGGGTTTCATTGGCGTTGGGTTCATGCATGGGGGAGCTGTGGCTGTCTCTGCTGCTGGTGTGTCCCACAGTTTCCTGGTTAAAAAATGAAGAGAAAAAAAATAACAATGAATTATACAGAAAGCTCATAAACCTGAAGTATTTATTGCAATAAACTTATCATTTACAAGCTCCATTACTGCTTGGTGTGGGGGTACACACAAATTCTAAGCACCTCTTTTTTTCAGTCTTAAATAGAATTCCAACACAGTGACATTTTTGAGGGCACATAACAATTTGTAGAAAATTCATACAAGTCCGGTACTTGTAGGAATAAGTACCTGTCCATTTTCAGTTTGTAATTAAACCACTTATAAAGATGAATGGAGCTTTGTAAGTTACACTAGCAAAAAAGAAATGTATTGTCCATAAATGCAGTCTCCTCAAAACATCTGTATGACCGGCAAGGTGCTCATTTTCACAAACTGAACTAATTACGAATACCCAAATGAAGCTTTCTTGTTCACTCTCGGCGAACAATTAGTTATGGCTCAGGTGAAGAAATTATTAACAGCCGGCATGCTGACTTAATTGCATTTTCACTGCCCGGCAGAAAACATGAAATGAGCTTAGAACTGGCAGCGGGTTGGGCATTCCTGGTTATTCAACTCGGGCTGTCTCACAACTGCCTCTGTTTGGCAAGGCTCTTTACAATATCTTAACCCTTCTACTGTTATAACTATCATAACCTAAGCCCTTCCTCTCTGACAGCTTGTGTGTTTCAACCTGTCACTCGATAGGTTTTGATAGGTAGGGTAGTTGGCTCCATTTTTGCATCGAGAGAGGGAGGGTTAATCAAATACAAATTGGCTATAATATACCCCCATTGAAATACGATTTTATTACAGCTGCTCCGATTGATACACAAATTGCCCGAGTAAGGTTTCCCAATTTGCATATATTTGGCTTATAATATCCCAACACAAACGGCACACAATAACCCCATTTGATACGCAATCAGCATAAAGCTGACTAATTGATACACAATTTGGCTATAATAATGTATCCCAATCAGTATACATTTGCCTTTAACGGCCCAACTGGATACAAAATCGCCGCAAAATATCCAAAACAGATGCACAATTGGCATATTATTTACCAATTTAATACTCTCCATCGGGCCATAATACAATTATAACCTTTAATTTTGGCCATAATCTGAAATAAAAAATGGACTAACAAGGCGAATCCCTGATTCTTGACAACAAGGGAGGGCCGATGAAGTCCCCTTCTTTCATTTACCATGTGGCAAAACTGCCTCAAAACCAATCGATTAGAAACCCCTTGGAAACGTCAAATCCAGGTAGATCCCAAAAGACGAGGGCCTGAGGCTGTGGGTCACGGAAGCAATATTCCCCCATACTACTACCCAAGACGAATCCACTGGGCGACATGTCCTATGCTCTGTCCTCCAGGCTATCAAGAGCTCAAGACAAGAATATACGCAGGCAGGTGCAAACCATGCCAATGCATGGATTATTCTGCCAGCAAGCCGAGGGAAGAAGCGTTAACATTATCTTGTGGGAGTTATACCAGGTTTGCTAATAGGCACTCTCCTGCCTGAAGGTGGTGGGGAATATCCTCAATATGGTAATTTTTTGTGGCGAAATGAAATTCTATGTTTTTCCAGGACAAAACTAGGGTTTCCATGACCAATTCCTATACTGTTTTTTTTACATCTTAGGAGTCTATTTACAATACACTGGCCAGTCATCACATTGAAACCAAAAGTCTATTCAGACTTCCAGTTTGACACAAGACAAATGAGCACTACAAGAGCATCAGAATGTTGCACTGAACAAGCAACAAGTATAGGACATACACATGTACATGCATCATGAGGAATAGTAAAGTAAACTGGATACAGACTGGAAGACAGCCACAGCCAAATTCTATGCATCATCATGTGTTGGTTGGGCAAGATTCCATGACTTTTCCATGACTTTTTCCTTGGAATATCAATTTTCCATAACTTCTTGGAAAATAACAAAATTCCATGACTTTTCCGTGACTTTCCATGACAGCTTTAAATTCCAAAATTTCCATGACTATGGAAACCCTGATTGCTGATTCATCTAATAAAAGAAATTTGCTTCTCTTTTGATTCACAGCAAAATTCTGCTATAACACAGGCTATAACAAATAAACTTGCATATCAACTACTAAACTTTACTGTCTAGAAATAATCAAAAGGGGAACTAACATATATAAACTTAACAGAGAAAAAAAAATTGTAAATTTTAATTCCATTTTTATAACAATGAGTTTACAGAATACATGAGCAGAATATATTTATTTTTTTCTTAATGACACACTCCAACTTTCTGCCAGTAATTGTGTCAAATGGGTAAGGCTCTTCAAATTCAAGATCTTTGTTTACAACACATTTTCAAACTAATATCTTCTTGCTGGTTCCTGGTGACATGAACACAGCTACATGAGACACCATGTAAAAGGTGGGGCATGCAATCAAATGCTGCTGTACATATATGTATAAAGAAAATTGCAAGGTTAAAATTGTAAGGTCATTCGTCATTGTTCATAAATGACTCATTGCTGCTATACCAATTGAGACAGACATGTAAAAGGCAAATCATGAACAGAATCGCAAATTCATATTGGGTGAAATATGTCGGCAATATAGTGTACATTATTACAATGCCTGTAAATGCAAATACAAACAACTTGAGGTGATAGTGTCTGCCACTGAATTCATTACTTCCGCAAAAAGAGCTTGACCACTAGGCAGTGAGCTAGAACATTACACGTTCTTGATGAACACTGATGACATGACTTAACTTAGACATCAAATCGCACGTACACAAATGTACATGTACATGTACATGCATCACCAGTATGGCCGCTTCATGCTCATGTCGTGTCACATTTTTTGTGACCAAAGTCCAGCTAATATTATGCAATGTTACTGTGGACAGGGCCTTTCTCCATTTAAAGGGTGGACATTTTGGAAGTTTTTACTCCAGGTTAAAAAGCTATTTTGTCACAGATATTTCATCTGTAGGAGAATACTTTTTTGTAATTTTCATGTGATAGGTTTTAATGTCGGCTTTAGTTACCATCACCATGGCTTTAGGACTTTATTACAAGATGATTACTATGATCATTCCAGTTCAACCCTAACTACCCCAAGCCTTACAAACTCCAACAGGTTGTGTTGAATTTTGATGGGTTCAGGACTGTAGCGCCTTCGCACCATAGCTTTACATGGAGCTACTGTATATATGGTGCCCCAATTTAAGTCCAAAGAATGTGCCATAGGTATACTGCACACAGTGTTGGATTTTGACAGGTTGAGGACACTTCCTAGTAAAAATGCCTTGGGGGTTAGGGTTAATTAATGTAACATTTTGAAGAATTTGTAACAGCAGTAATTCTTTTTTATACATGTTGTGCATCCCATTCAAGCTTTTCTCACTACAGTTTCAAAAAACAAATCTTGTTAAAAAATACAAATCGAGTCCTGGTATTGGTATACATTATAAAAGAAATTAACAGCTCTGTTTTTGTTGATACCTTGTTTAACCTGTTCCAGTGTAATCTTTCTTATCAAAGTTTTTACTGGCATTCGGATGCCGTAAAAACATTTGGAATTTGTAAAAGCAGCAATTTTGTTTTATACCTGTGCGTCCCGTTCCAGCCGTTCTCGTCGCTGCTGCAACCGCAGCATCTCCCGTTCAATCAGGCAGAGTCGCTGCATGCGGGAGTCGTGCCGGTCCCCCATGTCTTCGGCGGCCCCCAGCCGCTGCTGCATGACCTCGCGCAGCTGACGTGCCTCGTACTCCAGTTGCCGCCGCGCCATGTCGGTCTGGAGGGAGTACTGCAGGTAAAGAATGAGCGAGGAAGCAGACAAATTCAAATCATTTAGTCAAATTTCCCAGGACTCTTTCGAGTGATCTGGATCGTGCCAATAAAGACTTCTCTTTCCAAGATACTAAAGGTTCCACTGTATGGATCAAATTAATTTCATGTGATTCAGAGCATTTCCTTCTTCACCTATTCTATATTTTCCATTTCAATCTAATAGTTGCAGACCTTATTTTAAAGACAGTTTGGGGATTAATTTTCTGACTTGATAAATTAAAATAGGGACCCTAGAGGAAATCAGCTTGACATTAAGGATGGGACGTTTACACGTTCAAACGTTTAAACGAAAAAAAAATTAAAATCCATTTAGAAATTTTCCCAAACGTTTAAACGGAACTCAAATTTTAAAAATTGGACCTTGTATTTACGCAATCTACATTTCAGTTTTATTTACAAAGAATCTGGGATCTTTGTAAATTTATTTTATTTACAAAGAAATACAAACGCCTTTAGTACTACACAGTGTATGCAATTGTTTGTGTTTAATGTTTTCGATACGCCGCTGGGACAAGATCAATGCTTGACGCGGACAGCACCTCGCCTACGTCCTACACAAATACTGGGATGGGCAGCAGCCCTTTTGCAATTTTTGACTATTAAACATTTAAACGTTAAAACGTTGAAATGTTACGGGAAAGTTTTGCTAAACGTTTATCAAATTAAACGTAAATTCCCATCCTTACTTGACATAAAATTCTGTTATACAGTAATTTTCTGTAATTCTGTTGTACTGGACTCGACGAGTCCGGACTCGGCTGAATCCGGGCATGATTCTCTTAAGACCATTATGATATTATGATATTATGAATCCAGCTTCAAGTCTACATTCGAGCCAAGGCTGCGCATCAAGATTTCTGCTTGTTTTATGAGTTTTGGACTCCTAGTGGATTTAAGTCTGCTTTTTCGTTGTTTTGGCATCGGACAAGGATTGGGAATTGACTACAGCCCTGCTCATTTGCTTGTGGGTCATTCCATAAATTTCGGGGTCCAATTTTGGTGTCCCTGTTACATAGTGACATGTATAGGATTTTGCAATTCAGGACACATTCTTTTATGCCTTCTATCTCCAAGAGTGATGATGTAAAGCAAAGTACCTGCCAAACAAGTAAAAAAAAAGTGTGAAGTCAATTTGAATGATACATGATGGGAAATTACACAGGTCAGGTGTGACAGGGGCACTGAAAAATGTCACACTTTTGGACGCCTGTACTCTGTAGAATGACCCTTGTACATTTCCTCTGCAAAAATTAACATTGCAATGGAAGACCTACAACCCATCAAGACCTCCAAATGAAAACATGCCCTAAATAAAATCAATTGCATGAATTTTGTGGCTGCACAAGTAAACGGCTTCTGAAAAAGAGAAAACCCGGTGGACAAGGATAGAATTTCAGACCAGGATAAGAGACGCTGGATGAAACATTATCTCCCCGACAATGCAGGGCAGCTAAGTTTCATTTCCATGATGGGATTCAGATATGACGACAGACACTCTGGATATATTTCAGATCGTGCCAAAGCGATCTGTGCAAATGCTCCTGACTTGACTATTACTGTAGCCTGCCAGAATGTTTACGCAAGTGAATGTGGAAAAATATAAATGTGTGTGCCTGTCCCAAGTGGGTATGGTTCTAAGAGTTTCCCAATTTTATCTAGCTCTATCTTCCCAAATCTTTTGTTTTCCATTTGGATGAACACAATTTTTTAATTTTCTTTAAAAATTTCTGATTTTCTTTAAGTTAGAACAAATGTTAAATATTTGTTCAATTACTTTTTGAAATCGGGTTGTCAGATATTAGTCTAACAATATTTTTACCGAAAAATGTAAATCACCTTTTAACAGACTTAAATTTGCCTTCAAAAGATAGCATTTCTAGTCCTCTTTCATTTGACACCAAATATATTCTTGTGGTACTATAATCAATAACATTATGTACAAATTTTTCATTTGCTGAAAGTCATATCCCAGATAAGAATGTTTTCTAAATTGTCATTCAATTGACGTGATTTTTCACTCAAATTCGTTAAAGACCCTTGTATTTAGATATATTTCACACCTATACAGCTTTTCATATAAAAAAAAAACCCAAAACAAGGAATTTGAAATCAGCATTGCATTTTGACTCATCCATTTAACGAGCCAAGGGAATACCAATTACCGTCTCTCTCTCTCACTGCTTAATCAAAGAATGCAAAAATGATATACAAACTGTTTTCAAAGCTACAGACAGCGGCTGAATGTTGCCGGCGCCGATATTAATTATTACACTGAAATACTGCCTTGCTGTATCACATACAGTCATCATGCGTCATCGGAAAATGTTATCATTAAAATGTGCTCAAGTTTACATACCCGAGATCGACCTCATTAGATTAAGGACTTGCTTGGCAAGCAATCATCCATAAATCACAAATTACGTGAGCAGAAAAAAAACAAATTACAAGAAGCTAAATCATCCTTCATAACAATTGACAAGAGTTGAAAACTGTCAAAGTTTACGCACAAGTGTGTGTTCCATATTTGCGCTGACTCAGAATTATTCTGCACTATTTCGTCATATCTGCAGTGGGAACCCTGCTTTCAAAATTTTACTGATTTGTAGCCCAAGGAATAGAACGAACTTGTGTCCATATGCAAACCCTTGGTGCTATGGAACTACATGTACATGTACATTGTACATCATGTATACACTCAGCATAATTGGGACTAATTGCTTAGGCAGCCTCAATGTCATAATTGTAGTTGTTGCAAATACTGTGTGCAGACAGTAAGGTCAAGTTAAACAAAAAACATGTTTAGCGTCCCCGCCCGCTTTCTTTTTGGGGGCCACCTGGATTTTAAAAATATTTCTACCAGTGGAAATGAAGTGGGAAAAAAAGCAAAAAATGTCAAGGGATCCATCGGAAAATAGAATACAAGCTTTATACTAAAACTATTAAAACCACTGTAAACATGTTAAATTCTCTTGTCCAACGTGCCTCTTCCTTTTTTGTATCTTCGAACAGTTGAAAAATCTACATGTACGGTTTTTGGAAATTTTAAAAAGAATGGCGGCCATCTAGAAAATAGAAAATAAAAAGCCTTCCTTCCTCCCCCCCCCCCCCCAAAAAAACCCCGCATGCTAAACATGTTTTGTTATACTTGGCCTAATGTAATGTTTGACTGACATCTCTAATTTAAAGAGTCACATTTAAAGTTTGCTAAAACAAACATGTGGGTACATGTACCGGTATGTGTAAAATGTAGAAACAAAATTATGACCACCTTTCAAATGTGTTCTACCAAAATGTGGCCTAATTGATTTTTTTTCTTCTTATTTTTAATCAGGCAAAGCTATGTCACATAATCATTATCCTTTCATTGGCCTACATGTAACTCCATGATCCCATGTCTGCCTACTATTATAGCCATTACGCCAGTGTTGTAACCAAGTCATTTTTTTCAAGTCAAGTCAAGTCCCAAGTCAATTTTGTTCAAATCAAGTACCAAGTCTCGAGTCAATTGTTAGTAAATAAAAATTTAGAATGACAAAATGACAATGCAATACATGTAGGCTAGCACGCATGCACTGTACAAAATCAACCTGGTGTGCCATTTTGACAATTCTTCATGCAGCTCGGCCAGCGCTGCGGCCCTGCATACATGTACAAACTGGATACTCAGCTTGCTATATATATGCGTTATAGGCTTGTTTTTTAACTGATACCTGTATGTTTGTGTTTATTTTAACAGAAGTGTTAATGTCAGCAAGTCAAATTTATTCAAGTCAAGTCAAGTCCCAAGTCAATTTTTTCCAAGTCAAGTCAAGTCTCAAGTCAAAAAATTTGCAACTCGAGTCCGATTCAAGTCAAGTCAGCAAGTCAAGTCAACAAGACTATACTGCATTACGCTGACAGATATAATGACAGGTATAATGAGATACATGTATAATGACAGGAACTATCATACAATTATGGCTTTCACCATACCACTACATGTACATCTGGCTGTGTAATGCAATCAACCAAGACCTAGTATGGCAACCTACATGTAAGTTTTTAAATTGGTTTTGCTGTAAAGACTGCGAATTACATTGAAAACGGTTATTACTCTTTCATTCTGGCTAACTGTCTTATGACTGTGGGGATGATTAAACCATCTGGAGCAGTCGTGTGACAAAAACCAATAAAACCCTTTATCACTCTTCTTCGGTGCCATCGTTGTGTTGTGTTGTGTTGAATACTTGTTAACTGTCGAACATCAAGTGCGGTTATGAAGATCGATGCCAAAAGGCCCTGCTTTTATGCGATTCGAGCGGATTGAATGGCGCTTGTACGGCGGTCGCACGGCGCTCTGATTGGTTGTACGGTGGTTGTACCGCATGCGCACAGGTCGCACGCGAGTTGAACAAAAATCACACGCCGCTTTCGCGGGACTCGTACAGGTTGTTCGGCAGTCGCACGGAACTTGAACCGTTATTGGATGTTTCGGGAGGAAAAGTCACACGAGAGTTGAATGGCAGTCGCACGGCAGTTGTACAAGTTAGACTGCGCGGGAAAGAAACAGGGAAATTCATACAGAAATCACACGGCTACATGTACAATGTATACAATTTTTTAGTCACACCGCAGTTGTGCAAAAAATCGTTCAAGTGAGAATGGGGTATTAGGGTTAATACAAGGTTCACAGATCAATAAGATTAAATCTTTCCTGACAGTTTGGTATTTTCCCATGCACTGAGATAATATCTGCATTAATTATCCTTCCCAGCATGTTAAAATTTGACCTCAGTATTAAGGACTGTAAGCTATGGACCCCAACTTGGCATAAAGTGCATGCGCATGCTTAAATGATCATGATATAATTGGATTTGCTTGCAGTGAGGCCGTGACCCTGGGTGACCCCTTAATGTGATAGGGCAGAAATATATACAGTTTCCACAAATCATTCACTTTCAAACCTCTGATTGAGATACTGGGGGCATTGTGAAGGTTATTAAATGTGTGCATTATGGACTATAAATTTGTCCAAAATATATAAGATAATTATGTAATGGCAATATATTTTTTGCACTTTCAATTTGAAGTGAAAAAAAAACTGTATTGGTGCTGTTTTTATTTTGCGCCTCGCTTTCACTTTCAGTAAAACATTATTTTTAGAGGGTTTTAATAAATTGTTGAAAACTTTGCTTTAAACATTTATTTTTTTAAAAGATTTTCAAGATTAGAAAATTTCACAAATGTTTGAGAAATCTTGTAGATTAAGAAAAAAGGAAAGACAAGAGAAAAAAGAAAAACTAATTGCAGGCAGAAAGAAGGGGGTAAAAGAAGGGGAGGGGAAACGAGGAGGATGACTTTATCTCAGGCCCCTCCCATCCCGCATCTTTGCTTACATTTTCTGTGATAGGCAGCTGCTCAATATGCTGCTTGAGGTTCTGCAGTTGGCTGAAGTACCATGCTCTTAGTTTCTCCTCGTTGTCCTCCTCAGTCAACAGCAATATCCTGCACAGGGAAGAGAGAGAGAAAAAAAATCACAACTGTACTACAATCCAAAGGGTGAAACCAATGGTCGTCTGTCTTCAATAAATGTTGACCTGATCATTTTGACATAAATTGGCCGCCAGTTGTCATCAACATTTCCATCACAGGTTAGTCCACAAGTGCAACTAAGCAAGTTGTTTCTTGACCAGGGGCCAATTTCATAAAGCTGTTAAGCACAAACATTTGCTTAGCATGCAAATGCTTCCTTAATAAAAACTGGATTACCAACCAGATTTCCATGTGTGGAATATTGCTTTTGACTGGTATTCAGCTGTTGTTTGCTTAGCATGAAAATTACATGGATTTGTGGCTGGTAACCTGTTTTTATTAGGCAAGACATTTTCATGCTAAGCAAATTGTTGTGCTTATCAGCTATATAAAATAGGCCCCTGGGCCAAGAGGTACATATATACAATAAGCAGAAAATAATACTTAGCAAGTTTTCATGCCAAGTCATATATGGGGAACCAGTCACAAAGCAATACACATATTCTCTCGGGACAACACTGAGTATACAGTGTATATAAAAATACGTCGGTGAAGGGCAAAAACCCAATATTGAAAATACACATATTGCAAAGCATTTGGATGGTAACCTGCTAAGCAAATCTCTGTACTTAGCAAAACTGTGTGCAGCTCTGTGAAATAAGCCAGTTCGGCATCTCAAAGGTCAAAGGTTATTCGGGATAAAATTGCTGACGTAATGTCATGCCATGTTACGCTAACACCCATTCTGATTTCATTTGACACGTGCGCATTGTGTGACCACCTTTTGCGTTCACACACACACACACGCATTAGGTCACGAGGGTAATTCGGGATAAAATGTCATTGTGCACACAGTTGAAATACCAAACTGGCTTACTGACCCCTCGTACCACAAGTCTCACAAGCCTGGCTTGGGTGATCAAGCTGAAAAGATCAGTTCTTTTACGCAAGTATATTTGTAATCCAAGTGAAAAACAAATCACAATCCAAATAATAAAAAATACAAGAATAAATCCCACTCTCTCCTTTAGAATCAGGGATGTGATTTGAGGAAACTTGAAAAATCTACGAAACATTTGGAGGTATTTGATTTGTATGGAATTGCTGCAAAATGCCGAAAGTTTTCCACCAAAAGATACGGTCAAAATTGCAAAAAAATATGGTCGTTAGAGTGAAAAGACTGTTGTTTCAGGTTGCAGAGGTCATTTTAAAATGATAAAAACAATTTTAAGACCAACAAATCTTGAAATCGGGAAAAATCTCACCCCTGCAGAATTTCATGAGAAGCAAGTTATGGCATGGGGTCAACTACGGTCTCTGTCATAATACCAAACAAAATATATGCATTTAATCATGAGCGACAGTCAAAGTAGTGTCAAACTTGACACTGTCAACATGATGGCTGCCATCAGTTCCCTCTTCACTTGGCACAATTTAGCCAAAAACATTGCAGTTGATAACTGGTACATGTACGATACATGTAACTGTCCTACAGGCTGGATTCAAATCGTCCACTAGATGTGACTGATGGACTGGACAGAACTCAGCCAAAGCCAATCCAACAATTCTTAATTAACTCTGGTAAGGTCCATTATCCCTAACCCTGCCAGACGCAGCACAGTGCATCTGTGGTGACAGCTTGAAACTTGCTGCACTCTGCACACAAGTCAATGTGACAAAGTATGCAATCTGATGCGTCTGGCAGGGTTTCTAGTAAAAATACCCCGGAGGGTTAGGGTTAAAAGCATTAATAAGCATTTGGCTGGCAGGCTCATACAATGACTGTATGCACAGTGGATAGTTTAAATTTATCAGTGTGTACGCATTCACAACAGTGTTGTGACAGGCCTGCTTGAACACCATCTTTAACCCCTTGTGTACGGATGCCGCAAATATGCGCAAAAAAAACAGTGCCACCAGGCCGGATGATGCAATTGGCCACCGTTTGTGCAGTTTCAATCCATTGTTGGATTAAACAGTGCCACCAGGCCGGATGACACCATTGGCCGCTGTTTGTGCAGTTTCAATCCATTGTTGGATTATTGTGTATAGGTTACGCTTGACTGCACAAACACATTGTAGCGGTTCGCTTGGCTGCCATAACCGCCGCGGCACCCCGACGTCTCCCGTAAAATACCGTACTCAAGGGGTTAATGGAATTATCCTTTGTGCATCGTACACGTATCTGCATTATCAGCTATCTGAAATTGTAATTCTAGGATAAAAACTATTAAAGTCATTACTGTAATACCTAAAGTTCCCTTCGAAGACTTCAAACCAAGTGGTCCATATAAAACAGCCATCAAAAATATCCACTGCAACAAGGTCATTTTATCACAAATAATTTGAGGAAACTTTTATTCCACAATGCGCACACACTAACCTTCTTACCACTAGAACACACCAACAATTTTTATCAGAGCTGACACAGATCTAGACCCCCAGACCAGTCTGTCTCAACTTGTTCCCAGAAAACACTTCACTTTCTTCATTTCTTTCCTTCTTTTAACCAGCAGGGCCCCAGGGCTGAACTGTAACAGAACCTCTCCAGAGCAAACTGGGCTAGAACAGGCAGGCCAGTGTTTGGAGAAGTAATGATGGATCACCTCCACTTGTTTGGGGCTCAACAAAATCCAAAGAACTCTAAAATGGATTCCAGATTATATTGCATTAAATAATACCCATCTAAACTTGGCTGAGGGTACAAATTCCTCTCCCCTTCCAAATAAAATTATAACCTTATGGGGAGCATTAGGTCAAAATGAACAATTTATCACTACAGATACAAGGAGTCCATGTATATGTCCTGCTTCCACAAATGGAGTGCAAAGTTTTAGAAATCAAGCTTTGGGATTTTTATTACTGAATGGAGCTTGATAAATGAAAGAGCATTCTATTTCTAACGGTACACGACTCTTCTGGTCTGGTATCGTCAGTTTATTCTTGGAAGGAGTAAATCTTTCAAAGTATGGGTAAATCTGGCAATTTTAAAGAGCAAAAAAGAAATGTATTTTTAAAAGAATTTACTAATGATACTTGGCGTGGCATTACTGTGTTGGAGCAGAGGCCAATTTGGTGGAGTGCCTAAGAATTTATTTTTGCTTAGCACAGAAAAGTTTCACTTTTAGCAAGAACAGGCTTCCACCCAAAATGTTTTATAATGCACATTGATTCTAAGCTGGTTTGGGCTTTTGCTAAGAACATATTCTGCTTCGCATCGTCATGAACTGGAACCCAGGGGTTAATTTCATG
Source organism: Hippasteria phrygiana (assembly GCA_037893225.1). Classification (NCBI taxonomy): domain Eukaryota; kingdom Metazoa; phylum Echinodermata; class Asteroidea; order Valvatida; family Goniasteridae; genus Hippasteria; species Hippasteria phrygiana. The sequence continues at coordinate 422,053 of JAZGUH010000903.1, forward strand.
AAGCTGCTAATCACAAACATATGCTTAGCATAAAAGTCTTCTTTGGCAAAAACAGGATTACCAACTAAATTTGTATTTGATGTGTATGGAGTTTTGGATGGTAACCCGTCTTTTACTCTTTACTATGCAATACTTTTCGTGCTAAGAAATGTTTTTGTGCTTAGCATATCTCCATAGCATTGGCCCCTGATCACAAGTTGTCTAGAAAAAAATTAAACGGTTAATCTTCAATCTTGCAATAAGCCAGTCCGGTATTTCAACTGTATTAACGTGCAATGAACGTGTATGAATGCGCAAGGTGGATGCAAAGTGCACAATGTGGATGCACAGCGCGCACAAGTTAAATTCAATTTTATCCCGAATAACCTTTGACCTGGATTACTTCATCGATACCGAACTGGCTCATTGTATTTGCATTTTCTTTATTACATAAGCATCCCAAGGACTAATCATTTCTTGTTGGTTTTCTCCTTACAGATGCCCAACATTACAATTACTGAAATCTGAATTGTTTTAAGAGGGTTACTTAGGGCCTGTTTGTTTCACACAGATCGGGAGGTGATCCAGAGCCGAACGAGAACAAACATGATCGCGAATCTCTCTCGCTATATGTTGCATGCTGGGAGAATTTATATTACACGACAATGTCGTCTGCTTCAGATTCTGTAGGGCTATTTTTATGATAAACTATCTAGTATTTCCAGAAAAGTAAATAAATCGTACATAGCTTTAATAACAAAAATACACTGTAAAAGAATTATGAGTAAATACTGTCACAATAGCTCATTAAATGCTTCAAATCTACGAAAAAATACCGCCACTTTTCTCTGTCCGTCTCGCACGTCGCCATCTTGGATCTTGCGAACCCACCTCGCGAGCAGGATCACTAAAAACGTGATCCGGAGCAGCTTTCGACGCTCCGGATCACTGAGAGCGCTCCGGATCTGCGTGAAACAAACACGCCCTGAGTGTTAATACGTACGTGACATTCAGATGTGCGGATTCTTGGACTTGTCCTTTAATTATTTTTACTTAATAACATGCACTTAGCGTCTGACAAGGAACCCTGGTAGTCTGTGAACAAAGACAAACTACTGTAAAGATTTAGTGCTCCAATCTATACCACTTAACATGTAACAAACGACATCGTCCATGCTTCATCAACATGTACTCACTATAATGGCTTCAAGTAAAATCCGGCACGCACAGAATGCTGAACGGCAGCCACGACGCAAAGACGGATGCGACATCAAGGTTTTACCAATCAATTCAACATGTTCCGATCAATTCTCCATGAAAATACGCCAAGGCCTTTTTGATGATGCAGCACAGAGTCCCAAATGACTGTTGAATGAAATTCCTCAGACAAATTCATTTTCTCGGCTGAATTAACTCGCTGAGGGGCTGCAGGTACAAAACTAGGCTACTTCCATGGCCCACAAAATCAATTCTCGACACGAAATACATGTAAAAAGGAGGTCTTGGAAAGATACAGCGCACAAGACGAGAAGCCCAATGGCATTAAATGAGTCACAGGTAAAAACCGCAGCAACTCTTCCAAGTACATGTACCAATCCAACAACAGCATGTGTTGACTAGTAGCGCACAAATGCAATAATGTCTCCACTGCATGTAGTTAGCTATTACAGTCACCCACAAAAAAAAAATAAACATCTGGAAATCGTATCAATTAGAATATTGGTATTGATCTCCGGCAGACCGTACAGGGGACAAACTCTTGCCGAAAGGTTAATGCGAATATCATGATGCCGGGGGCCCTACGGTGGCTCCGCCAATTAAACTGCGATCAAAACTGCATTATTCAAATTTCTCATCATCTTGGGTACTTTCTCCAGAAAGGGATACTGCCCAAATATTTGTCTTTCTTTGTGGAATGATAGAAACAGCGGCCACAAAATCCGACAACTGGCTAGCCCTCAATCACAGAGGTGATCCATCATGTAAACTTTTGACACTCTTCAGCATTAAACATGTATACAGCAGCTCAATATAGTTTGTGGTCTCAATTTGATGTCTAGGATAAATCTGTACAGCATTAGCAAGAGCGATAAGCTGAGGTATGGAACAGCAAGCATAATAAGGGAAGCTAAACAGCAAGGGATCCTGAAATGAGGGGATGTGGAAGGTAGACAGGGAGGAAGGTAGACAGGGAGGAAGGTGGGGGAGGGGGATGAAAAATAGGGTAAACAACAGACGACATGGGTGAAAATGCCAAAAATAAACCACATCGCAGATGGCTGTGATCATCACAGACAGACAAAAGCACACTGCTTTTGGCAAGACGGCCTACCTAGTTATTATAAGAATAAGATGATAGCACTACACTTTATATCAGTTTGCACTTTAATTTCTGCTTCACTCTTAGGACGGGACAGTCAACAGACAAAGGAATCATGAAAGAAGTGAAAAGGATTTCTGTTAACATTTGATGGAATGCAGACAAAGGTAAAAGTTTGAGACAATTCTAGAAATGCAGTTATGGATGGCATATGTTAATGATTCTGAGAACCCAATTTTGAAAATTCTAGGGCAATTTTCATGTAAAAAAACCTTTTGAAAAAAGAAGGGAAAAGGCATTTTTATTGCATTTTTATTATATTTTTAAAAGTTTTTTTTATGCTTTTTATTTTGTTTGTTTTATTCATTTATTTGTTTTATTTTATATTTTTTTTAAAATATTTGTTGGGGTGGTGGTTTATCTCAATTTATCCCCCCCCCCTCCCCTCAGAACATGCCTGATATGAGCCTAACTCACCATAGCCTCCCCCCTATCAAATATCCCCAGGATATCCAAATCAATTGTACAAATATTTGCACTAAGCTTTCTTTATTGGTCATACTCATATCTCTATAATATGCCAGCTGCCTCGTAGGGCATCGGTCAACCTTTTTAATTTTTCTTTTTCGCGTGGATTCTCCGGACTTTGCCCAGGGGCCAAAAGTGACTCACGCAGGGACAATCTAAGCCGCTACAAAAACCTTCTCGGACACCTTCTCCCCAGATGAAAATTACTGAACCAGATACAATTTCATTAAGACACCCGCGGAATGCTATTTGATGCGGCTGCACGTCACACACCTTTTTTTCTTTCTACAGACCTAATTTGTCCGGTCCGAGCTGCATGTCTTCTCATGCACAAATTGCATTGTACATATCTGCATTAGAACGGGATTTCTTCACAAAAGAAATAAAAGGGGCAGAGGTTTTGGAGGGAAGGAGAATGTTTTTTTAAGACGAATCAAGAGGAGACCGGAGTCATAACCACGGGCAGCCTACAATGTACATGTACACTGTCTTGTAAACCTGTATGTACATTTGTATTGGTTTGAATATTCTGACAAATTTATAACTACGGTGTAGTGTTCCGGAGGTCACATGTTTGAATCTCGCTCCTGCCAGTTTCTTTGTTAAATTCCTCCTTATTCTCTGGATATGATAAACAGCTGTCCCATTGGATAATGGCAAATGCAGGCTTTGGCAACCTCCAATGTTCAGAGGTGGATACCACTGTACCGTTAGTTCTGTATAGGGCTGTCCCGAATATACCGAATATTTGAATATTCGATTATCAACCGAATAAGCGAATACTTTTTGCCGGTTCGAATATTCGGAAAAAATATATATGCATGTACAGATACGACTCTGGTGCTATTTTAGTAGAAACGTTATGGAGCTTAGCAGTGTCAAATGCCGTATTTTTGTCAACGGTAACTTTTTTTGTGGCCAGAGGTTTTTGTTCCCATCCGTAAAACCCTGGACACTTGTAAAAAAAATATTCCTGGAAAAACGCAGGCTGGAGTTTTTTTTTTTTTATCAGAACGTTACGTACATGTACCCATACAATGGGCGCATGCAAAAAAATGTTGATCGAGCAGTCTAAAATAGTGATTGCCGCATGTAAAACACTGGCGTAATGGCGCAGCATGCAGTTGCAGCTGACGCGTGAAAAACTTAATCGTCAAGTATTGAATATTTGAATATTCGGTCAAAGCCAATTTTGAATAATCGAATACTGAATTATTCGAAAATGAACAGCCCTACATGTAGTTCTGTACTCAATTACATGCAATTCTTTAGCAATTTATCCTAGATTTTGACCAAACTGCTTGCTGAGAAAAACACTTTTTTCTTGTCTACAAGCAGGGTACATACTTTCTTTCAACAGTACAAAACAAAAGTAAGTTATTGGATTTGATTAATGTCGGGAGGAGAACATGTCATGAACTACAAATATTTAATCTTACTTGTACCTCGGCAGAGCCAAACAATACCCCATTGTAGGCAATTTGTTGGATTTTGGCTTTAGTACTCCCGGAACAAAAGATCTTTTGTTCTGCATGTAACTATTGGAATCTGTTTCGTTCAGCAGGCATTCACACCTTTTCCATTTAGAAAGGGCTAACTGATCACAAAATAACGTCACCTCTACTGTAACATTTGTCCTCGGTAATTTTGCACACATAAACAGGGTCTTAAATTATGCCTCTTCCTACATGTACCGTATCTACAATTACTGCACACTGTCACCTGTCTCCGTATTAGGAGATGAATTTTTCATATACTCTCAACACATTCCGCGTGCATTTATCTTCATGTCAACATAAATTCAACTCCCCTCCAAACTTCATCACCCATACCTCACATAAAAATGCCATATAGATTCTTTATAACATGAAAACATCAAAACAACATTCTCTGGTGTTGAAGGTGATGCACAAAGATTTTTAAAGGTACAACACATGTATAATACACCATTTGCTTTTGCTGTAATTATCAGAAATAAATGGATTTGGGGGTTAGTATTTTATAGCGTGCTAGCAAATACTGTAACACTGACCTGTTTAACCCCTTGCGTACGGATGACGGAATATGGCGCAAAAAAAAACCAGTGCCACCAGGCCGGATGACGCCATTGGCCGCCGTTTGTGCAGTTTCAATCCATTGTTGGATTAAACAGTGCCACCAGGCCGGATGACGCCATTGGCCGCTGTCTGTGCAGTTTCAATCCATTGTTGGATTATTGTGTATATATGTTACTCTTGACTGCACAAACACATTGTGGCCGTTTCGCTTGGCTGCCAGAACCGCCGCGGCACCCCGACATCTCCCGTAAAATACCGTACTCAAGGGGTTAAAGTTTTGTGTGCATAGATGCTAGGAAAACAGAGAGAAACAAATTATGTTCTAGTAGTCTGGTGAATACTTTAGATGGAGCAATTTACAGACAGGGAATTAATTATCAGGTCAGGGGGGAACTATAATGTAGAATATTTATCAGCCGACAATCTTTGGAAAAATGATATAAATTTCCACTTTTCTTGAAAATGGCAGCACACCATGATTTCACAAGATGCTTGAAACTGCTATTTATTTACAGTCGAGTACAGTATTTCGTAATAATTCAGTAGTTTTGTTTTTTGATGTTTGCAAATTACATGTACCTTTTAATGCAGCATTGGTAGTGCTGACTGCACATTAGCAAACATATATATTTTGTGTGATTCAACATATGTATATGTACATGAAATAAACCAGTAAGAGTAATTTTAGCTCAATCTGCATATCTGGGTAATGAGAAAATAGTGACAAAACATCCTGTTTTTAACAGCGATTTTGTGCACATTCATATATATGGGTCATTCCATAAATTTGGGGTCCAAAAGTGCGACATTTTTGGTGTCCCTGTTACATAGTGACATGTATAAGGTTTTGCAATTCCGGACATATTCTTTAATTCTTTTATCTCCAAGAGTGATTATGTAAAACAAAGTACCTACCAAACAAGTACAAAATAGTGCGAAGCCAATTTTAATGATACTTGATGGGAAATTACACAGGTCAGGTGTAACAGGGACACCAACAAAATCACGCTTTGGCCATGAATATGCAAATTTCACATGAACATAAAACCCAACATTTTCCAATGACTCCCAAGAACTGGTACAAAGAAGCCAGAACATGTATAGCAACATGGAAATATCACTGATGTCATGCTACTGAAACCTCCCTTTAATGTACATGTACTAACTGATTCAACGATAATGTACAGTATACGTAAACCGGCCATCACTGGATCTTATCCTTCAAGATCCTTTACGACCAATCGGCACATGCTGGTACATCAAACTGACAAGGGACAGCGGTAATTACTTTGCTTGCGGGGATGCGTTAAGTATCTTAGTTCTTCAGATTGCTCTCGAGTGCACGGCGGAACTCGAGTGAAACTGTGACAATTACTTTGATCATAATCCCTCGACCCGAAGGCTTCTGAGGATGTTCACATAAATTCAGAGTAATTTCTAACACAGAATGCAGGAGGTGTCCATTTAAGGCACGGACCTTTGGTAATAAGGTCCGTTGTTGTTGAGAGCATTGATGGATGCGGGAGGGGTTTATGGTAATGCCATAGCCAGAATGACACTATATTTGAAGAAACTTCACACATCTGTAAGTGTTATGTCTTGGGTATCCATGATGCAAATAACATTTGAGCTTGACGAATCAGGAATGAAATTGTAATTTTCTGTATGTCCTGAGGTCAATGGGTGATATCAGTACAATGTGTTAACCCCTTGCGTACGGATGACGGCATATGGCGTAAAAAAAAAAGTGCCACCAGGCCGGATGATGCCATTTGCCGCCATTTGTGGAGTTTCAATCCATTGTTGGATTATTGTTTATGTTACGCTTGATTGCACAAACACATTGTAGCGGTTCGCTTAGCTGCCAGAACCGCCGCGACACCCTGACATCCTGTAAAAAAAAACGTACTCAAGGGGTTAAATGGCACCACCAACATCCAGAAAAGGTAGCCTGCCACCCCCATATCCCAGCCCTCAAAAAATATGCTGGGGTCAATTTTGGGGGTAAATGTACGGGGGAGGGGGGAGGGGGGGGGGAAATTCCACCACCCCCCTGCAAAAAATCTTGGATCCACCCCTGACCAGGGTCCAGAGTTGTATTCGAGTCCCTGCAAGTCCTTTCAGAAGTTCCTGCAAGTCCTTTCAGAAGTCCCTGCAAGTCCTTTCAGAAGTCCCTGCAAGTCCTTTCAGAAGTCCCTGCAAGTCCGTCACAAGCCCTCCAGTCCTAATTCCAATCACAAGCTATTCAAATGAGCTTTGACAAAGGTATTCCTTTGTCATTGTTCATCCAGTTACTTGTGACTGGTTTTATGAAAGGATTTCTGACTGGGCTTGCAAAAGGACTTGCAGGGACTTGAATACAACTCTGCCAGGGTCATCACATATAATTATGATGTATTTTGGGTTGTTAATTATAAAAAAAACAAAGACCAGTCAAGATTAGATTATAGTGAAAAATGGACAGAAAGTAAAGCCATCCAATGCCTGACACTGCAGGACACAAGGATGCTTTTCACTTCAATACACACTTCATTCTGCCTGGAACATGATCAAACAGCCCCGACACTACATGTAAGTCTGCTTTAATAGTTTCGCAGCACACTGGATCTAAAATTGTCACGCTTCAGTTTTGGCACATGGGAATGTTATCAGAGAATTACATCAAATATTTGGACTGCTTTCAACCCAGACTGGGGGAGGGGGGGGGGGTACCTTGCCTTGCCCGAGGTAAGATGTAAAGATGTCTACATGAGTAGGAGGTGGGTTCAAGGTTGGTTGTCTTCACCCTTTGTTTATATGCTTGTTTGTCCATGTGTGTGTGTTGGTGATTGCTTCACCCCCCCCCCCCCCCCCCCCAATTGAGGTGATGTATTTCAAGGATTAGAAGCATAAAATTGAAATAGTGATTTTGTCTGGCAGCCACCACACATCTCCCACTGACATCCTACTAAGGAGTTTGTTACAATGCCTGACAGATACACATGAAGGTACATGTAGACACTTCATACGTGTATTGTCCTTAGAAAATTCAGTACATGTTCATGTACAGTACTTGTACACACATACATACATGTGTCGATAATTAAGGTCAGAAGCCAATTTCATGCACCTGCTCTACTCACTATTTTGCTCAGCATGGAAAATATGTGCTTAGCAAAACAGGTTACAGTCAAAATGATGTGTGTGACGTCTATTGCTTGTGACTGGTTCCCAGATAACTATTGCTTAGCATGAAAATATCCGCTAGCAATATCAAATCTCACAAACAACTCATTTCAGCCACATATCACATTGCCAAATCCTTAATGAACTCTGCACCAACTATGCATATTCTCTGAATGAAAATTTTTTTCGTCAGGATAAATTTTTACGACCAAGATGAGAGATGTCAATTAGGGAAGAATTGTTTGTGTCCATATGTAGGGAAAGATTGGGGACACACAAGGACAAACTTGAGCAAGATTAATCCCTGTGACTCAGTCCAGAGTCTCAGGGAGACGGCCAAGCAGTGCTATGATTGGATTCTGGATTCATGGAGACGTTTCGGATGGCGGTCCCCCATAAAATTAACGAGAATATGCGTGAGCAGAAAATATGAATATTTCATGCGGTGCTTAAGAAAAGTGTGCTTAGGTTTATAAATCATTTTGATACAATTGCAGGATATTTTGTGTAAAAATTTGAATGTTAATGCTGAAAATGTCGAGTTAGATTCTAACGTGCTATCTAACGTAAAAAACTGACAAACTGGGAGGCCACAAAGGTATCTGAACATTTACATAAAGTTTAGTTTGTAGATTGATGGTACAGTATTTAGGAGGTGGCAGGTTCGTGAAATTTACAAATTCTTCTGAAAGAAATTCACAAAAAAAGTGAATGTATAAACCATTTCCCATACTTTTTATGTAAATTAGCAAACAATCCGACCTGATGATTAATTTGTTAGGAAACCAGCATACTGAAAGTGGAACCATCAGTTTGCATAAATTTAGGATTCATGGATCTCGAGATGAGTGATATTCTAGCTATATTTGGTTCTCTCATACACCCTCCAATCGTTTCATTTTACACTCTTTTTTTTTACCCTGCCTATCAATTTCCCCATTGATTGAGGATGGGGACGCCATGGAAAAAATACTTTTCGTTTCAGGGGCAATAAAGGATTCTGTCTAATATACATGTACATGTACATGTAGACGTAAAAAAAATTTTTTATTTTCTTTGGCAAATTGTTTTCCTTGACTCAAACCAAAGTACAAAATGTGACCCTAGAATTCAACATAATTTGGTACACTTTTCTTTTGCTTAAATCTTCATCATGCCGATAAAAATTCTTCTTTTTTTTGAAATTATCAACAGGCCTACAACATAGAATAGTTTCTTTTGAAGGCAGAAAGGGAACTAGACTGAGTATCATATGTTGCATTGCATCAACGTCTGATATATGTGGACATGCTAATTAGGGCTGTTCATTTTCGACAAATTTAGTATTCGAATATTCGAAACTGGGTTTGCCCGAATATTCGAATATTCGATACTCGCCGATCAAGTTTTTCAGTGCATGCCACACCGGTAAAAAAATCATTGCACGTAAGAAACAATCCGCTGTTTTTTCGTATGGCGATTGATATTATGGACCGTTCAAACAGCATTTTTTGCATGCCCCTGTTGTATCAAGGGTTTTACGGACGGAAACAATAAACCTCCGTCCACCAAAAGTTACGATAGACAAAAATGCGGCATTTGACACTGCTAAGCGCCGTAACTTTTCTATTAAAATAGCATCCGAGTCGTGACTGTACGTGCATATATATATATTTTCGAATATTTGAACTGGCAAAATGGTATTCAAATATTTGCTTGACAATCAAAAATCGAATATTCGGTATATTCAGGACAGCCCTAATGCTAATTTATACGACCCCGTGCGCCAGCCAATCGGAGCGCACTTTGCAAACTTGTGGCGTTATTTCGATCGGAAATGTGGGAACATTTGTATTGATTGGTTGATAGGTGTCAGCTGACCCCGTTTCTCTGTATTCATCATAATGGCCTCCACGGAGCGAGAGTCTGTGTCTGATGAAGATTCAAACCTGGAAATGTGGTTTTTCCTTAGTTTTGGAGACCCTGAATGTATCATTTTCAGCGCTAACCGAGGTACAAAAGAGTGGAATCTGCGCGATTGTAAAAGACAGGTGTGATACGTTCACTCAGCTCCCCACTGGTAGCGTCAAAAGCATTTGCCGAAGGTCTAAAAAATAAGCAGGCTGATTGGTCAAAATCTAGAGGTTAAGAGGCGGTCGTCTTGCATAATTAATCGCCAGATCTGCACACATATTAAAGACGCTCATCGCATTGCACGAGTGGCTATTTCATAGGCTAAAAGAACACTCAAGTCAGGGAAAATGAAGACAACAAAACTGAAGAAAATGTGAAAAATGTTACCATCTATTATACTTCCTATATCTTCTCAGTGTCTTAAAATAAAAAATCACCGTTTTAAATGGGCCTATAAACACGATAGTTTCTTTCACTGGCCCAAGGAGGACAATATTTTTCAGGGCTGAGAAGACTGAAGATAAGTTCGATGTGGAATCCATTTACACCCGAGTATTCATGAGGGACTCGTCCATGAGCTGGCAAGTGGGTGAATCAAGAAGAGTATGAGTCAGGGTTACTGGTCAGAAAGATGGGGGGGGGGGGGACAGACTGGGTTATGCACTGATGTGTGTATCCCATACCAAAGAGATTGAAAGCTTTCTGAGAAACTCCTACGAAAAATCAAGTCATGTGTCACTTATTCACTTGTTCTGCGAATTAATTATTGATGCTGAAGGTAATGTGGATGAAGAATTCCTTGAGAGGGAATGTTGAAATCGTTACATTTTGTGGATTTATTGCATGAAAATAACTTCAAATCTTCCAACTTTTTTTGGGCAAATCAATTAGTACAAACACAATTTGGTAAAACATCTTGGTAATTAAACATTTTCTAAATCTTGTTATAGTCTTGCACCGTTATACATGTACAACGTACATGTAGTCTGGCCCCCGTGAAGCAAACGTGTACACATGCACTCTAGACCAATGTCCACTGCTCGCTTGTAATCTCACACAGTTCTAGCGCATACTACACATACATGTACTGCCTGGACGGAAACATGGCAAGCCCAGATGAATATTCTTTGTCTTTTTCTTTCAGAATCAAACAAATTTTCACATTCTGAGTCTGATTTAAACTCAGAAAGTGGGCGTTAATCTGGTGATGAAAGAAAAGAACTTGGTGCATGCTCAGTGACACCAACATGAACATTTATTACAGTCAGAAGCTGACGAAATACATCAACATGGATACTTGAGGACCAAACTCTAAAAAAAAAAAAAATCCCCACAAGATAATATACATAATTATCTGATAATTTAATTTAGCCAAAATTTGCCTACAACACTGAATTCTGAAATTATTACATTAAATATTATTTAACCCAAACCTACCCGAATCCATCAAAATCCTTACCCCCGTTTTGGAGGATTTCAGCGGATTCAGGATACCTCCATATTGAAAACTGGGGGATTTTGATAGATTGAGGATTGTAAGCCTAGCAGTACTGCAGGATTTTGATGGATTCAGGATACCTCCACATTGAGCTGTCACCAAAACTAACTTTTTGTGCATGACAAAATAGGTGGATTTTGGTGGATTTAGGATACTTTCTAGTAAAGTTACCCAAGGGGTTAGGGTTAACAGATTGTTTTGACAATGTACGTGGATACACAAACATGTGGCATGGATCTGTTTCAATGTACAGGTTCTATGTTCGAGGACAAGAGGAGAAAGAAAATACAAAGGAACCTTTCTTGTCCTCGGGAGTCGGTCTTTTGTTGAAATCGGTCCTCGGACATAAAAATACGTGCTTAGTCTATGGGGTTGGGTTATATTAAAGGAACAATAGGAAACACAAAGCATTGCCCTCGGAGGTATTGGGAAAGTACGACTGTGTGTACTTGCGAGTGCTACAGAGCAAGAGCATGTATTTACAGTTACTATGCTATTCACGTACTGCACACAACGCACAGTACATGTACTACAAACATGCATTAGTAACGAGTGGCCTTCTCACAAGCCATTTAAGATACAGCAGGAGCCAAGCGAACCGACTTGATTACCCATCATAAGACAGTCGCCAAGATGGTGCAGACTGCAATGAAACGCTGACACCTGCATGTCTGTCCCACTGCAAATGTATTCCTGTGACCTCATATACATGTATACAACTGGAACTCATCCAGCGGAGGGAAAAGGCTCTTGTGTATTATGCCATTTATTATTTACCGAGTGCAGGCTCAAACTAACAAGATACAGTACATGTACATTTGCACATGTACATTTGCACATGTACATTTGCACATGTACGTACATTTGCACATGTACGTACATTTGCACATGTACGTACATTTGCACATGTACGTACATTTGCACATGTACGTACATTTGCACATGTACATTTGCACATGTACGTACATTTGCACATGTACGTACATTTGCACATGTACGTACATTTGCACATGTACGTACATTTGCACATGTACGTACATTTGCACATGTACGTACATTTGCACATGTACGTACATTTGCACATGTACGTACATTTGCACATGTACGTACATTTGCACATGTACGTACATTTGCACATGTACGTACATTTGCACATGTACGTACATTTGCACATGTACGTACATTTGCACATGTATGTACATTTGCACATGTACATAGTTATAGATTCTGAAAGGTTTTATGCAGATGTACCTTGTGGCGATCAAAAGATTTTAAAACTTTTAATGCTTGAATTGTCAAGGGAAATAATGGCACTGAGAGCTCAATGTTTATACTAACCACTAGGCTAATTGTAGCAAAAGAAGGTCACTAGATCAAAATAATTTTATACGACAAGTGCTTATCAAAATTGAATTAACCCCTTGCGTACGGATGCCGCAAATGTGCGCAAAAAAAACAGTGCCACCAGGCCGGATGACGCAATTGTCCGCCATTTGTGCAGTTTCAATCCATTGTCGGATTAAACAGTGCCACCAGGCCGGATGACACCATTGGCCGCTGTTTGTGCAGTTTCAATCCATTGATGGATTATTGTGTATAGGTTACGCTTGACTGCACAAACACATTGTGGCCGTTTCGCTTGGCTGCCAGAACCGCCGCGGCACCCCGACGTCTCCCGTAAAATACCGTACTCAAGGGGTTAAAACAAAACAAAGACATTCTTCTTGTACGGAAGCGTGAAATGTATTTACTCTACAATACAAAATGTAGGACCATATTAGATTAAAAATCCATTTCAGTCAATGAAGCCATGCTTTACATGTACATAATACATGTTTCGATAACCCAACTACAATTATATTTTATCTTACACCCGGAGATGGCCAAACTTCATATAGATATATGCAGAATATAAAGATGCTTTGACAAAATCTGTGCTCCTTTCATAAAAATACCCCTGAGATCCAATTCTGTACATCTCAGAGTTTTTGAGTGTCACAGCAACCACAACAAATAATAAACTGAAAAACACTGAGAATGTTATCACGTAAAATGTTAAATAATTCCAAAAGTCCACATCTTGTTTGGCCTCAAGTTATGACATCACGCATAGCCCTTGAAAAATAAAAGTGCACCAACCTCCTCTTCAATAGCAAAATGACAAGCATTTTTGCCTACATTGCCAACCTTAGTATACAGAAATTATCCCATCAGTGACTGCACTGCAACAAAATTCCATGGACTGGATGACAAAATTCTATCGACTGGACGTACTATTGATTGCGTGGGGAGAAGTGGGGCACATTCCATGTGTGTCAGAAATATCAGAAGATGACAGCCAACGATTTGCATTATCAACTGCAGGGCAACTATAAAAACAGACATCTGTACTTTGGAAAATGGGAAGTTATTGTGAATTTCCAGCAGTCAACTTGTGCCGTAGAATAGCATTTCAAAGTCACCGCTACATGTACAAAATGTATGTAGAATACTGAATATTAGAGATGTAAACGTACATGTTTGACTTTTAACTTGGACTTGATTGGGACGAGGACTCAGACTTGAGTCCAGATGAATAAAGCCCTGTCCACACTGGACTTTTTTGGTAAAACTTACCGAGACAATGGGTACTTTTCCCATTTTAAGTCCAGTGCGGGCAGCCTAGAACGTTTTCCTCTCAGTTACTTTTCCTAAGTCCAGCGGTTACTTCTACCGGGCAACTGCTGCCCAGGAAAACTGACCAGGTAACTTTTCCCGAGACGATACATGTAAGTCCAGTGCGGACAGTGCGAGTTGGTAAAAGTGGCTCAGGAAAGCGTACATCCAGCCCGAGCGCAAGGTCATGCTTCACAGGGAATCCACGCATGCGCTTTGCATTGTTTCAACGCGGTGCGTTGTTCCTCTTTTGGTCGCAATCATGGCAGATTTTATTATTGATACAGTCGGAAGTTTGATTGGTGCTAAAGACGTAGGTCTGCGTGTACACATCGGCCGGAAAAATGAAAAGGCACGCGTGATTTGGGTCAATCGCGTCAATGTAGGAAGGTCACGCAAAGCGCCCTCATGAGTCGTTACAAACATGTATATTGACAGCTCAGTTACTTCTACCATGGTCTCGGTAAAATTTTCCCGTGTCGAAAGTCCAAGTGCAGACAGTGGTCACGTTTGACAATTTTTCATTTTATCATCGTCTCGGTAAAACCTTCCAAAAAAAAAGTCCAGTGCGGACACGGCTTAACATCTCAGTCTCCGGCTTGGGCTTGTTTGTTGCAACATTGACTCAGCGATGATATGCCCAATGCTTTGTATTACACTACAAAAGAGGACATCTCCTGTAAGATATCTTATTACATGTATGCGTATTTTCACATTACTTTACATCTTTAGCACAAACTGAAAATCCGGATCCCAATGAATCTCATTATTTCTACACAGATAATGCTCTTGACAAATTAAAAGAAATACAATGAATGTCACGTTTTCTTGACTTGTTTTTTGGGTGGGTGGGGGGGAGGAAGTTGAGTTTTTTCAGTGAATGGTTTGTTAATCAGACTTACATTTGTAACTTGTCAACTACAAGTACATGACTCAGGGGACTTGAATTTAATAAGTATTTTACAAATTCCAGCCATACACGTAAATGTATTCAAAGAAAAATGCATTACATGTATATTGTGTAGCATAAATTCTTAAATGTATCAACTTAATACATGTACATGATGTGTATAACACCATTTGAACAATAAACCCAACTACAAAAGTGAGCATTATGTAAAGTGTATTCATGTCTTTACCAAATATTTAAAGGGTGGCTGCAATGCAATTCTTATTGTGTATATTGATGAAATAACGTTTTTGAAACACAACTGTGTGTGTTTGTATTTTTTTATTTCGCGTAAGCATTTGAAAATATTTGTTTTAATGTGGCAGGGGGTCAGCCCCGCCCATCAAGTGGTAACGCCGATGTGACGTCATCCCGGGAACCCGGCTGGCTGTGGTATGGTCAGCCATAGTACACCGAGCGTGCGTTGCATTGACATGCACGTGTGTTTTCGCTGTGTCGCGGAAAGCTTTCAGTGTTTTGCGAATGTTTTTCGTCGATAATACCGTGTCGTTGTGTTGCTGCTGGATTCAGCAACACCACTAAGGATGGTGTCAGTCTTCACCTCTCTCCAGTAGAACTGAAATACCGTCGTATTTGGACTCGGAGAGTGTTATTTAGCCTAGCAATCGTTGTTTTCAAGTCTTTCACGCGTTCCGCATCGTTCGCTGTTACTCTCACCTTCTGGCTCATACATGTACGGAAGAGCTCCAAGATCCTCCTCTTCCTCGCCCCAATAATGTTCCGAAGAAGTGTCTGAATCAACAAGTCTAAAATCGACACTTGGTTGTCAGATTCAGATCCAAAAGATTCTGTTTGAAGATTTTAACGCGACGAGAAATGTTTCCCTGGTCCCTTCATCCAAAGCTATTTAATCGCGCGTGGCTGGTTCCCTCAACAACGGCATACATCCACACGTACACAAATGTACACTGATCAAACTACTCTTGCTGAGTTTCTGTGTTCCCGAGATGATGTCACGCATTTAGGGGCGCGGAAACAATAGAGAAAGGGGGGCACTTTATTCCGGGAAAATTAAACACCAAAAATGGGCAGAAACACAGAAAACACATTTTAATTACATTTCTTATATTGTAAAAGAGTTATACATCACAAAATTAAATTGTTGGTACAATTTCATTGCAGCCACCCTTTAAGTTTAATTATTCAATAATTTTGTATTTAAACATGAAAGACAATATACATACATACATACATACAAAATTGGTAGTACATGTAGACAATTCTACTGCTTTATCGCAAAAGAAGTTTATGCACTTGATTTAAACACTCACCCCAAAGTCTGCCAGTCATTGAAGATTACCCGTAGTCCTGATTTAGGCCTACGCTTGTTCTTAAATTTATCTTCCGATTGGCAATAATGTCAGTATGTTTGAGATCATGTCTTTCTGAATCTTCCTCTGACAATGCTCTTGCAGTCAGCAACAATCTTTACGCCCATGTCCACCAATTTATCAAATCTCTCATCAAATCAGTATAGTGGTTGCTCGGATGCGACTCCACAAATCTAGAAACCATTTAAATATCCCTCCAACTTGACTTGCCATCTGTTGTGTCTCAGACAGCTTCCTTCGAAAATGCTACAGCGGTAATGCACAGTACACAGTCCACATGTCTACGACAGTAAAATCAACCTTCCACGCTGAAGACATAGAAGACATCCACGAAATCATCCGCACAATCTCCAATTACTAGCACCTCTCCAACTTTCCCGTTCTCCGGAATGGCCGCGAAACAGTCGGGAAAACAACCTCTCTCTATTTTGTCCGGGTGTCTGTCAAAAATTTAATATGCTGAGCACATACAGGGAGCACACTCGTACGGGCACAAGCAATCCAAAGGCCATATTGAACCGCATACACACAGACGTGTACGCTCGTGCACCAATTTCTCCAACGGTGATAGAGTTCATTCCCTGCCCAACAGGCCTGTCACGGGAGGGGAAAAAAAAGATGCGGAGACCAACCCTGAATCCTCTGCATCAGTGATGAGAGATAGTCGGCTGACGTACATGCAGACGGGATGATAATGCTGATCCTTCACGTTGGCATAATCAATGACCGAGTCCGACGCACATACAGGAGTAGGGGCTGGAACATATGATGTATCCGTACGTAGCAATGATCAAAAGCATGAATAATTCATCAACTCCCATGGAGTGTTTAATTACAGCATGAAGACATTTTTACGATTAAGCGGCACTGAAATGTGAGTCTAAATTGAGCACACATACACTTATGGCTCACATGAACGTGTACATAGAGTACATAGGAAGGTGTTAATTTCCTTCGAGCCGAGTCTTCTGTGAGCATTCAGAGTGGAGGGTTGGGAAAATGAAAGTGTCTGGCGGTGCTGAGGCAGGGATCGACGACGTGAATAATTCATAAATATGCACTACAGATCAAAGTGGATTTCTAACACTCTCAATACATGCAATACAATGCACTGTATGCATACATACATTTGTATTAATTTAAGTTTCTGCACACATGCAGTATACATGTACATGAACATGTAAACATCCATGCAATGTCCCTTGCGATGTTAAGTCTTCTTTAAAACCCTAACCAACCTAAATCCATCAAAATCCAAACACTGTTTTGGAGGATTTCAGAGGATTCAGGATACCTCTATATTGAAAACTGGGGGATTTTGATGGATTGAGGATTGTAAGCCTAGCGGTACTGCAGGATTTTGATGGCTTCAGGATACATCCATATTGAGCAGTCACCAAAACCAACTTTTTTGTGCATGACAAAATAGGTGGATTTTGGCGGATTCAGGATACTTTCTAGTCAAGTTAACCAAGGGGTTAGGCTTTTAAAATGTGTACATTGACATGTACAGTGTATGTATTTGTTGCCGTTACTAAATATGTAATCCATTCAAACATGTACATATGTACACATCTGTCAGAGAAGAGAGTAGACATTACATGTATGTGTTGCAGCCATCTCAGAGTGTAATGTCTTCATTACCCTTGGACAGGCAGTGGTGCATCTTTCTTTATATGTACATGTATCTATTCCTTCAGCAAAAAGGCTACAGCCGTATCCTGCTAAAGTTGGCATGGCCCAGGGCAAGAAGAGCCGAGGTGGGTGGGTGGGTGGGGGGGGGGGGGGGGGGGCAGGTTAATCCAAAGTGGGATTGTAGATGGGTAGAAGCTACATGTACGTGTAACTGGTGAAACTATCTGTTATTGTTTGCACGATGAGATTTGGTTTTGTGTCGACCTTTACCAACCCATTTGAATGTTTTGCTTGCATGTACCGGTACATTGTTACAGAATACGAATTACAAAAAAAATACATCTCTATTCATTTAATTTCATACCATGCAATTTGCTAAAATACTCAGAATTTAAAGTTTAACATGAATGTACGTAATCCAAGTAACACATTATGTAACAAACTAGAGTGAGCAAGATGAGCAAGTCTGGGCCCAATTTCATAGCGCTGCTTAACACACGATTTTCTGCTAACGGAACCCTCGCCCATTTTATAGAGACTGTAAGCAGTAAGCACAGCGAAGAGCCCGCTGACTTCGGAAGCAGGATTTGCTTAAATTAGTGACGCAACAATATAAATCTCCATGCACGCGCAAGCGTCAGCACGACTTGGCCATGAAATACGCTAATGCTTAAGCAAATTTTCCTGCTGTAGTTGGCACAACTTTTCTGCTTACCGTTAAGCAGCACTATGAAATTGGGCCCTGGATAAGCGAAAATTCATACATGTTAGCTCTGTAAAAATAAAAAATAAAAAATAAAAAATCCTGTCACATTTCACAGGCACACATAAATGACGTACATCATATACTCAGCTCACCCATGGGTGCTATCAAACATCAAGCTGGATAAAATTGATCGCCTTGGATGTCAGAGACCGTGGAAAGGTCAATTGGGGTCAATAATCCCATGTTACTTGGGTCGATAATCGGAACTTAAATGGGAACAGGACCAGAGCCGGGATCACAAATACATCATTGTACTTTTCTGATACAGTTCCTTGGGGTCAAAGTAACAATTTCTAACCAATTCGTTACTGCACATATTTTACTTCCATGGCTCGCGAGTAATCGTTTGTAACAGCAGCATCCACATAGTGGTTTACTTGAGATTCACAAAGCTTTTTTACACATGACATCAGTACCCTGACTGACCGGCATACATGTATTTATTCCTGTCTCCATCTCCACTCCCTATTACACAGCTCTGGACTGCAATTGTCGAATTATAAACTGCTCGAACAGTTGGGGAGAAGCAAGTAAAATGTCTTGCCCAAGGACACAAGCAGTGTGCCCCAGAGTGGGATTCGAACCCACGTTCTTGAAGTGGCCTCCGCAAGAATACAAATCAGTCTGCCAAAGCATTACGCCACACTGTCTCACACCACTCTAATGACGACGCAATGATGCTGGTTCAGACCATTCGCTTTCAAAGGGCATAAATTATTCATTCAAAATGTGACAATTATTAAGGCAATATATCTTTTCAAAACAAGACGGAGGAGGCTACTTATTCTGGATTTCTTTCAAATGGTTTTTATAGTTTATACAAGATTCAGAAATATACACATTATACATGTAACTCCCTAGGGTGTGTGGAAAATCATATTAAAATTGGAGGATTGAGGACTGTTAGGGTTAAGGTGTAAGGTACACTGTACGTTGTGTAAGGTACACTGTACGTTGTGTAAGGTACACTGTACGTTGTGTAAGGTACACTGTACGTTGTGTAAGGTACACTGTACGTTGTGTAGACCTGCTTGCTAATTATTTGGAAGCACATGTAGTGGAAGTGGAGCCTACCAAATCACTTTAAAACATGCAAGCAAGCAAATTTACAAACATGTACATTGATTAGTTTGGAGGCATTTATTTTCAAAGGCAAAAAGAAAAAAGCATGCTGCTTCTGAAAACGAATATTTTCTACTTGACCTAAACTGAAAACAAGCAACAAATGTAAATGTATGCATTATTCAATAAGATGGCATTGCGTAAAATATACGATTCAAAATATTAAAAATAGGGTTAGTAGAATCAAGGAAGACTGTGTCGGGTTGCAGAAGTTATTTTGGAATGATAAAAATCAATTTCACGGCCCAAACAATCTTCCGGAAATCTGAAGAGACGTCTCACCACAATTCCTGAAATCAGGATAAATCTGTAGAAATCTCACCCCTGTGATTTGTATATTTCAGGTCAATCCAGTAAGTTAGCAGTTTGCAGCAGTTTAATTCATTTTCAGACATAATTCAGGTTGTTTTTCAACCTTAAGAACAAAAAATGGCTACCTAACCAAAATAAAAAATTTACGCCTTGTAAAAAAAGAAAAGAAAAAAAAACAGTTCGATTGGTACTTAAAAGCTTTCCCCTGATCTTCAACACGAATGGAAATAGTCATTAAGTAAATATCAAAATTTTCCTCCAGATTAATTTCCGGCATGACAGGGGGCTGGGTCTTGTCAAAGTCTCGATGAACAAACAAATATGATTGTTTTTCCTGGTGTATTCACCTCTCCAAATCAACGTCAGAGATGGAAGGAGACATTTCACACATTAATAATCACGCCCAAAATCTCTGAAGCCTCTTCTAGCGTCAGATATCATACCAAGCCATCTGAAAATTATCCTGCTAAGGTGTCTGGTGACACGGCCTCTCTCCCAGGGGGAAAATTGGCCCTACAAATGCTACATTGTTATTCTAACGACCAGGGCGGAAATCTTGGGGAGGGTGGACACATTTTGTTATTGTTGTAGATAAACTCAAACTGCATGAGCGGTATCCGTCTAATATCCTGGGGGGGGGGGGGGGGGGGGGGGGGTGGTGGTTAGGGGCTGGCCAATAAGGAATAAAGACTGATTAAATTAGATGCATAATTAATTTACGAGGCCGAGGGAATGGACCATTGTATTTGTTGTGCCCTGACAGCCCATAACCGGTCTTTTGGGTGCAGAGTCTGAAAGATTCTGACAAGATTAATCAGGCCTCTTAAAATTCTGCAGTGTAAACTTCCTGTAGAATACCATACGGTTAGGAATATTATAAATCAGAGAGAAATTACAAATCAGCTACATGTATGTGAATTTTAAACCATCATGTACACGTACAGTAGCGTGATTTTCTTGACCGCGAGGACAAGAATTTGCAAAAACTGTGACATGTTTGATTGATGAGATTCATTTGGTACAGAGTAATAAAACAAAATTGGGAAATGAAATTGAGTGGTAATTTTAAAGGCCTGTACATGTACTTAACCTCAAGTAATTTGTACAATGCTTGCCATGCTATGATATACATGTATGACCGGGCCGAGTTGTGCATTAAAGGCTTTAAAGAGATTAAAGATGGATGAGCTGAGGATTTAGCCAGGATTTGGGATAAAAATAGGGTTTCTTACATGTACATGTAGTTGTTCATTTTAAAATTGCAAGTAATAAAACTAATACAACAGCATGCATCCAAATTCAAAACAGGACGTTTGAAGACATCGGGATTGCCGTGAAGTCCTCCAAAATTTAATCTCTTTGGATAGTTACGTAACCAAGGTCTGGGTGTAAAAAGTTGACCATAATGTGTCACATTTACGGAGAAATGAGGGGGGAAAAAACGAAGCCGTGGCATCTAGACATTCAGTGCAGCCCAAATATATGCAGCCAAAGTGTTATAGACCAAGGGTACCACTCTGCATTCCATCAGTCCAACTTTTCTGAACCAAACCGGCTTCCCCGAAATGATTTCCGTCAATGATTTTCAGACAAATGGCGCATTATCAAGGGATGGTCGTGTACATTATTTTATTCTACTTTTGAATCATCTTTCCAACCGTAGCAATTTTAGGAAGAATGCTTTTTGTAGCCTAATTGGATGCCTCCAAGGCAATGTGTGCATTTCATTATACATCTGTAGACAGGTATAGGGTTGGAAACATGAAAACCTTTTATGAAAACAAAAATATATATATTATAATAAAAAAAATAAAAGAATATTACCTTATTGGACTCAAGGATATCAGTGGTTTGCTGCAAAGCATCTACATTGTACTGTCCAATCTTTACTTCGCTACCCTTCAGTCACACCCCCCCCCCCCCTATCCTCGACTCCATTCTGTACGAATCAGAGCAGAGCACGCCCAAGTGGCGAGAATCGTTGACGACATGAATCACGACTCCACATGAAATCCCCCAGCCATAACAGATGGAGAGGAAGGCAACTGCCAGAAATTACTGGGCGATGATGGAATGAACCTCATTCAACTACAATGTAGGTCGGCCGAGACAGACTAATAATCGGTAAACAATTCAGATGTAAGAGGACTGGAGAGGGGGCAGGTAAAACCGTCATAAGCGAGCCAAGTATAACGTCAATTACATATATTGAGGAAGGCTTGCCAATTAAGGATTTCTGTGGACTTACAGCTTCAGGTCTATGTATGTGTACCAGTGTTGGAGTACTCGTAATCGTACTCGAGTACAACTCGAGTACCACCGAGTACTCGGCCCAACCGCAATTTTCAGTACTCGAGAAAACAAATGGACTAGGCACATACTTTTTGTACTAGGACTCGGGTACTCGATACCCGTACTCGAAAATACAATCGATTATTTTCCCTTTTGATACTGTACCTTCGGACTCAAAAGTACACATACATGTACATGTACATACATGTAAACAGTTTTTGGGCTGTTGGGTAAATTCAAAAAAGGAGAAATTTCTGGCTCAATTAATTGTAGGTTCATCATGTGTAAAAAGTAAATACAAAACATAGAAATAAAGTGAAATGGTCAGTCTCCTGAATTGTTGGTGTATAGACTCTTGATGATGCAGGTATATTATGTTCAGAACATAACTTTTTGTTTTTTATGGTGTACTTGTACTCGGCCCATACACAACTGCTTATGTACTCGGACTCAAATTTTTGGCCCAGGACTTAATCATCAATGTACTCAGACTTGGCCCGTACTCGGCTCTAAATGTACTCGGAGAACTTGGTACTCGGATTGTAGGACTCGACTCCAACAATGACATGTACATGTACATGTAACAATGTAGGTGCCCTTGAGAAGCTCTCCTCAGCGGTAAAACTAGGGTCCCCTCCCACTTCCCCTACTGCCCCTTCTGCCTCTCTCAAACCACTGTTCTGGCGAAATGGTCCGTACTCCAACATCAGCTTGTGAGTTGCATTCAGTGCGCAAGGGACTCATCAATTTAGTGTTAACCCAACGAGGGAATCAGTGAGTGCTACTCACTTTCCGAGATGGCATTGCTCAGGAAATTATAGCCACAAGTGGCAGAGCCACCCATCAAATTCTGGTCCAGGATTAATAACCGACTTCCTTTGGGAAACCTGTCCTTACGCACTGCAGGACTTTGTTGTTCCAAGATGTATCTTTCCAATTGACAATTATGTCAGTATGTTTCAGACAACATCTTTCCAGCCATTTTGTCTTACAATGCTCTTGCAGTGACTAGCAATCTTGACGGGTGTGCCTACCAATGTGTAGATTTATTTATCTCTTATTTATCTTGGGTAGCCTGATCAGTGCATCAGCACTGTTCTCCCTCAGGGCCCAGTTTTAATTGAAAGAAAGAAATTTCAGTTTCAGTCGGAGGAATTTAAGTTTTGGAAGGAGAAAAACCCCTGAGACTAATTACTTCTTGGTAAAACCCACAGTCAGACAGGCACTGAAAGCACAATCCACATGTAGTGCACCTGGTGGGAATCAAAGGTCTTCAGATACAATTTTCTCGAAGATGACAGCATTTCTGACAGACATTCTGGGGAGGAAAGGTACTGTACCATCTTTATAAACAGTCAACAAAAGTACATCAACTCTAGCAGTCTGCGAGTCCTCCAATTTCAAACCACCTGGAGTGTTAGGGTTAATATATTCAACTACATTTTATACATTTAAGTACATAATATACAGGTACATGGAGGTCAACCCTGGAACTTCAAAGAAACTTTAAGGCAGTTCCTGCCTTCCTAAAAATACCTTCCCCAAAATGGCCCCAAACTAGACAATTTGATTTTATAATACAAGTGACCCTTACCAAGGAGAAATGTCATCACCCCTCAAAGAAGGTAGTTCCAGACCTGCAGGTTAATAGAATCAAGGGAGACAGCTTCATATCATAGGGATACTTCACCTACAAACTCTATCCTGCTACATAGGAGTGACATATGCTGAGGTCAAGAGCATCCTGCCAATGCACTCTGTGCATGTTGCCTCTACCACTAGTACCAGCCTGCTTTCAAATCTGTGACCAACAACTGAATTCCAAAACCAGGAATGACAGAGTAAACCACTTACAATGTACGTAGATGGATGCACTGTTGCTCTCAAATTGAAGCTGCAACTTCTACATGTAGAACAAGGTGAAGATGCCCTTTGACTTCAAATCGTGGAGCAGGAGAACTGCTTACAGATTCTATCAATCTCTGAGCTTGGAGAGCCACTTTTTACCACACAGGGGTTCCCATGGGCTATCCTTCTGAATTACCCCCAATGCCAGGGCAAGTAGGTGTACAAGGCAACGACAGGAACCTCAATGCTAATGGCAACATCAGTGTCACAACTGGTTTTCAAAGTTTGGGGTGAAATTTTGCTACCAAAGGAGTGATCTTAGACACAGGTGTTTTGGCCAGTCTCATGTAATTTGCATTGGCACATTGTCTGACTGTAGCCTTATAGGCTTAAGATTCAATTATAGGGGGCTGTGGACTTTTTGAAGAAGTTTTGGCAAAACGTCAACTTCCTACATGTAGGCCTGTACAATGTAGGTCTACTACATGTATGTATATCATGTATCATGAAAATATCCATGACCTTGATGGTACAGTATACATGTGTACAATTCGTCACAGTTTTCACGAAGAGACAAATTTAGTGTACTGAGAAAATAGGGAATTTGTCTCTTCGTGAAAACTGTGACGACAAGTGTACATGAACTTTTAGCAGTAAGAGAGACAGGAATAGGCAAAAAAAACTTGCGTTGCCCTCAAATGGGAAAAATCGGGAGGGAGGGTCGGTTAATTTTTCAATTTGTTTTAACCATCCATGAAAACAACACATGTCGTGTAGGCAAAAAGTAAGCTTATTTAGAAGTGAGATGGTGAAATGCACGACTGTGCTGTCATAGCTGTATTTAAAGACAATGATTTTAATCAAACTTGTTAATTTTGTGCGGGAAAAGGTGATATTTTGAACATTTCTTTAAAAAAAGAAACAAAAAGAAAGAAGCACGACTCGACTATTTGTTGGGCCTCATTGTAAAATAGTAGGGCAGAATCTGAAAAGGGCCTTCCGTGAAAACCTGTGAACTGTTGGGCCTACCACCTCCACATAAAGTACAACTTTTCTATAACGAACATCACTATACCAAACATTTGGCTGTAACAAACATCCCCTTTGGCTCCCAAATTGATATATTCAATACATTATTTGTTATAACGAATGACCCCTCTTGTGAAAATTTCTGTGGATCCCATGATGCTCATTATAGTGACGTTCTACTGTAGTTGTTTTTTAGCCTAAGCACTCATGGCCGGAGCCCATCAAAATCTTAAGAGATTGTTCAATGCATCCACATAACTAACCAGCAAAAAATTGAGTTTTCCCTTAACTTAAACCTTAAAGAAACATTGTATGTGTTCTTTTTTCAAGTTTCACCCAGAAAAGCGATTTTGTTTTTTAAAATGCTTTTTTTCTGGCAGTAGAGAGTTATTAATTTTTGAATGAGACATTGGAACAAAAACAATCTGCCCGCGTTTAGATATCGATAATTACATATCTATTGAATTATTTGTTGCCCAGGAGCAATCAGTTCAACTAGGGGCCGATTTCACAAAGCGCTAAGATGCGTCTTATCTCGAGTTAGGAAGAGTAACTCGTCCTAACTTGTGACAAGTCCTAAGAACGATTTCACAAAAGATAAGAAGGGTTTAACGCGTCCTACCTTGACAACGGGGCAGAACCGTTCTTAACTTAAGATCGGTGTGTGGGTCGTCTTAACTGATTAATTTATATTTGTACGTAGGCTTACGTTGCTGACCGCTTGATGCAATAATGGCGCTGCTACTGGTGCTGGCTGACCACGTAGCCAGACGGGCGTTAAGAGAAAGACTCTTTGGTGACAGATGGAATCCGTTAGAAAGTTTGAACGATGACTGAGGAAATTGCCCGTAGATGGGCCTACAGATTCATGAGGCAGGGGATAATAAAACTGCTAGACAGGGTTGGTGAACAAATACAACATGAAACACGGGTAATTAGAAAATAATAAACGGACATTAATAATTTATTTCTTATTGTTCTAACGACCGAAAATATTATTAACCCTCCCTCTCCTGGTGCCAAATTGGAGCCAACTACCCTATCTATCAAAACCTATCGAGTGACAGGTTGAGACACACAAGCTGTGGGAGAGGAGAGGATTTGGTTTTTCGATTGTGTTTTTCGATTTAGGTTGTGATAGTTATAATAGTAGGAGGGTTAATTATTAATGCCAATAGTACACATAGGCCCTACCGCCTGCAAGCGTTTTGTTTTAATTTTTTATTTTTATTAAATTATAAAGTTTCTACTCATGTAAAATGTACTTGATCTGAAGTACTTGATCTGAAGTACATGTATGTTAGTCTGAGAGGAAATGCATTTATGAGACATTTTCCAAAGCAAACAGACTCAACTCATGATCTCTTCATGTGCTCTTTCATTTCATGATCTCTGACGAGCCCTCAAGGGCCCCCACGCAACAAAGACAGCAGGTGCTTCATTTGATTTGCCCATGGCTGCATTCAAGAACATTGGATATACAGACTGCCAAATACAAGGACAGATGCAAATTTAGATGTCTAATATGCAGACAAGGGGTTTGGGAATTGACAACAAGCCAAGTGTGTTTTTAGTACCTGGGGGGGGGGGGGGGGGGGGACAGCTGGCAAGGCCTACGGGGATCAAACTGCAGGATCCTCCGAATAAAACAAAGCAAGCCTTCCTGTAAAAGGTTAATAACCTCGACCAGCAGTGCCACAGCTAAGATCTTGCTTTTCCATACATGATCATGATGTACATGTACAACATGGAGGAAGCTGTGTCCTTGGTGAAGGATCTTGGTGCTTGTGTCCTTCAGCAAGACACTTTACCAACAATTCTGAACTGTACATGGTGCTAGCACTCTCCCCTCAAAAAAGGAAAAGAAGAGTATTTGTCAAAATATTTTGTCACGTTTTTCTAGCAAATAACCTTGTTTAAGCATGTCTTATATTTTAAAAAGAAAAAAATATATTGATTTTTTTTTAATGACCTTGACAAAATTTGTCACCTTCTTACAAATCAATTTTAACTACATGTAACCCTCCCACCCCTAATTTTATACTTTGTGGATAGCAACTGTGTCTGATGATAATGTATTCCAAAATACGCATCGTTGTCGAGTATACTCCAAACAATCATGACAACATCACATGACACGGACATCACATTGCAAATATTTTTCTTTAACCAGTTCACGCCGGGATTATTTTTCACGAGCCTGGGTGCCAGACGGGTTCAGGCCTGCGGGTAGAACACCCTGGCCCCGCTCACTGCGAGCCGGTCGCTGACAGATATTTCCGCTGGATCCTTGCCTCGCTGAGTGCATGTATACACGTCATCCGACGCGAACTGGTTAAAGATGGCAAACCTTTCTATGAAACACAATTTTCAAATAGTAAATGAAACATTTACACAAGCATAAGCAGAGGGGATAAAGTTGCTGGCCAATTCCATCAGTGACACGATCGTGATAAGTACTCAAGACATCCAATTTGTTTTAGCTATTCAGTACAACAAAGGATGAAACGTCTGTGGCTACAATTGCCATTTTAAAGCAAAATATTACACACAGGTATATGTCATCAAATTAAAGTCAGGAAAGTCACCTCGGGGGGGGGGGGGGGGGGGGGGGGGGGGGGGGGGGGCAAGCAATACAATCTTGCGACAGTGCTTGTGTGGGGCTGTAATTTACATAAATGTAGGGCACCTCCAGGAAGACAAAACGGTCTGATCATCTGTGATTGGTGAAAAGACTGCGAGGTGGCGAGAAGCGAGTGTCGGGGGAAAACTGAAGTGTCAAGGGTGGTCGCTGGCCATGGGTCCCTCCATCTAAGGTAAAATGATTGATGCAGCCCGAGGGGGGGGAAGGTTCGGGGACAATAACCCATCCACTGATGATTAGTGAATTTAGCAATCTGTCTGAATTCTTTTTTTTTTTACAAATTCATCACAAAACCTTCTCCAAGAGTAACTTTTTATTTATAAATCCTACAAAAATAAAACCAAGTGACCGGATTCCTTAATTTAATTTTACAAAATGAAGTCTGTGTAAATGTATATACAGTTGCAGTCAAGAGGTTTTATACCCATATACATGTACACCACACTGTTCTGTAAACTAATCCCCAATTTGTCGCTGTGAACAAATCCAAATGAGTATACATGCATGAGGAAGGACCTTTGAAATATGATTGATATACTGAAATATGATTGATATACTGAAATATGATTGATACTGAAATATGAAAATGAATAAAACTGCTGCAAACTGCTGACTGACTGAATGGACCTGAAATATACAAATCAAAAAATTAGCTGGCCTGACGTTTCGAACTTAAGCAAGTTCTTTCTCAAAGGCAAATGACAGAGTACAAGAAACAAACATGTAGGGAACACACATGCATGAGGGGGTGGGTGGAGAAACACAAAAGAGGGATGCAAGGGAGCATGGCAGTGGGTAAACATCAAAGAGAGAGGTTTGGGTGAGGATGAATGCGGGGAGGGATTAGGATGAAGGTTGAAGCTGGGGAATTGGACAAAGGAATGTGGTTAGTGGCAAAGATAAACAGGAAATGGTAAGACAACCCCATTTGGCCAAGAGACCCCAAGAGGGTTTGCCAGGAGGATAATCTGTAAACAAATGACAATGGGGGAAAAAATTAAAAGTTAATCATTCCCTTCCTGGATGTTTAGACCATGTGGTTGAATAGTCCGAAGACGTTTCATCCAAACTTTCTCTCGGCTGAGGCGAACTGAGTCCTTGCGGTGGAAAAGTGATTCTATGCCCTGTAGAATCATATCAGAAATGGAATGGTTAGGCAAGTTGAAGTGATGACCAACAGGGGTGTCAATTTTCTTGGTGTTTACAGTCGATCGATGGCCATAGAAACGCTTCTTGAGCGTGTTCTTGGTCTCCCCGACATACTGGATACCACAAACCCTGCAAGAAATGAGATATATGACATTAGAGGTGTTGCAAGTAATGTTGCCATTGGTTCTGTGAGTAGTTCCAGATGAATGGCCAGAAAAGGAGTCAGACTCCTGCATGTGAGTCTGGCAAACAACACACCTGGAATCGCACTTAAAAGTACCATGCTGTATGGGAGGGGATGCAGCCAAGGTGGGGACCTCGGCTCGAACAATCAGGTCTCGTAGATTGCGGGGGCGCCTATAAGCCAATATTGGGTTGTCAGGGGCGGCACGGGCAAGGCGATCTGAAGTATGAAGGATATGATGGTTGTCATTAGTTATTTTACGAAGGGGAGGGAGACTAGGATGAAAGGTGGTGACCAAGGGAATCTTGGGGTCGGCATTAGTGCTAGGTGTCTTTTTCTTGAGCGCAAAATCTCTGGTGATAGATTTGGCTCTGGCGATAGCACGTTGAACTTGGCGGGAGCTGTGGCCCCTGGCAACCAAGTTATTCTTCAGTACCTGTACATGATGGGAAAAGTCAGAATTATTAGAACAAATCCTTCTGAGTCTAAGTGCCTGGCTGAATGCTATGCCTGTCTTGCAATGCCTGGGGTGACAGCTGGAGGAGTGGAGGTACTGGTGGGTGTCTGTGGGTTTAGAATACAGATCAGTGGTTACCGAGTTGTCTTCCTTGCGGATGGTGACATCCAGGAAGTTGGTCTGATGCACTGAATACTCTGATGTAA
This sequence comes from Hippasteria phrygiana, assembly GCA_037893225.1. Taxonomy (NCBI): domain Eukaryota; kingdom Metazoa; phylum Echinodermata; class Asteroidea; order Valvatida; family Goniasteridae; genus Hippasteria; species Hippasteria phrygiana. Next base: position 452,093 of record JAZGUH010000903.1, read on the forward strand.
ACTTGATGGTCCTGTGGAAGGAATTAATGTGATTAATGAAAGTCTCCAGACTGTCCTGATCACTGGTCCAGATGAAAAATACATCGTCAATATATCTCCACCATACCCAGGGGCGACATGGTGCTGAGGCAAGCATGCGCTCTTCGAGGTCGCCCATGAAGAGGCATGCAAAGGAGGGGGCCATGCGAGTGCCCATGGCTGTACCGTGTACCTGTAGATAGTGTTTGCCTAGGAAGGAAAAATTGTTCTTGGTTAGTACAAGTCTCATGAGGGTGCCAATATCACTGATGGGTGGGGTTGTGTGTCCTGCCTTGGCCAGGGCCGAGGAACAAGCACGAATACCCTCCTCGTGGGGGATGTTGGTGTACAGGGATGAAACGTCAAAAGTCCCAATGATGGCTGTGCTGGGAATCTTGTTCTTGATTCCATCCAGCTTGCGCAGAAAGTCTGGGGTGTCATGGATGTATGATGGCATCTGTGGAACGAGGGGTTTGAGAAAACTGTCAATAAACAGGGAGATACGTTCCGTAGGTGAACCATTACCAGAGACAATGGGCCTACCGGGGTTGCCAGCCTTGTGAATCTTTGGAAGGAGATAAAATCTGGCAGTCCTACAGTCAGAGGGAGAGAGAAATTTATGAGCTTTCTTAGACAGCTGGTCACGTGATCGCATATCGTCCAGCACCTGTTGTATCTCTTGAGAGAATGTACCTGTGGGGTCAGAGTCAAGGCAGATGTAGTTAGTATGATTGTTCATACTGAAATATGATTGATATACTGAAATATGATTGATACATGTATACTGAAATATGATTGATATACTGAAATGAAAATCTGCAAGAAACATAACAGTTCCAGGAGCAAGGGAAGTACATGTAACAATTTCCAAGTGAACGTAAACTTTCGACCGCAACTCACTACGTATACATTTTTATGTATGACAGCTTGAATTTCCAATGTACACTGTGTACATGTACATGTAGTTTTAACCCCTTGGGCACGGTATTTTACGGGAGACGTCGGGGTGTTGAAGCGGTTCTGGCAGCCAAATCGAATGCTACAATGTGTTTGTGCAGTCAAGCATGACAAACAATAATCCAACAATGGATTGAAACTGCACAAACGGCGGCCAATGGCGTCATCCGGGATGGTGGCACTTTTTTTTTTGACGCCATATATGACGTCATCCGTACACAAGGGGTTAATCAATCCGGATGTTTGTTTTTCATGTACAATGTACATGTATGCCATAATTTTAAAGATTTTAATGTTTTTTTCTTCCAATCAATTAATTTAGAGGTATTTTACACGGGTTTTAATTATCCTTTTTTGCCTTCGTACCTACATGTATGAGCAAATTTGTTCTTTAATATATGTACATTTTGTATAGCCCCTTAAACATGTACACGTCATTATTATTTTTTATTCATGAATGCCCGAGACAGTTTACCTGTTCCTATTGGTCGAGAGCCTGTCACGTGGGTGGTTTTAAATGGCAAAACACCTACCGTTTTTATACACTTTTTCCGGTGTCACATGAAATTTAGACTCCTATGAAATCTGGTTCCTTTTATTGTTTGAACACTCGCGCGACCAGTCACTCTCCCAATTACGCAAGCACAATACTACCGTTGCATCTGTATTTAGAGTCCATAATTTCATACTTCCCTTATTCTCGGCACTGTTGCGTTCTGTGCCACATATCACGCCACATGTCATACGCGTGTCAATTTCCATATAAGGACATTTTAAGCACTACTCGCATGAGGCATGAACCATTAAATAGCTACAGGGGTCTTTTACAAACCAAGGTAAACAAAATTGAACAAAATCATTGGAAATACAACAAGGTATTTTATGAATGGGAATAAATATGTGCTGGGCCGGTTTTAAACAAGTACGTTTAAAACCGCCTTGGGGCCCGGACGCTGATAATGACCCTCGCCTTCAGCTCGGGTCATTATCAGCGTCCGGGCCCAGCACATATTTATTCCCTTATTATCATGTATATTTCACATAAATAAACTGTTTACATTTGTCATTTGAGCAGCATTAATACATCTTGAAATCAAGTCAATGTTGTTGTTTCTCACTGTCAAACTCAATTAAACGTTTTCCCAAAGGTACATTTTTTGAATATTTTTGATCCATCTCACTCCTAATCATTTCGAATCTTCAGTGAAACTGACAAGAAACATTTGGACAATCCATTAAGCCACAGCCGCTGCTTACCAAAACTTTACAAGCACTCAATTAACTTACGATTTGATTTCTTCGCCGGTAATTTCCCAGACAAGAAGAGGATCCTGGCTGATAGCTTGCCGGGTCGTTCTGTCATCTTCATCTCAAAATTATCTGGAGGCATCCCCGGCATGTCACCACGACCTACCCAGAACTGAAAACATCTCATCATTCCAAAAAGTCAACGACATCTCCAGGTTTCCTGTGACCCGTTTGCAGCCCTGAAGAAATCTTCTCAACACACGCCGTGTGCCTCCAGCTTTGTTCAGGTGTTCATCGTTGGCCGTTCCTTCAATACGAGGTTAGGAGACCCATCTTGGCCAGGATACCAAACAACCTAGGGTGTTGTGTGTGTACACCCAGTGCTCTCAAACCGCCGGCGTTAAGCCGTACAATAACACATGGACAGACTAGGCTTCTGGTAGCATACACAAATACATATCCTAGAGCGAAACATATGACATTTGATGAGAAGTTCAGAGCGGTGTGTACTGGAGACATGAGAAGTAAGAACCCACAAACTGACAAGCCCAGGGTGCGGGGGCCACCTGGGTGGATTTACCCTCATCATGGCCTCATCATCCACTTCTTGTATTTTGAATTATTTTGCACAGATTCCAGAACACCCCCTATGTACACTGTACACATTCACAGACGGCACAACATAATTGCTACAAGGTGCCAACAGGCACAGTAAAATTAAATGCTGTGACCTGGCACCACGAAAAGAGTGAAAATCTGTAACATCTGAAAATTGAGATGATGGCATTTCCTGAAAGTGCATGTACAGGTGCATGTACATTGTACATTGTACATGTAATAAGCTTCATTGCGATTTATTGCATGTTGCTGTACATGAAGCTTATTCCTAGCTCATGCTATCACCGTTTTAAAATGTTAAAGTCATGACTGCTTGTTTTAAGAAAATACACCTCAGAGTCGGAACTGTGTAGACTTCTCAGTACGAAAAAAAAATAATCACACACAAATAATGTCGAGACTGAATTCAGTTATAAAACTTTGGGATATGATAAGATTTTTTTTCAGATGTAAAAAAATTTAAATTCCCAAATTTACTTTACACTGAAAAATTATTATTTCTGCCCGTTACCCAGAATGCCATAGCGCGACTTTCCACTCATTTCAATGGGCAATGTCACATTAGCTGTGTGTGTGCTGAATACTAACTTTGATCCAGCAAACAGCGAACTTTGATGAGCAATTTTAAATTCCAATAATAGTATTTTGTTATACAGGGTAAAATCATGGGAATTTTTTTCTTATATTAATCAAATAAAGTGGCATAAATAAAAAATGAAAATTGACATCATTTTATACCTACATGTACACAAGAATCAAATCTCAGCAGACATGTACAGACATAGTCTACATGTACATCAAATGTCGTAAATGTACACAAACATGGACACACATGTACATGTACAGTTATACTTTACATACACAGGCACCGATCAATTCTTTTGATGGGAAAACAAATCTTAATCAAGCCTTCCATTAGTCCCCAGTCCACCCTGGACATTAAGCACACACATCCAATATGTTAGCATTTATAACATTGATTGCTCCCCCCACCAGCCAGTAGGAAGCTACATGTACTTGGCGGCTCCAGAGTTCCATAGAGCCAGAGGAGAGCCAACACATCCCTATATTAAAGCAAGGTCTGTGGGGTCCATGGATGCCGTCTTGTAAAATCAATAGTCCGGTTCACTCAGGGGTAAACTGGAAACCCCCATGTGCTGCGTTATTTTGCTGCCTGCCCTGCTTGACGTCAGTGCTCAGTTATGATAAAAGTGGCACAGGATGGTTGTGTAGAGTACCAGGATAGGGCAAGTTTTGTGTTTGTTTACCAAGGGTGAGGCATAAATTATGTACGAGGTTCCTAAAAAAAATGCACAAGAAAACTGCATTTTCTACCAAAAGATATGGTTCAAAATTGGAAAAATGAATATAAAGACGACTGCTTCAGATTTCAGAGGTCATTTTTGAATGATAAAAACAATTTGCGGACCAACAAATCTTCTGGAAATCTGGAGGATATCTCACCAAAAATCCTGAAGTCAGGAAAAATCCAGGGAAATCTCACCTCTGGTTGACTGTTGAAGTCAGCCCGGGGTTGAAGTCAGCCCCGGGTTGACTTCAACCCGGGCTAAATTTTGTGGGGCAGATCTACATGTACATGTATGTACAATATACACAGCAGTCTTCAAACCAGGAATATTAGAATATCAATAATATTAATATTAAAAGAAGAACAATCTTCCTAATTTAACAGAAAAGAACATGCAGATCAGAGAGAGACTGCTTTATTATGCCAAGGAGCCATTCTAATCTCATTCCCTCCAGGCAGGCCTGCTTGCCAGCATTATGAAGGGAGCCCTCTATGGTGGACAAAAGTACCAACTGTGAAGGCATCCTACATGTAGCAATCTGCCTTGAAAGCAGTCGGGGAATCTGTGAAGCATCATGGACAACCTATCACAGGAAAACAACTGAAGCTGTTTTGTAACGTTTGTGTGGGTGCTGGTGACTGAAGTTTCTGCTTGACATGTACATGTACATCTACAGCAGTTAATGCCCTTTGCATTATTGGTTAAATTTTAGCTGCGAATCAGAAAAGGTTTAATTAAACAGCTAAACAAAACAAGGTGATCCGTGGATCACACGTGTCGCTTTTTTGGTCACTGCATGGCATTTGCAACTTTTCAAATTTTACATGTTAAGCCTATTTTACCACTTGACCTCCAATGACCTTTATGTGAGCTGTAACATCAACATCACATAAATGTTGCACCTAAGGCTCAAGTTTGATTGCAATTGGACTTCAACTTTTCAAATGAGACCAATTTTACAACCTGACCTCAGATGACCTTTGACCTCATTAACATATGAAGGTTTCCATGTTACATGTATAACCCACATTTGGTTCCAATTGGACTTCAACTTATCAAATGACACCAAATGAGAGTAAAAACTTAACCTACAATTTTAACATATGGTCATACAGGCACACGGACAGAATTCATGACTGGTACAAGTAAGTGCCCCCAAAACTTTCGTTTAAAATAGGCAACACAAAAATACTCACATTTTTAAGTCACTCAGGAGAGTTTTAAAAGCACATTCTTTATATCCAAGACTGAGTACTTATTAATTACAGAATCACTTTACGATCCAGCAGTGGCCTGTGACCAAACTCTAACTACTGAAAAGCTTACGCATCCAGAGCAAAATGAAACCAACCTTACCATTCAATTTGACCAATGTCAATCTTTTTACCCAAAATGAATTTTCAAAGAGAATTAAAAAGTATCCGCACTGAGTGATCCCCACAATGTCGCTTCCCAGGTTGTATCGTAAAAATTGGGCGTGATCCCTGGCTATACGGCATTCTGGGTTTATGACTTCTGACTAGCGCCCACCCGAACAAAGACACTGGCAATTAGGGAGACCGCCAACATAGGGCAAGATATCCCAGGGTACGGTATTCCGGAGGTCACAGGTTCAAATCCCACTTCTGCCACTTATTTGTTCACTTATTCAGAATTTCCCATAATGCACAGTGGTTACAACAGGATTTGTATGCTCACAGGCAAGTATTAACAGTATTTTGAATTTGGTGGGAAAAAGGGGCATGGGTGACCACTTTCTTTTAGTACGTCTAAAATTCCTGCCTCCCTCTTATCACTAGACCACAAGGAACCAATCAACACCCAGACATGTTTCAATAATTATTTCAAGAGTATTTTCTATGAAGTCTGTTTTGCTTTCTTAACTCATCCAAAGGAATCTGTTTTTCAAAAAAAAAAGTTGACATTAGTCAAATCGTCCTTACCTTTCTTTTTCCAATTCTTGCATCCTGATGGTGTATTCCTGTAGCTGCATCAGAGGGGCAGGGCTACCGGGCATTTCGGGAGCGAGGTTACCGGATGAGGAATGGATGCTGGGGGGACTGTGGGCCTTGTGTACCCTTACGGCATTGGGGGAGAGCGGAGACGTTAGTGGTGAGAAACCATCTGCAAGGTTAAACAAAATACTGACAAAGCTCCATAAAAAAAAAGTAACATTAGTTGAAGAGCAGTTGATCTGAATGGATGTTTAGCAGTGTTAATATTTCTGAAACAAAACAAATTAAGTTCTGCACAAACACTGACTTATTTTAACAATACATTGTACTTTCCATGGATTTTTTGCTTGAAGCCTTCCTCAATCGTCCAATATCCAACACTTCATACTCCCCAGGGAGCTGAGGTTTTCAGAAATGTTTTAGGAGCCTGATGAGCAGGGGTAATAATGCATTGCCTTGGGCGCCGTGACCATGGCGGATATTTGTGATTTATAAATCTAAGTATTATTACAACATCACTGTACAGTAGCCCGATGGCACATGTTTTTCAGTCTGACTTTTAAACGCACATCAAACGCTACGTAAAATAAATGAATTGACTACTCTCTTCAGTACTGCCAAATTCTCCAAACCTCCTTGTGGATTCTTGAAGGATCTGGGAGGGTTGGGGTACAAGCAGACTGATAGAGGGTGCTTACACACATGTACATTCAGGTCTTCCCATTTCACCCAACTATAAATCACTAATAGCTAATTCCCAGCTGCGTCTTCCATTTGTCACCCTGCTAAAATATTTTCAAAATCTCCTTCCAAACTACTGAATGTCAATTTCAATATCAGTAGGAAGCCAATTAGAGTGCAGATTTTATCTGCTACTACATGTACATTGGACAACATCAGCATGATTGACAGCACAAAAATTGAAAAAAAGTTACTTTGTAGAATGAACCCCAAGTTTGAGTTTATTCACAATGTTTGTGGGATAACAGCAGGGCTCTCCCGAATATACTAAATATTCAAATATGCGATTGTCAACCGAATATTCGAATACCTTTTTGTCAGTTTGAATATACGAAAAATATATGCATGTACAGATACTATTTTAATAGAAAAGTTATGGTGCTTAGCGGTGTCAAATGCCGCATTTTTGTTGACGGTAACATTTTGTGGACGGAGGTTTATTGTAAAACCTTTGACACTTATAAAACATTCACTGCAAAAATGCAGGCTGGTTTCTTGTTATCAGAATATTATACGTACCCATAATGATCTTGTTACAACAGGCGCATGCAAAAAAATTAAATTGGGCGGTCCATAATATTGATCGGCGCACATAAAACACAGGCGTGCTTTGCGTGCAAACTTTTTACCGGTGCGGCATGCATTTGCAGCTGGTGCATACAAAAACTTGATCGCCGAGTATCTAATATTCAAATATTCAGTCAAACCCGGTTTCGAATAATCGAATACTAAATTATTTTCTAAATGAATGGCTCTAGGAACCCGAGGCTCCTTGGTAACTCACTGTTTGAATTCTGGTCGAGGGTGGTTGCCATGGTTGTTTCCGTGGCGACAGCTGCCTCCTCCTCTTGCATACAAGTCTGGATCTGGGTGAGGGCATCTTTCATGCAGGACGCTTCCGTTTCAAGCTTGGTCAGTTGACAGGAGTTATCTTTCAACTCCTGTTCAGATCGCGGACAGACAAACAAAATAAGGCAGAGAATAGATAGGTACTATGCAGTGGTATGTTCAAATTACAGATCAAGGGTGGAATTTGTAAAAGGATGGGTGGGTGGGTGGTTCTTAGTACCAGTTGTAAGTGGTGGCACTCACAAATTCTTTAAAAAAAAAATAAAAATAATAAATTTATAACTAGACATCTGGTGCAGTGTTTGTGGACAAACACAGGGCTGTTTTGTTTTTTTGTGTAAAATTATGTGATTTAAATGAAATTTCAAAAATGAAATTTTTTTTAGAAAATTAGCCGATGACGTCATCGTGACGTCACATAAATTTTCATCTAACACATGCTGGCATAACTAAATACCACGTTTTAACTTAATCTGACTTGTACTTTTGTAGATATATGGCTTCAAAAAATGCACCTTTAAGATGACGTCACATGACATGTGATGACGTCATCATGACGTAAAAGTTCGGCGCACATTCTGAGCAGTTGGTGTAAGTGTCTGCCTACGACTTGTCTAACGACTTGAAAAAAAGACTAGAGATCAACTCTTTATAGACAGCATGCCACATGAAAGCCATGGTTTCTGTCCTTCCCAGAATTCCTTTGTGTTATATTGAATTTGGTCACAATTTTCAGATGCCTGTTATTTCTTAATACTTGAGTGAGCCACGATCACGAAAATTGTTGAATTAGGTAGAAAAAAATTCAATGTATAAATTTTTTTAATCGGACCGACCCTTACATGCGTAAAAAAAAAAAAATTGATGACGTCATTATGACGTCACACAATTTTCGCCTTTTAGGGCATATCTTTGAGACATACCAAAAGCTGTATCAAAAAGAATTTTGAAAATATCTTGTTTTGTTTGCGAGATATATTTAAAAGAATGTTACGATTTCAACATTTCAAAAATTCATAACAAATCACGTGATGACGTCATCATGACGTCACTTTGGATTTTGCATGCTAGTGCCAGTATCTACCTACCCACCAATTTTCATGACGATCGGACCTATCCTTATATGTGTTTTAAAAAAGCACATTTTTGATGATGTCATCATGACGTCACACATTTTTTTCCTTTTTAGGGCATATCTTTGAGACCTACCAAAGCTATAACAAAAAGAATTTTGAAAATATCTTGTTTCGTTTGCCAGATATATTTAAAAGAATGTTACGATTTTCAAAATTTCAAAAATTCATAACAAATCACGTGATGACGTCATCATGACGTCACTTTGGATTTTGCATCCTAGTGCCAGTATCTACCTACCCACCAATTTTCATGACGATCGGACCTATCCTTATATGTGTTTTAAAAAAGCACATTTTTGATGATGTCATCATGACGTCACACATTTTCTCCCTTTTAGGGCATATCTTTGAGACATACCAGAGCTATAACAAAAAGAATTTTGAAAATATCTTGTTTTGTTCGCTAGATATATTGAAAAGAATTTTACGATTTTGAAATTTCAAAAATTCATAAAAAATCACGTGATGACGTCATCATCACCAAAAAGTTCGGGACACATTCTGAGCAGTTTGTCTAAGTATCTGCCAAGTTTGAAGGCAATCGGCTGCACCAAAGTAGCCAAAGTGCCAGGTAGAAAGAAAACGTGTACAAATGCTATGGGCAAAAAAGTCTGAAAAGGAAAAAAAAAAAAAAGAAAAAAAAAAAAAAAAAAGAAGAAAAAAAAAAAAATCTTAACGAAAACAAGGGCTGTTTTGGAAAAGTTTCCAAAACAGCCAATAACTGACAAAATGCTACCAGGCTCTGGTTCCTCGACCACTGGACATCTGACTGGTACTGCTTTGAACCTCAGTACAGAAACTGTACAGATACATGTATGTTGTGGGGGGGGGGGGAGATTTATCCATCCCCAGCTTAAAGTCTGCATCTCCTCTCTGCTTCAATAACAAAATACAAAATTCAAACTTTTTAATATGCGAGTTGTGATTTGATTTTTCAAGGAATTTATAGGACTTAAACAATATTTATTTAAAAACCATTTGTTGCTTGCCATGACTGGGAACATATCGAATGAGGTTTACGATAACAGGAATCTAACTTCAATGATTTGAATGATACTTACAGGAACCAGAATTAAACCGATTGTTTTGCTTTGTCACTCCTCGGTCAATTGCATTCAAACCTGATGCAACTCCTCACTTCACAAATCTCCTTTTCTTACTGGGGCTCTTTCCTATAGAGTGTAGGCACCCTCCTGGGTTCAATGTCATAGAGCAGCTACATGTATGCACAGAATTTTGCTAAGCACAGAATTTTGCTAAGCACAGAACAGTTTCACTTAGTAAAAACAGGTTACCAGCCGCAACTGCATAAGATGTATACTGCTTGTGACTGGTACACCGATTTTTTGCTAAGCAGGAAAATATGCTAAGCAATATTTTGCACTAAGCAGCTCCATGAAATTAAGCCCTAAAAATGGCAACAGCACACTAGTTGATGTTGAGTTTACCTCCGGTTCTTTCAAAAATCAGTCTACTCCATTGATTTTGATTTGGTATACACAACACTCTTGATTTTCAGTACCTGTATTTCTCCGAAATATTTTAATCCTAACCGCCTTCAATCTTTATTCACATGGCCCTGCTAAATCCAACAATTTCCAACACGCCATGTAGTTTGCGTTGAGTGCTAAATCCTACAGACTACAACAGCTTTTTACCACAGCTGGGTTTTGTTGGATTCAGCAGGGTTAGGGTTACATGTAAGAGACATGTCCGAGATACAAACTACGTAAACACATTACTCACTTTTTTGAGGTGCGAGTTTTCAGCTTTGAGGGTGTTCACTTGTGAGAGTAGTTGGTCGTAGGACGACACAGCCATATCACTCACACATCTGCCAAGAAATCAAAAGAAATAATCCTGTTAGGTATACACACATGTACATGATTCTGTGAAGCACCCAGATCCTTCCAAATCTGCCAAAATCCATTGAACCGCCCAATGGCTGGTTTTTGATGGATTCTGGTTTATAGTGTATTCGCACTTTAATTTTACAAGAGCACGAAAGCTCAACATTTGTCTGCAAAGTGTTCACCTGAAATCCTTTGACTGCTGCATGGAACTTCTAGCACCGAATCGATGAACTGTACACGTTGGAGTAATCTACATTTAGGAGTGAACGCACATCCTGTTCAGTATTATGTACAAAGTTGTGTACATATTGAACATGTACATGTACAATGCAAAGTACATTACCCCTCCCCATAGCACCATCCCACACTGTACATTACCGGTGGGACGGCAATTCAAGTGCATATAACATTGATTTTTTTTTCTTCATAAATCCTGTTAAATGAAATCATGCCGTGGCTTTCGAGTATTGATCTCAGCTTTGCCATTAAGACGCACTTACAGATGTTTCCCATGCCTCAACCAATTTGACGAGGGGAACTGTGAAACCTTGATAAAAAGAAAGCAGAGTGCACTAGTACTTTTGTTTTATTGCGGACTAGTTCCTCGGGCGGAAAACGCACTAATGGATGGTTTCTCTGTGGGATTCATTTATCAACGGTCCGTGTGCAACATCACAATATAACTATAAGAGGGTGCTTTCGGACTGAAAAGCAAACCAAAGTGAAACGAGCTGAAACAAAAATCAAACTTCCTTAGTTTTTAATTAAGCAAATTTGACCTCCTTAGCAATTTTAAGAAATTCTTTTTGCATCCCAACTTGATTTGTTTTATTAGCAAATGGCTAATTTACATGTATGCAATATCTTGACTCATTTTCTTCAGGCTGATCACTTTTATCAAAGTCCTGAAAAGAACATTTTATCACAGCCATTAAATGTACAGTGCAGTTGCCATATAATTGTCAGACCTTTCAAAACCTTTCAAGTTTGCAGGACTGAAGGGTTTTAAAAGGTGAGAAAACTGTCTGATAAAAGAGACCTATGAAAGGTTTTGAAAGGTGAAACAACTCTCTGAACAAACTGGTATACCATAGCCCAATTGTTCTACGTTTCAATACCTTTCAAAGGGTATTACAAGGTGTGGTAGTGCAGTAGCAACAAATTCTCAAGTGTTTTAAAAGGTTCATAATTAGTTTTTAGCCATCTTGCCAGTAAGCAGATTTTGAAAGGTTTGGAAAGGTCAAACCATAGGGGAGTTAAAACAAAAATTCATAACACCCTTTCTCCCACATCCACCCATCTGTCAAAAGATAAATAAAATCAGCATAATTCCTTACATAGTGTACATGTAGTTCATTATGTCGGCTCAAAGAACTGGAAGGGAACATAGTACATACTGTTCAATTTTAACATGCATGGTACCTCTGCAGTAAAGGAATGCAGTATTCCAGTAAAGGTTCTTCTGCCTTATTTCATTACACCATGGAGGTAGAATAAATACATGTTGCAAGACCTCTAATATCCAAGCATTAATAAGGCCAGTTACAAAAATGTGTCAAAGCCAATTATCAGAAGAGACCAATTAAAATCTCCTTACCCAATTGGGGCCAATGCTGAACAACAGCAGGTTGGTAACCCAATCACAATTCACACTGCATCTTTCCTTGCCACACTGCACACAAATGGGCCCAGTGACTCATGCAACCTTGATTACATCAGTAATCAGATGGTGGGGTTCATTGGAGCGTGCAATCCCCACCTTCCATGGGCCTCCTCATCAACACCATCAGAGGATGTATTAAAGTCCCTGGGGCATTTTGCTGATAAATTCTGTCCTTTTTATCAAATGGCTTCTTCTGAGTAAATTCTGTTTGGCCAGATGTGGGTTGTGGCGTGGAGATGGTGGAGTGGTGGGTGTGAATGCATACATGTGGCTTACCACCACATTGAATGTTGGATAATTTGTACAGTCATCATGTGTAGAGTTCAAATAAAACTGCGTTTGTGGTCAGAATTTAACCCACTGAATATGGCTGACGGCCATAGCCGCGGTTTGAAAAAGACCACCTGTCTGGTTGTCATCAATATGCACATTCCTGTGCATACTCAATCCACTATTTGCCTATTGGTGCATTACGCTTGGCTGCACAGACCCGTATTGGAATACCAACACCCGTTAACAACAATACACAGGCTGGTCATCACACTAAAAATAGTTTATGTAGAGTGTCCATGACATAGCTACATGGGCCTCCCCTTACACATCAACGTGTCACAAAACTCTTACATTTTATAAGCGGTAGAGGGTGAATGCTCAGTTGCGGGTTGCATCTTTATGTGTCCAGAACTTTTCTATGATTTTTTTTCTTGGAATATCAATTTCCCTTGGCTCCTTGTAAAATACCAAAATTCCATGATTTTTCCCAAGCCTTTCCATTATACGTTTAAATTCCAGGATTTTCTGTGACTACGGGGAACCCCGAACATGTACATGTAACACATAGGCTTACAAGTCCAACCTAATTATTTTGAAGGGCTAACCATCTCCAACCAAGGAGGGATCACGTCCACTCAGGATTGATGCCCACGCCCTGAGGACCCACACTGACACTGGCGTGAAGGTATTCATGGCCACTACCAGGGCCAGGACAGACAGCAAATTACACAGGAAAAGCTGTATCATTTCACTTTTAAGTGGGGAATTAGATACGGCCGTAATGTCAAGGGAGAGTGAAACTAGCCAAGCAGTCAGAGGTTCGGGATTACAGGGTGTCCTGTCAAAAACTTTGGACAAATTTACTCTGTGACTGTACAAAGTACAAATCGATGATAAATCACTAAAAATGCAAATTAAAAAATAAATTCTAAACAAATGTGACCCGTTTCCACAAAATGGGTGGAAAGTTGCAAAATTTGAAATTAAGATTATCCTAACCCTGCCAGACGCAGCACAGTGCATCTGTGGTGACAGCTTGACCTTGCTGCACTCTCCACACAAGTCAGTGTGACAAAGTATGCAATCTGATGTGTCTGGCAGGGTTTCTAGCCAAAATACCCTGGAGGGTTAGGGTTAAGGTATTTCCTGAAAGCATATACATTTGTATAGCTTAAAAGCTTTAACCCTAACTACCCCAAGCCTTGCAAACTCCAACAGCAGGTTTTGTCTAATTTTGATGGGTTCAGTACTGCAGGGCCTTGGTACCATTACCATTTTTATGATGTCCCAATTTGTCTAAGTCCAAAGAATGTGCCATAGGTTTACTGCACAGCGTTGAGGAAGCTAGCAAAAATGCCTAGGGGATTAGGGTTAATTTGATATATGTGACCCGCTCCAGAAAAAGGTGATATAAGTCGCTCTATGCATTTACGTGTAATGGCCCTTTCAACGTTGAAAGGGTGAAATTTTTCGTCAAAATTCATTTTTTGTTTTTTGTCTTTAATGACATCTTAAACATCTAAAGTTTCAGGTTTGGTGCACAACAATGTTGATTTCAGTGAATAAAGTGAAAAAATAACCTTTTTAGAGGGCAATGTTCCATTGCAGTGTATAAGAACTAGCTATTTCAAAGCCTGTTTTTTCTGTTGTGCAATTTTAACTCCATAGAACTAATTAATATGCAAAAACGCAATATCTCCAGAACGGAAAGGGCTTTGGAGCTCTATCATGTACCAAATGAAAGCCTACATTGTGGGCTTTCCAAACATAAATAAAACAAATTTTTCATATTTTGTGACATAATATACCTTTTTCCGGAGCGGGTCACATATTGTGTACTGTGGTACACATGCACATTATCTCATTCCTAGCCCCTAATACAACCTTTTGGAGTTGTCAGTGTCTTGACCCCTTGTTTTGAGAAAATGAAGTTCAAAGTTTATGATCTACGCACACTTTAACCGAAGTTCAACAAAGAAATCACCCAAAAACATATTTCAAGAATATAAAATAGATTAAAGTTTTTCAAATATAAAGTTATTAAAATACCAAAATCCACTTTTCATTGAAATGTTTTTGTTTCTGCTTGTAACTCAGAAAACCATAGTGAGACTTTAAGCTGACTTTAAGCTCATTTTGTGCTGTCAGATCACGAATGTATTCTGTACATTCAAACTCAAATATCACGCACAATGAAACTAAAGCAGATGTTTCTATAGAAAAATAGTACAGTTACCTTAACCGTCCATTCCGCAAACCCATTACATGCTTCAGTTCACATTACCAATAACCTTGCTTCGGTGAGATACAGGCATTTTTATAGCCGGGCTTTATGCATTCTGACATTTCCAGGTTGCATTTCTCAATCCAAATGACATTGACACCAGCAAAGTACAAGCGAAAAGCAAACAGGGCATATTTAAGGGGATAATTATTTTTAGCTGGCTGTGGGTAAAGTATGTACTTATAGCTTGTTTGGTAGGCACTCGAAACAGTCTGGGACCAGATAATGCAAGTTGTTATTATTATACATGTATGTAAAAAAAAAGGACCTTTAATCGACGAATACATATGTAATCCATGAACATTTCCGGGAAAACTTAGCATACACGTAGTATTAGGCCCCCATAAATCTTTTTTGTTACTTTACCATCCCCACTGGCATCAAATTAAGTTGCCCTTTAGATGCTAAAATTATTTTTTATTTTTTATTTTTCAACAAAGGTGAAAGAAAATGTTAGGTTGCAACTTGAAAATGCAGAAGACTTGAGCAAGTGTATTTTCAAGTGACAAAGTAATGGTCGCATATATGTGGCATGTACGTTTGTGTACATGTACATGGAGTTTGAACTCCATTCTTTTTGCATCTGTTTCACACTCCATGTGTACATACATGTGTGTGCAGCGCAAGGCTGAATGCCCAGATGTCAGTGGTTCGTATTTTAATGGTAGAATTTTGACACTCAGCCCTTTGAAATACTGTAGGTAAAGTATGAAAGTTGGGATACACATGTACATGTAGGTAGTGAGTTCAGCGTAAAACGAAGAAACGCCGAATGTATCTGGAAGCGCATAAAAAATGACTGAAAATTTTGAGTTTTTAGAAATAGTTCCTGTTGCTCAAATTCGACTTTAAAATGATTTCTGAAGATATGGAGAATCTGAGTTCGACCCGTGTAACTGCGGATCGGAGTGCGAGTGCGTGCACAGCACCACACGAACAAATAACCTCTGACCTGCGGCATTGCACATGCATGCGCACCATACATGTAACACGCGTTCATTTCAATAAGCCAGTTCGGTATTCCAACTGCGCATCAAGATTTGAGGATTTTTCTCTCGTACCAAATGTGGCAGATAAATACACACAAGTCTATGGGGGAGGTAACCAAATATGCATTCTGTGCAATTTTGTGTGCAATCGAAAAGACGATGAAAACTTTTGTTTGAACAAAAGTTTGGACACACAAGACCCCTGAAAACACTTTGCTGTCCAAACATTTTTGGAAAAATGTTACTTCAGAACAGGATGATCTCTTTAAATTTGCTGGTACCCGCTATGCTTTTGCACGCATACGATGAAATGTTTAGCCCAAAAGGAAAGCTGTCAAGAAGCGATGCGCACACGTGCAATTGGAATACCGAACTGGCTTATTGTGCATGCTACTTTCACGAGATTATTTTTACTCCGATATGTCCCGAGAAAATGGGCCCCAAATAGACAAAAAAACGACATGGAGTGAGGAGGAGGTGAATGCTATGTTGGCTATTTGGGCTGACAGCTCCATCCAAAGCCAGCTCGACGGAACGACCAGAATGCAGTATTTTCTGATTCGACTCGTGTTGAATGGCCGGCCGCGTGTGTAGTGTGAAATGATCGCACAATACACGGGTCAAAACATTACACGTGTAGCAAAAAATGCTGGCGCTGTGTTGAGTAGTGTGAAAAGGCAGCGTGTAGATTTCATCACGGGTGAACGTACATACAAGTGTGAAAAGGCCTAATGTGTCTGGCTGTTCTTGCAGAAGGGCTGGTACAATGTATGCCAAGAACATGCTGTGCAGCCAAGCGTAAACACAAACAATAGGCACCACACTGAATCGAGTGGTCCTACATGTATTCATCGCACTTGGAACCCCCTCACCTTTCATGTTAATGAAAGCTTTGTTTGAAAAAGCTCCATCTATTCATCCCACGCCCATTCAAGAACAATATTTGAAACATGAATGGATTGAGTATGTACAGGAATGCGCGTATAGATGACAACCGGCCAGGTTTTTTTTTCTCAAACCACAGCTATGGCCGTCGTCCATATCCAAAAGGTTAAGTAGCAGCCAAACACAAGTTGTGACAAAACCCTAGAATAGCTTTTTATTGTTTACTGTGTGATTTGCAGGTTGGCTTACTCATTCCAGCATCATCGTTGAGTTCCACTGAAACTAACAAAAACCAAAACTATACTTGTGCAAACTGTTACACTATTAGGGGTGTGCATTTACGGGTAGTAAAAGTAAAAGAACCGGGTACCCGTTAAAGAAACCCAACCCAAAACTTCCAATCCCAGAAGTTGTAATACATGTAATGTCTTTCTCCGAGATTCAAAAAGTCTGATTTTAGACAAAAGTCTGAAAAATCTCCAGTAAACATGATCACTTCTCTGCCTTTGCATGTGCCAGCACGTGCATGTGCCAGCATATCACAAAAGACGGTTGTCAGGAAACTTTACACAGTTGTACATGTAGGCCCTATTTATTGTGGAATGAGGCATGACATTACATAATATGTCTCTTCGAGGCTCTTATCCATACCCAGACTACAAAAACCACAAACGGTAATAAATTCCCTTTATTTTCAACTTTCATGAGCGTCATAATTTAAACGTGAAATCTGCGCTGCTTTCCCATGTAGTCAGGTTTTATGCGATAATTTAAAGTTGCGTACAGGTACTCGAATCCATAATCTGGAACCGGTTCCAGACATGAACGGTCAGGTACTCAGGTACCCGATTCCGATGCACACCCCTTTACACTTTATACTTCTTTGAGCCGAGTACGTTACAGGCATACATTATGCGTAGGCCGAGGAGTATCATGTCCAATTCGTGACACTAACAGTTACTGAACACCCGTGTTCACTATCCTTGAATTAATTACACATACATGTACATGTATGTGTGTACATGTAACTGTACATGTACATGTATGAATCCTTAAAAACATTTCTTACCATTATCACAAGAATACATGTACATGTACCACAGAGCATGTAATGCCATGGTTAAGACCCACAGGTGTAACTTTGCCCAGCACTGCAAAAACATTTTTGCTTTTATGTGCCAAGTGAACACATTACATGTAGCAGAAAACGGTCCATCCAGTGTAAGTCCTCAAAAACTCTTAATCCAATACAAACTTGACTCGCGTTTAGTACTGTGCAGCCCTGTATTCTGCTCGCAGGGTTACAAAGACCGACAATATAAATGTAGGTTCATGCAGCTGTCAAATTGCCAAAAAAACCAATAGAACCTGGACAAGACGCATTGTTGGTACAATGTACATACATTGTATATGAAAAGCCAAATTGTTCTGATCGCACTAAACACCCGACTGCAACACTTGGCTGGGCATGAAAACCAACTATGGATGATGATGACAAATGCAAAGTTCAAGCCAGGGAAAAAAAATTGGAAGCATGAGTGCGTCTGTATGGCTAAACGTGCCCAGTTGAAAGGCACACATCTTAGACTAACACCACTATCACTAGAATCGCATTCCTAATGCCCCGGGGATCCACAATCAATTTTTCTTTGTGTCATCCGAGACAATCCCTTATCACCCTCAGGAACATCGCCTGATAATTTGATACCCCACGTCCCGCCCCACTCGGAGATTTTTATTTTTATTCAAACCCTCCTCGGACAAAGAACAATTTTTGTTCCTAGATCAGTATTTTCTTCCATTCACCGCATGCCTGAAAGCTGATTTAAGATTTGGCTTAGGGACACAATAGGGCTCGTTATTTATGCATGGGGTTTTGATTACGCATTCCAAGACACACTCAATTTTGCTGGCCGGTGGAACAGAAAATGTGCCCACCGTGTATTTTTGACAGGAGGAATGAGGCCTCGCTTGAGTAAAACCGCCCTGGAATTATTACAGTTGCCCACTGGCATCAAGAAATATTTATTGAGGATTTCTTTTTTTTTTAAGAAATCAATACGTCGTCGCGGCTCCTTGCTTATAACTGGAGTCTATTGCCACACATAATCCAATTATGATTTGAATGCTTCACGAAGCAGACATGATCCTGTTCCGCCTTTCAATAATGTTCACAGTATCATGCAGGCTTGCTAACAAAAACTGAGTACCATGAATATACAGGTTTGTACAGGTATTGACGAAAGACTGATGTAAACATTTTAACTGCAAAGTCTTCATTGTCAGCTTTTTCCCACAGATTGAAATTTCCATCTTACAGCGCTGAAATTGATGTGTGGAAAAGGTTCACAACTGACAAAAATAGTCCAGGTCTGATTGTCACTTTTTACTTTTAAATTTCAAGCACAATTTGGGGTGGCCAGGTTGGCATACATGTAGTGGGTCTTCCCTCTACCTCTAGAGAGACCCTGGTTCGATTCCCAGTCAGGCACACATTTCCTTCGTCGTCTTCTCTTAATTTCAATAAGGTGGGACCCGAGGGAGAAGAGTGCTGATGGACTGACCAGGTAACCCAGGATAAATCAGAAATAAATAGAGCACGTGTATGAGAAAGGGAAGAGGTAGACTGAGTATCAGACGTTGCATGCATTGCATTGCATATCAACGTCTGATATATGCGGACATGCTAATTTATGCGACCCCGCGCGCCAACCAATCGGAGTGGACTTTGCAAACTTGTGACGTCATTTCGATCAGAAATGTCGACGAAGGTACTGATTGGTTGGTGGGTGTCAGCTGACCCAGTTTCTCCGTATTCATCACGGCACGTATGTAGCATGCGATGGCAGTTATAAAATGATTCAAATGCCGCCGCGCGTGTCGCGTGCTCCCCCAGCACGCGCACGCAGTACGCAGTACGCAGTACTATATTACGCACAGTACAACTGCAACATGATTCCGTGCGCGTGCAGAAATGTTTACATTTCTTAATGCATATCCTGGGCGCGTTACGTGTCCGGGTAGCAACGCGCGCCTTGATCAGCGGTTTCCCGAAGGTCCAAAAAGCGAGCAGGCTGATTGGTCAAAATCTAGAGGTCATGATGCGGTTGTCTTGCATAATTAATCGCCAGATCTGCACACATATTATAGACGCTCGTCGCGTTGCACGAGCGGCTATTCCATAGACTAGGCAAGAGGAGGGGCTAGGGCTACAAATGTACAATGTAGGTTACAGACAGATCCTTTGGCAAACAGTTGAAGGTACATGTACATGTACATGTATTATATACATGTATGTGTACATGTATGTGTACATGTGTGTGTACATGTGTGTGTACATGTGTGTGTACATGTAGTCATACTTTCCCAATACTTGCGAGGACAATGCTTTGTGTTTCCTATTGTTCCTTTAATATAACCCAACCCCATAGACTAAGCACGTATTTCTACTTGCGAAGACCGATTTCAACAAAAGACTTTACTTGCGAGGACTGAAAGGTTTCTTTGTATTTCCTTTCTCCTCTTGTCCTCGGAAGTAAAAACAGAACCTGTACACATGCATACTTTTGGTAGTGATCAAAACATGATTAGTTTCATTCAAAATGATTAGTTTCATTCCAACGACTTACTTTTTATAAACATGTATCGGTTTTACTGAGAAATATTTCCGTCTGAAATGCTGTCACCTTTGAGAAAATGGTACATTGTATCTTAAGACCTCAATAAATGCAGTTTATTTCAATTTCAACAAAGTGAAATTAGCACTGAATGAATGTGCACAAAACCACTGTTAAAACAGAATAGTTTTCACTATTTTTCTCCTGACTTGGATGACGGATTGAGTTCAAACTTTCACAGGTTTGTTTTTTCGTGTACATATATTCAGGGTTTCCCCTTAACTTTATTTTTCACTAGCCGGCCGGACCAGTAATGTTGACTTTTTACAAGCCGGCAGCATTTTCACTGGTCCGCATGTTTTTTTCACCTTTTAGGCTACTTTTTTTGTAAGTAACCTGACCAAGTACACTGTATTTACGAACATTTATTACAAGCTGAGAGTAAGCCTGTTCGATATTTTTTTCATATCGAAAATCGTATCGGCCCCTTAAAAAAACCCCGGAATATCGGGGAATTCGATATACCGAAGAATATCGCGATATATGTTCCTTTTGGCCGCATTACGTGTGGATTTGTCCAGTTTACTTTGCTCGAAATTCCAGTAACTCCACGGCCTGAAATTTTAGCAGGGCGGCAGACACAATGCGAGCGCGTATGGAGTCTGGGGCCCGCTTAAAGTCCCCGGGAAATTTTGGATTCTAGATGCTCTATGGTGCAATCTGAGGCATTTCCTGGCCACTTTCTTATGAGTCTGAAATTCTAGCGTACGGCAAATACTTCTACAAATCATAGAACGTCACACAACTTTGCACCCGACAATAACATTGAGATCACTTATTTCAATTTTTCACGAACGTCGTATATATACCACATTGAAATCACTTGCTTACAAATCACGGTGTCGCCCACTAACCCGGCTTTGAAACTATAACTACGCATGCGCGTCTTTTTGACTAGCCTTTTCTCAAGACGCAGGTTTGTACAGTGATCGTTATACACGTGCGCTTATTGCTGCAATACATCCTTTCAGGCTTTAACAGAGGCTACGTACATGTGCTAAAACAGTTGAATGCCGCTATGCATGTTGTATCATTACGTTAAATCATTCAATCGAATTTAACAATGTTAATTTTCCCAAAAATAAATGATAAATAAATTAGCAGTTACTTGTATTTACATGCTTTTTCCCCTTTAAATTGTAAAAGTACTACCCGGTCCGAAATGTTACGGAACATTGTAATTTAGGTAAACTGCTTCTCGACGCGACAAAGTGAAAATGATATTACCAGGGAGATTGGAACCAGTCCAGTTTTATGATGTGAATGCATATTTGGCTTTTCCGACACTCCGTCGAAAAAGGCCTTGTTGCGTCCAGATATCTGTTCGATTACTACAAACGCTACTGCAATACTGCTGAATGTTAATGCTGGCAAACTCTTCATGTTCGTTTCACAGAGTGCGGTAAACTTCTTCGTACTTAGATAAACTGTGAAGACGGTGGAGAATGGGGGAAAATCCAATGGAAACAAAATAGCAGGGCGGTGAAAATTTTAGAGGGGCGGTAAAACTTTAGCGGGGCAGCATACAATTTTGGCAGGGCGGCCCGCCCTGCTAAAACCCCTCGTGGAGAATACTGCAGTTATTTCCAATTATTGGACGGTAGAATAGTATATAATGTATCATGATGTACCATGGAGGAATAAAAAAATACATACATGCACTAAATGTGTCTTTCTTTGACCGTTTTCTAAACCCCGACATGACATCTCCGCTCCGCGCGATAATACCTTCCGAGCGATTTACCCTCCGCGCCGTACGTTGTCAAGTGCAAACAACGTCTTATTCCCAGTGTACAATGTACGTACCTACACGCTTGCGAACTCATCTTGAGATCGAGGGGTATGGCAATTGTTTGCAATAAGGTCAACCCCTGTAGCGCATCTGCGCGTGCGCGTTGCTTTGTTGCTAGCCTTGGTCAAGTGCAAGCAACCGCACTGAATGCCACCGTCTTTCCCCAGTGTACAAGGCACACGTAGTTAGGTGTAGTTACGTGTAGCGAACTGCGTCGCGTCTTGAGGAAAGATTAAAACACGTGGCGCGCATCCATTGTACATGTACATTGTGCAATGTCATGTCGTCTTCACAAAATATACGACACGATCGTTTGTTGACAGCTCGCCCATGGTATTATCATCTGTGTTACTAATCAACAATGCTGAAATAGAAACAAACGCTAGTCTTTCTGGAGTGCCATAAAGTAGCCAACTGAAGGTAAATGTCGTAAAACTCCAAATACTCAACGAGCGAAGGGAAGCCTTGTCAAACCGGCCCCCCCCGTTCCTGCCGCGCCGCTCAATCCCGGCGGGCCCGATCCCAGTGGCCCCGATCTCATGATGCCGTGGTGACTCCCGTGACTCCCATACCAGCATGTACATCATTTTTCCTCCAAGTAACCTGAATCCTCCAAAATCCTCTTATGGGGACCATTGAATGAATCCTCCACAATCCTTTTAAAGTTTTCGTAAACACCCTAGTAACCTCAATCTTCCGAAATCAACCAGCATCAGATTGGGCCTGATGACCTGGATCCTCCATTTTCCCTCCAGAGGCAAAATCCAATGCCCTCAATCCTGCAAAATCCTCCGATGCTTCAACTTCCAAAGACCCTCAATCCTCCAAAATGCTCCATTTGGCAAAGAGGATTTTGGAGGATTTGGGAAGGTTAGTGATAATAAAAGCATGCCAGAAGGGGTTAAAAGGAAGACAGACTAGTTAAAAATGTTTTCAAAGTGAACAAAGAAACTGGCAGGAGCGGGATTCGAACCTGCGACCTCCGGGCCACCGCACTGGCGCTCTACCAACTGAGCTATCTCGCCCTACATGTATGTTGGCGGTCTCCCAAATTGTCAGTATATCCCTGTTCGGGTGGGCGCTAGTCAGAAGTCATAAACCCAGAATGCCGTATAGCCAGGGATCACACCCAGTTTTGACGATACAACCTGGGAAGCGACATTGTGGAGATCACTCAATGAGAATACGACTTTTTAACTTATAATTCGTCAAACAATCCACAAGGGAAACTGACTAGGTAAATTTGAATACATGTACATTTTCAAAGTGAACAAAGAAACTGGCAGGAGCAGGGATTTGAACTTGCGACCTTAAAAATGTGACTGACAATGAAATTAATATTGGACGATTCCCATCCAGGCAAGCTTGGTGGTTGAGTGGTTAAAATGTCCACACAATAAACAGCGGGTCGTGAGAAAGCCCACAGGTGATTTTTTTCTCACAGACCCTTGGAAAAGCACTGAACACATACCGTACAATGTTCATAAACTTTTGTGTGTTAATATATGTACATGTAGGGCAGGGGAAATATTTGTTTACAATGTACAATGTACATGTACATTATTTACAACTTTGGAAATTCTCTTTTAAAAATGTAGGTCTCTAAATGCCTTGTACAAAAAGATTTAGACACATTGTGTACATGTAGAATTTCATTAATAAAAGATAGAATGTGGCAATTTAAGAATTAAACTGATCTAGTCAAAACATGTACATGTACATGTACATGTACATGTACATGTACATGTACATGTACATGTACATGTACATGTACATGTACATGTACATGTACATGTACTGACATGACAAACGTGCACATACAATTTATGAATTTTTACAGAAATGCCCTGAATGTGTACAAATGTTTACGAAAAAAGTATTTGCCACTTTGGGTATTCTGTAATACATGTAAATATTTTGTTCAAGCATTTACAGGAAGTGAATAACCGAATGCTAAAATTCTGCCAAACTGACAACCACATAAAATTCAAGAAAGCCGACCAAATATACCTTCATCACATCATACAAAAACACACCAGCAACAAATCTGTCTGATATACATGCACAATTTGGAGCACTGTTACCTTAATTTGGATCTCTTGTCAAACAATATGGCAGCCATTGGCAGATCTGTCAAACATGGTCCATCGCTGCGGCATAATGTCCAAGAATGACTACATCATCCAAACACTAAGGGGGGAAACGTAAACAAATCTGCAAACGGTAGATCTGGTTTTGCGTGCCTAATTTGGTGGATTCCTCTTGCCTTCACACCGATCCGGTCTCTTCCTGGGGCCGTATCAATGGTGCATCTTCACGCACGCCACACCTTCCCCGGCTACACATAGATTCGTGAGTGGGTGATTCTACGCACTCATTCACAAGTCTGATGGCTCGGTGGAGGATCTCTCGCTGAGGCACCGTGATGTCATCAAGACATAGGGGTGATTAATATTGACTTAATGCTATGCACGGCAGTGTCCATTGCTAATCGAAGGGGAAAACGACCAGGATGGGTTTGGGTGGCAATTCTTTATATTAAAAAATGCAACTCCTTATTTGAACAAAATTTGCTACATGCTTTCAGCAACATCATGGAAAAAATAGTAACTAACATAGTCCATGTACTAGAATGTTTTGAAGAGAAATTCTGGCATGAATATACATTGTAAACTTCAGTATGAATGTGTTTGTGTTACACTAGTAAAATGACAGCTTCATCATTCATAGCCTCTATTTTTATGTTGCAAGAATGTCAAGACAATTTGGGTTTTTAAAAGTCAAATTTACGCCAATTTTCAAAAATATTGACAATGCTGATGTAATTACCGGCCAATTGAATGTTAACAATAAGAATTTACAAAATATTTCAATATACATGTATGTACATGTATTTCTTAATAAACATTCACAAATTTGATTTCAAAATGTGACAAAAAAAGGAATATGGAATATGGATTTAAAAGCACAATTATGTGAATTTTATGTCGTAGCACATACAGAGGCCAAGAATGCATGCCTTATAAAAGATGCTGGCATTTTGTCACGTGCCTGCAGCCAGAGTCTTGAGATGTGTATGTGACTGTATTAGTATTGCCTTTATAAACACTGTGTCTTATGGTTGCGATAACATGTGCCAGTACGAGTTTGTCATTTATCTTTGTCAGACGTGAGGGAGACAGCAGCTCAAAATTTGGCACAAATTTGGACATGTTTACCAGGACGTACATTTGTACAACATACGGATTTAGTCTACACACTGAGACCTACACGTATACACGTGCACACTGTACTCTACACATGTACGTGAGATTCATGAATCAAGAGTTTTATCGAGTAGTGGGACAGTTCGGCATCCTCGGCCTCAAGATCAAAGCAAAACCCTTCTCCAGTAATGGAACAGCCCAATCTTCAGCGACTGCAATATCAGTCCGTCAATTCTACCAGGCATGAAATGCCGTGGCCCGTGGCAACGACGTGGGAAAAACCGAGGAGCACTATGGGATGGCTCATAAATAGGCATTAATGTAGCCACTGAGAATAGAGATGACATCGCTGTCTAAGAATAGCATTTGGTATAGTTTTCATGTTGAATATGTATGAGATGCATGTATTATTCATAGAGCTAAAATTGGCTGTGGGAGGGTATGTGATTTTTAAGCGCCAAGATGGGCACAGTTGAACAGACAGTTTGACAGCAGACTAGCAGACTAAACAATTTACAATTCGATGGAGATGGAACCAAAATCAGTTACACAAATTATATGACTATTTAATCCTAACCCCCTGGCATTTTTATTAGGAAGTGTCCCCAACCTGTCAAAATCCAACAATGTGCAGTATACCTATGGCACATTCTTTGGACTAAGACAAATTGGGGCATATGCAGCTCCATGTAAAGTAATGGTGCCAAGGCGCGACAGTCCTGAACCCATCAAAATTAGACAAAACCTGCTGTTGGAGTTTGTATGGCTTGGGGTACATGTAGTTAGAGTTAAAGAATTCTTACGAAATTCAGCCACGTGTACAAAAATCCCTGGATGCCAAGATGATATTGTCTGAAGAGTACTTACAAGATTTTAGGTTGACCCCCCCCCCCCCGCATTGCCACAGAAATGTATCATACTACGGTACATGTACATGGATTTATATTAATATAAAAATACAAAGGGTAACCTAAAAAGCAAAAGAGGCCAACTTTAAAACAGCAAAATAATGTTTTTTTTCTCTCAAAAACATTCATGATGGGAGTTGGCCCTTCTTTTACTCAGGTATTCAATTGACAGTAAAGTCTTACATGTTGTAATATGCTAAAGTTATAAATGAAACTTTGTCGAAGGTATTCAATTTCTAATGAATGTAAGTATTTGCCACTCAGTCATCTCACATTTTTGGGTTGCATTTCCAGGAATACACATTACGGCCATTATCCCTAACCCACTTCGATCCTCCAAAATCCTCCTTGAAGTTTTTGGAGGATTTTGGAGGATTGAGGATGAATGGTGTTTCAAGCAAGGAGGATTTTGGAGGATTGAGGATGAATGGTGCTTCAAAAAAAGGAAGATTTTGGAGGATTGAGGACGAGTGTTGTTTGAGAAACAGGAGGATTTTAGAGGATTGAGGGGGAATGTTGTTTGAGAAACAGGAGTATTTTAGAGGATTGAGAGTGAATGGTGTTTGAGAAACAGGAAGATTTTGGAGTAACATCAGTGCAAAAAAAATGGTGGATTTTGGGGGATTGAGGATGAATGCATTTTTTGGGGAGGACAATCGGAGGATTGATGATAGTTCCTAGCAATAAGGGCCTTGGGGGTTAGGGTTATACAACGTACACTGTACATAATGTATACATGTAAGTTTCACACAAAACTAATGCAGACGAATCCCCTATCTAAAAATCTACACAATTTGCAAAGCAAATTTACATGCCCTGGTTTTTGGTACGTAATGTACACGTATGCTTCATAATTGTGGGAATATTTTATTGCCTCTGCCCCAAGCATTATGTGCACAATGAACTCACAGGAACCACACTGCATACTTCACCATTTTTTCCCTACATGCCATTAAAACCTCAATGGTTTTACGACTTGCCAAAGCAGGGTACTACAGAAATTGGCAGGCAATCACTCAGTACTAAGCACCAGCTCTCTGTCATTGAAAGCCTGGCAGCTACAATATACAAGGCACATGGGACCAGGGGAAGCCAATAAATATCTGTCAACTGCAAATTCAATTATAAATCTTTGCAACAGTGAGGTGTGGATGTACTTTGTATACAACAGGGGTTTCACACTACGCTGAACTTACCGGGGTAATTAATCACCCGGGAAGTAGTCCATTACCCAGGTATGTAGAAGCTAACCCGGAGAATTGGTTTCACACTACAAAATTAACCCCGCTATTCAGCTTACCCACTTCAGTGCGCACCCGGGTAAGTTATGAATGGTAACCCGGAAAATGTGCATTGCTTGACCTCTGCCCTCCCAAAACCCTGATCCATAATGTAATTTTCACTTTGAGACTTGCAAGTAAGATTAATTATACTTAAAAAAAGAATACATCTTAACTATTTATCTTCCCATGATGTCAGCTTCGAATAGTGCCATAAATCGTGTCCAAAAGTTAGGGAGAGGGGAATCCAGAATTTCGTAATAAATACCGGTAGCCCTCAAAAGTAACAACCCCTCCCCCCCCCCCCCCCCCTCCCCCACCCCCTGAACCCTCACTCTGAATTCCAACGGTCCAAATTTTCTAAACTAAACTCTCGTCCGCGAAATTATTTTCTTCAATAATTTTCAGACAAACGGTGCATTTTCAATGATGGTTGGGTACATTATTATTCTACTTTTGAATTATCTTTCCAACTACATCAATTTTAGAACGAACATCTTTTTTAGCCCAATTGAGCACCTCCAAGGCAATGTGTTACCTTTAAGTGAGTGTAATTAGTATTCATTACAAATATCCAGATCAACTTAAAATTACAAATGTAACTCTACACATTGATTACATACATTTGTACATATATGTACAATGTAGCTTAACCCATCCTCTCTCAGTGACAAATTGAGAGAAGAGGATTTGGTTTTTTGATAGGTTGTGATAGTTATAATAGTAGGAGAGTTAATTAATCACGATACCCACGCACAACTGTTACGAAATATACCTGCTGAACCAGTTGAGTCAATACATACATTTGTAAATACACAATGTACATACATGTATGTATGTACTGTACCATACCGTACCGTACCTGTTTTGTGTTCTAAGCTGGAATCTGATGGCAACATACATACTGTACATGCACATGTTGTACATATGTACAAATGTACTGTATGCCTTTCCCAGGAACATACATGTACATGTACACGTAAACCCACACGTACAGTAAATTCACATTGTACAATTAGCTAAATTCTGTGTGAAAAATTCTGATGAAAACAACACAGCAGTAAAAATCAAAATCCACTCAATTTCAAGATCACAACAATTTTCTATTTTTTTTATTACAAAACAAAATTGAAAAAGTCCAACTGAAATTGTAAAGAACGCAAACACATCAAATGCAAGAATGAAACAAGGAAATGAAAAGATATACCAATACTTGATGACTAAGCCATAAATTACTCAAAAAAATGCTTTCAATACCACGGTCACAGTCACTCAGTAAATATTAACACAAGAGTACATTGTACATTACCGTTCCGCAGCGTGTACACAACAATCTACAAAATGTACCCACATGGTGCCTGCATTTTCCATGGCCACTGTCCTATTTCAATGTGTGCTGGTTGTGACGTGTATGTAAATGTACAGATAACCCAACAAAATAAACTGCAAGTTGCCAGAGCTACATGTACATGTACATAGGTCCTCAAACAAAATTTACACAATGGAAAACATGGAACTGCTAGTGTTTTCACCTGGCGTCCATCAGGACAATATCAGGGGTGAGATTTGAGGAAAATGAAAAATCCACGAAAAAAATTCGGAGGCATTTGATCTGTATGGTGTTGCTGAAAAAAAATGCACAAGAAAAACTGCATTTTCTATAAAAAGGTTCGGTTCAAAATTGCAAAAAAATGGCATCATTAGAATTTAAAAGAAGACCGTTTTAGGTTTCAGGGGTCATTTTGGAATGATTAAAAAAAGGGACCAAAAAATCTTCCGGAAATCTGGAAGACGTCTCACGAAAACTAATTCAAGAGAAAATCTATTTTAAAAAGTGAAAAAATACATGTATCAGATCTCATTGAACAGCCCATTGGGGGTAAAACCATGTACCATTTTAAGTCCTACATTGTACACTTGGATGGACAGACATGTGTGTCTGGGAAGCTAAACCACTCTGTGAATATTCCTGAGTTACATGTAAATGGTATTTTCCACTGGTCACCTTTTGCTCAGTCAATTTGACCAGGTCAGTTTTATTACAAGTCAGACAGTCCAATATGAACAGTTTGTCCAGGTATAAAAAATAACCACCCAGGGTATAGAAATAAACTTGACCGTGTATCTGGCCAGTTATCCAGATGCACCCTCTTGCAAGTATACGGCCAGTGGAGTGAGGTGTTCATGGGTAGGATATAATCACTTGTTCGTGCAAAACCCAAGTTTGGACAGAGGCAAGACTCACCGATAAAAATGTTCCCACTGACTGTCCCATGAGTAAACTCACCCGATATGCATAACGATCCAACAGCAGGCGATTTTCTGATGGATCTTGTTAATTTCAGCACAGAACAAAATAAGTGCCATTTTATCAGTTGGATGTTGTTTTCACATCTTAGTCCATTTTTTTTAATGACTTGGATTATGAATCAGCTGCCCAAAAAAAATGGGATTTTGAGGGAAACAAATCAGTTTCAATGAATTTTATTTATTTTTTTAAACAAATGTCACAAAACTCACCTTCAACGTTATGTACATTGTACATGTACCAGCCTTTGATTCATGCTTGAAACATGCAATTTTCTTCTTTAACCCGACCCTGCTGGGCCTCGGTGCCTCGTACATGTACAGGGTACATGTATAACATGTACATTTACCCAACCACGTGGCTGCAACAACAATAATAACGACCATCAGCATTCATAGTGCTCTTCTTAAGCTGTGTCAACACTGGACTTTTTTTTGGAAGGTTTTACCGAGACGATGGTAAAATGAAAAATGGTCAAATGTGACCACTGTCCGCACTTGGACTTTCGACACGGGAAATTTTTACCGAGACCGTGGTAGAAGTAACCGAGCTGTCAGTATAACGACTCATGAGGGCGCTTTGCTTGACCTTTCTACACTGACCTGATTGACCCAAAGCATGCACGCCTTTTCATTCTTCCGGCCGACATTTTCAACAATGGCTGATACCGCAGGGAAGAAGCGAGCCACCATTTCTAGCAAGAACAAAAAGCCAGCAAAAAAGCGCCGAAACTGGTCTCACTAGGAGACCCGTGAAATAATGCAAAGCGCATGCGTGGTGTCCCTGTGTAGCATGACCTCGCGCTCGGGCCGAATGTACGCTTATCGTCTCGGGAAAAGTTACCTGGTCAGTTTTCCTGGGCAGCAGTTGCCCGGTAGAAGTAACCGCTGGACTCAGGAAAAGTAACTGAGAGGAAAACATCCTAGGCTGTCTGCACTGGACTTAAAATGGAAAAAGTACCCATCGTCTCGATAAGTTTTACCAAAAAATTCCAGTGCGGATAGGGCTTTAGTTAAACTAAATCACGGCATTTACAGTTGTTATTACCCCTGCTCATCAGGCCCAACAATCATTCCTGAAACCTAAGCTCCCTGGGGAGTACACAGTCCCAGCTGTAAATTAAGCGCACTAATCAAACACCAAACCGCCGCTGCTCGTGGCACACAGGTATCTATTTACTCCTGGTGGAGACAAATAACTTGTGACAAAGTATCTTGCTCAAGAACACAAGTACCCGGACTCGACCCCACAATCTGTAGTAACACCACAATCTTGAGTTTGGTACACACTAGACCATTAGGCCACAGCACTCCTCCACTTTCTATCCCCCCCCCCCCCCCCCCAACACAACACACAATGGGCAATTCCTGTCAACTTCGTTAATTCCATAATCTGGTCAGTAAATGTTTGCCAGGCCATGACTCAGGCATTACAGCATGCGCCACTGCACTCCCAGAAAGAGAACGGAGCAACTCTGTGTAGCGGGATATATTGGCCGCCTACTTTCGGAATTCCAAATTGGATCTTATCGGGAGAACATCAAAAAGCAACTGGGCTGCCAATTGATCGGTATAGGCTTTACCGCCAGGCCTGTTGGCTATGTGCCACCGGGGAGAGGTCTAATTTAGCGGTGAATGAAGCCAAGTTTCTCTGCAAAATTGGAACGATTTGGACATTAAGGGTCTGCATGTACACTGTGTACGTTAACAGATGGGAAGGGTACACACAGTGTTCCCACTGTGAATAAGTACAGCATCTCAGTGGTACATGTACATGTAGGAAACAAAATTGAGTTAGTGCGTACTGGTACTTCTTGAAAATTCTTGAAAAAGGTTATTGTCAAAAGTGAGAGACACATGTAACCACTTGACCTACTTTCGAGGTTCACAGAAATACAAAATAGGAGCTTCATGTATGCAATAAATGTTTCGGCACAATTGTGAATACATACGAATTGAAGATCTTGCCCATAAATGAACATGAACACACCGAGTCATTTTCACAAACAACTCTGATTTGCCAATGCAATAATTTCAGATGCACGCACTCAATTTGTAAAGTTCTGGGGGCGTTGGGGTATTCAAACCGTGGACGAAAAATGTTGGAGAACAAAAGAGAACAATATCGATTCCCAGCAGACGTCCGCGATTGGGATTGTGTACAAAATATATGGAGGTCTTTCGAAAAAGTTAAAGTATAAACAAAAGAGGGAACAATAGGACGTCCGCGTTTGGAGGTTGATACACGTTTGACTGTACGTGCACTGCATTATACATGTATCTCCGAGGACATGAGGAGAAAGGAAATACAAAGAAACCTTTGAAAATCGTGTACAAAACATATGGGAGGCCTTCCGAAAAAGTTTGAGTATAAACAAAAGAGGAACAATGGGACGTCCACGATTGCAGGTATTTACACACATATTTTTCTTGAAAAGTTTATCCTATTGCATTAATTAACCCATCCGGTTAATTCCCTCGTGTGAAAAGGCATCAGGAAATGTTTTCCCACTTCTGTGAAACGGTGTGAAAATGCCCCTATATTCGCTACCCTATGAAGACATGAAAACAATAGAGACAAAGGGACTGAATAGGTCTCCACTTGGCAATTCTATGGGTGCACCACACTAATTCAAGCTCCCATTGACAACAGTGTAAAATCAACAAAGTTCAGGGCCAAATAACCTGTACCCCAGCATCACTGGGGTCTACAAAAACAAATGCCACTTATTGTCTGATCTTTTATCTTTCATTTTCTTTTCTATTTTTGGGGGGTTAGCTAATTACATTTTTATTTATTGACACAAAACAAACCCACCTCCCAAAAAGTCCTATTTCCCAAGCCGATTAACAGCCATTTTTAACATGGCATCCCTCCACTTTCTCGGGCAAATAGGACCCATTTTTCAACAGTAATTTTATCAAGTCTGCACACAGATGGAAGCCCAGAAACCAGGGAGTTGATGCTGGGCTATGTTTACACAATCCCACAATTTTTGGAGGCACAAACTCTCCTTTTTCAAACAAAGCTGTGGGTATACATTTTACATTGAATTAGTGTAGTGCACCCCCCTATGGGTTAGGTCGTCTCCACAAGGAATTTTGTGTACAAAGTCTATGGGGGTTAAAAGTACAGGAACAAAGGGAAGAACAATACCATGTCTCCACAGGGATGCAAACATGGGAATGTGTGAAAAGGTGTGAAAATGTTCTCCCACTTGTGAAATGAAAATAAATTCCCTAGGAAGAGAAAAAGTGTAAAGAGAATTTCCCATTCCCAGGTTAACTTTCAAAGGCAATGGCCATTTAGTGACATTTCTCAATCATTGTGACAATCTCTCAATCATTGTGAGTTTTTTGGCATCGTGTGAAAAGGGCTTTAGAATGCTGAATATACATTACAAATCTCAATCGATCACATCTTTGATCAGAAAAACCAAATGACTTACCATGTCAGTGGAACTCCCCTATCTCCAGTCAGTTCCCGTTATCACCGATTATAAATGATTTCTCAATTGTCCATTGGACTGTCACAGACATCCTGTAAAAGAGGAAACATTTATCTGATCAATCAGTACAATTCTTTTTGAATTTGTCTGCCGCCAACAATGTCCCTGTGATTAAGAAATCTTTCTGAAAAGAAATCAAATCACAGATATTTTATATTTTCATTTCTGCACTCTCAACGTGAACACTTGGTACATGTATATCCTTCAAACCAAAACGAAAGATAATTCACAACAAATATCTGTTGTTAATCCTGTGTTCATTGGCTTTCGTAGCGTGTTTGACATCACAATAATCCCACACCTTGCTACAAACTGACTGTGAAATGTCTTTGTTTCCCCTGTTGACAAAACGTTATGTCCATTTAACGCTGCCTAGCAACTGGCAATTTGCAGCAAATTTTTCACCCGCAGTTCTATTTTGACAAATGATGGGTTCTTGCAGGGCTCGACCTTAGCACTAGCCCGGCGTACAATGTCTAGTAAAAACTGCTCCGGGCTAGTGAAAAGCACTCTTTAACTTGCCCGGCGGGCTAGTTAAAAAAGCATACCTACATTGTACCTGCTTAAAATTGTCACTGTTGCTTGATATGAATCAAACAAACGTTCTTGGTAAGTTTGAGTGAATCTTCTTGTTTCATTTAATGACCGAGTACAGTGCTACGGCGTCCCGCACAGTCAATACTATGCCGAGCCGCCGCGCTAGCGCTATGCATGCCGCTCCTCGCTGTCTCACAGCAGCTAGCTTGTGTCCCGATGGCAACATGTGTACGTGTGTATATGTATGCCATTCATATTGCGCACGTGATGCCACAAGCGCACATGACTTGTACAAGGTTGGTAGTCTCATATCAAGTCCAGAGTGTGTTGTGCACTTTTTTTTGCCAAATGCTGTACGCATGGGACTGGTTGGGTGTGGGAAGAAAAGTACAGTGAAAGTGCACACAAAAAAGACTATGGATCTTTTCTCAATGCTCGGCTTCGATACGGCTGACACTGAAACATTTTTATTTTGTACATCATCAGTGTTTGAAAAAATGATTAAGGACCGTTACATTTTTGGCCCATGTAAATTTGAAGGAAAACGCCAACTAATATTGGCGGAATAATGTCATGAATGTCTATAAGACGCAGCGAACCGTACGCCGTACGCGGCGCTATACAATCTTTGGTACATCGAACTGAAGCCAGCTTTGATTAATGGGCCCAACCGGGGAATTCCACGTGCATACTGAGCATGCGCATCGGCACTTGACCTCAGCGATTCCATGAGCCATGCATGCATGCAGTGCATGATGAAAGAAGGCATGAAAGGTACGGGGCGCCGGGCCGGTGTACGTGGTTGGTGAGAAGTTTTATTCACTTGGGTCTTAACATTTTCCGTCATGTGGCGATATCTAAATGTATCCAATCCGTCCAAAAAAGGAAGCAAAAGAGAATACGATGCAAACTAGAGCAAAAATAAAAGACAACGTGTCTACAGACAAGACTGGGAGCGGGACTTTGGCTGGCTTAGCTACGATGGAAATACGATGTTTTGCCGTGTTTGCCGCGAAATGAAACTGACCGGAGGGAGTGGAAGGAAACATATTCCTTATCATTCAGTAATTTCTTTTCTATTTTATAGTTTGAAAAATCTCTTATTAGTTACAACTCTACTGAATCCTCCTGAATTTTAATACGATATTTCGGACACCGTAGGGAGTTTATCGTTAATGGGATATTTACAATGTTCATTAAATGTGGGCTAGTAAAAATTTCTGCGGGCTAGTAAAAATTTCTGCGGGCTAGTAAAAATCCCAGTTAACTTGCCCGGTGGACTAGTTAAAAAAAAGCTTAAGATCGAGGCCTGGGTTCTTGAACAAATTTTGTTTCTAAAACCAGCAAGAGGGAAGACAAATTGTACACAAAATAAAACCTTAAGTAAATTTACTTTTGTGGAGGCAAACATTTAGTGTCCGTATCCCGATGTATTGTATTGTATTGTATTCATTGACGCGAGAAAAAAATGCTGAACCAGACTATTAGTCGATAGTCGATTGAGGGCGCTATAGCGACTAGTTCATACAACGGCAAGACTATACATGTACGCGACAGAATGTGTACGGAGTCTGTGTCCTGCACCTTTCTATGTAATGTATGTACGGAGCCAGACGATGTGCGCTAGCAATATTGGTCATGTTGGTGGACGATTCCGCGGTCTGCACGGTGGGAAACGAGCTGAAGCGCAGATTTTATTCACGGTCGGATTTTTTAAAATGCGGAAATCCGCGGATCCGCGGAAAAGTTGCATGCCTGTGCTAAGTTTTCACATTCACGAGTACAGCAATAAAACGGATAAAAGTTGCAGTATCTTAGTTCATAAAGTTCAAAACCTACCAGGTGGTTTTGCCTTGAAAATTGCACACACCAGTGAAAACCACAAATACAGACTTTCTTTTTACAATTAGATCCATGATCTCCATTTCACAATGGGTGCAAGCCCACCAGGAACATGCCAAATTGGGTCACCAAAAAAAGGAGTCCAAAAACACTATTATACATTTGACAATGGTCTGGCCAGCAGCAGTGATAGGAACTAGGGGCAGATGGTGTGAAAATGGGTCAACTATTTAACCAGTGAGCCTCACTAACCAGACAATAAAATTCATTGGGCATTATTAAGTAAAGGGCATTTGGCCAACCAATGCACATTCACAACTAACACAATTTCTCCTTCTTAATGTGCAATAATTTCTGCTCTACACAACCAAGTTTCCTCAGAGGTTTTTGTGAACAGTTTTTGTATTTTGGACACCATCTGCTTTTATTACCTGAAATTCTGGTGGAAACAAATTTTGCAAGCATGACAAAAAGCCCATATTGCGATGACTTTGAATTTTGGCAAATTTGTCTGGAGCAATCCATTATGAAATTTAACTCTTAACTCCCTAGGGCTTGTAAAAAAATTCATATTGAAATTGGATTATTTGGGACTGTCAGGGTTAATCAATTCATTTTTCAATAGGGTCCGTCGATATCAGAATTTTCAGATAATCGACGGACCCTAGTTAGCAACCGGTTCGTGATTATGGAATTGAGTACCCGTAACCAAATTAACATTCAGACAATAAAAAAGAAAGCATGCAGATCGGAACGAAATCCGTGCAATGTTAATGTACATAGTCAACGGTGCAGACTGCACGTACAGTACATCATTGCCTTTTTATGCATGTCTTGCGTTGGGGACCAGACATGCTGCGCTGCTGGGCGATGTGTAACCTCGCTCCCATTCATACAAGTCAGTCGTTGAATGTAACTGAAACCGCCGTTGTTAACATCGTTTCGCGCACTGATCGGCTTTTAAATGACGGAGAAGTGAGATATTTTGTGACATTTTTTTCTTGCATTTTGGGGTTTCCGATCATCATGAAACGTTCACCACCGAAGCAGAAAAGTCTGCTTTCTTTCTTCAAAAGTAAGCGGCCGGCATCCGAAGCTTTGCCTTTATTTCATATGTCATACATACATTGAATTACAAAAATTAGTGCAAGTTAAATTTTGTTAGCGCAAGTTGTTTCAAATGCCAACTTGCGCAAAGCACAAGTACATTTTTTGGGAATTTCGAGCCCTGTTATGACGCTTGCCAAAATGCTGTTTACACCGTAAAGCTAGAGCTCACTGAATACACAAGTGCATCTTGCTGTACAGATGCACAGATGGAGTACTAACGTGCGGACCTTTACGAACAATATAAATAGCAATTTCCCGAGATTAAATTTTTGGAATTTGCTTTCTTTAGCGGGTACCAGGTACACATGTTTTTTCTCAACAGGGTACCCAATTTCCATAGCAAACCCATAGCCTGTGCATACAGGGCTTTAGCATCAGCCTACTCATTGCTTTGGGACCTTGGTGGACAGTCTTACCTATGGGCCCTTGGTGAACAGTCTTACCTACATGTATGGGCCCTTGGTGAATGGCACTACCTACAAAATGTATCTCTCTGCCTAATGGAACTGATAAATCAAGCCGGTTTTACAAGGCACCTCAGGAAAATTTAATAACATCCAGGTGTACTCTACCCTCACCTGTTCCAACTTCCCCAAAGAACAGTTACACAGAATGTTAACCCAGAACTCAATAAACTAGCCAGACAAATCCATCACCGCCGCCATTCTATGAGAACAACAGGCTGCAATTGTGCAGATACATGTACGTTATAAATCACTTGCGATTTTCATTACTTGATCCAGTGTGAGTCTGTCGCTTTGGATGTTAGAGGGAGTTTATCACAATTACCACAATGTAAAGTGTACGTGTACATGTAGGAATCTATCACATTCCACATGCAATACAAAAGTCTAATTTATGTACGTCTTGGTTTAATTTACATCATGCCAACGTAAACAAGGAAACCTTGTTGCTTGTTCTCAAAGGTACACATGTACATGTGTATCATTGGCTTTCCTGACCACAAGTCTGAAAAGCCTTTGTTTTGAATTTTTAAGGTGAACAAAGGAAACTGGTAGAAGTGGGATTTGAACCTGTGACATCATGAATACCATAGGGTGTATTCAAAACCCCGTTCTCTGGTAACACGTGTCTCTCAGCCTGGTTGCCGATTACGTACACTAAAGTGCCGTGTAGAGTGCATCTTAACATGAATAATCAAGAGGCCCTGTGAAGTGATTGGCTCATGCATGACCTTTGTACCGGGTCTTTTTTTTCTAAAATTGGGACCGATTCGGCCGATCCTTTGTTGTACGCATGCAAGGTGAGTATGTCAATAAGTAACGGGTGGATTTTGCGGTAAACTTTGCAGCGGTTTTTGTGTGCACGGTGCATGAAAACTATGTTTTTATTCTTGCTGTAGTAGCCCATGGAGAAAGGATGAGTAGCCTATAAAATGGGAAATTTTGGCTGCTTTGTATGGGGCTCCGGTAGAAGTGTAGTACTACGAATTAAAAGAAAGAAAATTCACGATCTTACGGAAAAAAATGAAATCCTGGAACAGCAATAAAAATTGGCGAAGACAATCCCACTCTCATGATCACGTATAATTTTATATTTTCTTTACACTGTCCCTGGACTGAATGAGTGCTTCCAGAATTTAACAAAAAAATTAACACAAGTTTCGGATGGGCCCAGGTCCGCCATCTTTGTTCTTGACGTTCTTCATCTACTCCCCAATATGAAAGTGGGGAGTGAAAATCCTGTTCGTGAACACCGTTCGCGTTTTCGTTACTCTCTTTAGACTTGAAGACAAGTCATTTGACAGTCGTGTTTTGTCCGCTTGGCACCGTCATAATTACCAGTGAAGTGCACGCATGTTGGCAACTATAAGCGGTGTGCTAGTGGCCTATGTACCCGGACGAATATAATAAAAACGTCTAATTACGGACTTGATTTCAAGTCTAAACTCTCAACACGCGAACGGGGTTTCAAATACGCCCATAGAGTAGTGAAGTGATGACGTCAATGCAATGTTTGGAACCAGAATACTTTTGCTATTTTGTGTCAATGTGTTTCCATGAACTGGCTGTTAACAAAGAAAGTGTCGAAATCTCCATTTGTTTGGAGCCAGTTGTCATGCCAACTGACGTCACACTTCGGTATATCTTGCCCTGTGCTGGCAGTCTCCCAAATATGCAGAGG
The DNA here is from genome assembly GCA_037893225.1 of Hippasteria phrygiana. Classification (NCBI taxonomy): domain Eukaryota; kingdom Metazoa; phylum Echinodermata; class Asteroidea; order Valvatida; family Goniasteridae; genus Hippasteria; species Hippasteria phrygiana. The sequence goes on from JAZGUH010000903.1 coordinate 491,185, forward strand.
AAGAGGGAGGCTGGGCGGACGGATGCTAGTCATACAACTTTTATGATACAACCTGGGAAATGACATTGTGGGGAACACTCAATGAGAATGCAACTTTTTAAAAGGCACAACATTTGCAAACATTAAAAAAAAATAAAAAATACTGAATTATTACGAAATACCATACTTCATGTACATTGCAGCAAGTACAACGTAAATAGCAGTCTCAAGCATCCTGTGAAATCATAGCACCCTGGTGTGCTGCCATTTGCAAGAAAAATGGAAATTTATATCATTTTCCCACGATTGTCGGCCTACAATCGTTGGAAATAGTCTAGTTCCCCGACCTGATAATTCCCTGACTAAATTTTGTCTAAAGTATGGTCAGGGAACCAGACTAGAACAGAATGCTATCCACCTGTTTATTGTTCAATCTGTGACGCATTGTTGGGATTGTCAGCGTAAAGCGTACATATTCCAGCATGTCCAGGGAAAAAGTTGAGAGACAACGGTTAGGTTTTATTTTAGTACATGAACATTGTGTACATGTATACACATGTACATGTTCATACATACTCATGTATACACATGTACATGTACAATGTACATACACACATGTATATGTACATGGTGGTGAACTTACAATGTACATGTACATGTATGACTCTGATACAGTACTGTAAAAGAAACCCACACTAGACTGTACACTAACTATTAACTCACTAGATTATAATACCTGGTTTGCGGTAGCACCATGTAATCAATCTCTTTTGTGAGTTTGTGTGGTTCTGAAAAGAACCGGAGGGAACTCAACGTATCGGACAGTATGCTCTTCCCGTCGTCATGAGAATGTGGGATTCCAACGGTGAAGCGGGGCTTATATGGTGTCTGGAAGCGGTGTCGCGTGAGAAGGATGCAAACTGGGATGCACCGTTACACCATTACTGCATATATACACTGTGCTAACAATGGGCCACGCTTTGTACATTATTAGCGCGAGTGGGATAACGAATTTATCTTCAAACAAACTTTGACGCGCAGTAAAGATGGCTCTGTGCGTGAAACCAGAATGTACCACGTACACATCAAAAAATAAATAACAAAATAACAAGTGTGCGCCGAAGACGTGACGATCCACATGGGACGCAAACGCGGAGCTTTTGAATTACCAATGGATTGTGTAGCACTGCGTTTTGCGTATCGCGGAATTAGAACAGCGCAATTCAGAGTGTGTATATGGGCCGTGCAATATGGGTTATTATCACACTATCAGCTGCCACGGATCGACCAATCAGGATCGAGGATTCAAGTTTGCTTGAAGATAAAAATTAATGTACATCAAGTGAGCCAAAGTGTCTTGAATGTCAAGTCACGGAAATATTAGGTAAACCTGTAAGGCCATGCACTTGATGAGCTTTATTTCACTGAAGAAGATTCATTCACCTTTAAAAAAAAAAAAACCAGCTTTCTCTACTTCACACGTCTGGTTCACACCCTGAGATGGTTTGCAGGCCTGCAATTTTCCATCCTGTGTGCCATTAATGTTTCATAGCAAACCTGTCTGTCACTCTATACAACGGTAATTAGGTTCTTAGGGCAACGCACAGACATGAGCTGCATTATTGAGTAGACTTGTACCGGCCAATACATGTACATTCATATTACTGAATTTCAGATAACAGAGACGCAACGCCACTAGACAATCCAGAGCCTACAAATTTCAGAGCACCCACAACTACATTGGAGCTTAAACAATTAAAAAGGGCTCTGAGATTTAAGTCTACACTTGTACATGTACATGTACGTGTTCATACAGTGTACTTTCTAATATGCTCAACCAAGGTACATGTACATGTACATGTACAACATACATGTACATGTACGTGCACTGTATACATGTATATCTCCGAGGACAAGAGAAGAAAGGAAACACAAAGAAACCTTTCAGTCCTCGAACGTAGAGTCTTTTGTTGAAATCGGTCCTCGAACGTAAGGATACGTGCTTAGTCTATGGGGGTTGGTTATATTAAAGGAACAATAGGAAACACAAAGCATTGTCCTCGGACGTATTGGGGAAGTACGACTGTGTGTACAGTTATGTGTACATTACATGATTGTCCAGCAATGTCAACTTCTTTTGAATTCATTGTTCCACTTTCAGTTACCCGGTACATGTTATAAATAAAGCCTGTTTCACATGAGTGCTGGAAACACATGTACACGTTATGTACTGCGATGATTGGTGCCAGGTATCTGATGTCCAATGATGCCTGTGATTTCATCTACATGTACAATGTAGGTCTCAGTACTGTAATTTTACGTCCATAAACCGTAAAAACTAAAATATTGTAATTGTTTGTTTTTGAAAGGGGAGAAACCCGTTATTTCACAGATTTTGTTTACAGTGGGAAAAATCACCGGTACCCTATAAATTCCATCGTTCCTAGAATATCTCAGTACCAGCGACACATGTGTAGCCTTTGACCCATGCACACAAACACTGCAAAACGAGGGAAGTTTGCTAAATACCGGACTGTGTTGTATTGTGAAGAAAAATATGTATGTCAGTGCAGTCACTGAAAATTTTAACAAAGCATTTACTACATGTGTGCACTGATACTAGGGGTGTGCGTTTACGGATAGTAATGGAACCGGTACCCGATTTCCGTAAGGGGCGGATACCCGGGTACCCGTGATTATTTTTACAATCCTCACAAAAACCCGGAAGTAAAGTATTTTCCATCGCGCCCCGCCAACTCTACTGCCAAGCTACTAATCGCGACTGTGCGAGCGCTGCCAAAATTGTATGCCGCCCCGCTAAAGTTTTACCGCCCTGCTATTTTTTTCCATTGGATTTTCCCCCATTCTCCACCGTCTTCACAGTTTTTACCTAAGTACAAAGAAGTTTACCGCACTCTGTGGAACATGAGAAGAGTTTGCCAGCATTAACATTCAGCAGTATTGCAGTAGCGTTTATAGTAATCGAACAGATATCTGGACGCAACGTACGCAACATAAACATATGCATTCACATCATAAAACTGGCCTGGTTTCAGCACATGTACGTAGCCTCTGTTAAAGCCTGAAAGAATCTATTGCAGCAATAAGCGCACGTGTATAAGGATCACTGTGCAAACCTGCGTCTTGAGAAAAGGCTAGTCAAAAAGACGCGCATGCGTAGTTATAGTTTCAAAGCAGGGTTAGTGGGCAACACCGTGATTTGTAAGCAAGTGATTTCAATGTGGTATATATACGACGTTCGTGTAATATTGAAATAAGTGATCTCGATGTTCTTGTCGGGTGCAAAGTTGTGTGACGTTCTATGATTTGTAGAAGCATTTGCCGTACGCTAGAATTTCAGACCTATAAGCTATCTGGGTGGACACCAGGAAATGCCCAGATTGCACCACAGAGCATCTAGAATCAAAAATTTCCTGGGGGATCCCACGGATCCCTGCTAAAATTTCAGGCCGTGGAGAACACTGTTATGTATAGAGGATTAATACAATCATAAGACAGCCTGAGATAACTGGTGAATTAAAAACAGGGGACAAAACCGCAAGCTTACATCTTGTTGGAAATCGTACTTAAAGGACAACTGTAACAAAACAATTGATACAATGTTAGCTTTCGGGAATTGTCGGTAAAAATACATGGACTCAAATCAAAGTTAAAACCAAAACCGACATCTGCAATCTTGGCGCTTGGAAATTGTCGGCAAATGAACTCAAACGATGTGTTACTCTCAGATTTGTTCCACCAATTTATCGTCAAGTAATCAATAGAAAAGGGCACTTGCCTTTCTGAACGTTGTGTCGAAAATTTACAAAGACAGTTTCGGGTAATAGAATCGATAAAATGGAACCGGATACCCGTAATCAGCGGTCGCGGGTCACGGGTATCCGGGTACCCGGCACGGCCCTAACTGATACTAATTCAAAATTTGAAAATGTTGAAATCCGTTACTCTTTGCTGAATGTCTCAAACCCTCCTACTCTTGACGTAATTTATAAGAAAGTTTATTCACCATACAAAATCATACAGTGAGTCACTGAGTGTACAGCAGGTATACCATACAAAACCTGACAGCTGTCTGGTTTTGTATGGTCAAAAGACTTGCCTGTACTGAACTATGTAAGGTGATGAATGGTAAATCAACTTGACTTCTGTATGGCACTGTAAGGTTTTGTATGGTTGTACAGGCTGTGTCAGCTGGCAGGTGCAAGGTTTTGTATGGTAAACCAACTCCATTGTGTACTGGGGAACATTGATGAATAGGCCTATACCATTTTATAATTAGGGTGGTTTCTCTTTATACAAAAAACTCACCATAACCCCAAGTAGTCTGTTGATAAGCCACAATGAAGTATATATTCACCACACAAAACCATTTGGCATACATTGTACACCACAGCGAAGCATGTTTACCATACAAAACCATGCGTATGGTTTTGCCATGTCAATAAGCTTGCTATAGCATTACACTGTATGGTTTTGCCATGTGTGTGTTAATGCTATGGTAAAAATTGGATATGAAAATTTTGTAAGGTTTTGTATGGTGAAATAGTAGGAGGGTAAGCTCATAACTAAATCTAATGCTAACAAATTAATTTTCCAGGGTAATACGAGGTGCGATCAAAAAGTTCCAAGACTGCGCCTATAACAAGCAAAAACCGTACATGATTTAAATCTGGCCGCCATCCCCTTCAAAGTAGTCCCCTTGCGCAGCGATACACCGCTCCCAGTGCTCCTGCTACACTTGGAACGCTCCCTGGAAATCCTGTTCCGTAAGCGCGTCAAGCACCATCTGCGATTCTCACTGGATCTCCTCCACAGTGTCAAAACGGCGACCCTTCAGCTTAAACTTCATTTTGGGTAACAGAAAGAAGTTGCAGGGAGCCAAATCCAGCGATTAGGGGGGTGGGGAGCGACTATTGTGTTCTTGCAGGCAAGAAACTTGCGTGTTTTCAATGCGCTGTGAGCGGGCGCATTGTCATGTTGAAGCACCCAATTGCCAGCGCGCCACAGTTCAGGCTGTTTGCGCCGAATGTTCTCCCTTAGGCGCCTAAGAACGGTGCAGTAAAACTCAGCATTGACAGTCTCATCCTGGGGGAGGAATTCACAGTGCACAACCCCGCGAATGTCAAACAAAACGATGAGCATGCTCTTGGTTGCGCTCCTGACCCGATGCACCTTCTTCGGTCTTGGAGACTGCGGGCTCTTCGACTGCGAAGACTGCTGTTTGGTCTCTGGGTCGTAGCCATAGACCCAACTCTCGTTACCGCTGATGATCCTTGACATGAAGTTTGGGTCATCTTGGGCCTGTTGACGAAGATCCTCGCAGACTTCGACATGGTTCTGCTTCTGCTCAAGTTCAGATCCATGGTGAAATCGCAAATGCGCACTTACCGGTAGTCACAAAAATGCGTGCAACACAAGTGCTGATGTTGATCAAGCTATGTAACTTGGAATACTCACGAAAGTTATTGCTTACACCTGCTACATGTACATATATGCACATTACTGTGCTGCACTCCGTTCCTTCACAACAGGAACAGTCTCAGAACTTTCTGATGGCACCTTACATAGTGGCTTTGGTATTATCAGCTGTCAATACCGAAATAGAAACAATTATTACACCTTCTAAATATTCATGAGCTAATGGTACCAATTTATTGGTCAGTCAAGAATGACGCAACCAAAACAAATTTAGCTGTTTTGAAAAAGGCAGGAGTGTTATTTTTTACTATTTTCCCTACAACCTCATTTCCCAGAGTCAACATCCTATCATGTACGTATTTAATACAAACGGTGCTGCACAGAAAAACGGGAACATATAACGATCCCATAACAACCAGATGCAAGATGGCCGCGTCCATAGCGCTGCGATTTGCTTCTCTTCTGCTTGGACGATGAAGACATCGGACAGTTGATTTATTTAGAAGGTGCAATAAAACAAATACTACATGGTTCGTGTCGGAGGAAATAGAGCATCCATTTTTCCCTTAGTCATGTTGGTACTGGCTACAGGCCTACCACCCTTCACTAGGGGTGTGCATTTACGGGTATTAGAGTTGTGCGTTGGTTCTCTCCTGTGCCACGAGGGTTTTTCTCCGGGTCCCCCGGCTTTCCTCCCTCCGGAAAAATCAAACACTTTCGAGCAACGGCTGTTTGCTGATCGCTGTCATATTTCAGCAAACAGCCATTGGATATCGAGCCCCGAGGCGCGCGCAGTGCCGCTGGCCGATAATTGATCGGAAAACATCGTTCATGTTTAAAAATCCGCTCCATTACTTTGTACACAGCTGGTTTGTGCATGCACCGAAAATGCACGAAAAATTCACTTTTTTTCGGGTTTAACTTGAGCATATTCTCATTTTGAGGGGATCACAAGCTGCATGAATTACTACTATATTACTACTCTGCCGGTAAGGTGAGTGTTTGGTTGATATATTCAGGGAAACGAAAGATATCGGATCATATCGGCAAAAAAAACAAAAAAACACTACAAGTGTTTCCAGCTCTAAACGACGAATCTCCCATGTCATGAGCCTACTAGAGCTGGAATTTTCAAGCTAACTTGACTTGTGAACATTTGACTTGTGACTTGACTTGACTTGAAAAAAAAATGACTTGGTTACAACAGTACAACGAGTAACTTGGACCCTTCATATCGCCTTTTTTAACATTTGGACATGATCTGGCGATAGTAGGGTCCAAGTCGATTGCGCGATAGAGAATGGCCAAAAACTCAATCCAAACAAAAAACATCAGAATTCAACCTTACAACGGCCACCAAAATACTAGATACGCCACCACCTGAACAAGTGGGGTTCCATGATCAGATAAATGTACCAAGGTTTACTTAACATCCAAATAAAAAGTGAAATTTTACCGTTTAATTCCCAGAGACCCCCGCAGAACATGTCTTTTCGCTTTTTTGAAGTTCAAAAAGTGACTCCTCCATCTTGCATGACGTACGTCACCCTGATGCGCAGCGCCCGCATGCACCGCCCGACAACCTGCCAGCGACTGTTTCGCGAGTGGTAAAACGGTCGCTGTACGTGTTCGTGTGTAGATCATAGAGTTATACATGTAGCATGTGTAGTATATTGATTCGAGGTTGCACGCGCGTCATGAGGTAGGAAATTCTTCACGAAACAGTCGCCGGCATAAACAGGTTGTCGCGCGGTGCATGCTAGTCTTGGTTCCAAGACGTCCTTAGCGCGGTGCGACGTACAGCGCGCACGGCAGCGCCCTCTAGCTACACAAACACAAACACACGCCTTGGCGAGAGGGCGCTGTCGGCCGGCCGTGTGCACTATACGTCGCACCGCTAAGAACGTCTTGGAACCTAGACTAGGTGCATGCGGGCGCTGCGCATCAGGGTGACGTACGTCATGCAAGATGGAGGAGTCACTTTTTGAACTTCAAAAAAGCGAAAAGACATGTTCTGCGGGGGTCTCTGGGAATTAAACGGTAAAATTTCATTTGGATGTTAAGTAAACCTTGGTACATTTATCTGATCATGGAACCCCACTTGTTCAGGTGGTGGCGTATCTAGTATTTTGGTGGCCGTTGTAAGGTTGAATTCTGATGTTTTTTGTTTGGATTGAGTTTTTGGCCATTCTCTATCGCGCAATAAACCTTTTCGACATTCTCAATGCATTGTGGGTTTGGAGGCCAAACAAACCATGTAATTTATACACAAACCTATGGCACTGTGAACCAGTCCAAATATTAATTGATTTTATGCTAAATATCTGTCATGAGTTGAGCGATACCCTTTTCACATATCTTTGCATGGAACATAAGGAAAATAATAACCAGAAAAATCCATTTTAAATGGCAATAAAAATACAGGAAATAATTGGGGAATCCCTCTCAGGGTACCAGTTATGCACCTATCAATTGCAAGACGGACCCTCGGACCCCCGGGGGACGTGCGTCATGTCCCGCTAATGTCAGTCAAATCGTGACGAATGGGGTGCGTCAAGTACGGCTTTGGTTCGTCGTAAATACGAAGCGGGTTGCGTCGCGGGTGCGTCATGGTGCGTCGTGCAGTTTCAAGCTTGTTGCACTACATACGTAGCAATTTTGACACATTTTAATCGACCTATGTTAAAATCCAAAATACTGATATTTTGTTTGAATAAAAACTGCTGCAGATCTGTTATGATGTCTACATTTATACTTGAGTTTTTTTCAGAAAACCACACGGAATGAAATAAGTCAGCGACACCAAATTGCTTACCGCCAAAACGGGCTAAAACGTTTTAAATGCGTAGCTCGCTCGCTAGCCAGGGCTTGAAATGAACGACTTCTTACTGGCCGAGGTGCCCCACAAGAAATCTCCGTCTTTACGGCCAGTTTTGTCTTGCCCCATATTTACCTTGGCCGCCGTGCCCTTTTTGCAAAAACACAGCTTCTACAATCCCTTCATATCATTTGTTTTTTCGATGTCATGCCAGCCCTTCATAAAATCTCGCTGCACAACATGTTGGCGATCGTCAGAATTTATACATGCACACAAACTGAATCTGGTCCAGTTTCGGAGTATGCCGATACTTTAAGCATCAACACCCCCACCGCAAGATTAAATGTGTGTATTCGTACGTACACACAAAGCAGCAGGAGTATGTACATGTACGGCAACGTTTACGTGCAGTCAACTGACTTTCTTTTTCTCAGTACTTGCACGTGTGCGCCTCACAATACACATCGATGTTCGTGTACGAGGAAACGCGCCCTGCAGGCGGCGCTATGAAGCACGCCTTCGGCGCGCTACATACAGTAACTTCATGAACTTTGGTCACAACACGCGGTGTTCCGATTGTCAAAAGTTTCGATGAATAATTAGGCTAAAAAATTCGACAGAGAAAGAAGATTTCTGCACGTTAATTCACAGAACTTGATCTATTTTGTCTGTGTATGCATTTTCCGTGTTCATGAATTTATTTCGAGGATGTACCGCTCGTACACCGCAGCGTGTTTTCCCGACATTTTCTACCGCAACACGAGGTTCATCGCCGCCCGCCACACACAAAGTGCATCACGTACGCTTACCACCGTACGATAAACGGACAGTGTTGTGCCTTGTACTGTTCTGTACGTCGTGATCGCGTTGTGCCGTACGTTTCGTTAGTGAAATAGGAACCGAACTTGCCATTCAACATCGTCCTCAAAGTAATCCATGTAGAGTAGTATCCTCTGCACAAATCACAAATACGCACACGCAAAAGGTTGGCACGTGGTGTAGACAGGTACCCGCGTATTAACGTGCACTGTGCGTGCGTTTATGCCGCTTCGGCGCGGCAGTGAGATTCGTTCGTTGACTTCATGATTATGTCCGTCATATTGGTCCGTCTTGGTGAGTTGTTTTCTAGACATGGTGCGTCAAAAAATGTGGTTTATAGCGTCAGTTTTACATGAATGGTTCGTCACGAACAGGGCGCAAGGGTGCGTCACGGGACCCTAGAATCTGGCCTTACATTGGACACTGACGCACATTCCCCGGGGGTCCGAGGGTCCGTCTTGCAATTGATAGGTGCATTACTGATGAATGCAAATTTCTGGAATTAGAACAGCTAATAATGTCACATTATTAGCCAATCAGAAGAGGATTTTTGCAAGCATGACAACGAACATGTGACCAATGCGACCAATCACGTCCGTTCTAATGTGCTTGCTCTTCTAATGCCAGTTAGGGCTGAAGCAGTTCCCATGATGCTTTGAGAATGTCGAAAAGGTTTATCGACTTGGACCCTACTGTACTAAGTACTATCGCCAGATCATGTCCAAATGTTAAAAAAGGCGATATGAAGGGTCCAAGTTACTCGGACTAGTTACAACACTGTTAGTATGACCCTCTAACATAAGCTAAAATGACCAGCAACAACAACAATTGACAGAGTCAGAGCAACAAAATAACAATCAACAACACTCAACCATGATGACTCAACAACAGAGTCAGAGCAACAACTTGAATTGAACAAGCACAATCAATGAACAGACAAAAAAAACTATTTTCTATCCATTACGATCTTACCAAATCATTTCAAGTAACACGGCCGATCCTCCATCGTATACGCGTAAATGTTACAGTAGTACAACAGAATAAATCTCTTCCATTTTGAAGTAATTTCTGGCTTCGGTTTGTCACTGGATACGATGCGATGTCACTGCATATCATGATATTGTAATTGTATGGACAAATCGTGCAAACTAAATGCTGTGTGGTATCCGCATAATCCGTGCTCTTAAATACGTTGGGCTTTGTCGGGTACCAGACTGTTTAAAATCATGAGCAAACATGAGGGCGCTCTTGAATTTTAGGGAGTTGACGTTCGCGTAATTATTGAGGTAAGCACTTTTTATCCAGAACCACAAAAATGACATCGTCGCGCCTTGTGCCTATTCAGTAAGGCTCAGTGCACTTTCAGTAATACATGACGATGTCGTTTTGGTGGTTCTGGAACAGCGCCTTCCAATTATTGAACGCCGGGTCGTCACACTAGACTGACGCAACGCAAACAAATGAAATTGGGAGTCGGGGCAAATTATTTCTTCACCAAACTTTTTCAATTCTTCGTAATTTTCGAAAAACAATGTGAAAAAAAATTAATTAAAACCAGATTCCGATACAACAATTGTTAAGTGTTGTGCAGCTATAGGCTGTCAAAACTTAAGACCAACAGATGCTTGGAAAACGGGATTTCGTTCCACAAGTAAGTGTTTTAGTCTGTTAAAAGATATTGAGCTAACAAAGATTCAAAGATACTGACAATTTGGAAGACCGCCAACGTAGGGCAAGATAGCTCAGTTGTTAGAGCGCCGGTACGGTATTCCGGAGGTCGCAGGTTCGAATCTTGCTGCTGCCAGTTTCTTTGTTCACTTTGAAAATGTAATATTATTGTGTGTAATCTTAGCGCCGAATTTTTTATATTTTTTTAAATGTATTTTGTTGTTTTGTTTTGATTTGCCCTGTTTTGTTTAGTTATGTTAAACGTTTTTATATGAGGCTTGGTCCAAAGTTGTAATTGGTCAAGTTTGACATTAATTGGACCAAGAGCGAATGAACTGGAATATTTACTAACAGAAATTACGGATTTTAGTTGTCCACTTTTGAGGCGTCAAGAAAAGTCGCAAAGTAAAACCCAAATTTCTGCTAGCAGAAAATTGACATTTTTAAAAACAGGTGTTGCTACTTCTAAAATCTAAATCTTTGCTAGCAGGAAATGGGAAAACGGGGTTGTCCACTTTTGGAGCATCATGATTTTTGTCAGTCAGAATTTTTATATTTTTTTTTCTACTTTTGAGGCGCCGAGACAGTCGTCAAAGTACAATCAAAATTTCTGCTAGCAGAAAATTGAGTTTTTAAAAAACCGGTGTTGACATTTCTAAACAAATTCTACTAGCAGAAAATGCTTACCGGTTTACATACAAGAACATGACGCGACGTATAAGACTACCAAAGATGGCGGATGATTTGACGAAGTATGAAAGTCGGCGTAATGTTGCCTAAAATTCCCTCATAAACGTTTTGAAAAATAAAGCTTTTTCTGAACAAAAGTATAACAAACTAGGGGAAAATGCAGTCTAAATATTGTGCTTCCGTTAAATTATTTTGCGTCTGAAATTCAGGTTTTTGAAACGAATGCTTGAATAATTACCAGCGATAGATGGCGCTCTTGGCTATAGACGTTCTTTGGCATTCGAGCGGCCGGAACACGAACGAAGACACGAGTTGTTCTTGAGCAAACAAGAACAACTCGCCCGAACTCAACCCGAGAGATCGAGACCGCATTCACAGCATTTAAAAATTAAAAAATAAAATATACGGAAATTCCGTTAACATTTTTATTTAAATTAGCCGAATACATCATAATACCGTTTATGATAGGAATGTCTGTGAACACAGCACTGCTTTAAAAAAAAATATTTTTGAGGTATCCCGAATTGTTTCCGTCCTCAAAGCGGTGGGGGAAGGGAAAGGGGGGGGGGGGCGGTGGAGGGGCGGGGAGGGATGGGGGAACTCTATAACGCTGGTGGCGCTATTTTCATTCTGAGCGCCTGAAACATTTCTTGCATTTTCCATTATTACTACTAACAAAAATAAAATTTTCACAACCCCCCAAAATATAAAAAAATTATCACAATTATTATTATTTATTTATTATTTTTTTGTTTTAGTTTAGTTTATTTTTTTGGGGGGGGGGGGGGGGGGGGGGGGGGGGGGGGGCATGGCCCCCGTTGCCCTCCCCCGATCCCCCTTGACTCATTTTGCCTGATGAAATCTACCTATGATTTAGGGATGTGAGGAATACAATCTATTATCGGCATAAATTGATTGATTTTTGAAATTGCCGTTCTTGGAATATGGTGACTGGCTGTATTGTTACCACTAATTTTTAATACTCTCCCAGGCACAAGTGAAAACGTAAAAGTTGTTATTTTTTTTTTGGGGGGGGGGGGGGGCTCTGATGAGAAAGTGCACCGCCATTATTCGCGCTATAGTACTCAAATCGCTCGTATTTAATTATATCTTTCCTAGCTATTGGTGAATTGAAAAACAAACGATGCCAACCCAATTTTGTGCATTTTTGGAGGCCCATATCTCCAAAGCGCATTTGGACTTCTACCCAAAAAGTGATACACATGTTAAATATCATCCAATATGCAAGATTCTGCTATCAAAAGTACCATATCCCCCCCCCCTCCCCCCCCCCCCCCCCCCCAGTCGACAAACTATTAAGCCGCGAACTGGCGGTTCGTGGCTATTAATAGTTTGTCTTGATAACGCCCTCTCGCGGCGGCGGTTATCGCGTATATACGTACGTAACAACGTCTTAAACCAAGACTACCCCCCCCCCCCCCCTTTTTTGGTCCCCAAACCCCTATTTGAGATGACAAAAGTATTTTTTTTCCATATTTGGTCCCCAGAGTGACTTTATATTTCATATGCATACACAGTAGCTGCATATGTTTGCTTCTCAACCACACTCTTTTTGGGGACGTGGCTGGCCGGCTGAATTTGGGCCTGCAGAAAAATGCAAAAATGCCCACACCCCCCCCCCCCCCCCCCCCCCCCCCTCTGTTTTGATGGGCAGTTAACCCAATAGTACATGTATACCCATCCAACTGAAACCTATATCCAAGCTAAATTCAGGTTGGTGTCTTTTTCCTTACGTGGTTAAAAAGGAGCCAAACTTTGCATATGGGTCAACGAACTTTATACAAGTGTTTACATATGCTAATTTTTCCAAAGTTCGTTGACCCATGTGCAAAGTATGCGTGTTTTGTTACAAAGAAGTGGAAAAGATACCATGTAGGGAGGGTTTGTCTAAAAATAATACCTTAACTTCACTTATATCCAGTCGAGTTAAAATGAGCGTGTTGCCTCTTCCCTTCCACGTTCCGGACTATGTGTTTTCTGTTCTTGTCAAACCATTAACCATAACTCCCTATAAGTGGTGCGCAAAATCGTATTGAAATTGGAGGATTCATGACCGTAATTAAGGGATACAATGAGACTTCACTTCATGCTAAATAAGTTTCACAAAATGGATTCGAAAATCTTTTAAGATTACGGCGATTTAATGCTTCTATTATCTCACTATACGTGCCTCTAGACATGCAAGTGTTACACAACGTTACACATAGGCCCCCCTACTGTAGTTAAAATGTAGATTCACAAAATGTGTCATGGGCGAATCCGGCCGGTGGATAAAGGAGGGGCGGGAGCAAAGCTAAACCCTTTTAAAAATCAACATTATGCAGACGTTAAAATTAAATTTACCGTCCATTTTTAAAGTGTGCGGTTTATTGCATAGAGCACCAAAGTGTGAAGTCAGTTGACATGACAACTGATTCTACAAACTTCTATAAAAAGCGGCTGATATTGTCAAGCATTGTCGAAATTGTCCCGTTTTTAAGACGTTGTGATTTGGAATTTCTTTGCTAATGACCGGTCATGGCAGGGTCATGCCAGCATATTGGCATGAAGATCGCTAAATTAATGTAGTTCTAAAATTTAAATGCAGTGACGTCATCACTTTGTTGCTCTATTTTCTTTAGTCACGTTTTGTTTCCGTTCCCTCCCTGTCAAAGTTTACCCCCTGGATTCGCCCAAGATAATGTTACGTTTACTTACAGGCCCATCATTAGCCTACACCTTTGGCAATGATCCAAAATCAAACTGACCAAATTAGCATACAAAAGTTTACCGAGTTAAGTTAAACTTAATGTATCTATAGCATTCTGTGAAGTTATTTTTCGTGCATGGTTCACTTTCTGGAGAAAAGTATTAATGTTGTATGATTGAAAATGCTGAGTTCGAACGGTGTCTCAAGTGAGACACTTTTGGAGATTCCGGTGAAAATACAATAAAACGAAAGTTCAACAAAACAAGGTAAACTAGTATTTTTTTTTTTTTTGGGGGGGGGGAGTATTTTTCTCTAAAAGTTGAGCACTCATTGAGCTTAAACTCTCCATCCAACTTCTGTAGTCCTGTCTATACTAGATCGTGTTATAGATGTTTTGGTCAGTTTGTTTTGCTTATGCTGTTAATTAGCCGTTAAGTCGACTGGCTGTTTTGTGTATCATTTTATGACGATTTTTAAAGACGGCACTTCTACAAATTCACTGTAATAGCTTCTGAGTAAACAGATATATCAGCCAGCTGCCTCCCTCATAATAATTATGTCCCTAAACACAAGACTGGTTGCATAAAACCACTAACTGATAATATTAAACGCACGCTCTATAGCATACCTGGTGAAAATTCACTAACTACATTAAGTTCAGAAGCAAATGATAATTACATTATATTATCTATTTGTGTATCTATACTTAGCAAGCGCGGTTCTTGACCGAAACTTGAGGAGGTGCTAACAAATCAGCAAAAACATTGAATTTGAGAATTTCCCATAGCATTTTTTGAAATTTTCGAGCTTGTTTTTTAAAAATAACAATATCCTATACAATTTCGTTGACTAAAGACAGAGAAAAGGGCTTTTTGAGTGCTGTAGCCCCTCCCGTCGTAGACAAGCGCCCGCTGTACTGAATGTCTACAGTAAATAGTATTATGACATTACTACCCACCTCTATTAATAAGCCAAAATCGGAATCAGAAATACGACTGTTCGACGCGACGCATGTGCAATAGGCCAATTTTCTGATTGCCACTGATAACCAACTATAGGGAGTTTTCCATTTTTGTTGCAATTTTGCACTAAAATAAAACAAACAAAAAAATTAGTTAGAGAGGATCACATCATAAACTGTGGTCAGTTGAAAGTCAACATGACTTCTTCCCCAAAGTTCTTGAGACAGAACTTCTGTTTTAACGGGAAAATACCCTCATATCACTTTGTATACACAGGCGAAAATTATCCAATTATTTATCTTCATGTCTGCGCAGGCGCACTGTAATTCCGATTTGGCTTATCATCACAGCAAGTTCTAAACTAATTCTTGTTATAACTCATCTAACTTGATAACTAAATTAAATCACACAGGAACAGTCCGGTTTGTACATGGGTTATAGTACGGGAAGGTTTGCCGTGTCCTCACCTTTGTCATGTTCCGGCAGCAGATTATCCCGTACTTATATGACAGTCATATTTTGTTTGCATGAAGCATATTTCAAAGAAACATGCAATATATATCTAGTTCAACTTGTTTTCACACACACATATAACCAACCATGTCTTATAAAATGAACATGGCCTACATGCTGGTTTTATGTGTACAAAAGTTCTGGACAGGTTAAATTTTGTTTCTTCTTATTTAGTCATGCAAAGGTTTTTTTTTATTTCATAACACTATTAGTTGTCAAAAGAGCATACTAACAGTGCAAAAATCCCGTTCCTCCAACATAACCCATGAACAATTTTTTTGAAGAAAATTCATGTTGGTTAGAAATGAATTTTAAACGAGCTTATCAGTACCTAGAACATCGAACTCTCTCAAAGAAAATATTAAAAACTGTAATCACTGCTCATGTTCCCGACTGTTCCCGTCTATTATAAGTACATATTAAAGTTACGTTATGTAAAAAGTTAGCAATACTAAAACAAACAAATAACGAAATAAAAACATTAACGTAAAATCTGTTTACTAAAATAATAATGTTGCATTCTACAGATAATGACTTCAATACCTAAATGTTTGCTTTTGCATAGGCCTATAAGGAATAATGCCGTGATAGTCACGAACAGTCCTAAACCGATTATATTAAATGCAATTACACAACACGTACATTGGGTGGTATTATGAAAAGGTGGACACTCGTTTCAAAAACGTAAAGACGAGTGGTAAGTGTGGTGGGGAAGAGGCGAACAGCCACTGACTTCTCGATATAATTATAATTACTATTTTTTTATAAGCAAATTTTAAATGAATATGCATTGCATAAACGGTGGTGTTAAATCAGCACCATGCTGTTTCTACATTGAATAATTTATTCAATATTGATACCACAATTTCACTCCACAGTTTATGTAGTATACGATGATAAGCTGGTTTACAGAAGGATAGTCTGGAACAACTTCAAAATTAATTTACTTGCTTTTTAACAAAGTAGATTTTTTCCTCTTATACCAATTTCCACATCGCTTTATTTAAAAAAAAACATTTTTTGTTCTATTCTGGGCGTCTGCAACCCCTTCAAAAATGTCTGCTCGTGGTTGCTTTCGTTCCATTTACATGCACGCAAAAGATACATCCATGGGAATTGAATTATAAATTGTAGGCTTGATATTATATACAATATAGTAATATTGTAGTAAATATTATATCCCTTGTGGCTTGTTTGATGATATTATAAATACCACCAGTGTAATAACACCGCAATCGAATACTTACACATCTTACTTTAAAAACATCCTTGATTCCCTATTCCTCCTCGGCTATATTATTTTATTATACATAGTCAAGTTTTTAACAAACTTATACGTGCAATACCGATTTTTCTTATTTGTTAAATAGTGCATGATAGTTGCTGTAAGAATCGTATTTTAAAATAATTGAATGACTATATGACACTTATATAAAAACATATTTAGGCCTAGTTAGGTAGGCCTATAGTTAGTGGCTTAAAATCTGCAATTTAGGTGGCGTCGAAGGTAATCATTTACGGATTTAATGAAAACACAAATCTCAAACCCCTCACTTCTACGGATACGTCAAATTACGGTTCGCTTTCATCGGTCAAATTCTTCTGTATGCAAAGTTTTAGGATTATAAACGTTTTGTTATATTATCTTATCAAAACTGTCCTCGACACCGCATTGAAAAGTCAGATATTTGTTTTAAAAACCACCACTTTAAAGCGAAGTAGCCGTTGGCGAACATCATTTCTGAGTATAGGTTACGGTTTTTATGTATTAAACTATGGATAGAACATCAACACTATTTGCTACATGCTCGGGAGAAAGAAACAAATTGTAAAATAATACACTGCTAGGCTATATATGCTACAGTCAGATAGACACAATCTACCTTTATAGCTTAGTCCGAGTAATATTACATTATGGCGCTTGATACACATTACTGCATGGCACAATTAATATAAGCAGTGCATTTTTACTAAAGAGTCAGATAATTAACAGCTAAGCTTGTATACAATCTAGTAATTACGTGTAGTTTAAAATACCCGAGACGCAATTCGTCTTTATATAGTGAAAATTATCAGGCCTTATCATGAATTGTGTCAATTATCTTTTAACTTTTCGATTGTTATCGATAAACAACCCATTCATCCATTTCGGAGTAACATTTTATGTAAACGAATGTAAACACTAAAATGGTATACAACAAAACTATGTTCGTCTGCAACTTATCTTTAAAATAAACAGTTTCCCAAAATATTCCTTGTAGAAGTAATGTGTTCTATTGTGACGTCCATAATATTAACGATGGACATGATTTTACTTCAAAACTAACGCATGATGCAAATTAAAAATCATCAAGTTTTTAAAATCAATTGACTATAATAAGTTTGATACTTCCAAACATCAATTAACATATATATTATATAGGAAAACGATGTTCTTTTATAAAGTATATAGACAAACCTATATCTTTTACAATCACTGACATCCGAATATTATGTTATATACCAGTTACAGTGTCAGGTCTCTCATCATTATTATTCGACAATAAGCGGTGAATATATCACACTGCTCTATCTGGTCAAAACAATGTCCGAGTATTACGTTTTTACTTCCGTTATAGTGTCAGGTTTTGAGTGTACACGACAATGGTTAATGCCATTCTGTTACACATACTATAGGTGGTCAAAACAGTGCAGTCAAGATAACGTTACATTACAGCAATCAATTACTTCCAAAAAGGCCTTTGTATTCTTAAAAATTAGTTCACAAAACAGAAAATATCTTTAATTATATTCGAGCTTATTTATGATAAATGGTGTTTAGAAGTTGCAATATAGGTGGTGCCGAAATATATCGTTTATTTATGGAGTTACACAAACCATATCTACGAATCTATTATAATCCACGAAGTTTTTATCGGTGTTGGTCTTCTGCCTGCAAAGTTACTTGATCAACGTTGGAAAATACGCAGTCACTATGGGTGTTACATGAAGCGAAAAGTACGCCAAAAGTATAATAAAAAAAAAATGCAAAGTTGCCAGCAATCTGTATTTGGGTTTAGAGCATTGTTTCTTATACACTGTGTTTTCAGCATTTCTGCGCGCTCGTGAGCGAAAAGGCCTGATCATTTTAACAAAACAGTCTACAGGGTTATAGTGGGTCCTGGTTATAGCAGTTTCCTCATGCATATGATGCACGATATGGGGCAGAGGAAACCCCCCTCTTTTGTGTTGGTCATTGTGTTCCCGGAATCTCAGAAATTCTTTTCAGAGGTCTATGGGGGATGTGTTAGGTAACAATAGTCTGGAGAGTGTATAGGGTATAGGGTATAGACAAAAAGGGGGGGGGGGGGGGGGGGGGTACCCCTCTGCCCCATTATGTGCTGGGTGTATCCTCATATATCTTTCAACTGAGCATCATTCTATTGGAAAGTTAATCTTATTAGAAGTTATGTAAAAGTACAAAGAAAAGAGCCAGAGAACATGAAGCATTAAAGACCAACTTCCTCAGTGCTGCTTGCTTAGAAGATCCAACTGGGCTGAAGACGTCTGGCCGGACTTTAACTAGACTATTCATTCTCCTTGACGTCTGTCATTCTTTTTTTTTACTACTGCTTGCTTAATGTGGCGATTTCGTTAGATTATAACTTATAATATTTAATGAAACCCCCATCCCGCCAAAATTGTATTTGCTCCTACACGATCATTTTTTTTCAGAATAGAATAGAATTGTTGCCGACTACTTGTTATAGTCCATGTTTTGCAAGATGGTAGGTTTTAATGTATATGGCATTTTTGATGCTCCGCTGACATAGCCTACTCCAAAGAAACTTTCCAAACCTAGCTGCAGTAGGCTAGATGATTTAAACTTAGATCTTTTTGTTCCTTGCTAGGCGCTTATCCATGGCAGTGTGAAGAGTCTTTTAAACCAACTCGTTGATTTCTTGTCTTGTCCAGCAGCAGACGGAAACTTGATCTTGTAGTCTTCGAATGGGTCGTAGTTATCCTGCTTCAACTTGCTCATGATATCTGCCTCCTTCCTCACGTCTTGCAACACAGACATTCTTTTTTGCCAGCCCGGTTTGCCGCTGTTTTTCTCGCTTTCAATTAGGACGTCCACGTACTCCACAGTGCTCAATGGATTTGGCTTCAGGGCAATTTCCTCCAGGCGCACAATACATTTGCGCGAGTCTGCTATTAATGCAAAGACACAGCGGCGGACACCCTCCAGTTCTTCGATTTGCTTCTTGATCACCTGTTCTACAGTCATCTTCTTTCCTGTCGCATCGTTGTATCTCGCCTCTATTTCTGCGAATGTCCTGTGTTCTTTCTCACTGTAGTAATCAAATCTGTACTGCTGATTGAAATGCACATCCCATGCACATTTCCCTGGACATACGGTACATATGCCATCTTTCATTGCTGCACACACCGCCTTCTGTGCGTCGTCTGCAATACCACATGGATAATGACAGGTGAAGTGGCACTTGCTGCAGTTGGTAATGAAGCTTCCAGTTATGTCGATCTTTTTGCACTTTGGCACATCGACTAAAATTTTGAAGTCTCTGTTTGCCTCGATGTCAGCCTCATGTTGTCCAAGAAGCTGTTGTTCCATCCTTAGTTCCTCCAGCTTGCAGATACCCATTTGAATTTGAGGTTGAAGACCCTAAACTGCTACCTCAAGACGTTTTCTCTCCTCGAGAACTTCTTTTGTCAGCACAAGACTTTGAGCCTCCAATGTCTGAATACTGGCAAAGAAGCTTTCCAGGTTTTGCTTACTCATCTGCCAGTGCATGTCATTCATATCAGCATTTCTTGCTTTATCGATTGGTTTATTGCGATTTTTTGGGTTGTTGCCTTGATCTGCAAACAAGGCGGCGTTGTTGAATTTAAACATGCTGCCATTGTAGGGGATGTCTGCTTCCTCCACTGCAGCCAGCACGGGTGGACGACTCGCATCTGCGAATGTCGCCAGAACGATGATGTTTTCAGAAATATCCTTTCCAAACACAGACAAAATGGAGTCGAACACATACCTCTGGGTTTGAGTAAGCCGCACCTGGGAAGCCTGAACGACGAACCCAATAGCATCAATGTGATCGATTCCATGAGATTCTGCATCCAAGAAAAACTCGCGTATCTGGTCAATGATGGCCTTATCTCGTCCGATACCGCGCGTGTCCCCAAAGCCTGGCGTGTCGATTATGGTCAAAGTGTAAGGGAGGCTGAGATATTTGTTGCGGAAGATGGTGTAGGATGCGATCGTTTGGGTCTGACTGTGTGCTTGAGAAGGCCCCTTTCCTTCGTGTACAATCTTGAAACGGAAGTCGTCTTTCTGATCAACATCCAAGATGTGATTGGCCATCCCATTGATGAGAGTGCTCTTACCCGAGCCAGTAACACCAACGACCATGATGACCTTGTGATCTTCAACTTGCATTTTCTGTGGCACACCGAAACTGTAACTCTGGCTGTGAGGTCTAAGGCACACATCATTTAGTGGGAATTTCAAGATGCACGGCTTACCGATCTTAGAAATACCTGGTTCCAGAAGTTTGGCTTTGGCCCCGACATCATGCTTCAGGTGGCGCCTGGTCTTAAACTGGACAACATTGCTTCTTTCGCCCACCTTGTCATCCCCACCACAGACAGCAGTAACACTAATTTTGTACCGTGTTTCAGGTGTTACTTCGGTTATGGTGAACATGCAGTTGCTCGAGTCCGTTACGGCTACTTTATGGTTAGAGCCATCCCCGTAATCAATTCGGTAGTGCTTTATGGTAGTTTGTTTGCCGATCATCACGGGTCTGTCCCACTTGAGGACGACATCTGTTGCCGATATCTGCTCATATTTGATGTCGGTTGGTGGGCCAGCGGGAAGGGTAGTGAAGGGAACACTTGGTTCGCTTTGAGCTTTGAAATTGTTTTCAGAGACCAGTATTACACGACATACGTATGTCGTGTTCGGCATTAAATTTTGGACCATACACTGGCGATTCACGGTACTCTTCACTTGCACCCACTCCACTGACTGACTTTGTTGCTCCCCGGCCTCAGTGAACTCTATGCCGTATTCGCATATTTGTACGCCTTTACCGATTAAGGCAGGGCCCTTCCAATGGACGGTGGCGCTTGATGCTGTGAGGCCACTCGCTTCGGGCTTTCCCGGTGGGCTTACAGGCAGAGTAGGACAAACAGTGCTGATACTGGGAAGACTGGTTACGCCCGAGTCATAAATGGCAGCCACCTCGAACACATAGCATGTGTTGGGTAACAGTTTCTTTATGGTACTTCGCCTTTCAGAAGACCCAGTGTCAAATTGTTGGCCACCTTCAAATGCCCCGTTGGTAAGCATCCCAAACCTGACGACATAACTACGAATGGTAACTTGATTCCCAGAATGAGCTGGCTCCTCCCACTCAAGAGCAATGCTTGTTGTTGATACAGGACTAGCTGTTGCATTTCCTGGCGGACTTGCTGGTAGGGTGTTTACCACGCCACTGCTCTCACTTTCAGGGCTGACACCTACAGCACAGACTGCCGCGACATGGAACTCCACGGCTTCATTGGGTTCCAAGTTCTTGATGCTGACATTGGTCTCTGAACTTTTAGTGGACACTTCGTCATGGACTGCATCAGCTGGATTTTGACCACGAAACCTCCTCAACTTAACAATGTACTTCTGTACAATAGACGCACCATTCTGTGGCGGAGACCACGTAACATCGATAGAGTTGTGATCAATGACTTTACACTCTGGCTTTCCAGGTTGACTTGGTGGCTCAAAGTCTTCTTTGGACAGTATACCTTGCTCATACAGCAAGACTGTTCCACCGACTTTAGCCTCCTGGCTTGCACCAGTACCATCACAGTCTATAAATCCTGTCACGATGAACTTTGTGCATGGCGACTGAGGGTTACTGCGAAAGAACTTACCAAAAAGTTTAGCCTTAGACCTCATAAACTTCATCACAGCACCATCGTCATACCAATGGCGTGTGCTGTAGTTGCTTTCCTTTCTCGTGGCAAGGTACTGAGACAGGTTGCTTAGATACCCCTCCTCCTGTCCTGCCAGCCGAAAAGTCAAGCACACTACACTGTCGATGCCTGGGTCCATCAAGATGTCATCTAAGGTCTCACGAGACTTAACAATCTCTACCTCGGGCAAGTACTTGACGTACAGTCGCACCGCACTCAACTCTTTTCGCTTGCTGTTCAGCCAGGCGTTGAGTTCTGTCAGCTTGAAGGGGGACTCACTAATTGCTTTCTGCAGCATCTCCTTCAAGATGCTTTCTCCATCACTACCCCCCTGGATTGATGGCAGCACACGTGCCAATTCCTTCTTGAACCCTACACTGTACTCCCTAAGCATTCGTTTGAAAAACGCAAACTTCTCGGCAAATTGTGGGAAATCGACACACAGAGGATCGGCAGCCATTTCGTTAGTTCGCTTCAAACAATGCTCTACACCCTCCAAAAAATCTTGGGATTGGGAAAGAAGATCGTCACTCACAACCTTGCACACCCTGGCTGCTCTCGAGTCTATCTTATACAGTGGGTACAAAAACACCTTTACCGGAACTGCATTTGTTTTCAACAAATCAGGTAACCTTGCGAGCAATTTAGCAGTCTCTTTGCAATCTGTCGGGCAACTTTCCACATTCATGTCACAGTGAACCCTGCACAGCACGTCACTGACTTCGTTGGGATCAAAATCATATGTACCCCCCTCATTAACCGGGTCAGAGGTGAATTTGGTCACCAAAGCAACGAGGGATTTCAAACCATCAGTGGTATTGTCTTCATCGCATTGTTTGTCGAAGACAAAGAAGGTGTTCGATCCATACAAAATACCTGTCACTACGTGAGTGGCCTTACCTTCTGTGAACACTTCGGTGTTCTGGATTTTGCTACTGCTTACTTGGTTTAAAGTCAGCTGTTCGTGCGTGGAAGTAGCTTTGGAGAGAAAGGAAAGGCGATGTGTGGCTGGTGGCGGTTGATCATTCAGGTATCTGGCCGAACCTTCTGTTCGCACTAAGTCAGCAAGAATGCTCGCTTTCAGCGATTCGTCTATGCCAAGAGCCTTTGATTTCTCGTCAAACGAATCTGACGAAACGAGAGTCAGTTTGTTAGCCTTTTTTTCACTAACCTCTCGGTGAGTCGATATGACCTCGGGATCCCAGAGAGTTGCCCCGGGTGAGATGATCTGATGGCTTCGACAATCATACAGCGTACCCAGGCACATCAGTCTCCCGAGAGCCGGTAGCTCAAAAGTACCCTCCATCATGCAGACTCGAGCATGAGTGTCTGTAGGTAAAAAGTAAAACGCGGCAGTGCATCAGGCGGGAAGTACCTGTGTATAAAGCCTGTTTTAATCATTAGAACGCCGACACGTGGCAACGTTTTATTGGCGCCCTTGCAACTAATGCAAACAGGGACGTTGAAAATCGGCAAAGCTGAACCAAGCCCAACTTTGCCGACTACTATCGAGCCTACAGTATAGGCCGATTTAAATACACATCCTGGCATGCCGTACGTTGAACGATGTTCATTCCGCCGCGTACCAATTGGCACTTTTTATCCTTTTGACCAAGGAATAATATTTCTTGTTCAAAAGAATAAAAAGAGCCAATTTGACATGTTCATATTATGAACATAAATGTCAAATATGATTCACCACAGTTGACATCCATCGAAATAATTAAAGTACCGACTTTGTAGCCCGACAATTTTTTAAAATTCATACAAATCAATAAGGTGTTTCTATTTAGGCCTACGCGACAAAGTCGTGCGACGTGACGTGCATTTGCTTGGGTACACTAAGAACACGCGACATTTTCGTAGATGACAAAGTTGCGTATGTGTATGTAAATTGGCCTTTTATGTGTAGCCCATGTGCTGTCTATGTGGGCGATTGAGGACGTAGAATTAAAGGAAAGATGTGCAAAAGAATGTATCAAATTAATATCATCCTTGCATATTGTTCAGATACACTCGTAAAGTGTGTAAAGCTATTGGAACGTGTAGGCAAGTCATAAAAATAAAGATTTGCAGAAGGCGTCTTTTTGTTACCTGGCAACTGCAAGTCCTATCCCAATCCCGGCACGGGAAACTGTATCTAGCTGTCTAGTATGAAATACAGCTCTCTTTTCGGCTAAAATGAAGAACAAAAATATAACCGTTTTATTTGTGATATCTTGACTTGCAAGCAATTCTTTTCTTTTCTTCTCAGTACCTGCAAATGCAACAGTCCATACACATGTTATGCTTAAGATTTAGCTATGCCATACGTTTACTTCCAGTGAGCTGTTCATAATCAAATATCAACAGAATCAGCCGGCCCAACCCAACCGAATCCAACCCAAGCCAAACCAAGCCAACCAAAGCCCAACCCAACCAGGCTTGTCCAGCCCAACCCAACCCAGCCCAGCCCAGCCCAGCCCAACCCAACCAGACCAAACCAAACCAAATCCAAGCATATATGTCATTTTCATTTAATGATTTCTTTCTTCGGTTTACAGGGCGTTTTAGACTTCTAGTTATTACGACAAACGTCTTCTTACAGTGGCACCAAAGGGTCCTCTAAAACCACAACATTCGCGACAAAATTTGTCACGTTCCCTGGCCTAAAGTTGTGATTTTTGATGTCCCTTCAGGACCACTATATCTTATGGACGGGACCCACCTTGTCGGACAGTCCGGGGATCAAGGACAAATAGGATTATTTGAAAACAGTAGGTCCCTTGTCCCTTAGAATCTGCGAATTAAAAAGACGACAGGAATGAAAATAAACAGAGAAAGTTGTGATTTAGGCGGTAAAATTGAGGTAAAACTGACTAGGTAAATTTGAATACATTTTCAAAGTGAACAAAGAAACTGGCAGGAGCGAGATTCGAACCTGCGACCTCCGGGTTACCGTACCGGCGCTCTACCAACTGAACTATCTTGCCCTATGTTGGCGGTCTCCCAAATTGTCAGTATCTTTGTTCGGGAGGGCGCTAGTCAGAAGTCATAAACCCAGAATGCCGTATAGCCAGGGATCACACCCAATTTTACGATACAACCTTGGGAAGCGACATTGTGGGGGATCACTCAATGAGGATACGACTTTTTAACTTATAATTCGTTAAACAATCCACAAGGGAAACTGACTAGGTCAATTTATTTTACAACTTTTGACATTAAAACAAATGATAGTTAACAGGGATTGTCAAAGAAAAGCATAAGCACTAAACTTAACGATGTATTCATCTAGACCTCTGTTTAAATAGGAAAGGGTCCAACCCCCCCCCCCCCCCCAACCCCCCCCCCCCCCCCCCCAACCCCCCCAAAAAAGGAGCCAAAACCAAAACGAAACTAAAAATCAAAACCAAAATTAAAATAAGAAACAACAAGAGAAACAAAAACAAAATTAAACAAATTCTGCCTCAGCGGGCGTGGAAGATAAACGCGTTATTTTTGTTCTGGTTTTTGTTTTATAGTAATAACGATCCTCTTACTTTAAAAAATCTTTTTGCAGATCGACACCAACCCTATGCCTAGAAAACTAGGAGACAATTCCACAAACAGTCTGCATTTTGAAACCCTCCACACAAGACACAAGGTCAAAATGGATCTAATACCTAATAACTGAAGTTAACTTGAGTAAACTGGTCACAGTTGCCGTATTAAAAACGTTGCTTTTAACATGCCTTGTTGGCGCTCAATTGGACTACCGAAAGCGTTTCTAAAATTGTCATGATTGGAAGGATTTCACAAAAGTAAAATAGTGTAGGCCTATACGCCCATTCCTTAAAAAAAATGCGCAGTTTGTCTGAAAATCATTTCCGAAAATCATTTCGGGGATGCCAGTAGGATCGTTGGGAAAATTGGAAAATTCAGAGTGGTGCCCTTACCACTTTACATGGCTCCGTATAGAGTACCGAAGTGATGACGTCAATGCAATGTTTGGAACCAGAATACTTTTGTTATTTTGTGTGAATGTGTTTGCATGACTGGCTGTTTACAAAGGAGCAGTCGAAATCTCCATTTGTTTGGAGCCAATTGTCGTGCCAACTGAAGTCAGACTTCGGTACTCTATACAACCTGCACTGAGTGCAAAGTCAGTCTGTAGGTCCGGATGTCAGTGCTTTTCACCACATTTCTCCGTAGCACTCGGATCTTCGAAATAGGTTATGTAACTAACTAGATGAAATTTGAGGGATTTCAGGGCAATATTGTCTTTAATACTAACAGTTGACCGCAAAGCGGGTTCGACTCTATCTGCAAAATAATTGACCTATCGCGGTCGAATCGCGTCAACACAGCTTTTGAATTATTGTCCAATCACATCAATTATAATTTCACGTGGAACGCGCAAAATCTGTGACAAACAAAAATTACCACACAAAATTCCCATAGGGTTGTCTAAGGGGCGTGGTTAACTCGTAAACGGCGATAGGTCAATTGGCTTCTTCAAGTCGCTGAAAATGGGGAGTGTCCTATTGTCAACATAAACTAGACGTTTCATACCGGTTTGTGATATGGCACCCGGCATTTCGTCATTGTACATTTTCAGTCCAATGGCATTAAACACAAATCATGGATGACATTTAAAAAAAAAAGCCGTATTGTAAAACAATTCTGTAAAATTCTAATACATGATTTTTAATTTTAGTAACTTCCGGTTTGATGACATTTTGAAATTTCACAAAATAAGTTGATTTTTTTCTACCGAGTGTTTGTGGTCAACTGTGGTAAAAATATTACATGGAATTCATATCCTTTAAAATAAACTTTCTCTGATGCACTTCTAGATGGCGCCCTTTCATATCATGATGTCATCAATGTTTTTATTGTGTTTGGCATATCATTCTAAACATTTAATTAATTTGGTTGTAATAGAATACTTGCATTTTCGAGTTGTATTCACTTATTGTACTTTTGGTAATCCAAGGTCAAGGAACATTGTGTCCGGAAGTCAAACATTTTGGCCAATGTTAATTAGGTCTACCAAATCACAAAATCTCATTCAGTTCGAAAGTTATAAAACAACCACGCCTTTTCATTTGTTTATCTTCGTAGGAAAATTATAACTGCGTGTTCAACGCCATCAGGTGCGTGTGCGCGCAGTGAGCAAAATATTCTAAACACGCGCGCATGTTGCTCGAAATTTCTTCGAAATATGGCGCAGCCGATGCGCGTCACGAAAATTTGACGCCCAAAATGCCGATGCACGTGGCAATCTGTAGGAAGTGACGTCATTTGAAAGAGACCTATAATCCAACAATCAACCTCGTTACCATGTTTTTCCCACCATGCCTTGCGCGATCTTAGTGAAGGAACGCACACGCGCCCATGGAGTCGAGGATGGTCCAACAATGGATTGAAAATGTAGTCTGGTTCCCTGACCAGAAGATTCCCTGACGTCTAAATCCTAGGTCGGGCAGCTACCGCGGTTTAAAATAGATCACGACGTGTGTGTTAGTCCGAGTGACGTCAGTGGCATCATTCAAATTTAATATTGTTGCAAAATCCAGTCGGCAAAATACTGCAAGAGTGTGGCATTGATTTTTCAGTTTCTATATATATAATTGAGAATTCAAATTCCAGGATCTGTAACGGGCCTGACAGACATTTTGTTATTGCGAACATTAACAGCCGAATGCTACCGAAAACAAGTTCGGAAAACTTCGGACTTTTTCGGAAAATGTCAGAATTCTAAAAGTTTTCGTCACGTGACATTGGCGGCTACCGGACCTAATATTCATCAGAAATAGTCAGAATATTTTGGTCTGGGAACCAGACTATTGAAAATGCAGAAAATGGCATGTATAGACTTCATCCTGCCTGGTGGCAATGTTTTTTGCGGCATTCACGTCATCCGTGGCCGTACGCAAAGGGTTTTAAGAAATTGGCTTAGTTTTGATTTGACGTTTCTCGTCCCATTGAACTTTGACCATCCCATAACTCCGGTGGTAGAGGTCAAATGACTTTGGCCTAAAGACTAGAAATGTTATGCAACATTAAATCTATCAGATTCCAAATCATGATCATCATAGCTGTATTAGTTCTTCAGATACACTTGAAAGAATTTGATCATTTTTTTAAGTAAAATGGCTTGTTACTCCATACACGATAATATCATCATGACGTCACACTTTTGTGCACATCTTGGGATCAGGACTGATGCTCTTTCCAAGTTTCCAGTTGTTACACTGTAAGCCTACCTCCGTGAAGAAATGTTCCGGAGAATTCTTGTTTAGGCTCAACAATCTAAAAAATTCACCCAAAGGTTTTTAGCAACTTGATCGCCTCACCAGCACAGAAGTAGTGCTGCAGCCGAACCGTCGAACCGAACTAAAAATGGCCGAACATGGCCTTCCGAACCGAACCGAACTGAACCGAACCGAACCGAACCGAACCGAACCGAACCGAACCGAACCGAACCGAACCGAACCAAACCGAACCGAACCAAAATTGTTGGTTCGGAAGTTCGGCAAACTTTACGCACACATATTGATTGCGCTAGGAATGCATGCGATGATAGGACAAAATTAAGGTCCTTCTTTTCGGCCTTACATTGTAGCAGGTTTGGACTCGAGAACATGTACATGTACCGTGTAAACGGTTACATTAGCCCAGGTACTGCATGCAATGTAGACAGTCGATAGAATTTTAATTGTTCTTTTTAATTGTAAAAAGAAATTCATAAAAGACCAAGTCGCGACCGCTTGCATCCGGCCGGCCATGTGAGTTTCCATCCCTCCACCCCCGCCTAATAAATGTAGTGTGCTCGAAAGCGAGCCCCGCCCAGTATGCAATGATTGGTTGTTCACCCGGCGACACAATATGAATATACATTTCTCATTTTGTGGGGATGCACAGTCCAGGGATGAGATTCTGAGAAAATAAAGTTTGAAGTTTGTGAGCGCGTACGGCGTGATGAAGCCTTTTGGGGCCAGGGCCCCATCAGATCTTAGGTATTCTCATGGACACCTTTTAAAAAATACTTGCAAAATTGTACCCCCGAAAATGGTGGTAGGATTCTACATGTACATGTACATTCCTTCTTAAGCAAAAACTCCTGCCTTGTGAATTATATGTTGCAGCACTTTATCCGCCATGCGCCAGTCCTTCTCTGCTCGCCAAAAAATGTTGAAGAACAAAAACGTTCCAGAATAAAATTACGTTTTGTCAAAAGTTACTTTTTACCATAATTTCAAAAAATGGCTGTCAATTTTGCTTATCACACACGCGCTAACGATAATGTTTATGTACTCACGATCAACATGCCTGTCGACTCAGCGCGCAGTGGCCACATCGGCCCCGTGCATTGACCCACGAACCTCTCGCACCGAGCAGGTCAATTCACACGATTTTCCCGGAGTTGTGTACCTTTACACCATAAAGGCTTGGTACATCCGCATTTCGTCGTATACATGTATAGTGATTTTGTCTGAAGTCTTTATAATAATGTGACATTTTCATTGTGACTGCAAGCTTGAATTATCATCATCCATTGGGTAGATTCATTTTAGCGTTCAAAATTTAGCTTTCAAATTAGATGTTCAATCACCAGTTTTGGCATCGTTTTCGTCCGAGGCAATATTGCTATGGTCTGGTTACGGTACGGAATGCTTGCACAATGCATAATGTTAAAAAATGTATCGCGTGTGCGTTGTGCGACGGACACGTTGGATATAGCTCATGGGGTGATGCAATGTTTTCATTTCGTGGTCGATTGACATGTGCGTGGCATCATCATGCACGGCATATTACTGCACGTGATTTTTATTTTTTATTTTTTTTTTGGGGGGGGGGGGGTTGTCCTTTTATAACTTTAAATTGTTATATATAAAGAAACTTTATTGTAAGTGATTTAATATGATTTTGTTGTATTGTTATAATTTTTTCCCACTTTTTTTTACCGGGGATAACATTTATTGCTCTTTCATCAATTCACATCATTAGAAATACAACACTACAGGGAATTAATAAAGCATGATCTATGTAGGTCGAAGGCCGATTTTGATGTGTGACAAGCAACAGGTGAAAGCATACATTTAATCTTGACAAAGTAAAGATTAGTGCTCCCATTTTGCATGGAACTTCTGAGTAGTGCCGTTAACAACAGACAAATATTTCTCCAAGTTATAATAGTTCTTTATGTCCTTATTTAAAAGTGAAATAGATGGATATTTCTCATTCATTTTCATTTTGTAGATATGAAAATGAAAAATTAAAATAATTAGGTTAAGGCATTTCAAAATGGTATTGGTTTTACCAAACAAAATAACTTCATTATCCAAGTACATATTAACTTGAGTTTTTTCTTTAACCCAGTTGACTACAGATGACCAAAACGTGATAGAATAGATACAACTACAAAAAAGGTGGACCAGTGATTCTTCCTCCTTTTTACAAAAGGTACATTGATTAAAATCGGTCTTATTAATTTTGAACAGAAAAGAATTTGTACCCAGGATTCTATGAATCAATCGAAACTGGAACCATCTTAATTTGAAGTCTACGGTACAGATAAAGGATGTATTAAAAACCAATTGCCACTTGCGAAAGTTATAGTTAATTTGCAACTTATTTTCCCATTTATCTATAAACTTTCTAACAACTGTTTTTGAAGAAACAATAATATTATATAATCTTGTAGAACCTTTCTTATCACGTAGTAGCACTTCGAAATGAAAAGGGATAAAAGGAAATTCAACGTTCTTGTTTTCCAATAAGAGTAAATCATTAAAAGAAAATTTAATGGCTCTAACGACACCACCATATTCGATAAAATTCGTACGAACGTTGAATTTAGTCTTAAAATTGTTTAGTGCTAAAAAAGCATTGTTCTTATCCATAAGATCGCAAATAAAGAATATTCCAGCAGACGTCCAGTGCCCATAATGGATGCACTTCCGTTACCGACTTTGATGGACTCATTAAACCAAAGAACGCTTTTTAAGACGTCACTATGGGTCGTGGGTTTGTAGCATCTAGTGAAATTTTGCCAAGAATTGAAAACATCAACCCAAAAATAATTAGAATTGATCAGAACGTTCTTCCCAGAAAAAAACGCTTAAAGAACCGTCTTCTAGAAAAAGAAAACGTTGAACATCAATAATCATACGGCACAAACAAGTCCATCCCGAGCTACACGAAACTAACAGTCTACGAATCCAGGTAACATTTAGTGCATCCATATAAGCCCGTACGTCCACAATTTTTAAACCACCAGAACTGTAGTCTTGGATCATTTGATTCCTGTTAACACGATCATTACCTTTCCAGATAAAATTAAAGAACATAACATTTAATTCATTTACAATTTTTTTAGGAGGATCTGGAATGGTCAAAATAAGATAAGTCAATTTAGACGCCAAAAGGGATTTCACTACAGTAACTCGGCCAAGAACTGACAAGTTTCTTTTTGACCACTGGACAATTTGCTTTCTTAATGACAAAATAATGCTATTGTAATTAGACGAAACCATTGAATGTAGATCGGTAGAAAAATATATACCGAGCACTTTGAATGTGTCAGTGGAACCTATCCAGTTAACACTAATTTCCTCGCACTGTTTCTCATCGGTATCTCTTTTTGAACCAATCCAAACTGCATTAGTTTTGTCCACATTAACTCTCAACCCTGAAATGTTAGCGAACTGGTCTAAAACATGAAATGCACCGTACATAGATCCTAGTAAACCGTCTAAAAACAGAACCGTGTCGTCTGCGAATTGAGATAATCGAAATTCAGTATCGCCCACAACAATACCCTTCACATTCTGGTCATTACATAACATCATAGAAAGAATCTCTGCGCATAAAAGAAACAAATAGGGACTCAGCCCACCACCTTGTCTACAACCTCTCTTATCTGTATATCAAAAGATTCTGAAAGAAATCCATTAACCAAAACTGAGGAGGCGGCTTGATTGTAAAACAATGTATCAATTTTTTCATACTAGGACCAAAATTAAATTTATCCAGAACTTTATAGATAAAATCGTGAGAGACTGAATCGAAAGCTTTTTCAAAATCATTACAAAATCATTACAAAATGTGTTATAAAATTCGAAACTAAAGCCATCTGACCCAGGAGATTTATCATTTTTACTATTTTTCAGAGCTCTTAAGAGCTCTTTATGCGTCAGCGGACCTTCTATACGTTCACGCATAGTCTGATAGGGTAGGTGCACCTGCTTAAACAAAAACGGAATTCAAGTCAACATCATCCACTTTTCTTAACGAATACAATTTTTATAAAAGTCTCTGGATTCTAAGAAAATATCTTCACTCTGGGTCAGTCTGGAATTTTTACTATTAACGATACAATTAATAGACTTACTGACAAAATTACGTTTTTCCAAATTAAGGAAATATTTAGAGGGTTTTTCTCCTCGTTCCATCCAGCGTGTCTTTGACCTAATACGCACACCTTCCATTTTGGATTGACGAAGATCAACCAGTTCAGCTTGCTTGGAACTAAGAGCTTCAAGTGAAGCAAGATCACCCTCTGACACTTTGTTAGACAAAATAATAATGTCGTTCTCTAGACAACGCTCAGTTTTAATTACCTGTTTCTTTTTCCAAGCAGCCAAAGAAATTGTCTTGGCTCTAATTTGTAATAATAACACCTCAAAAAAGAGCTAATCGTCAATACTAAAGTGAATATCTCTCTGATGAATATTTTTAAGGTTTGAAATTAAATACGGAGACACTGCATATTCTTTCACAACATCCCATATAGTGTTCTTAACCAAATTCGCGTAATTTATATCAGATAACAAAGAATTATTGAATTTCCAATAACCATTACCACGGTCCATTTGATTGAAGTCTAACCTAATGTCAATTAAAGAGTAGTCATTTTTATAACCAGGCTTGATATCACAACTGACTAGTTTCGAATTGAGTTCAGCAGAAATAAAAAATAATCTAGCCTAGATTGCTTGAGAGTGCCATGCTGTCTCCAAATAAACCTACGTAAATCCGGATTGTGAATTCTCCAGACATCGATTAAATCCCAGTCATTACATAACTGCAGTACTCTGTTTCTGGCCATCGGGTTATTAACGTTCGAATAGTTAGTACAGTCAGTGATAGTATCTAGGATCAAGTTCCAATCACCACAAATGACAGTATGAGTATTGTTAAGATCATTTAAAATATTTGAAATTTGATCATAAAAATTAGGAACGTCGTTATTAGGCCCGTAACAAATTGATAAGCGCCAAACGATATTCACCAATTTCAATATCCAAGACCAACAAATTACCATTTGCATCATTTCGGACGTTCTTAACTTTGTACTCAAAATTATTATTAAATAAAATGGCGACACCTCTAGAATTTGTGATTGTTGGTTTATAAATAGAAAGAAAGACATGAGACATGAACAATATTAGGAAGAAGTGCGTTTTTATTTTATTTCAGAACACATTAACTTCATTAGTGTTGAAATATCTGATACCATAATCAAGCCAGCTTTCTAAAAATATGTCTGAAAGTCTAAAATGTCGGAACATAATTTGAAAGTCGGAAGAATCTCATCCCTGTGAGAGTTGTGCATGTGGGGGAAAAGAGTTACATATTTACTCAAGGAGTCCGAGTAAATGTATCAGTGGAATGTTTTTTTCTGGAGCACTGGGCAGTCTTTCCCCTTGAAAGCAAGAAATTATGAAGTATATTTTTTCAGACAAGATTAAATAAAATGTACATTCACATGTACATGCGTTTTCTAAATGGAAATCTGAACATGTCTTTCTGTTTGTTTCCCCGCCATTTATTCTTTTTTTGCCATAGTCCATTTTCCCAAGCAGATTCAACTTCGGAAAATGAAACTCTAAGCCTAGCTCGCGCGCTATGCCTTCCCGGATCTCCGAATCACTCGATGAAATCGGGACCAACCACTGAATATGCATTTCAAAAAATCAGATACAGTCGAGCATTGGCGCGGCGGTGGCCCGCGGGCCTGGTGTGACCATTGTTCCATTATTATCTATCTTCGCGCCCTGCGGGTTTGGCAACGTGCCAATCAACTTGTTATGACCGCAGTGGGGAGGGCCGGGGAATTCCCGGAAGGACTTTGGACGTGTATGTAGTCTTGGTTCATTCCAAGACCTTCGTGTTCCTTTTTTTCCTTCCGAACGAGGGCGCTGTTTCTCAGTAAATCGATTCTGATTGTATTCGATAATGTTTTATATATTACGCGCTCTGACAAGAATCGATTCTACTGTTCTTTGCTCGGTTCTTCACTTCCACGAAGGTCTTGGACATTTCTGTCCGCGGGTCTTAACTTTTTCATTACTTTTTCGACATTCTCCCCCGACTTTCCGGGGGAGCCAATCAGTGATTGAGTTTGACCTTGACAAATGAATTATTCATAACTTGGCGAGCATGCACGATTAAATAGGACGCGGTGCGGTCATCACCCTCTCTGGGTGCGGTTTTTTGTGTATGTGTGTTGTGTTGTCTGGAAATTTGAATTCACCGCGCCCGGGCCGGCCTAGTCTTGGTTCCAAGACGTTACTGTCTGATACTTGTCATCAACAGAGGGCGCAATTTACAGGCTGTCACCGGCGGGCGAGCGCGCGATCAATCACGGAGTTACAGTAACGTCTTGGATATTTCTACTTTTGAGGGCGGGACCCGACTATGGAAATCGTGGCTAAACATGCATCATTCAAATCACGTGACTGGTCTGACCTCCATGGTTAAGTTTGACCGATTGCCCCAATTATGCAAAATGCGCCTGCGGTCGACGCGACGTGTAATATAATACCGTTTGAAAAAAACGTGGATGTACAAAAGCCAAGTGTACGTACAATGTACATGTACAATGTACATATCCACATTATGAACACTGTGGATACATGTACAGTGTACGTATACGTACTTGAACTTCAAGTTTGAATAACTTGGAGTTTCTAATCTTTCTTGCTACGTCCCAGAATGAGATAATGACAATTTACCTGCAGGTGTGCACTTTAATCTGGGATGTTAATTAGCCAATGTGAATGAATAAATGCAGAATAGTAAAAAATTTAAATTATTTTTTATCAAAGATTGATTTTTGCCAGTCTTGTTTAATTACATGTACAAACATGTGGTGCCTTTTTTTGCAGCCAGCCATGGCCAGGCCCAGTATTGTATTAATTGGATATTTCAGTCCAGTTAGTTGCATGCACAATAAATTTACAGGACGGTCTTTGGTCAACTTTTGACTGAAAAACGTTTTTACTCACTTTGTCTTCAAGGTGGAGCTTAAATTCATCATTGTCTTAATTATTTATATTTCTCCCAATAAAAAATTCCTCCACTAAATACATTACATTCCTACATGTGTATAGTAATCCATGTATACTAATATTTAAAAAAGTGAACATGAAGAAGAGAAGTCTGAAATAGCAGGCCCAGCAAACCATTTAAATGCAGTGGATTTAAAATCAA
Source organism: Hippasteria phrygiana (assembly GCA_037893225.1). Taxonomy (NCBI): domain Eukaryota; kingdom Metazoa; phylum Echinodermata; class Asteroidea; order Valvatida; family Goniasteridae; genus Hippasteria; species Hippasteria phrygiana. The sequence goes on from JAZGUH010000903.1 coordinate 527,222, forward strand.
AGTAGATGGTTAACTTCACTCATTTATTTTAATTCTTGAGGTAAACATAATTTTTCACTGGATAAAATGTATTTCTGTAAAGATTTTAAACCATTATTTTAAAGTTACATTTATGTTAACATATACTTTACCATTGAAGGTTAGAACTGCCACAGAGTTCATCAGAAATATGAAACACACCATTTGTTACATCTCTTTTTTCATGTATTTTCAATTTCCATCCTGAAAAATTGAATTGGCAGATGTACCGGTCATTTACTACTCAGTTTAAAAAAATCTATATTACATGTACATGTGGCATTTAAAAAAATGTATAATACATTTACTTATACAAACTGGCTCGGACGTCCTCCATTCTGAAGTCTTTTTTAAGTTTATCACCTCACATGTTTATACACCAGTGTTCTAGCTCATACAGTGTACATGCACAATATATAATGTACATGTCATCGGGTAATACCTTCTCATAAATTGTTACCTTCACTCAAGCGCGCCTCCATGATTTGACTATGACATGTGTGGAGACCGGGGAAAAGGGGGGGGGGGGGGGGGGGGGGTTATCATGACATTTCCAAAACCAACCAACTGAAAATGTCGAAGGGGGGGGGGGGGGGGGGATTGGACACTACGCTGTTTATTATACATGTATTAATTATGGTCCATACACAAACCCAAATTTAACCCTCTTTCCGACAATTCTACTGTAATTTCCATATGAAATTTATAATTACCTCCTGGTCTATTTTAATTTTTTTCTTCTGCCTGGTTTTATTGTCTAGGGGTGATCTTGTCATAAAGTGTGTGTGGGTGGAGATATATTCCCCATCCCCACAACCCCGAAATCTATGTTTTTGCCTTCACTTATCAACACTTCTTCTTGTCGACAATTTTTTGGGATTATATTTAACTATACAAGTTGGGCTATTATGTACGCCGTATGTATCACCTTTTGTTAATCCTTTCTGATGTTTTCCTTTGTATAAACATTTAAAAAAAAAAAACATTTTGAAAATGAACAATTATGACTGTAATGAAATCAATTGTGATGTAGTTCTTTTAACCAATATATGTACACCGACTACTGCATGTATTTTTTATATTACATGTGGAATAGTAACCACGTAAACACACTGGCTGTCATCAAAGGTTATAGTTCTAAATTTGCATTCGGAAGTATTAAAATATACCTCACATGTTCACTCATCATCCGCACAAATATTTCGTATAGGCCTACATAAAACACTTTATTTAATGTCTAAATAAACTTCAGCTGCACTACAGAAATCAGCTGCACTACAGATACTTCGCGGATTTTAACGACACGTACGTCGTGCCGCCTACACGTCAACTTAAAAAATATTTCCCACAGACATGACAGACTGGGTCACGCGGATCGCGCAATCCTTCATCCAAAACAATACAACGGTCGACGCGTCGGGGGCCGGGCCGGCCCGGGCGCGGTGAATTCAAATTTCCAGACAACACAACACACATACACAAAAAACCGCACCCAGAGAGGGTCATGACCGCACCCCGTCCTATTTAATCGTGCATGCTCGCCAAGTTATGAATAATTCATTTCTCAAGGTCAAACTCAATCACTGATTGGCTCCCCCGGAAAGTCGGGGGAGAATGTCGAAAAAGTAATGAAAAAGTTAAGACCCGCGGACAGAAATATCCAAGACCTTCGTGGAAGTGAAGAACCGAGCAAAGAACAGTAGAATCGATTCTTGTCAGAGCGCGTAATATATAAAACATTATCGAATACAATCAGAATCGATTTACTGAGAAACAGCGCCCTCGTTCGGAAGGAAAAAAAAGGAACACGAAGGTCTTGGAACCAAGACTAGGGCCGGCCCGGCCCGACGCGTCGACCGTTGTATTGTTTTGGATGAAGGATTGCGCGATCCGCGTGACCCAGTCTGTCATGTCTGTGGGAAATATTTAGAACTATAACCTTTGATGACAGCCAGTGTGTTTACGTGGTTACTATTCCACATGTAATAGAAAAAATACATGCAGTAGTCGGTGTACATATATTGGTTAAAAGAACTACATCACAATTGATTTCATTACAGTCATAATTGTTCATTTTCAAAATGTTTTTTTTTTTTAAATGTTTATACAAAGGAAAACATCAGAAAGGATTAACAAAAGGTGATACATACGGCGTACATAATAGCCCAACTTGTATAGTTAAATATAATCCCAAAAAAATTGTCGACAAGAAGAAGTGTTGATAAGTGAAGGCAAAAACATAGATTTCGGGGTTGTGGGGATGGGGAATATATCTCCACCCACACACACTTTATGACAAGATCACCCCTAGACAATAAAACCAGGCAGAAGAAAAAAATTAAAATAGACCAGGAGGTAATTATAAATTTCATATGGAAATTACAGTAGAATTGTCGGAAAGAGGGTTAAATTTGGGTTTGTGTATGGACCATAATTAATACATGTATAATAAACAGCGTAGTGTCCAATCCCCCCCCCCTTCGACATTTTCAGTTGGTTGGTTTTGGAAATGTCATGATAACCCCCCCCCCCCCCCCCCCCCCTTTTCCCCGGTCTCCACACATGTCATAGTCAAATCATGGAGGCGCGCTTGAGTGAAGGTAACAATTTATGAGAAGGTATTACCCGATGACATGTACATTATATATTGTGCATGTACACTGTATGAGCTAGAACACTGGTGTATAAACATGTGAGGTGATAAACTTAAAAAAGACTTCAGAATGGAGGACGTCCGAGCCAGTTTGTATAAGTAAATGTATTATACATTTTTTTAAATGCCACATGTACATGTAATATAGATTTTTTTACACTGAGTAGTAAATGACCGGTACATCTGCCAATTCAATTTTTCAGGATGGAAATTGAAAATACATGAAAAAAGAGATGTAACAAATGGTGTGTTTCATATTTCTGATGAACTCTGTGGCAGTTCTAACCTTCAATGGTAAAGTATATGTTAACATAAATGTAACTTTAAAATAATGGTTTAAAATCTTTACAGAAATACATTTTATCCAGTGAAAAATTATGTTTACCTCAAGAATTAAAATAAATGAGTGAAGTTAACCATCTACTTTGATTTTAAATCCACTGCATTTAAAGGGACACATTGCCTTCAAATGTCATGAAATTTTGCTGTTTTGAAATGTTCCTTATCTTTTATAAGAGTTGTTCATGCAAAAAAACACGTATAATGTGTTGTAATTAGTGAGTAGTGATTACAAAACAAAAAATTGGCCTCTGACTCCTGACATCTGACCCGCAAATCATAGACTTATTTCCACCGTCTAAATAATGCGCAAAATACGCTGTGAGAGTCTTTAGGCTGGCGCCGCAGCCAGTGGCCTTGTAAACCTATCAGATGATCGCCAGGTACCATTCTCTAACTCGCGACATATCGCCAGTGCTGCGCGCCGTGCCACAGTACATCAAAATGGATTAACAGAACGTACTTTAACCAGCTGCGACTTGAAATACGACTGGTGAACCCAGTCCGCCATTTTGTGGAGTCCAAAATTTGGTTCTACAAAATGGCGGACCGTTATTTGTCACGAAATTAAACAAAAACCACGCAATTTGAAGGGATAGTTATATGAATCTTTATATTCTACTTTTAAAAAAGCTTCCCAACCATATCCATTTCAGTTTTATAGCCCAAATCGCAAAATCCAAAGCAATGTGTCCCTTTAAGTGGTTTGCTGGGCTTGCTATTTCAGACTTCCCTTTTTCATGTTCACTTTTTTAAATACTAGTATACATGTAGGAATGTAATGTATTTAGTGGAGGAATTTTTTATTGGGAGAAATATAAATAATTAAGACAATGATGAATTTAAGCTCCACCTTGAAGACAAAGTGAGTAAAAACGTTTTTCAGTCAAAAGTTGACCAAAGACCGTCCTGTAAATTTATTGTGCATGCAACTAACTGGACTGAAATATCCAATTAATACAATACTGGGCCTGGCCATGGCTGGCTGCAAAAAGAGGCACCACATGTTTGTACATGTAATTAAACAAGACTGGCAAAAATCAATCTTTGATAAAAAATAATTTAAATTTTTTACTATTCTGCATTTATTCATTCACATTGGCTAATTAACATCCCAGATTAAAGTGCACACCTGCAGGTAAATTGTCATTATCTCATTCTGGGACGTAGCAAGAAAGATCAGAAACTCCATACGTACGTACGTACACTGTACATGTATCCACAGTGTTCATATGTGGATATGTACATTGTACATGTACATTGTACGTACACTTGGCTTTTGTACATCCACGTTTTTTTCAAACGGTATTATATTACACGTCGCGTCGACCGCAGGCGCCTTTTGCATAATTGGGGCAATCGGTCAAACTTAACCATGGAGGTCAGACCAGTCACGTGATATGAATGATGCATGTTTAGCCACGATTTCCATAGTCGGGTCCCGCCCTCGAAAGTAGAAATATCCAAGACGTTACTGTAACTCCGTGATTGATCGCGCGCTCGCCCGCCGGTGACAGCCTGTAAATTGCGCCCTCTGTTGATGACAAGTATCAGACAGTAACGTCTTGGAACCAAGACTAACGTGTATGTAGTATTATACAACACCTGAATAAATCCCCGCCATCCGATTGGTGGAGAGTCGATCACGTGCATTGAATTATTCGACCCATCACACGACGCGAACCCGCCCCGCCCAATACGTTCTATCACATGGGTCTATCACATGGTGCGCGCGCATTGATAGAACCCAAAAACTTTTCTAATTTCACGGTCACTAGGTGGCGCTACAACAGCGCTGTCATTCACACAACGTGGCGGCCAAGTTACCCGAACTGCCGCGGTTTGTTCTCCTAACAGACGACGAAATATTGGAACTTGTAAGCAATGCTGACGCTCCAAATACAAATACAAAGAGACAAATCAAATAGGGTATGCAGTGAAACGATTAAATGAATTTGCTAGACACGCAGGAACAACAATTGAAGCTTTAACTAATTCGGAACTCGACAATTTTTTGTCCCGGTTTTATGCGGGACTGAGAAAGGAAAACGGCACGTTGTACACAAAGAAATCCATGCATGCAATCCGCATTTTTAACTTTTCTGGACTAGTACAGTTGTAAACTTCCATAAATTGGATATGAAAGTGCATTAATTGGTTACTGAAAGTTCTGAATTTGTGAAACAGCTTTTTAACAATTCTGAACAGTTTGATCTTCAACACTTCGGAACGGATATTTTTAGATGACATTCTGCATCTGAAGTGAATAATTCTTCTGAACTTGTTGAAAAACAGTGAACATTTAAAACTGTTTGAGACTTTTCGAGACAGCAATTAGTTACTGGAAGTTCTGAATTTGTGAAACAGTTTTTACAATTCTGAACAGTTTTTAACTTGAATAAAATGCATTGAAAGTGTTCCCCCAGCTATCAGTGTTACTACATGTTTCTTACATTTATGTAAGCACCAGTTTACAAGTTACCAATCAGATGACGAGAATTTATTCAGGCGTTGTATAAAACAAATAATGAATGTTTTACATTCGTGCGATGGAAAGAATAATTTCATTCGGTGACAGATGGCATGTTCTATTCCACTCGGCTTCGCCTCGTGGAATAGAACATGCCATCTGTCACCTCATGAAATTATTCTTACCATCACACTCATAAACATTCATTATTTGTATACTATCGATCGGCGCGATCGCGATTTGAGAGATTTCTTTTAATTATGGTGTTCTATATGTGCCATAGCTTTTGCAATATTTTTTGGGGGGCGTATTTTTTTTCGGCGTCGCATTTTTTGTTTTTGGCGTCGCGTTTTTGTTTTTGGCGTCGCATATTATTTTTTGTTTTATTAATTATTTTTTTTTGGGCGTCGTAATTTTTGTTTGGTTAAATTTTCTGCGTCGCATTTTTTTTTTCAGCAACGTATTTTTTGGCATCGTGTTTTTGCTCGAGATATATTTCACGTGAATCCCACGTGACGAGGAAGTTCAACTTTGACCTTTTCATTATGCCGATGGTTGCTATAATACTGTACAGATGGTAACGCAACATTCCGGTTAAATTGTATACGTTGCTTCATCAAGTTCATCCACAGTGCACGCTAGATGATTACGATAATATCCTTTTTTCATTTGCAACCGAGAGGCCTTGTACAAAATTTGATTCTAAACATTCTCATCAACATCAAGTGATGTGACAGTCACGTGACAGACACGTGAACGAGAAAAAATACGATGCAGAGAAAAAATGCGACACCATAGAAAAAAATGATACGCCAAAAAAAAATGCAACGCCCAAAAAAAATGCGACGCCAAAAAAAAAAAAAAATGCGACGCCAAAAAAAATACGACCCCCAAAAAAAGGCAAAGCCCCCCCCCCAAAAAAAAAAAATAAAAAAAAAAAATAGGACAGCGCAAAAAAAAAAAAAACGACACAAAAAAAAAAAATTAAACCAACAAAAAATTACGAAGCCCAAAAAAATATTTAAAAAGCAAAAAAAAAAAAATATGCGACACCAAAAACAAAAATGCGACGCCAAAAACAAAAAATGCGACGCCGAAAAAAAATACGCCCCCAAAAATATATTGCAAAAGCTATGGCACATATGGAACACCATATTTAATGCATATGTACTTCCGAACCCGAACCCGAACCGAACCGATGTTCGGAAGAAAACAAATTCGAACCGAATCCGAACCGAACCGAACCAAACCGAACCGAACCGAACCGAACCTGGAGGATCAGTTGCAGCACTACACAGAAGTAATAGATGAGCGGAGTTCAACCAGAAACACTATACAATGGAGGCTGGCGGAATCATCTATTGTGGAAATGGACGGGGATTTCCCTCGAATGAGAAATTATCTGACGTCATTCAGAGCGCAGCGTAAGTTGCACTTGCAGTTCCGATCATTAACTGCATTATGACGTCTCTCAAAATGATGACAAGAAAATACAAACCTATTCTACAAAGCACACGAAAACCTTAAGCTTTAGCTATCATTACATAAAAGACAACTTGCATTCAAAACGACAAAAAAAGAAGAAGCGAAAATAAGGCAAATTAATTATGTGAACCGGCCAAAATAGACGCGTTCCAGACTTGACACGGAATTAAACGCCATGTAATTTTCCAATTTTCACCGGAAGATCTAAGAAAAGACACAAAGGCCAGAAACTGACTAGGTAGAGAATGGGGGGGGGGGGGGGGGGGGGAGTACCTCCCCCCCTCTCTCAAGAGGGAATGGCGATTTGGCCTATCTTTCCGGAATAATATTACATGATGTATTTGCTCAGGAAGTTATTGGCTTGCTACAAACGTGAAGCATTTCCGCAAGTAGGCCTACAACACGCAGACAAAACCACACACCTTGCCTTTTCCCCCAGAGCAGGTAGCCTTGAAACGAAAAGCTTAAACGCATAATTTTAGACTAAGTGCCATATCCAAGTTTGAACAAGAGCGAGAAGAACATCAAAAATCCTTATTTTTTCAGGCAGTGATTTTTTCACACAGAGCAGCAAGTGTTCCACCATCCCTTTATTTCCGATTCGCTGCTGATATTATTTTGCTTCATGTCACTGTCCTTTGTGATGTTCTTTGAACAGTATGAAAAGGTGTACTTACTTTTTTCAGGTCCCTGTTGTGGAACTTTATCGAGAGCGGAATAGTGACACTGCCCGGTGCCCGCATTACTACCGCATGTATGCCTATTCTGATTTACAGACATCAAGGATATAGCTGGCAATTAAAGTGGTTCCCGGTTATTATCGTTCTGACTTATTTTACGGCGGGAACCAGGTGGCAGGGTGTGCCGCATACGGAAAGCCATAAAAAAAAGCACGGAATATGAATAGCGTTGAATAGAATAATTACGTATATACCCCCAAAAATGACAAAAAGCCTAAAACGAATTACATGTTGACCTATTTTCAGCGGGGAAATATTTTTTTCTCCTTACTTTAAAATGCTCATTACATGCCCCTCATGGACAGCAAAAACTTTGCCCAGTGCATATCGAGTATACTAATAATATTATTTGTTCTAAAAAACATTTGTTTTAACCTTGGCTCTCCGTACCCTCTGATATTGCTCAATTTCGAAAGATTCAGAATTCCCCTGATGAGAAATGTTCTGACGCAATATAATTAGCATAGGCCTATTTTGACCGGGTGCCCAGGGGGTCAGCCTAGCTGGAAAGTTAACAAATTTTTAAGTATATAGCAATGATCCACATGCATGCTGATGTAAGGAAATTTACGTCTGCCGGGCACACTGTGGTGGGTGTGGTCAGGAGGGCCATGAGAAAGGGCCCCAAAATTGGGCTAGCCTAGCTGTTGAGTTAACCCTATGAAACCTACTGGAAAATGTTCGGCATAGTCTCAGGTATCATGAATGGCCACTGCCAGACATTTTCAGTGGTGGAGTGTGCCCGCCCGACAAAAAAAACTCTGTACAGGAGGGGGCGTGGCCGTAACCCCCTCCCGTTCCTTTTCGCTGATACAGTTGCAACGCGACGATAAAGAAAAATGTGAAATCAGTTTCTATAGATGCCTTGACGATTGAAGAAAATAAAAATGTAACTTAAGAGTATTTTAAGATCAGACTATAATTAACTTAAGAGCGGCGCGAATAGTGCGGGGGGGGGGGGGGGGGGGGGGCGCAACCCCCTTACAAGTACATTTTCGCTTATATCTTCGCAATGCATTCTTTTATTCCTGTCAAATTTTCCAGCCTGTGAATAAACTAAACGGATACACCCGCAATAGAGGAATTTCACAAAAAACCACCGTTCTCATCAAATGTCAATGTCAATTTCCGGGTTGAAAGCGAGAATGTCAGTGGCAAACAAAACAACGCTTTTGACATGCATGAATTATTCAGGCCATAAAAGGCAGCGCAGGTGCAGATTAGCATAAAGTTGTTTACTGTGACATTGAGATCCTCGTTTTCAAACGCGAAAGTGCGCAGATCGGCGCTAAACTCGTCGTTGTGGGATTCCTCTATAGTAGGCAACGTCAACATACGTGGGCGCGCGTTCGGTGTCACGTTCTCATTTATCCGGTGTGCCCAGTTTTCCAGAAAACTATTTAATTAACGCTACTTTCATGCTACTTCGCTTCGCTTATGTAACTTATAGGTTTGTTGCCGATGGGCTTATATGATTGAGAGCTGGAATGGAATGACAGAGCCAGATAGGAATCTAAAGAGAATTGTTACGGGTGAATATTATTTTGTCAGCGGTATCACAAAGGAATGCAGTGTTTCCTTCTCTAAATATATCCGTTTTAGACTTGGGAATAAAGATAGAAATACCGGATTGTCTGCATCTGTACAAGTAAGATTTTATAGTTCCCTCCGATTTGGCTGAAATTACTTCATGAAGAATCTGGTCCTTGATATCTTGGAAACAGTTTGGAAATTTTGTCCAGAAAGATTGAGAACGAATTATCTGCACGAAAAGGAAATAAAGAAAGAACATTTAAACATATGTAACACTAAAGTACTGAAAAATCTAACTTGACAGCACCAACGAGTCCGCAAAATTCTCTAGAGCCAAAAAGTGAATGTGTGTTCCTGCCGTGCTTTAAGGCAACAGCACCATTCATGGTTACTAGATCTTTTATCCATCAGGGTTTGTATAGCAAGACCAAAGAAGTGGCCAGAAGGCATTGGTAGGCCACCACGGGAAAACAAGGGTGCCTTTGCCGCGGCATGATAGAAGTGGCTTAAGACAGTGGGTATTAAAACTACAGGTGGAACTAGCCAGGCGTTCTCATCTGACCAGTTCTGAGCAAAGGCATCGATACCTGCAGTTCCCGGATTCCAAAATCTGGAAAAAATTGGGTAATTTTGCGTTGTAAAAACCTGCAAAACAGTCCACCGAAAAGGGGCCCCACGCCAGATCAGATTACAATTGCAATGACTACTGCATGCATGGTCCTGTAGTTATGATACATACTGCATGTACAAGTATTTTGTACGTGTTTGTGCCACCAAAAATATACGATAGGCCTACAGTCGAACCTATTCCGTGACACCCCACCCGCCGGCCAAACGCCAAAATGTACCATGACAGAACCAAACGAAAATAAGTAAATATGTATTTATAATTGTAAAATACATAATGCACCACCCCCTTCCTATACAAAAATAAAGTTGTAGGCCTATGTATCGAAATACATTTTGACTAAAATCGGCTGTGCGTGCAATGATAAGCAAATCAAAGTAAAACAGCTATACTGATGGCGATATTGAGTCCACGACCTTGAGTTACATTTGACGGCAGCACTTTATGGAAAGTTACATCATAAGAGTTATTTCAACACTATCAAATAACAAACACAATAATAACAGTTATTACCAATAAATAATATACGCCAATGAAATGAGATTTCACCAGTGGCGAGTAAATCCGTGTCGAAAAGTGGGGATGATTATTGAATTTGTCAACGAAGTACTGCATCTTGAACTTTTCTCAACGGGGGATACCCCCGCCCCAAACACCGCTTGAAATTTGAAACATCACTTTGTGTACAATTTCCCCTTTTTAAATTTACGAAACAAAAATGAAATACAAATCGGCGGGCCCCTGAACTCCTTTCCCGTGTTTACGCCACTGGCGCACAGATCCCCACATCACTATGATAAAGATGACTACCGAAGAAACAAAGAAATAAACACCCCGACAAATATTCAAACAACCCCAATTTTCACCTGTTTTGCACGAATTATTCACTCCTATGTGTCCCAGGTTCTATGCGTCCCGGGTTCTATGTGTCCCGGGTTCTATGTGTCCCGGGTTCTATGTGTCCCGCCCTTACAAAAAAGTTCTATAGAATTCTATAGAGTGTTTTATAGAGCTCTATACGGTTCTATAGAGGCAATGGTTTTCTATAGAATATTTAAGGCTGTCTATAGAGATTTTAAAAAATTATATAGATTTCTATAGAACAAATCTTCCAGTCAGTGTTCTATAGAATTGTTTCTATAGAAATTAGACATATTAATTTGTTTGTTGAAAGTATGTACATTTATATAGTAACCCACAATATATCTCTAATTTCTATAGAAACATAGAATTGTATAGAATACTCCAATACGAAAGACTGTCTATAGAGATTTTAAAAAAAATCTATATATTTCTATAGAACACTGATTAAACAAATTCCTGTCAGTCTTCTATAGAATTCTATGTTTCTATAGAAATTTTAGACACATTAATTTGTTTGTAGAAAGTATGTACATATTTAAAGTAATCCACAATAAAATGCCCCTAATTGCTATAGAAACATAGAATTATATAGAACACTCCATATGATTTTATTTTTCTGTAGAAATTAGAGATGAGTATAACTACTTTAACAAATCTTTTTTTTCAATCAAATTTACTAACAAGATCAAGGTTGAGGACTATGATTTTTAAAGAAGCGATTATAAGCATTTTCAAAGTATTCATTTGTTTTCCCTTACGTGGAATGGGCCCGTGGAATCGTACATAACCGCCCGGCGCTACATGCCACGAGGGAGAAACATGAAAAACCACAGCACAGGGGTACCTTGACGTACCTTGAGCCATCAACCAGTAGGCCCCTATCATTTTGTCCGGAATAATCCGTTATCTAAAAATCTGAAGGATTTAGAAGTTGACTTTTTGGAGAGTTTTCAATTCAGCTGTCCGAAAATACCCAATTAACTCTTTCAGGACGTGTCCCGAGATATCTCGATTGCGTATACCTTACCACCCGCCGGAGACCAAGATATCTCGAATTGCTTAAAACATATAAATGTCACCTACAGGCCACCGTAGTATGTTTTTTCCCGGTAAATAGGTGACACGGAAGTGGAGAATACTTGTGAGGGTGGCTAAAAAAAACCTGGGACACATAGAACCCGGGACACATATAACCCGGGACACATATAACCCGGGACACATAGAACCCGGGACACATAGAACCCGGGACACATAGAACCCGGGACACATAGAACCCGGGACACATAGGGGTGACCCCCTTTTGATGACATGAACAATTCACATACCGAGTACATAAATCGGATGTACTGTACAATGTAGGCCTACATGTAATGTATGTACTGTACATGTTGACTATACATTACATGTGGACTTGATGTGCGGAAATATTGTTTCACACAGCGAGTTGTTGACAAGTGCCATTGGAATAGCGACCAAGTGAAGTTGTTTCAGCTCCATCTATCAACCGTTTAAAAAAAAATGTAGTTCTAAGTTCTAGATTTAAATTATTTTTTCGCTGCTAAAGAACTGTCTGCAGCCACTACCCCTCTTTTATAGCATGATAATTTTGTTATTGAAGTGACGGGTCAAAATAAGCCTGAAGCTTTTTATCGACCTAAGTTTACAAGCAAGATACAAACAAGATACATCCAAATGAATGTACACATAATACATAAACCCTTTTACGGATACCCCGCCTGTGGGATTTTGTGTACAAAATTTAGCGCGAACTGTCACACAGCGACAAGACACGTTGCAGTTTTGCTGTGCACATTTACATGGACAAGCGCCCCGTGTGCCGAGTCGTCCTCTTATCTCTGGCAAGAGTTTCGGCATGTACATGTCATAGGTTCTCCAGCGTAAGGTTCTACTTCTATATCGCCAACCTCCAATTCCATACAACTTTCAGACAAATATTCCATGGCACTTGTGTACATGTGAATGAAATTTTATGAAATAAACAGATGAAATTTGAACGTTTTTTTCTAATAATCTTACTCTTAGAGAACTGCAGTGCCACGATGTGTGCTACTTGTTTATAAGTATACATGTACACGTATGTGTACGCAGACGCTGGACATGCGTGCGTGTTCCAGGGGGTGTAGTTTCCAAAAGCCAATTCTCAGAACAGCCATAACAAACGGTTGGAGGTTAAAAATAGCACATAACCGAAATGAAGCGCAAGGGGGCGCACTCCAATATTTGATTCGTTAACGCGAGATGGCGCGACGACACAGCCCCTTTAGAGAAGCATTTTCTAGCCAAAACTGAATTTCTTTCTTGCAGGTATCGTTTATTGTGATGCATGAATTTTCGTCTTCAGCATTGGCTATTTCCACTTGACAATTTCTGGTCATTAGCCTTGTGATACTACCGAGAACTGGAGAAAGTGAAATGATCTGACCAACGATTAAATGCAAGTTTAGAACAATAGCATGATGTGATTGTTGTATATGACCTATAGATTGCAGTTTCGGAGATTGTTTCGAATTAGGGATAACAATGAAACCGTCATCTAAATATAAGGCAATGAGGATACCGCTTGACCGCCAATGCTTGACAAGAGGCCGATGAGAGACCGAACGGTAACACAGAAAACTCAAAATATCTCTGTAGGCCTATACCATTATTGCGCCAGGAAAAAAACTAAAAAAATTGATAGTCGGTCGCGATATAGATGGGATTATAACCTGACATTAGGTCAAAGGATAACAAAAGAGCATCTCGTGATATATACTGAAGACCAATTTTCCAATCGTCTATCTTAAAATGAGTTTTCCGGACATAGGTATTGACTTTGCTCAGATCCAAGATTAATCTTTTCTTATTAGATGCCTGGTAGCTACAGACAAAGGATTCGAAACGTAGGATCGATTAGATTTTTCTGTTATTCTACCGGAAACAAGAAGATCTAAGACTGAATCGGTAACGAATTTAGCATCATTCATTGCAGAGAGATTGTTATGGCAGAACAAAGGCGGTGGGTAATCTATAAAAGGAATCATTATATAACCATCATTTATGACCGATAAGATCATTTGTGGGGTTTCGATCTCTTGCCAAAATTGGACGTGATGTTTTAACCTTCCCTTCACAAACATGGCATCTGATTCTATTTATGACAGGATCTGACAGGATTTAGAAGAGCATTGTACCTGGAAAACACCACTAACCATGTCTTCTATCTTACGTGGCGACTTAGAATGAACCGGATGGGAACTGAGGACTGGAGCTGATGGTTGCTGATCCTGTGGCAACGGATGGACCTTTGGCGGAGATTGTGTTATAGCTCCGGCATTGGGGGGGGGGGGGGGGGGGGGAGGGGGGGCAGATGGCTTGTTGTGATACAGGAATGTGGAACCTATTGAAGTAGCCCGTAGCTGGACTGGCTCTGGCTCTGATGAACTGCGAGGAATTACTGCCGACTTGGGTAAACGGACAGGAACGGGACCAGTGCCCGTGCATTCCGCAAATGTCAGCATTTGACAGGCCTGAATAAGAGAAATAAAGAAACAACACGAGGGGAAATATCGCACAAAGGGAAACAACCTTTAATTGTATAGGGAGGCAGGGGCGGATCCAGGATTTTTGCAGGGGGGGGGGGGGGGGGTTTCTGAATTTGCCCAGAAAGGTGACTCTCAAAATGTTTCGTCTGCGAAAAAAATTTACAAGCGGGGGGGGTTCTGATACACTTTTCCATCGTTGGTGGCGCCATTTAAAGGGACACGTTGCCTTCAAATGTCATGAAATTTTACTGTTTGGAAATGTTCCTTATCTTTTATAAGAGTTGTTCATGCAAAAACACACGTATAATGTGTTGTAATTAGTGATTAGTGATTACGAAACAAAATAATTGGCCGCTTACCCCTGACATCTGACCCGCGATACATAGACTTATTTCCAGTACTAAATACCACCGTCTAAATAATGCGCAAAATACGCTGTAAGAGTCTTTAGGCTGGCGCCGCAGCCAGTGGCCTTGTGAACCTATCAGATGATCGCCAGGTACACTCTCTACCTCTCGACATATATCGCCAGTGCTGCGCGCCGTGCCACAGTACATCAAAATGGATCAACAGAACGTACTTCAACCAGATGCGACTGGAAATACGACTGATGAACACAGTCCGCCATTTTGTGGAGTCAAAAATTTGGTTCTACAAAATGGCGGACCGTTATTTGTCACGAAATTAAACAAAAACCACGCAATTTGAAGGAATAGTTATGTGAATCTTTATATTCTACTTTAAAAAAAGCTTCCGAACCATATCCATTTCAGTTTTATAGCCCAAATCGCAAAATCCAAAGCAATGTGTACCTTTAATCTCTTTGTTTTGTTCTCACCCATAGGTAAAATAAGACCTGTATTTGCAAGGCGTAGGCCCCTACAAGCAAAAAAATTAAAAATAAATAAAACATTGGCAACGAGCAGGGGGGGGGGGGGGGGGGGGGGGGGGGGGGGTTCGATCCCCCCCCCCCCCCCCCCCCCTGGATCCGCGCCTGGGAGAGTGGGTTTGGAATTACAAAGGTATAATAAGAAGAACGAATTGACATTAGCGTGTGCAGTGACCTGAAGTGGGTGGAAAACAGGGAACAGGACTTATATAGCTGTATCACGCTTCATTGATTGGAGGGTCATCTGATGAATGTGTGGTTCGAGAAGTGATGGACCGTGAGGGAACAAAGGAATGAAGTATAACAATAGTAAGTGCGCGTTCGAAGCAGAAGGCGTAAAGAGCAAACTGGTTACGCAAATAGAACTAAATTAACCTAGTCTTGGGCCCAAGACCCTTGCGTTGTTATATTTCGGCGCCCGCGCGCAGTTGTGTCTTCTCGAAATCCCGGCTTCGTGTGCGTTCTGGCCTGACGCATGCGTAGTTTACAAAATGCAGCTGGATCCACAACAGTGTTTGCCAAACGTGCATGATTTTGGATCCAAAATCTGATCGCGCTGTTGGCCTGTGCATTAATTGCAACTGCGAAAGTACAAAAGTACAATATTAACGTCTTAGAATCCTAACAAATACATCACTGCGCATGCATTTGTAAGGGCTTAGTAGGGTTTCGGGAAACTGGGCAAACCGGATAAATAAGACCGTGACACCGGACGCGTGACGCGCCCTGGATATGCTGGCACGAAAAAATACTAGTACGAGTGCCACGAGCGCCTTTACTATCTCGTGGAGCTAATCACTTGTTCAATGCATTCAACTAGCACGAATCATACATATATTTGGCTTTTCCGAAATCCTTCGGAAAAGGCTTTGTTTTTGTTCTGATTTTTTTTTTTTTGGCTTTTCCGAAAATTTTTCGGAAAAGGCTTTGTTTTTGTTCTGATTTTTGGCTTTTCCGAAATCCTTCGGAAAAGGCTTTGTTTTTGTTCTGATTTTTTTTTTTTTTCTTCTTCTTCTTCTTCTTCTTCTTCTTCTTCTTCTTCTTCTTCTTCTTTTAGTTCTGACCAAAATCCCATAGACTTTGTACACGAATTTTGTCGGCGGCACTTTAGGTCTTAAAAAACCTCAGAACCTAACCAAACTTACATCAAACATAGACCCTAAGCTGAAATTGTATGTCGTAGAGTGACGTCATGATGACGTCATCACGTGTCACGTGACGTCATCCTAAATGTGCGTTTTTCAAGGGCCCATATCTAGAGAACGGTATATCCAATTTCCTTCAAACCTGGTATGTTGGTAGGCTAGCTCGTGTTATAGATGAAAATTGACGTGACGTCATGATGACGTCATCATGCGATTTTATAGTAATTTTTAAGTTTTTGAACTTTAAAGTTTCTTAAAGCCATATCTCACCAACAGAACATGCTAAATTCAAAATTCTTTTTGTAATAGCTCTGTTAGCTCCTATATTCTTTCACATAAATGTGAAAAATGTGTGACGTCATCATGACGTCATCAAAAATATGCTTTTTTGAAACACATATAAGGGTAGGTCCGATCGTCATAAAAATTAGTGTGCAGGTAGATAATGCTACTAGGATGTTAAATCCGAGGTGACGTCATGATGACGTCATCGGCTGATTTTCTATGATTATTTTAGTTCTATCCCAAATCCCATAGACTTTGTACACGAATTTTGTACGGGACACTTTGGTCACTAAACAACATCAGATCTTAATCAAACTTAACACAAACAGGGACCCTAAGCTGAAAATGTATGCCAAAACGTGACGTCATGATGACGTCATCACGTGTCATGTGACGTCATCTTAAAGGTGCATTTTGGAAGGGCCCATATCTAGAGAACGGTAGGTCCGATTGCCTTCAAACCAGGTATGTTGGTATGGTAGATCGTGTTATAGATGAAAATTGAGGTGACGTCATGATGACGTCATCATACGATTTTACAGTAATATTAAAGTTTTTGAACTTCAAAGTTTCCTAAAGCCATATCTCCTCAACAGAACACGCTAAATTCAAAATTCTTTTTGTAATAGCTTTGTTAGCTCCTATATTCTTTCACATAAATGTGAAAAATGTGTGACGTCATCATGACGTCATCAAAAATATGCTTTTTTGAAACACATATAAGGGTAGGGACGATCGTCATAAAAATTAGTGTGCAGGTAGATAGTGATACTAGCATGTTAAATCCGAGGTGACGTCATGATGACGTCATCGGCTGATTTTCTATGATTATTTTAGTTATATCCCAAATCCCATAGACTTGGTACACGAATTTTGTACGGGACACTTTGGTCACTAAACAACATCAGATCTTAATCAGGCTTAACACAAACAGAGACCCTAAGCTGAAAATGTATGCCGAAACGTGATGTCATGATGACGTCATCACGTGTCTTGTGACGTCATCTTAAAGGTGCATTTTTCAAGGGCCCATATCTAGAGAACGGTAGGTCCGATTGCCTTCAAACGAGGTATGTTGGTATGGTAGCTCGTGTTATAGATGAAAATTGTGGTGACGTCATGATGACGTCATCATACGATTTTACAGTAATATTAAAGTTTTTGAACTTCAAAGTTTCTTAAAGCCATATCTCATCAACAGAACATGCTAAATTCAAAATTCTTTTTGTAATAGCTTTGTTAGCTCCTATATTCTTTCACATAAATGTGAAAAATGTGTGACGTCATCATGACGTCATCAAAAATATGCTTTTTTGAAACACATATAAGGGTAGGGACGATCGTCATAAAAATTAGTGTGTAGGTAGATAGTGCTACTAGCATGTTAAATCCGAGGTGACGTCATGATGACGTCATCGGCTGATTTTCTATGATTATTTTAGTTCTATCCCAAATCCCATAGACTTTGTACACGAATTTTGTACGGGACACTTTGGTCACTAAACAACATCAGATCTTAATCAGGCTTAACACAAACAGAGACCCTAAGCTGAAAATGTATGCCGAAACGTGACGTCATGATGACGTCATCACGTGTCATGTAACATGAACTTAAAGGTCAAGTATGGAGTACGAAATGTGAATCATAAAATAATCTCAGATCTTAAACATAGCAAAAACATAGACCTTCTGATAATTTATGTTAAAGAAAAAAAGAAAACGGAAAAGCCATGCGTATGTTTACAACAGACGCAAAATTTTCGGCTTTTCCGCTACAGCAGCAAAGCCTTGGTTTTTGTTCTGTTCGCGCGATTGTGTAGTTTAGTACACTTTCGCCCAGGCATGAACACAATCTACTTGAAAATTGTTCGTTTTGCCACATTCAGAACAAAGGGCCACGTCCAAGAACATCTCCAGGTGTTTTTTTGAATGAAATCGTTAGCTCAGAGGTCAAAAACACATGATTGCACAATACCCAGCTTCACACGGATATATAACTGGTGGGAGAGTAGGAGCTGGTTCGAAATTGACCGAGCCAAAACTTGACACAACGGGTGGAAAATCATATTTTCCGCCTTAAAAAACCTTTCCAAATCACAAAAGCACGTGTCATTGGGATTCAGAGAAGTCTACTTTAGTGACAAAAAAGGCTTTTGGAATAATCAAATACTCCAGGAGCTAACATGAACACAATTAATACACAAATCCTAAACTACACAATACCCACTTTTTTGGTTTCTTCTTAAACACGAATTTTGTCTACGGCACTTTAGTCACTAAACAACATCAGATCTTATTCAAACTTAATACAAACATAGACCCTAATCTGAAATTGTGTGCCGAAAAGTGACATCATGATGACGTCATTATGTGTCACGTGATGTCATCTTAAAGGCGCATTTTTCAAGGCCCATATCAAGAGAACCGTAAGTCCAATTGCATTCAAACCTGGTATGTTGCTAGACAAGTACGTTATAAATAAAAATTGAGGTGACGTCATAATGACGTCATCATATGATTTTTATAGTAATTTCAAAGTTTTAACATTAAAGATTCTTAAAACCATATCTCATCAACAGAACATATGTTAAATTCAAAATTCTTTTTGTAATAGCTTTGTTAGCTCGTACATTCTTTTATATAAATGCGAAAAATTTCTGAGGTCATAATGACGTCATCAAAGGCATGATTTCTTGAAAGACATAAGGGTAGACTATGTCTAATCGTCATGAAACTTGGTGGTTAGGTAGATTTGTCACTAGTTTACAAAATTCGAAATAACATCATAAAAACATATGGAAAAGCCCTATGTTCTTAAAAACATAGACCTCTAGTTTTTTTTCTTCTTCTTCTTTTAGTTCCGACCAAAATCCCATAGACTTTGCACACGAATTTTGTCGGCGGCACTTTAGGTCTTAAAAAACCTCAGATCTTAACCAAACTTACCTCAAACATAGACCCTATGCTGAAATTGCATGTCGAAGAGTGACGTCATGATGACGTCATCACGTGTCACGTGACGTCATCTTAAAAGTGCGTTTTTCAAGGGCCCATATCTAGAGAACGGTAGGTCCGATTTCCTTTAAACCTGGTATGTTGGTAGGCTAGCTCGTGTTATATATGAAAATTGAGGTGACGTCATGGTGACGTCATCATACGATTTTATAGTAATTTTTAAGTTTTTGAACTTCAAAGTTTCTTAAAACCATATCTCATCAACAGAACATGCTAAATTCAAAATTCTTTTTGTAATAGCTCTGTTAGCTCCTATATTCTTTCACATAAATGTAAAAAATGTGTGACGTCATCATGACGTCATCAAAAATATGCTTTTTTGAAACACATATAAGGGTAGGGACGATCGTCATAAAAATTAGTGGGCAGGTAGATAATGCTACTAGGATGTTAAATCCGAGGTGACGTCATGATGACGTCATCGGCTGATTTTCTATGAATTTTTAGTTCTATCCCAAATCCCATAGACTTTGTACACGAATTTTGTACGGGACACTTTGGTCACTAAACAACATCAGATCTTAATCAAACTTAACACAAACAGGGACCCTAAGCTGAAAATGTATGCCAAAACGTGACGTCATGATGACGTCATCACGTGTCATGTGACGTCATCTTAAAGATGCATTTTGGAAGGGCCTATATCTAGAGAACGGTAGGTCCGATTGCCTTCAAACCTGGTATGTTGGTATGGTAGCTCGTGTTATAGATGAAAATTAAAGTGACGTCATGATGACGTCATCGTACGATTTTACAGTAATATTAAAGTTTTTCAACTTCAAAGTTTCTTAAAGCCATATCTCACCAACAGAACATGCTAAATTCAAAATTCTTTTTGTAATAGCTTTGTTAGCTCCTATATTCTTTCACATACATTTGAAAAATGTGTGACGTCATCATGACGTCATCAAAAATGTGCATTTCTGAAACACACATAAGGGTACGTCCGATCGTCATAAAAATTGGTGGGTAGGTAGATAGTGCCACTAGCATGCAAAATCCGAAGTGACGTCATGATGACGTCATCGGCTGATTTTTTATGAATTTGTAAATGTTTCAAATTTCATTGTACTCTTAAAATTTTGCACTTCTTCAAATGCCATGAACTTCAAACTTGGCATATGCATTGACTATCTACTCGAGATGGGTGCCGAATCATGACGTCATGATGACGTCATCACATGTCACGTGACGTCATCTTAAATTTGCATTTTTGAAGGCCCTATATCTATTTTTTTCTGCTTCTTATTTTAGTTCTATCCCAAATCCCATAGACTTTGTGCATAGATTTTCTGATCGGCACTTTTGTCATCAAACAACATCGAATCTTAGTCAGAGTTAGCATAGGTATAGACCCTGATGCAAAGTCGTGCCACGAAGAGTGACGTCATAATGACGTCTTCGTGTGGCATGTAACATGAACTTAAAGGTCAAGTTTGGAGTACGAAATGTTAATCATAAAATAATCTCAGATCTTAAACTTAGCAAAGACATAGACCTTCTGATACTTTATGTTAAATAAAAAAGAAAAAAAGGAAAAGCCATGCGTATGTTTACAACAGACGCACATTTTTTGGCGTTTCCGCAACAGCAGGAAAGCCTTTGTTTTTGTTCTGTTCCCGCGATTGTGTAGTTTAGTACACTTTCGCCCAGGCATGAACACAATCTACTTGAAAATTGTTCGTTTTGCCACATTCAGAACAAAGGGCCACGTCGAAGAACATCTGCAGGGGTTTTTTGGAGTGAAATCGTTAGCTAAGAGGTAACAAAATACGTGATTGCGCAATACCCAGCTTTACACGGATATATAGCTGGTGGGAGAGTAGTTGACCGAGCCAAAACGTGACACAACGTAAGAAAATCGTATTTTCCGCCTTAAAAAACCTTTCCAAATCACAAAAGCACGTGTCATTGGGATTCAGAGAAGTCTACTTTAGTAACAAAAAAAGGCTTTTGGAATAATCAAATACTCCAGAAGCTAACATGAACACAATTAATACAGAAATCCTAAACTACACAATACCCACTATTTTGGTTTCTTCTTAAACACGAATTTTGTCTGCGGCACTTTGGTCACTAAACAACATCAGATCTTAAGCAAACTTAACCCAAACATAGACCCTAATCTGAAATTGTGTGCCGAAGAGTGATGTCACGATGACGTCATTATGTGTTACGTGATGTCATCTTAAAGGCTCATTTTTCAAGGGCCCATATCAAGAGAACCGTAAGTCCAATTGCATTCAAACCTGGTATGTTGGCTAAACAAGTACATGTTATAAATCAAAATTGAGGTGACGTCATAATGACATCATCATCTGATTTTTATGGTAATTTCAAAATTGTAACGTTAAAGATTCTTAAAACCACATCTCATCAACAGAACATGTTCAATTCAAAATTCCTTTTGTAATAGCTTTGTTAGCTCGTACATTCTTTTATATAAATGCGAAAAATTACTGAAGTCATAATGACGTCATTAAAGGCATGATTTCTTGAAAGACATATGGATAGACCATGTCTAATCGTCACGAAACTTGGTGGTTAGGTAGATTTGTCACTAGTTTACAAAATTCGAAGTGACATCATAAAAACATATGGAAAAGCCCTATGTTCTTAAAAACATAGACCTCTAGTTTCTTCTTCTTCTTCTTCTTCTTCTTCTTCTTCTTCTTCTTCTTCTTCTTTTAGTTCTGACCAAAATCCCATAGACTTTGTACACGAATTTTGTCGGCGGCACTTTAGGTCTTAAAAAACGTCAGAACCTAACCAAACTTACATCAAACGTAGACCCTAAGCTGAAATTGTATGTCGTAGAGTGACGTCATGATGACGTCATCACGTGTCACGTGACGTCATCCTAAATGTGCGTTTTTCAAGGGCCCATATCTAGAGAACGGTATATCCAATTTCCTTCAAACCTGGTATGTTTTTAGGCTAGCTCGTGTTATAGATGAAAATTGACGTGACGTCATGATGACGTCATCATGCGATTTTATAGTAATTTTTAAGTTTTTGAACTTTAAAGTTTCTTAAAGCCATATCTCACCAACAGAACACGCTAAATTCAAAATTCTTTTTGTAATAGCTCTGTTAGCTCCTATATTCTTTCACATAAATGTGAAAAATGTGTGACGTCATCATGACGTCATCAAAAATATGCTTTTTTGAAACACATATAAGGGTAGGGACGATCGTCATAAAAATTGGTGTGCAGGTAGATAATGCTACTAGGATGTTAAATCCGAGGTGACGTCATGATGACGTCATCGGCTGATTTTCTATGAATTTTTAGTTCTATCCCAAATCCCATAGACTTTGTACACGAATTTTGTACGGGACACTTTGGTCACTAAACAACATCAGATCTTAATCAAACTTAACACAAACAGGGACCCTAAGCTGAAAATGTATGCCAAAACGTGACGTCATGATGACGTCATCACGTGTCATGTGACGTCATCTTAAAGGTGCATTTTTCAAGGGCCCATATCTAGAGAACGGTAGGTCCGATTGCCTTCAAACCAGGTATGTTGGTATGGTAGATCGTGTTATAGATGAAAATTGAGGTGACGTCATGATGACGTCATCATACGATTTTACAGTAATATTAAAGTTTTTGAACTTCAAAGTTTCTTAAAGCCATATCTCATCAACAGAACATGCTAAATTCAAAATTCTTTTTGTAATAGCTCTGTTAGCTCCTATATTCTTTCACATAAATGTGAAAAATGTGTGACGTCATCATGACGTCATCAAAAATATGCTTTTTTGAAACACATATAAGGGTACGGACGATCGTCATAAAAATTGGTGTGCAGGTAGATAATGCTACTAGGATGTTAAATCCGAGGTGACGTCATGATGACGTCATCGGCTGATTTTCTATGAATTTTTAGTTCTATCCCAAATCCCATAGACTTTGTACACGAATTTTGTACGGGACACTTTGGTCACTAAACAACATCAGATCTTAATCAAACTTAACACAAACAGGGACCCTAAGCTGAAAATGTATGCCAAAACGTGACGTCATGATGACGTCATCACGTGTCATGTGACGTCATCTTAAAGGTGCATTTTGGAAGGGCCCATATCTAGAGAACGGTAGGTCCGATTGCCTTCAAACCAGGTATGTTGGTATGGTAGATCGTGTTATAGATGAAAATTGAGGTGACGTCATGATGACGTCATCATACGATTTTACAGTGATATTAAAGTTTTTGAACTTCAAAGTTTCTTAAAGCCATATCTCATCAACAGAACATGCTAAATTCAAAAAAAAATTTGTAATAGCTTTGTTAGCTCCTATATTCTTTCACATAAATGTGAAAAATGTGTGACGTCATCATGACGTCATCAAAAATATCCTTTTTTGAAACACATATAAGGGTAGGGACGATCGTTATAAAAATTAGTGTGCAGGTAGATAGTGCTACTAGCATGTTAAATCCGAGGTGACGTCATGATGACGTCATCGGCTGATTTTCTATGATTATTTTAGTTCTATCCCAAATCCCATAGACTTTGTACACGAATTTTGTACGGGACACTTTGGTCACTAAGCAACATCAGATCTTAATCAGGCTTAACACAAACAGAGACCCTAAGCTGAAAATGTATGCCGAAACGTGACGTCATGATGACGTCATCACGTGTCATGTGACGTAATCTTAAAGGTGCATTTTTCAAGGGCCCATATCTAGAGAACGGTACGTCCGATTGCCTTCAAACCAGGTATGTTGGTATGGTAGCTCGTGTTATAGATAAAAATTGAGGTGACGTCATGATGACGTCATCATACAGTTTTACAGTAATATTAAAGTTTTTGAACTTCAAAGTTTCCTAAAGCCATATCTCATCAACAGAACACGCTAAATTCAAAATTCTTTTTGTAATAGCTTTGTTAGCTCGTATATTCTTTCACATAAATGTGAAAAATGTGTGACGTCATCATGACGTCTTCAAAAATATGCTTTTTTGAAACACATATAAGGGTAGGGACGATCGTCATAAAAATTAGTGTGCAGGTAGATAGTGATACTAGCATGTTAAATCCGAGGTGACGTCATGATGACGTCATCGGCTGATTTTCTATGATTATTTTAGTTCTATCCCAAATCCCATAGACTTGGTACACGAATTTTGTACGGGACACTTTGGTCACTAAACAACATCAGATCTTAATCAGGCTTAACACAAACAGAGACCCTAAGCTGAAAATGTATGCCGAAACGTGACGTCATGATGACGTCATCACGTGTCATGTAACATGAACTTAAAGGTCAAGTATGGAGTACGAAATGTGAATCATAAAATAATCTCAGATCTTAAACATAGCAAAGACATAGACCTTCTGATAATTTATGTAAAAGAAAAAACTAAAACGGAAAAGCCATGCGTATGTTTACAACAGACGCAAAATTTTCGGCTTTTCCGCTACAGCAGCAAAGCCTTGGTTTTTGTTCTGTTCGCGCGATTGTGTAGTTTAGTACACTTTCGCCCAGGCATGAACACAATCTACTTGAAAATTGTTCGTTTTGCCACATTCAGAACAAAGGGCCACGTCCAAGAACATCTCCAGGTTTTTTTTGGAATGAAATCGTTAGCTCAGAGGTCAAAAACACATGATTGCACAATACCCAGCTTCACACGGATATATAACTGGTGGGAGAGTAGGAGCTGGTTCGAAATTGACCGAGCCAAAACATGACACAACGGGTGGAAAATCATATTTTCCGCCTTAAAAAACCTTTCCAAATCACAAAAGCACGTGTCATTGGGATTCAGAGAAGTCTACTTTAGTCACAAAAAAGGCTTTTGGAATAATCAAATACTCCAGGAGCTAACATGAACACAATTAATACACAAATCCTAAACTACACAATACCCACTTTTTTGGTTTCTTCTTAAACACGAATTTTGTCTACGGCACTTTAGTCACTAAACAACATCAGATCTTATTCAAACTTAATACAAACATAGACCCTAATCTGAAATTGTGTGCCGAAAAGTGACATCATGATGACGTCATTATGTGTCACGTGATGTCATCTTAAAGGCGCATTTTTCAAGGCCCATATCAAGAGAACCGTAAGTCCAATTGCATTCAAACCTGGTATGTTGCTAGACAAGTACGTTATAAATAAAAATTGAGGTGACGTCATAATGACGTCATCATATGATTTTTATAGTAATTTCAAAGTTTTAACATTAAAGATTCTTAAAACCATATCTCATCAACAGAACATATGTTAAATTCAAAATTCTTTTTGTAATAGCTTTGTTAGCTCGTACATTCTTTTATATAAATGCGAAAAATTTCTGAGGTCATAATGACGTCATCAAAGGCATGATTTCTTGAAAGACATATAAGGGTAGACCATGTCTAATCGTCATGAAACTTGGTGGTTAGGTAGATTTGTCACTAGTTTACAAAATTCGAAATAACATCATAAAAACATATGGAAAAGCCCTATGTTCTTAAAAACATAGACCTCTAGTTTAACTTTGATTTCAACCACTCACGACGAACAACGCTTTAGACTCTTCCATTTTTGGGTGGGGTACACTTGTAACGACAATTACTTTAATTTGACACGTCAGTAAAAACTGCTGAACATAGTGTATGTCCCGCATATCTACAATTTAGGTCACGGGCGTCTAACCGGGGTAGGGCGTATTTTGCAGGGGATAATAGGTGCAATTTTTTTCTCTTTAGTCGGAGAGAAACCACAAACGTAAACAGGCACGCTGTCGCGTGGAATGGGTATTAAGCCACATTAAATGTTTGAACATTATTTATACAAAATGTACCGGTATACTCTATGTGCTCTTTTTGAGTTTTATCCCGAATTTGTTTAATTTTTAAAAAATTGCTACAGGTATTTTTAGGAATGCAAAAGTTGTTTACTTTTATACGAGACATCGAACGAAAAACAATTGCCGCCGGAAATTTGAAAAAGGGGGATGGGTGGGGTGGGGGAATGAGTGTATGACGTTGAGGGCGCCTTGAATTTAAGTACTACATTTTTTAGTCCAACTGATACACGATTTTGGCAACCGACACGAATTTGCAGACACACCGTAGTGGCGTCACCTCCGACTAGTGACACTTTGCGAGTAGGTACTTTACAAATATCGAATTTTTGCGACCCTTATATACAATAATGCGGGCGTATCTTTGTGTGCATTCAAGCAATCCAAAATAAAAGCTTTTTTGAGGGTTGCAGACAATTAAAGGTGGTTTTTCGTTAACATAATCTTAGTATTCTTAGAGGAAAGTATTTAGAAGGGGGAAAAACAATCTAATTTTTGGACACTGAGAATCTTTAACTGTCGACTTCTAACTCTGATATTCCCCTGCAGAGCGAACTGAGTGTACTTCTGCAGTGGCGGCGCTAGGGGGGGGGGGGGGGGGGGTTCTCTTGTCCCCCAGTGCCCCCCCCATAAAAAACCCAACTTCGTCTACAAATATACTAATTCTGTCGTTTTTCTTCGCTGTTCAGATTCGCAACTATAGTATTGAAAGTATAAGAGAGTGAATTGTGATGCTCATTATATAAACATTCATAGACAAAACACTTTACACAGTCATCCACGGAGTTTCTGACCTTTTATTTACACCTGCTATTTCATTGCTTGCTCGATCCTTGGCTTTTGGAAATCGGATATTTTGACTCCCCCAACCCGCCCCCAAATTGTAGAGTCTCCTTCCCCGCAATTGGGTTTTACGACTTGTTTTACTTAGGCAATGCATAGGGCCAGGGGGGCCTACATGCCACCACCGTCAGTGTTCCGGGTTTGAAACTCGTCAACCTGCTTTTGCCACTATATATCCCATGCTTGCTGCTGCACTGGCTGCTGCATGCTGCCGCATGCTGCCGCGCGTCATAATCCCACGCAAATCCCCCCATGGTTCGGGTCAGGCTACGACGGTCCAATCATAACCAGGGGTGACGGGGTAAAAAATACGCCCCACCCCTGTGACGTAAATGCGGACAGCAAGCTTGACAAATACCGAGCCGGACGTGACAAAAGCGTGGGTAGGGGAAAACCGCGCAATGATACACATTACGACGTACGATTGATCAACAACTCCCCAAAACCACCCCAGAAATCGCTTCAGAACTTTGCCCAACTTCTCCTTGGTGTCGGTTATCCACTTTGTATTCCACGGAGGAAGGTCTGGTGGTATTTCAGAGTGCGGAACTGGTGGGGATATTGGCTTATTTGGATGGTTTTCTGGGGAGAATTTGACTCGACCCCCAGTCTTTTGCTTTTGTCTGCTGTGTGTGTGACCGTACGGAGGAGAGACACACAGGCCGTGTGTGTGGGTTATTGCGCTGGGGATCGCACCGCGTCAGTGCCTATCCATTCACATCACGCCGTAGTACAGTCTCGACGTTGGCGAACTCGACAAGAAACCAGCGCACTTCGGTTCGAGTTTCGTAAGTTCCTATCGAATTTCTTTGGAATTTTCAAATACCAGAACTTTCTAGAATGTATATCGACTCTCGTGTATGATTTCAGTGAGATATTGTGATCAGGAAAAGGTAGTAAATGTAGCTGTTTGGAGGCAGTGTTGTGAGAAGTTCGTAGTTCCATGCTCCATAGTTCGACTGCGTCGTCGCGTTCCGGGTTGATGACGTCATGATTTGATAATGAATAATCATAGGCCGGTGGATAGGGAATGAGTTGTGGTGAATAACTTTAAACTTTTGTTATTTATGCTAAGCACCTTCTACATTTGTTGTTTTTTAATTAAGGGAAAATGTCTCATTTCTTTACCTACTGAATACATTTGTACTTTGAAAAGCTGTGTGAAACTGGGATGGAATGTTTTATGTGTTGTCAGTATACTAAATAACTTAGTCTTTGACAGATGAATGAACATGTACTCGAAAGTGTTATTTTAATATGTTTGTAAATTTTTCAAGAAGGACTACAGTATCCTAATGCCAGTTATTGGTTGTGTACAAATTCTAATTGCGAACATTTTCAAAGTCCAGTCCCAAACTTATTTACAACATAATTGCAATGAATGATCATCGCAAAGGCTGTGGTTATATTCTTACCTTTTGTGTGTCCTTTTTACTTTCCTAAAACATTAATGGCTACGTGTTTTTTATTTTGTTTTTGTTTATTTTAAAAACTTTCTCCCAGAAAAGGCTTTGTTCTTATCTTCACTTATTACAATTTTGGTTTTTCTAGTATTCAGATAAAGAAATAATAAAAATTCATTTTGATCTTAGATTTCATATTTTTGATATTTTTTTGTTTAAGTGAACTTTAACAAAGTCAAGTGCAGATCTGCATGGGCTAATGGGGGCCGTGGCCCCCCGAAACCCAACTCAATTTTTTTAGTAGTAATTATTGCAAAACCTAAAAGCTGTTGTGTACACCGCCATTAAGTCATTCAGGTGTTCTGAATGCAGAATTAAAATGGCACCACCAACATCCTAGAGTCTCTCAACCGACAAATTATTTTGCTAAATTTTTAGACCCCCCCCCCCAAAAAAATATGGATCTGCCAGTGATCAAAATGCATTCCAAACTTTGTGTGCTTAAAACAAATCCCTAAAAAATTTCACTTGAGTTACAAAAAATAACCAGTCTCTATAAAACACCACTTCCTGTTATCTTCTTGTTTCAGGCATACAAAAATGGCAGCCCATCCAACCAACCCTGCCGTGCCTATAAACCCCAGTAATCCATGTGAGTACCAACTCTACCAAGTCCTGGAACGGGCCAACCTCCTGGGGTACTTCAACAACTTCATCCAGCAGGGTGGGGACGACGTGACACAGCTCTGCGAGGCCTCGGATGAAGAGTTCCAGGAGATCCTGGCCCTGGTGGGCATGTCCAGCAAGCCCCTGCACATCCGTCGGCTGCAGAAAGCCCTCCAGGAGTGGGCCAAGGAGAACAACGTTCCTTACCTGCAGACACATTCGTCCACCCAGCAGCCTCAGCTGGGCAGCATGCCCTACGCCTCGGCACTGGTCGGATTACAGCCTCAGGGCCACACAGTGGGAGATCAGTGGGTGCCCGCTCACCAGTCTACATCCAATCAGTGGAATGCCAGCCAGCCGTTAGCCGGCGATCATTCCAGCCCGAGTAACTCTCCCCGACAGAGTTCACCCTACTTCCAACAGAGCGTGCCCCAACCTGGCTCGCAGCAGGACACAAATAGCGCATCAGAAGACACCGGGGAGTGCACGGACCCTCACACGCTTAGGCAAGTCGCCCAGCGCCTCATGGTTTCCCACACGCCATCGCCAATCACCCAGACAAGTCAAAACAGAAAACTTCTCGGCAGTGTGCAGCACATCATTGAGATGTCGCTAGACCATCCCCAGCGTCTGGAAGAGATTCAGAAGTGGGCTCCCATATACGGACGCTTCGACTCCAAGCGCAAGGATGAGAAACCCCTTACAGCCCACGAGGTTTGTGAGTGTGCAATCAGCAGAGATCCATATGCTGAATATGTTCTGTGTACCAATTTGGTCACTAAACATGCTTGGCTCAATGGACCTACAATGTATGAAGAAATGACGTGAGACTTGTGTTTAGGCCTACCTCGTTGCAACACATTGCAGCCATGTGGGACGAAACTGTTCGCAGTGTATCACAGCATGAACAACTTGTACAAGTTGAGACCATGTCAATTTCTGCCTTTTTTTGTGTGACAAACACCAAGACTTCATTTTTCAAACAATAGTTTCTTAACCTAACCATCCCTAACCTGCCAAAATCAAACACCCCATTTGTGTTGAATTTTGTGTGATTGGGTACTGTAGAGCCTTGGCACCATCACTTTGCATGGGACTTGATGCCCTGATTTTGTCCAAGTACAAAGAATGTGCCATTGGTTTACTACACAGTGTTGGAGTTTGTGTGGTTAGGGAAGGATTCTAGTAAAAAGCCTTGGGCTGTTAGGGTTAAGGTCCCTAACGCGAATAAAAGTAATCCTCAAAAATCCATGTACAAGGTACATTTCATCAAGAGAAACCATACATTACGACTTATTAATATTTCCACATGTTCCGACTTTATAACCATGGTAAACAGTTTGACATAATTTCTTTGTAGGACACGCTTTCTGAAGACCCAGTTATCAGAACTGTGAGCAGGCACGGTTCTAGGGGAAGGGAACTTTACAGGAATATTTCACATAACCAGTCCTCTAAAGGAACTGTTTGTGAATATCGAAACACTTTTTAATCAAAGAACTTATTTTCAATATTTGTTGTTGCAAAAATTAGGTTCTAGAAATTTGGTTACCTTTTGAAAACAATCTTTGCCACATGAAGTTTTAGTTTTAATACACACCTCATTGTAGACAGCTGAGAATCCGTAGAGATTTTATTGCACAAACTTTACAGGTTTGTCCAAAAATCTGAAGAGGAAAGCATGGGATAAGTAGCTTCCCTACAACGCTGTTTGAGCTAATGATTTTTATTACATTTCTGAGATAAAACTTTGACTGTTTGAGAACAAACTAAATTTGGGCCGCAGAAGCTGAGAATTGTTTGTCAATGTACCACAGTACTTTGGGGAAAAAAATTAAATCTTGTGACATCCCATTCAGAATTTATTTAAAAGAAAGAAAGAAGCTGCAGGCTTGCTCGCATTCAAGAAGGATGTGCGGAATTCCTTTCTTCCACTTGCAGATCTCGGTGAATGAGGCAGCTATCCAACTCTGCTGTATGGATCCCTACCTCCTAGTGCAGAGGGACAAGCTGTTTCCTTTGGCGCGGCAGGTGGTGCGAGAGAGCGGGTACCAGTTCAAGCACGGGCACTCCAGGTCGGTGCATGGCATGTAGGAATTATTAATTTAAAGCTATTGGTACACCAGGTACAATTCCAGGAATTTGTTTGTGGGGGGGGGGGGGGGGGGTGTGGCCAGGCCCGACAATTTAAAAAAACAACCGGTTCTTGGAACCACATAACTAAAAAGAGATACATTTCACATGGTGTTACCTCAAACCTTCCATACGTTGTTCATGTCCACCAGTGGTGTAGTCGAGACCATCACAAGACCACACAAGACCTTCAGTCTACTCTTAATCCAAGTCTCAAGCTATTCAAATGAACTGTAATAAAAGCATTCATTTGTCATGGTTTATGCCCGTTACTTGTGCCTGTTACAAGCTGGTCTTGTGCCTGGTCTTGTGATGGTCTCGACTTCATCACTGATGTCCACCATGCAAACCTATAAGTCTCATTTATTTTTTGTTTACCCGTTACTGTTAGTGTAAAACAAAACAAGAAAAGTTGGCCGTTGGGCCTAGGCTGAAATGATGTGACCATATTAAACAAAGAAATTAACACAGAGTAGTTTCGGTAACCCCCCCTCCCCTCCCCACTCCCACCTGGATTGGGATTCCCATTGTGCACCCACAAAATTAATACATAGAGTGGTAATTTGTTGTAGTCCGATTTAATAACATAGCCTGCAGATGTCCTCCCTTCCCTTTCCATGAAGTTGGTAAACATTGACTACTAATATACATCATTTTCATTTAAACATAACACATTGATGATCAAGAATCACCCTACCTGTATGAATGCAGCTTTACAAAACTATATCCAAATATATCAGCTACACATCAATGCACAATGATTAAAAAATCCAATGCGAAAAAATCCAACACGTCTGGAACATGTCTATGTCCAAGTTACATGTAGTAGTACTGTCTTGTTTCAGTGTTGTGTCATTTACCATTACAGCAGTTATTCCCA
This sequence comes from Hippasteria phrygiana, assembly GCA_037893225.1. Classification (NCBI taxonomy): domain Eukaryota; kingdom Metazoa; phylum Echinodermata; class Asteroidea; order Valvatida; family Goniasteridae; genus Hippasteria; species Hippasteria phrygiana. Next base: position 559,575 of record JAZGUH010000903.1, read on the forward strand.
TCCACCCCTCTAAACTGAACTTCTAGTGGGGCATGAGCGTGGGCGGGAATTTGTTGAATAAGCGACAAACTTGACTCCTACCCCAACATTCCAAATCTCTCTTCATTCTCCAGAGTTTTAATCAAGTCGGTCGCAAGTCGGTCGCAAGTCGGTCGCAAGTCGGTCGCAAGTCGGTCGCAAGTCGGTCGCAAGTCGGTCGCAAGTCGGTCGCAAGTCGGTCGCAAGTCGGTCGCAAGTCGGTCGCAAGTCGGTCGCAAGTCGGTCGCAAGTCAGTCGAATGTAAGCTCACAAGCTACAGGGGATGAACAGGGACAAAGGAATGCTTTTGTCATAGTTGGTTTGACTAGTTTGTGACTTGACTTTAAGTACTGACCAGCGATGTGACTTGTGATTGATTTGTGATTACTGTAATTACGCCTCTGCCATTCTCTAACCCTGTACCCCCCTACCTTTCTATACCATCCAACCACTGTTGGATTTATGTAACAGGGGTACTATCTTTGAGCCAATGTTGAATTGTGTGTCCCCCTTTTCTCTAGTGAACTGAGTGGTTACACCAGTGACAAAACCAGGTATGGGCCACTCAGGTCAGTGCTATCAATAAATTTGATCAGGTATTGATTTGCAATCAATCACCCCGAGCTTGTGATCGGCTTCATTAAGTCGATAAAATCCCAACATTTGTTCGCATATGAAATTACAAGTGAACAGGGCTGTAGTCGAGTCCCTGCAAGTCCTTTCACAAGTCCTTTCGCAAGTCCTTTGGCAAGTCATCACAAGTCCTTTCATAAAGCCAGTCATAAGTAACTGGATGAACAATGACAAAGGAATGCCTTTGTCAAAGCTCATTTGAATAGCTTGTGATTGGAATGGAGGGTTTGTGATGGATTTGCCGGGACTTGTGATGGACTTGTGATGGACTCGACTACAGCCCTGCAAGTGAATACTTGTAATTTTCAAACACTGCTCAAACAGTGCTTTCTAACCCCTTGAGTACGGGGATCGTAGTGAGGCGTCGGGGCGGCCTGTGCAGCCAAGCGAAACGGGCACAATGTGCCTGTGCAGTCAAGCGTAACATACACAATAATCCAACAATGGATTGAAACTGCACAAATAGCGGCAAATGGTGTCATCCGACCTGGTGCCACTGTTTTTGTTTGCGCCATTTGGCATCATCCGTACGCAAGGGGTTAAGAATGTTTCATTTTGATCAAATGAGCATCAAATACCAGACTTTGCGCAATCAGAACAAAACACAACCACTGCTCATATATGTCTTGCTGTTTTGCCTTGGCAATACTTAACTCTTGAATATGCATGACGGCCATAGCCACGGTTTTGAAAAAGACCACCTGGCCGGTTGTCATATATATGCGCATTCCTCTGCATACTCAATCAATTGTTTGCCTATTGTTTGCATTAAGCTTGGCTGCACAAGCATGTATTGGCATTCCAACACCCCATTAATAACAGCTGGACTGGAGGGGTTAGGAGATTTTATCAACATGCAATTTAATAATGTAATAGTGCTCATGTAAAGGCTATTCTAAATCAGTGCATTTTGGTTGATGCATTTTGAACCATCCATGTCCGACTTAACAACTTGACTTGCAGAGTTGTAATCAAGTCAATCACAAGTCATCACAAGTCATCACAAGTCACCACAAGCCATCACAAGTCACTTCACAAGTCACTTCACAGTTCTGGTCTCAAGCCATGTAACATGCTATTCAAACATATGCTATTTAACAAAAGCATTCCTTTGTCATTGTTCATCCTATGTAGCTAATTGTGATTGACTTGTGATTGACTTGATTACAACTCTGTAATGACTTGATACAAGTACTACATTGTACATTGTAAATGACCTTAGTGCCAGGTTCAAGTGATCTGGTGATTTGAGATGATAATGGTGGCGTGGCTCTAGAGCTTCGTTTGGGGGGGGGGGGGGGGGGGGGAGCTGGAGGGTCTAAAAAAGTTGGAAGATAATTTATAAGTGATGATCTGACTTTTGACAATTTTTTACCACACTGATAAGTGAATCGTTCAATTTCCAAGTGCTGTTTTGTAATACCAGTCATGGACAGCTTCTTTAGGTAATTGTAAATTGCCTACTTCTGTGAAAAGGGAATTAAACCTCTTGAATACGTATTGAAAAAAGACCACCTGGCTGGTTGTTTTCTAATACGCGCATTCTTGCGCATACTCAATCCATTGTTTGCCTGTTTGTTGCTTGCATTGGCTGTTCAAGCCTGTATTGGCATACCAGCACTCCATTAACCCCAACGTCCAAGGCATTCATTTGAGGTAAAGTACAATATACTGCGAAGTACTACAAAATGTCTAAAATGCCAGTATAGTCAGGGTACTGCATACTACAGTTTACTACCAGTATTATTTTGCTTTAGGTGAGGTTAGGGTTAATAACAGCCGGCCAGCAGAAGAGGTTAAGTAACTGATCACGTTATATTTGAACCAGTTTTATCACTTCGGAAAATAGGAAAATTTCAATAGTGCAATAAAGGGCTGACTCCTTCTTTCCAGGTCACTCAAGGCCAGCCACTCTGGCAACGAAGATGACGGTGGTGAAAGCAAACCCAAGAGACTGAAAGTCGAATCAGGATTGGGCAGTTATCGGGATCCAGAGGTGACCACACTCAACCCACGGACTGTCCAGGCCGAGATCCTTAAGCTCAGAAGAGAGGTAATAAAGGAAGGGAGGGGGGGGGGGGGGGGGGGGGGGAGATTAATCAATGGAAATATTTGTCCATCTCATAGGCATAGGAAATATTTGTCCATCTCAAAAATCTAATGTAGGATGTGCTACGACGGGCATTGCTTGACAAAAAGCTTTGTATCAGTTTTTTTCTGATTCATTGCCAAATAAATTTAATACTTTCTCAAAGAATATAGATGTATTGGTGTTACTTGGGCTCAGATTGCACCAGTGGTATCTGGATTGGGTGGCATGGGTGGCTTGTGCGTAAAGCGCTCGCCTCTCACCAATGTGGCCCGGGTTCGATTCCCGGCTCGGACCATATGTGAGTAGAGTTGTGCGTTGGTTCTCTCCTGTGCCACGAGGGGTTTTCTCTGAGTCCTCCGGCTTTCCTCCCTCCGGAAAAATCAAACACTTTCGATCTCTGGCTGTGCTCCGTGGTCATATATGGGTCGATGTAGGCCGGCTGCCAGAGGCGCCTTTACGTGCCAGCGACTCGACCACGTTGTAGACGCATCCTTCGCAATTCAGCATCCCAGCTGCGAGTAAGGGTGATAAGCCTCCCAAATTATATATATTATTTAGAAAAAAAATAAAATCATGGCATAATTTCTTTGCGCTATGTGCTGGTATTAAGGTGATCAGCAAAATTGTTTGGTGGACATTCAGATAGACCTTTTCTTGCTTGATAGCTTCAGTTTTCTGGAAGAATGCTAAATATGACACCCAATAAAAATGATAATGTGCATATTTCAAGATGCAACCATCTGATTACTATGTAGACTGTAACAGTACGGAAGCAGTACAAATGAACCTGTTGTCACATACCTCCTATTGATCTCAGTTACAGCATATCTGGTTGCTGTGCATACACTGATATTATGCAGAGGAGTTTAATATTTGTCAACAACCGGTGCTGGACAGTTTTACATACTTGTATGATTGAAAGCAGTGAGTACATTGCACATGAATGGTCGACCAGAGGTCTTGGGTTCAGACTCGTTTCAGTCGAATTCACTGAATAAAATCTTTTTTTTTTGCATTGAAACTAGGAATGCGTAGTTTGATACAGATTCCGGCATGACCTATGTCACAAGGGAAATGAATGTGGTCAAGCCATGGTTACGTGATTAAACCAAATTAAAGTAAGAGGTTATCCATGAAAAGAAATTGAAGAAGTGAAAAATGTCAATTATGTCGATTTAAAAGGAACGGATGAACGAGATCTTGATCAACCTGAACAGCATCGTTCAGAAGCAGAGCGACATCAAGGCCAGCATAGCGGCGGCTCGGTCCGAGGATAACATCCAGCAAGTCTACGACCTCAAGGTGCAGCTGGAGAAACTCACCACGCAGCAACTGCTGCTGATGACTGAGCAGACGGACCTCATCAAGAGGCAACGCAGGTCTGACAGGTACTGCATTTATTGTACCTTTTTGATGGACATGTAGTTTGGGGAGAGAAGTGGTAAGAGATTTGGATAGCTTGTTGGGAAAAGATTCCCAGTTGGCTCAATCGTGTTCTTTGGAACTTCACCCAACTCTGCTCGCCAAGCCAGTTCTGTAAATACATCCCGTTTCACACGAGCACTGGAAACACACATCTGTGATGATTAGTGCCGGGTGTCTGATGCCCAAGGATGCCTGCGATTTCATCGCAGGCTTTCACACGATACAACACAGTCCGGTAGCGAACGTCCCTCGTCATGCAATGTTTGCATGTGTATCGCTGGTGTTGCGATATTCTACGAACGATGAAATTAGGGTACCAGTGATTTTCCCGCACTATTAAAAATTCCGTAAAATAACATTTTTTTTCCCTTTAAAAACAAACAATCACCGTATTTTAGTTTTAACGGATTTTGGACGTACTGTAAACTGATGGTACTGTGACCTAGAAAATATCCATATAGTTTTCGTGTTTTATTGTCAATTATACAAAGAGGATGTAAATGTACAAGACCACTTTGTCAAAATAACGAAGTGTTTATTTACAGAGAATCTACTGTTCTACACAAATCTCAATACGCAGCAATTGACCAATCAGAACTGAAGAAATTTGTGTTTACAAAAGCCAAACAGCAAACTGCACATGCGTACAGGTGATTTCACTGCACAGTATCCTTGCTAATATCACATCGATACATTCACACGACCAATCTCGGTGATCATCGCACGGATGTCGCATTGATGCAAAATCCCTGTCACGAACCGCACGGGACCCATGCTATGCGAGATAAACTTTCACACGGCACGGAATCCGTGCGTTTGTGACATCAATGCGATTTCATCTCACAGGACCCGTGTTTCCAACGGTCGTGTGAAACTGGCTTAAGTCGAAATCTTCATCAGCTGTGAACAAGTCGTCGTCATGATTATCCTAACCATTTAATTCAGGAAATTAGGTTTCCCTGTGTCAGTTTTTCCTGTCTCACAATATTGATTTCAATCTGTCCGTGTCAATGTGTGGCTGTATGCGCAGGAATCATTTTCCACAATTGATTGATACTGTTCTTTTATCTGCAATCTGGGCCATACATCTAAACCTTTCTCCAAATTTTGGATTTTTTTTAATGCAAGTCAGGCCTCATCCCTGTGCGAGAAAATTGGTTGCTGGATTGAAGAGTATTAAATCAGGTCATCCCGTGTCGGTCATAAGTTACATGTCAAGTCACATCTCAAGCTAAGTCACAAGCTATCAAATGAACGGTGATAAAGGCATTCCTGTGTCATCATACATCCCCTGTGTCCTTGTGTCCTCAACTCGTGATTGACATTTTTTTATCATATTTTTGGTAAAATATAATTTACATGATTTAAAACTTTCTAAAATATTGCCCACCCAAAGACTGATGTTACATGAAATAACTAAATCAAATGTAATAGTACTTTTAAAGATTTTGATAAATGTCACACACTGTGTCCCAACCTGGTGGAATGACCCATATACCAAATACTAATGACCCTTGGGTGTGTATAACTGACTTCTATAGGTACTACGTTGCCAAAGCACGGGCTGAAGAGGAGAACGGCGACCTTGACGACAGGCCTGTCGGGAAGGAAATGCCGGATGACAACAAGCTGTCCGATCCCGGTAAGCTTAAATGGTGGGTTTGGGATTGTTTCTTCTTCCTTTGCATGCCCAAGCTCGGCAGTGTTGTAGTCCAGTCTGGGTCTGGGTCTGGGTCCGAGGCAACATCAGCAAAAAGTAGAATAACAGTCCATTTGAGTCAGAAACTGTGAAAACAGATTTAAGTCTTGAGCCCAGGTCAAGCCTAGACTTGACCCTGGACTCCAACATACTACGGTCTTACATACAAGTCCAGGCTCGGCCAAGTCCTGAGTCACCGAGTCCAGGCATGATTCTGGCATCGTTGTGATGTTAAACGTGTGCATTGAAATACAGCAGCAAGTCCTCGTTTGAGCCGGGGCTCCATCAAGTGTAGATTGGAGTTCATGTTTTTGTTGATCAGACTCGGATTCGGACTTGACTACAACATTGCCAAACTGTAGCACTTTGAAAATGTGCGTTATTTTCGTGCAGACTAACTGCATTGAAAACAAATAACAAGTGTAGTTCAGAATTGTGTCATTGTTGGGAACATTACGAGAAATACATACCAATGAGGCAAGGACAACACATTAACCCTCCCTCTCTCGGTGCCAAAATGGAGCCAACTACCCTACCTATCAAAACCTATCGAGTTTCAGGTTGAAACACACAAGCTGTTGGAGAGGAAGGGCTTAGGGTTTTTGATAGGTTATGATAGTTATAACAGTAGGAGTGTTAATGGCTGTTGATACAGCTAAACTACTCTATCAAGGCACTGTCTGGCCTAGCAAAGTGCATGAATTGTTAAAGTCAAGCCTTACGCGAGAACATTTCACGGTATCCGCAACCACTGGTATTGTTTTCTTGTGCGGTTTCAGATGAAGATGTTGACTGTAGAATTCCCCTGCAAGCAGCCTCCACTGACGATTCAGCATCGCCAGCCATAGAGGGCGCCAAAACTCCGCTGGACAAGCAAGCACCAAAGAAATCGGGCAACCCCAGCCTGGCCCAGACATTGCTGATGCAGCACACACTGATGAACGAGGGACTGCGGGTCGCGCAGAACTATGCCCTAGATACCGGAGGCAGTTCGCCTGCTGCGACACCATCAGACCAGAACGGCCTACATCAGGTCAAGAGCGAGCTTCAAGATTTGGACAGTAGTGAGGAGGCAGCTAGCCGGGCGGCGGAGTCCACAATCACAGCCCTACTGAGCTTGTCCAGCCACAAAAACCAAAGGCCAGATGATCAAGAAGTGAATGTTTTAAGAAATTGAACTCGAGGATGGACGCTTGATTGTCGCTTTCCAAAGGTGCTTCCAATTGCTTCAGGAGGACCATCTCATCAGTACGTGTATAGCCGTCATGAAAATCTTGACTACCTGCCAGTGCCTGGTACCAGGAAGTAATTTAGCAATGGGACAATAATATTTGCATTGGATACCAGACTTGAATTCAGTGAACATCAAAGTTTAAACTTTCAAATATAAGTGTGACATCATGAAGCTCTTCATGTCCGGGATTAGGATTTTCATATCAGCTGTCTGGTGGGTGTGTGGGTTTGTTTTTGCATTCAAATAGGGGACCTTTAACAATAGAGAACAATAGGGTCACCGGTTGAGAAAGGTCCCCGTTTGAAAATCATCTACAAAACCAATAAGGGGTCCTTGCCAAAAAGTAAAATTACAAACAATAGGACAATAGAAGGTCCACGATAGGTGTTTACACACGCATGTGTGTTTTCCTATACTTATGAGGACCATAAATGGAACCCTTCTTTTGTTCCCTTTGTTTGTACTTTAACTTTTTCCGAACAGCTCCCATAAGGTTTGTACACGAAATTCTCCCGAGGACTCGGCCCAAGTCCTCGGTGTCATTGTTATCCCTAATACCCCATTGTCCTAAGTCCTCTCTCGTATAGCCTAACCCACTCGCCCTAAAACGGGTGCAATCATGGACCTCCCATTGTTCGGAAGACCTCCCATTGGTTTTGTACACAATTTTCAATCGTGGACGTTCGGTCAAACGTGGACCCCTTTGTCTACGCCCAAATTCTTTTGTACTAGGTCCACGATTGCCGGCATATACAAACTCACACAAGTGTGTAAACACCGGCAATCGCGGACCTCCTATTGTCCCTCTTTTGTTTATACTCTAACTTTTTCGGAAGGCCTCCCATTAGTTTTGTACACGATTTTCAATCGTGGACCTTGACACAATCGCGGACCCTATTGTCCTCTTTGTTAAAGGTCCACGGTCTGAATAGCTATACAAACGCACATGTGTGTGTGCGTGTGTAAATACCGGCAATCGTGGACTAGGGACAAAAGGGTTAGGGCATAGACAAAGGGTCCACGTTTGACCGAACGTCCACGATTAAAATTTGTGTACAAAACATATGGGAGGCCTTCCGAAAAAGTGAAAGTACAAACAAAAGAGAGACAATAGGAGGTCCGCGATTGCCGGTATGTATATACTTGGGCGAGTTTGTTTTCGCATTCAATAGGGGACCTTTAACAAAAGAGGACAATAGGGTCCCCGATTGAGAAAGGTCCCCGTTTGAAAATCATCTACAAAACCAATGGGAGGTCTTCCGAAAAAGTTAGAATATAAACAAAAGAGGAACAATGGGACGTCCACGATTGCAGGTATTTGTGCATACATGCAGCATGCGCGGCTCTAATTGGTCAATTCACCAAGGGGCGGTGCTTAACAGATCGGTCTATTGGTCGAGAGCCCGTCACGTGAACATACTTTAACCACACCAGTTTAAATTTGTCTGAACAAACATCGGAATTGACTGTTGTCAGTCAAGCCGGGTCGTAGTCAAGCCCTTCCTGAACCCCTTGATCCCGGTTATTTATAATGAGGTGCCGGGGTGCCGTGCCGGCCTGTGCAACCAAGCGAAACAGACACAATAATCCAACAATGGATTGAAAAGGTAGAGATTGCGTGTATAGACGTAATTTTTGCCTTCAATCATGGACCTCCTATTGTCCTCCTATTGTCTGTACTTAAACATTTTTGGAAGGACCCTCATTGGTTTTGTGGACCCTGACTCAACCGTGGACCCTGACTCAACCGTGGACCCTATTGTTCTATTTGTTAAAGGTCCACGGTTTGAATAGCTATACAAACTCATCCTCACATATGCACCCTTGTGGGGAACCACTATTGTTGACCCTACTTTCCTACTTCTGTTCTCCTTTGTTCCTATTGAAATCTCAAACTCCATAGCGTTTTCCTTGTGGGGCACCACTGTCCCCATTGTTACCCATTGTGCGTGGTACCCCGGCTCCCCAAGATGGTACTTGTATGAACATGTCAAACTTTCATCAGCCTATTATCATGGCTGTGATTGGTCAACATGTCAAGGGGCGTGGCTTTAAGGATCAGTCTATAGATGATGTGCCCTCTGGCGTCACATGTTTACATTGATGTTGAAATGTTCCCGCCGGTATGCGAACGCATCTCGTTTTGCATAAAATTTGGTTAAGGAGTGACGTCGCTGGTCGGATTGCTTTTGAATTACGTGAGCTTTGATGCACTCATTAAACAAATTTATGCAAAACACGATGCATGTGCATATTATGGTCTATCGGAATAATGAAACTGTCCAGGGTACTTTTGCATTCTGTTAAGGAGAAACGATGATAAAGTGGACATTCTTTGATTGGATGGGCGAAGCGTCCGAGCCCATTCCAATCAAAGAATGTCCACTTTTTGATTCGTTTACGTCCCTTTCACCTATTGTCAAGATTTCAAGGGAACAAAACGTGTCCATTGTTACTAATGCTTTGAGGTATGAGATGAATTAAGTCAATTAACTTAACTGTACATTCTTGAAAAAGAATTGACACTTTTCTGAATAGAGTGACGTCACAAGAGTAGTTTAACAAAGAAGAAATACCGAATACACCGTGTGCCTCAATGTGTGGTTTTTAATGAAATTTTATTTCAGTGTGTGTTTATTTCAATGTGTGTTTTTATTTTTTTCATAAAATATAAAATATAAAGTCCAAAAGTTCCTGGTATATGTATTTTCAGTTTCTTTTGTGACAAAGACTTTGTGATGCCAGACGGATTCAGGATTATCTTGACAAGCAACCTCTCAAATGAAATATCTTTTGTATAACTACTTGTTTTACATAAAAGGGTATTATGTCGTTCTATGTGAAGTGGGCGAAAAAAATCTTCACATAAGTGATTTTGTTTGTTTTTGGTTTGTTGGCTTTTGTTATATCATAATTTATTTTCAGAAACATTAATATTGATGAATAGAGATGAAAAAATAAATGTTGATAAAAATTACTTCTATCATATTTCTTTGCACTTTAAAGGCCTATATCTTTAAATGCACTTCCGTTAAATTGGAAAATAGGAGTATACAAATGTCAAGATATCTCGAGAACACAAAATGCCACAGGGGTCAAATCTACACCAAATTAAAGCTTAGTATGTGACAAATTCAACTATGTATATAACTCATTTTTCAAATTTTGCGACACAATACCCCATTTTGCAGAGTCGGTCACATTTTTGCAAAATTGTAAAACTACATGTATGTCATTGCAGTGACTTCAGATATACCTATGATGGTGAGACTGGGGTATTGATATTAAAGAAGCCAACTGCAAAATGCATGCAGGTCTCCTGTTCCAAAACAGACTTTCAGTACGATTTACTTTACAGTTGACCTTCAGATCCCTTCAGTGTGCCCACCGGAGCGTAAATTGTAGAACATGCCGTGCACAGCAGCCAAGTTCAACACACGGTCCGCCTCCACAGACTTCTCGGACTTTGTGTGTGTGTGTACAAAACAAATGAGGGATTAGCGTGTCGAGACGTCATCCGGAGGCGAGTCGAGGCAAGCTTGATGTTTTAACCCGTCGGCCAAACCCGTGTATAAAAACGGCCAGTGAGTGTTAACTCGTCCTCCGACGCGAACTGGTTAAGAAGGGGGAGGGCAATTCAACCGACCTATCACCGTTTGCGAGTTCTTGGACAACGTTGCTCACGAGGAGCACGTGTAATATACATGTAGCATGTAATGGCACACTGCACTCACAAGTGCGTTTGCTGAAAGTATCTCCCGAGTTGTCTTTGATTTGTCCGAGACTTCTCATAGTGCTCCTGCCTGTAGTCGAGTCACATTTGCATGTAATGTGCATTCGCGTATTACGTTTCAACGAACTGGATGCATATGCGAACCTTACATGTGTTTGGAATTTTTGTTTGTATAATTTAGAGTGTCACGTGACATTCAACAGACATTAGGATTGGCTAAATACTATACGGTGATAGGTCAATTTCTGCTGTGATATTATTGTCGGTGATGGTTTTAAGGTGATGTCATTCCCAAACTTGAATTGTAATTGTAAACAAGAATCAAATACAAGCAACACTTTTCCTCATTTGTAAATTGTTTATTTTGCCTTAAATTCCATGCCAAAGGCTCACCTTCAATGGGCAATTCTGAATAAATTATTTTTTTCAATTCGGGTAAATGTGCAAAAAGTATAATTCAAGTATGTACACAAGAATTCCATAACCCCAAAATAGTTCAAGAAAGTTGGAACGAAACCGGTACAAGTGTGCAGTGTCATATCGACCAAAAGTTGATCTCGGGACGTCAATTTATTTTGTGGTTTTGAAAATTAGTCCTGCTCTCTTACACTATGACAGCTGGTTCCTCTCTCTACATGTAGTTCATTTCAATTCAGGCCTGGAACATCATTCTTGGAGTAGTTAGGCAAATTTGCATTGCCCAAAAAGCACCTTGATTAGAAAATGGGAAAATTTCAAGGGGAAAATGGAGACACTGATTCTGTGAAGTTCATGGGATCCTATTCTCAGAAATTGGGGACGATATCCTTATTAAACAGCCGGTATTGCTATCGGTACCACTTGGGATATTACGGTAAACAAGAATTAAGTGGAGAACTCGTTCACCAGTAGTGAACCATTCTATGAGGAAACCGCCCAGTCAAAAGTCAAGAATGTAGTCGGCCGAGCCACCATGTGCGCTACTGGCCTTATTCACGAGTTTGCCATGTTATGTCTTGTTCCTTGAATCCACGTTACAGAATATCAGTACGCATCCATATATGTACGTTTTGAGTTTCACGTGCATTTTAGTTCCAACTGTTGCACGTACGTATACGTACAATCTAAATATGCACACACGAAAGAGTGTTAAGGTATCTTTCATATTTTGTGAAATTTCCAGGGGCAACCGCGCTTTGAAAATGCTAACGATTACTTGGAAAGGGACACAACTAGTTTAAATCTATAACCCAAGACCTCATTCACTGAAGAATGAAGGTTCATCTATGATTTGGGACTGCTATATCTTCTCTTTTGCATTCAACCTCATTTTGCTAGATGTCGTGAAAAGGGCGAGTACAAGCACCCTTAAAAACAGTACCCCTTATAATACCGCCCGTAGTCCCTCCTTACAATACCCGACCTGCAATATCCAAAATTAGGCTGAAGCAGGTAACGTTCAGATAGAAAATATCATTTTATGTATTTTTCTTTTGCTTCCAGTGAACCACAACGTTGTGTTCCAAGTTGAAAACTTGATTGATTACGGATCATTGAAGCCGTAGCTGTATGTCATGGTTTCTAGATTAATTGCTTAAATACTCGAGTATAACTGGAAAATTCAAGCTGGTTTCGGGATGGCTGGTCATAACCCAGCCCCCTGATTCAGTTTGTCGGATTCAGTCATAAAGTACACATATGCACAGGTATCTTGGAAGAATGCAAATTGTAGATGGCTTGTGACTCTACACAATGCATATTTAAGGTCTGCGTAGAGCGGTGACAAGCTCAAATGTACTGGAACATCAATGATGAACCCAATTTCTACTTGAGAAAACCTTGATACTGCCCATCAAATATATCCTTGCGGAATTTGACACGGTGAAATGAAAGAAGAAAAGTCATGTACAACGTAAAAAAATTCAAATCTTTTTAAATTACTTAAAAAATTACAAGTAATTCTCAACATGTATAAATTGAACACCCTTCTGCTGAATTTGGCATGCCTACGTCTTGTCCATGTGCCAAGATTTTGACATCAATTTCATGAAGCCGCTAAGTAAAAAATATTTCTGCTAAGCAGAAATGAGTTGAGAACCAGTCACGACCAGTATACATCATGTGCAAATTTGGCTGGTTACCTGTCTGTGCTTAGCAGCTCCAAGTAACTGGCACCATGAGGCAATCATGGCCGAAATGACATAATAGTTTGCCAACCAGGATAATCACATTCACCAGCTCAGACGACTAGGGTCATGCAGCTCTAGCGAAGGTCAGTTGCGTGGTCACACCACTTCAACAAGAGTTAATTCACCAGACGACAGTCATTCCGAAAAAATGAAAGTTATCATGTCCATGTTGATGACTTCAAAGGCAATTTCATCTATCTGACAAAACAGATGAACCTGATGTTTCCCCAAGCTGCATGCGCTATAAGAGCTGTCAACATTTTCAGGTTTTGCCTTCCAAGGATGCTCAATTTGCAACAAATTCAGGGAATGTTCAATTTTCATCTGAATCCAGATCCATGTTGTCGTCACTGAACGCCTGGTCTGTAGCTGTGTTTTCGCTGCAAAAAAGGAAAAACCAAACTAGAAACTGAACTTTCACAAACTTATATAGAGCCAGTACCGTACTGCTTGATTATCATAAAAATATCCATGAGGCCATCAGGCTAGTAGTAGTACAAGTGATCCACTAAATCACACTAAAAGTTTTTCAAGACCCGTGTCTTTCAAAATTCTCTGAGGACATAGAGTGTAGATGTGGTGTTAAGTTAATTTTACAACTGAAATCCCAACTTGGTAATAACTGAACATTTGTGAAGTGAATAAAAACAAAGTGTGAAATTTGAGATTCATTTAAAAACAAATGTAAGTTTATTTGAAAGAAAACAAAAATCACTAGCCCACCGGTCTAGTTTGGTCTTGGAGTCTGCTAGACTAATACTATCACACCGATCCAGTGTAAATTTTAAGTCCTGTACCACATTACCATGTTTGAAGGAAAAAAAGGAAGACGGGCACAAAATAATGTTTGCAGCAATGTTATATCTCACTGAACAATTTTGACTCGAAGGACTGCGTCCAAAGACTAGTTGCTGATCAGCCACTACTAGGGTTGGCTGATTTAAATCAACATGATTTACATCAGCCAACCCTGATTTATTTTGGTAAAATAAGAATTTTACTAGCAAGTTATTTAAATCAGTGATTTAAAAGAAAACAAATTCATTTGATTTAAATACGCGATTTAAATCAGTGATTGAAATCAACGTGATTTAAATCGGCCAACCCGAATCATTATGCCTTTTCACATCAGGGATTCTATAACTCTGGTTTCTACACACTTTTGAACAATCTGCAGGGTCAATGTTGAAAACAAGCCCGCTGTGAAAATACATCATGCATCAGTGGATTGACAAACCTACCCCTTAGAGTCGTTGCCTTCCTCAATGTCGTCATCCAGATCCATGGGTTGCTCTTCGACCTGGTCCCCAGACATCCCTGTTGACCTCCGCCTGTCTCGCTTATGCTCCCGCCTCTTCACCTCCCCTACCCCCTTGGGCTTCTCCTCGCCGCTGTCCATGACCAGCCCAGGGATCTGGAACCCTCCCTGGCTGCCGAAGATCTTCTCCAGACGTTCCGAGAGGTCTCTCCTGCCTTCCACCTCTTCTTCCTCTTCTTCAATGTCGCCTGTCGCACCAACCGCTTCCTCCTTATCCTCGGCAACCGCTTCCTCCTTATCCTCGGCAACCGCTTTCTCCTTATCCTCGGCAACTGCTTTCTCCTTATCCTCGGCAACCGCTTCCTCCTTATCCTCGGCAACCGCTTCCTCCTTATTCTTGGCAACCACGTCTTCCTTATTCTCGGCAACCGCATCTTCCTCATCCTTGGCAACTGCATATTCATTGTCATCGGCAACTGCATCCTTCTCAGCAACTGCATCCTTCTCGGCAACCACATCCTTCTCAGCAACTGCATCCTCGTCCTCGGAAACAGCACTGGGCTCAACATCGTCTTCTACTGTTCTATCTTCTACTTCATCCTCAGTTCTCTCCGACTCCAGTTGGACTGGCTCCATCTCTTCTGCCTGAACCTCTTCTCTAAGATCCTCTGAGTCTTTTGCTTTGAGGGATTGGATGTTAGGTTCTGCCGTGGCGCTGGATGCCTCCTCTGTGGGGGTGTTGGCCGTTGGCTCTGTCTCAGCATTGGCCATGTCCTCCTCTGCGTCGGGTTTGCTGGGTGGTTCCTCAGGGGTTCCATTCTGTTGAAGTCGGTCAGGCTGGGCCTTTACGTCTTCCCTCGTGTTATTGTCTGGCACTGCTGTTATGTCTGCAATTTGCAAACAGTAGATCATTTAATGTTGAGCAAGCATGGCACAAAGTCAAGTACACCGAATCACGACTGAATTTTGTGTGTCCATTCATCTGCAAAGGAGTGCTCAATACCCGTTAGGGGAGTTGTCGACATTAAACAGCTGGAGTTGTCTCGGGTTAATTAATCCGCACGCAATGTCTATTGCGGGGGCTCTCGGGTGTTAACACTACCCTGCAACATGACCCTCCTTCCCTAAAAAACTTCTCTATTGTCCAGGCCCTGGTACTTTATAAACAACAGTGTTTCTGTGGGCCATCCCCCCTCCTCGACCTACCCAGGTCATTTGTGTTCATCTTACGGGAATCACAGAGATTCAGAAATTGTTCCTGTAATTGTTCATTCAGGTTTTTAATTTAAATTTTTTTTTGGGGGGGGGGGGGGTGCAATTTTTATATCAGTGTACCTTTATAAAAAAAACAATCATGCTTAAAAAGAATCATATCCAGAATTAAAGCACAAACTGTCCCACAACACAGTGCAACACATGCCACTAGGGCTGTTCATTTTCAAATAATTCAGTATTCGATTACTCGAAACTGGATTTGACCGAATATTTGAATATTCAATACTCGCCGATCAAGTTTTTCACGTGTCAGCTGCAACTGCATGCCGCCGATGTTTTACGTGCGGCGATCGATATTATGGACTGCTCGATCATCATCTTTTTTGCATGCGCAGTTGTATCAAGATCATTACGGGTACGGAACATTCTGATATGAAACCAAACTTCAGCCTGCATTTTTGCAGGAATATTTTTTACAAGTGTAAAAACAGGGTTTTACGGACGGAAACAAAAACCTCTGGCTACAAAAAAGTTACCTTTGACAAAAGTGCGGCATTTCACACTGCTAAGCTCCGTTACTTTTCTACTAAAATAGTCGTATCTGTACGTGCTTATATATTTTTTAGAATATTCGAACCGGCAAAAAGGTATTCGAATATTCGGTTGACGATCGAATAGTCGAATATTCGGTATATTCGGGACAGCCCTACATGCCACTGCAGGCTTCTTCCAGTCTCCATAACAGTGTTTATGAAAATGGACAAAGTGAGCTGCGCTGAACATAAATTAGTTTGATAGAAACACCCGTACCTGTTTGTTCTGGCGTCTGCTTCTTGTCGTCCATGCTGCCGGTCGTGTCTTGCATGAGGCAGATAGACTTCAGCTTGTTGTAGAGATACTCTGCCTTCTTGCGCACCTTCTCATCGGACTTGTATTTCCGAATCTGGAAAGGATGCAGCCGATTTGGGACAAAGCATGATTGTAGGAAACAACAATCCCCACAAATATTTATAATTTGTTTGGGGGGGGGGGGGGTGTGTGTTTGGAAAATACTTCTGCCAAGGTTTAAAATGTTTGAAGTTTGTAACAGACATTTAAGCTCAAGTAATCACCACACAAAATGTTTGACGCCGAGTTCCATAATGTTCTATACCGAGTGCAATAAGGTTGAGTAAAAGCCTTAACACAGGGTTCAATTCTTAGTTCCTAAAGAACCATGTAGTGAAGACAACATATTTATTCAGAAGAGGACGCAATCGTTAAGTTCAACACAAGCTACTCTGTTTTATGGTCTTGAGTTACCTTTTTAATCGTCTGCACAAAGTCCTTGTTTTTCCTGAGGATGGCCGGAGTGAGCGTTCCGCTGAGTGTGTCGATCTCTGCCATCACGGACACACTCTTGGCTGGATCCTTGATTGGACACATGAAAAGAACAACCGCATATTATGACAAGCTTGGAAACAAATGGATTATTAGTTACTCAAAGAGAAAGGGGAAGGGGGGTGTTATGCTGTTGAAGCTACAACTTACCGGGTGATCCATGCTTAAAGACACCTTCAGCTCCAAGTGTAATCTCTCCACCGTCTCCTCGGTTTTATTCAGACCTAGCAGTAAAGAACAGAAAACTCTTTATCAGAGCTGTAGTCGAGTCCCTGCAAGTCCTTTTACAAGTCCTTTTACAAGTCCTTTCACAAGTCCATTCAGAAGTCCTTTCATAAAGCCGGTCACAAGTAACTGGACGAACAATGACAAAGGAATGCCTTTGTCAAAGCTCATTTGAATAGCTTGTGATTGGAATAAGGACTGGAGGGCTTGTGATGAACTTGCAATGGACTTGACTACAGCCCTGCTCTTTATTACACATCCAGTTAATCTATGCCACTAATTATTGGGATGAGGACAGCATCCTCAGAAAAGAGTAAGGTGGGAATTGCCCATCACATCCCTCTCCCCTCCCAAAAAAAAAGAAAAAAAGAAAAAATAAACAAAATGATGAACTTACCCTTTTTCTTCTCGGGTCTCTTCTTCTCTAACTTGTCTGGTTTCAATATTCTGTAAAAAAAAGTAGTAAGTTTTAGGCGACCCTATTGGTTTTGTACATGATTTCCAACTGAGGACTACTTGTCAACTGAGGACTACTTGTCAACTGAGGACGTTTTGCCTTCTTATGTCATTCTCCTGTTCTCTGTCCTCAGTATGCATCATAAACACTACACACAGACACACACGCAATTATTTCATATATGTAAAATAACAACTGATGCTTTAAAGCAGATAAAATGTTGTTTTTTATAATTTTTTTCCTGCATCAGACAGAGTGAATTACTTATGATTAAACCCAAACTCGTTAGATGGTGTGAAAAATCGATTCCTATTGAAATTGGAGGATTCAGGGCTGTTAGGGTTAATGAGTCTTAAAAGCAGACAAAATTTTAAAAGCAAAAATCTTTCATATTTTTCCCACAGCAGAGTTTTAAAATAATATATACTATACTGATGTATATTTTCGAAGCATGTACACGTATTTTCAGAATTTATCCCATACATCCACCACATTTTTGCCTGTTCTACAATGAGTTGATGAGCGGAAACTGCTGAGCGAGTTTACATGCTAAGCAAAATCAGTTGAGAACTAGTTACAAGCAATTTATATCTCACTGCATTTTGGCTGGAAACATCATTTTTGCGACAGCAAATCATTTTTGTGCTTAATCAGGGTATCTGCACGTTTCATAAAAGTCAAATTTAAGACTTTTTAAGACCTTTTTAATGCTACCCTAAACAAAATTTAAGACCTAAACGCATAAAGCAGGGAAACCAGCTAAAACTAATGAAGTAAGTTCCTTGAACTATATTAATCATAACCCCTACATGTACATGTAGATCGTACACAAAATAAAATGACACCAGACAACTATTTCAGTTTATGGACATGTCAAATGTGTTTATTTAAAAGTAATGAAAACAAATACCCCCCAAACATTCCTTCATACATGCGCTTAATGTTTCCCACAAACTTTTTCCCAAAGTAAACTTCAGTTCAGTGCCCCTAGCCCACTAGATGTTCACTGGGTATTCTCCTTAATTGGAAAACAAATATTAAAAAAAATAAATGAAGCAATAAATACACAAATAAAAAGTACAAATTTAAAGAAATATTCTGCTTCCCTATTTCAACAGCTGACCATAACGTTCTACCTCCATTTATTCCTCCATGATGTTATCAACAACTTATTAAAAAAAAAAGTTCACGAAAACACTTTTTGTCAACAACCTTTTACGTCAAAAACACTCATAACAATTCTGCTGTCCGTATTATTTTGTTCGTTTGCCTTCTTCATTCCCTATTTTCAGAAGAAACAAATTTATTTCGTCCCCCCGGTGCATGCCGCGGTGAAGCGCCCATGCGTCATGCATGCATACAGCGATGTTAGTCTGGTTCCCGCCGCGCGCCAAGGGCTACGATGTTAGTTTGGTTCCCGCCGCCGCGCGTCAAGGACTATATATAACATGATGAAAGAACCGGAACCAGTCTATCAAATCGAATTTGACATCGTAATGCTAAACAAACATCGGTGGAGAAAGAACATTTCTGCTATTAAATTCACAGAAATTGATCTCCCTTTTCTAGTTGGGTGTGTGTATTCTCCTTTTTAGAGTTTGTACCACGGCCGTTCGTACTTCCTCCATGATACAGCGCAGTGCAACGTTAATTTCGGCAGCAGCACGTGGCTCATTCCCCCGGCTCATTGCCCGCTTATTTAGCCTAGTAGTACGCTGATACAGACGGACAGTGCGATATACGGACAGTGCTATGTTGCCCATTTAAATTATCCATATTTTTGGCGGACACTGCGTTGTTACATATTTTTACATTAATCAAAAAGCCAATCTTCGACTGCTTGTCTAGCTGCCATGACGCACCGACCGCAACGCAAAATTTGAAATTGTTCCTGGTTCCGCTATGCTAAACGAAGCTCGAACGTACAATATACGTACGTGGAATCAATGTTGTAAGCGGTAACGAGACGATTTGTGGAAAATATGCACGTGCACTGGCATGGCCGCGGCCGACGCCCAGGCCCGGACTGCAAGGCCAGCCAGCTAGCCCTGCACGGAGCTTGTGCAGCGCACGTAACTTTTACACGGCAAGGCTTCTAGGTACAGGTACTGCGTGAACATTTGATTACATATTCATCGGAAATGTAGGCTTCTTGTCAAGATTTTTGCATGGTCAGATGAAATATTGGCATGATGTACTATGTGTGAAAAACTCAAATTATTAATCCAACAAGTCACCTTAGCTCACCCAGTGCACAACTAGCCGCTTCACTCACGTCACGTACGTCGGGAAAAATGGAATTTTTCGTCCTTTTCTTACCACAAGTGCCAGCAAAAAATTTATTTTATGCTATCTTTGTCATCCTCAAGATCATCATTGTAATTTTGAAAGCATTGCATTTTGTACAACTAAATCTGACACCTCCGAAAATCACGCAACTTGTGGCTTTTACTGCAGTCGGACGCCATGGAGTATTTCACACGTGTCGGGGGTTAACGCTGAAACGTATTTCCAGCCGTAAACCGCTCCAATCTGGGCCTACTATGTGCATCTACCATACAATCTACGTATCCATGACTGGTATGTAGCACACGTACACATGGATTGTACACATGGATTTCGGATCCCGTGTGCTCGGTACAAACTGCCGGCCACATGCGATCAGTTTACGGGAAATAGAAATTCACTACGCACTTGCCACATTTGCTTGCTGTGATCGATCGTTATTTAGGAGCTGATGGATAGAAAAATTCATTACTCACTTCGTCCAATTTTTTAAGACCTTCGAGAACTCAATTTAATACTTTTTAATGCTTTTTAAGGCCTTAAATTTTGACAATTCAATTTAAGACTTTTTAATACTTTTTAAAGACCCGCGGACACCCTGTTAATAAGACTGTGTTGGTATTTCTTGAGATTTGCTAAGCAATTCTTTTTTCATTCTTAGCAGAATTTGCTTAGCAGCTTCATGAAATAAACCCCTAGTTTTTCATCTTACTCCTTGTCATTACTCTGCTCATCAGCGTCTTGCTTCAAGGCGTCCTCATCCTTTCTCTGCAGACAAGAGGATAAAAAAAAACAGCTTTCACCATTAAGTCTCTCTGAATTTAAGACTGATTAAAAAGTTATTAAATATTTGTTGAAGGAAGAAATTTATTATTTTAAAATTATTCTTTTAAACCCAATAACAAAAAATTATGGTTATTCTCTCTTCTGGTCCACTTTTGGGATCATTTCACATTGTTTGAAAGCGCTATCAATGTCGGTAATGCTTTTTTTTTTTCAGTACCAGCATTAACCCTGATCTGGCTGATATAATGAGCTTTTCTATACAGGTTATGCACACAGTTTCGTCCTTGCAACATTCATAAGGAGTGTGTGGTCCTCTGGTGGTGAGTGCTTTACAAACAAGAATGGTGTGTTGACAAACACAAATGCCCCGCCAAGTTAAATTACTCTTTTTAACTAAAGACTGGTTAAAAAAAAAAAAAAATGTGTTAATATAACAAACATGCATCAAAGGAAAGTGCAAATGGCTAGCATCAGAGGTTATGGATCTGCTTAATACTGTATCTGCAACAGAAATAAGACTGCTTTTTTCTAGATTAATACAAGCTATCGTGTCCCAACCATTTCTATTGTTTTAAGCATAATGACTTTGACCTTCGACCTATGGGGTCCAAAACCAATAGGGTTCTAGAGGACCCCAAGACCAACCCACATACCAAGTATGTCAAGTCCTCAAGTTATCGTGTCCCAACCATCCACATGCCCCGACAGACAGACGGACACACCCACACACAGAAGGACAAGGCAAAGGGTGACACAAATTCCTGCGAGAAGACCAATACTGACCTGCTCCTCTTCTTCCCTTCGTTTCTTTGCCATTTCATTCTGCCGTCTTGCCTCCTCCTCCCTCCGCCTCCGCTCCTCATCTCTCTTCTTCTTGGCTTCCAGCTCCTTCTTCTTCTCCTCAAGTTTCTTCCGCAGCTTCTCTTCCTTCTTACGCTCTTTCTCCTCCTGTTTTTTCCGCTCCTTTTCTTGCCTGGGTTTGAAGATGTAAAAATGTAAAATTCAACTCGGGCCAATCACAATGTATTGCGTCACCAATAGTTCGCAACCTGGAGGCCTTTTGTGCAATGTATTAGGGGAAAATGTCGACTCCAGTTGAACAGTATGTCATTTTGCACTAGAAGAAAAACTTGAGGACATGTGAACTTTAAAAGGGAGTATACACCATTTGCTTTTGCTGCAATTTGGGATTTGGGGTTAGTATTTTATAGCGTGCTAGCAAACAATGTAACACTGACCTGTTTAAAGTTTTGTGTGTATAGTTGCTGGAAAAAAAGAGACAAACAAATTCTGTTCAAGTAGTCTGGTTAACTAGACGTCAGGGAATTATCAGGTCCAGGAACTAGACTATTTCCAACAATTGTCGGCTGACAATCATTGGAAAACAATATAAATATCCACTTTTCTTAAAAAAGGACAACCCACCAGGTGCCATGATTTCACAGGATGCTTGAGACTGCTGTTTACTTACAGTCTAGTACGGTATTTTGTAATAATTGACTAATTTAGTTTTTTTATGTTTGCAAAGGATGTATACTACCTTTAAGTTGTTGGGAAAATGTTTGCATGATCAATGATTATTTATATTAATTAAGTTGCTGAACAATTTTCAGATACTGTTAAACTAAAAAATCCAGAGAAATACTCTTACTTAGCTGAATAAGTATGGATGACTTGTTGATCATGTTTAAAAAGGGCCTCTGCATTACAAAACTTGGCGGGGTACTGAATTGTGAATTGCCTAAATGAAAAACTGGCCATTTGGAACAAAAAAATGCTCATCATCCACAACCTTTTGTGCCTAGTACATTTCTATAAAAACAAATTATTTAAACAACTTTCCTGGCTTACCTTTTCTTGTCCTTGTCCTCTTTCTTCTTGGCCTTTTCTGCTTTCCGGTCCCCTGTGTCTATCTTTGACGTCTCCATACTTGGTTTATCCGTCTCATCCTCATCTTCTTCTTCTTCCTCTTCATCCTCCTCCTCCTCCACCCTGGGCACCAAAGGCTCCTCCTTTACTACTTTGGCCACCGCATCATTGTCTTTCTTTGCTTTCTTCTTGGGATCTTTCTTGGCCTTGATCTTCAGCGGTGTCTCGTCGATGACAAGGTTGTCGCTGTCACCATCACTGTCCCCGATCCGTCTCGCCTCATCTTCACTCTCGCCGTGCCTGTCCTTGGACTCGGAGGAGCTACGTTTCTTCTTCTTTTTCTTCTTTTGGGCCTTCTCCAGCCTCTCCATCTCCTCCTGGAGGCGTTCTTTCTCCCGCATCAGCCGGTACTGCTCCTCTTGTTTCTTCTTCTTTTCCTCCTCACTCTTCGCTTTACGCTCCGCCTCCTTCTTGCGCCACTTGGAGACATAATCACTATCATCGGATGAAGAGTCTGAGCTGCAATATAAGAGTAACTACTCTTCAGTTCCTACCTCTTACACATTATACAACTGTGGGGCGCAATGGTGCAATGCTTACCATGTCTGACTCACGTGCGATGGTATGTGGGTTCAAACCCCACCAGGGGGATTATTGTGCTTGTGTACTTGGGCAAGACACTTTTAATACTACAATTGCGTCTCTCCACCCAGGAGTATAAATGGGTACCTGTGAGGATAGAGAACAGATTACACTGATCTTAAACTGCTGCACAGAACTGATCTCATGGCCTGATGACCAGGGGTAATAATTGTTAAGCGCTTTGAGATATTTGTATAGAGCGCTATATAAGCACCAAATTATTATTAATAACTGTTGTCGGCTCTGATGTGATTCACAATGTTTTTATGCACTGAAGAGGAAAACAGTACCCAGGAACTATCAAACTCATGGACCGTATCACAACCGACAACACGTCCCAAAACTTCATGGATTTCTTAATGCCAGAAATTCCGACGGAAATGTCTCTGTCCAAACTGTTTGCCTACCTGTGAAATACGATAAAAATCTAATTGTGGTGTCAACTTCCCCTGAATCCTACCTGCTCAGGCTGATGTTTAGTTCTTTCTTCGTGGTAACTGGCTTGCTCAATGATTTCTTCTTGGTGCTCGACGTTCTGGGCTTTTTCTCCGCTATGTTTGGGAAATATGAGAAAATAAATCAAGGAGTTTGAAAGGGACAGTGTTTATTCAATTTTCTACAGAATTTAGTGGCTCATATGAGGAGGTTCTCTTCAAATAACTTGAAGACGGAATGGGTGATTAGTGGCAAACTTGTCTCATTTCGATAAGAACCAACTGAATTTTTGGTACTCTGCACAAATTCACGCCAACTACTCCAAATCAGGCCAAATGCAACACAGGGGTCAATTTCACGGAGCCGCTAAGCACAACAATTTGCTTAGCACAAAAATATCTGGCTTATTCAAAATAGGTTACCAGCCCACACTCCATGTGATTTTCATGCTAAGCAAACAACAGCATAATACCAGTCACAAGCAATATACAACACATGGAAATTTAGCTGGTAATCTCGGTTCTATCAGGGAAGAATTTTCATGCTCAGCTAATTTTTGTGCTTAGCAGCTCCGTGAAATTGGCCCCAGGTATTACTGGATTCTGTTGGATACAGTACTTTATAGCACACTGAATTTGTGCACATAGGAAACTGACCCTCTGCCAATGTACGGCGACTGAGCCTGACAAAACCACTCGCACATGGATTTTGATGGATTCAGAACTTTTAGCACACTGGATTTTCTACAGTGACGTCATAGCAAACTGACTACTGAGCCTGTGAGCCTGACAAAATCACTCACACATGCTTGGTGGATTTTGATAGATTCAGCACTGCAACATATTATCAGGTATTTGCAGATTTTTATCCTACCAAAAATGATGGATTTTGTTGGACTTGGGAAAGTTCGTAGTCAAAATGTCTCGAGGATTACAGCCTACTTTTTGTTCGGGGTTTCTGGGCAGATTCCTTCTTCTTTGCTCTTTCTTTCTTGGGTTTCTTCTGCACCGGCTCATCATCGCTGTCGCTACTTTTCTCTGATGCTTTCTCCTCCTCACTCGCATCGTCCTCTTCTTCGCTGTTGGAGCTGCTGGCAGCTTTGGACCTCTTCCTCGATTTGGAGCCACTCTTTTTCGTCCTTGCACTAGGCGTCTTTTTCGGGACAAACTCCTACGAACAGAAACGATATTAAAAATAGGAAAATAAAAGAAGATAACTTACCGGCTAAACTCATTTCTTATTTCTGGTCATGAAGCCAAGGTTTCCTCAAAAGTGCAATGCGGAGTGGCTTGTAAGCGAGTGTCTCAAAAGCTGGAATGCTTAGACCTTTTTACCAGGAACACCTGTTCTAATCAGGGATACTGTCATGCGATCCTGCATGGTCGTGTTGGTCTATGCGTGTGTTCACTCAATCAGAAACGGCCCGTTCCAGTCGAGAAAATCATCCCTAGCGAGAACACACAATGTTCCCAAAAGGAATTTCCAACTTTCCAACCTTTGAGAGTCCTCAGCTCTGACAAAGCTTGTGGATTTTGCCCTTTTCGTGGTGTAAGCGCACTTTATGCTCAGTAGTTTCCAAAACGGCGGTCAGAAAAAAATTCACAGGCTTACTTGGCCATGACTCGAACCAAGTTACTAGTACGGGCATCTTAACTACTCCAGCACAAACCCAAAAGAAAATGGGGACACCATGTATAAAATAAAACTATGTATACTACTTTAGACATGCATCAAATCAACTATCATTCTGCACACTCCAGAAAGTTTACATCACTGCTCAAAAATTAAATTACTCAAAGAGTCAAAACTAAAAAATGCAAAATTATAAGTCAAAGTAATCACAATCTAGAGTTTAATCAGTCTGCATCAATTTAAAATGGCCACATCAGCAGTACAGAGAGAGCATCCAAACAGAGAAGCCAGGAACTAGGCCGACACTTACATCGCTTTCTTCTTCTTCTTGTTCTGATTGTGACGGCTCATCATAATCTATCTCTTCTTCTTCATCGCTCGAGTCTGCCCTCTTTTTCTTCTTGGAGGATTTCTGCCGTGATTAGACAGAAGACATCAATGACATGGCAATGAACGAAACGATTGATTGCAAATGTCATGCCAGTATTTAGCATTTTCCTTGGTAAATCATATTGAAATTGGAGGATTTGGGACTGTTATGGTTAATAACAGAGCACATTAAAAAAGTGCTTAGGCACAACTTCAACAATGAGTGCTTAAGATTCTGCAGTCTGTAGACAGAATTCTGCTGAATGCATGTATTTCAAAGTTGAACAAAAGATCTGGGGCCAATTTCATAGAGCTGTTTAAGCACAACAATTTGCTTAGCATGAAAATGTCTTGCTTAGTAAAAACAGGTTACCAGCCAAAAGTCCATGTAATTTTCATGCTAAGCAAACAACAGCTGAATACCAGTCAAAAGCAATATTCCACACATGGAAATCTGGTTGGTAATCCAGTTTTTATCAAGGAAGCATTTGCATGCTAAGCAAATTTTTGTGCTGAACAGCTTTATGAAATTGGCCCCAGGTTACCACACAGTAACAGTATGAACATAACAGCACGGCCAGAGGAACTGTCTTTATATTTCAGCCCTCTTTGAGTGTACCTTAAGAACATGGGCGTCACGAGGGGGGCAAGCTTCCCCCCTCCAACCGCCAGAAATAAAAAATAAATAAATCCCAAAAAGAAATAAAAAAGAAAAGAGGGCAGTTAAGTCAATGCCATACTCAATTGAATACACTCGAAACCTGCTGAAAGGGAACTAAATGTGGCAATATACAATAGGCCTAGGTATCGCAGTCTTGAACAAAGCGTCAAGTGATGTCCAGCACCCCCCTCCCCTTTCGATTTTTCCACGGCCGGTGATTACTCCCTTTGCTGCTTTCTAGTGAGTGCTCCCCCCCTGACAGCAACCAAAGACTGTATGTACATACACACAGAATTCTGCTGACTTTCTGCAAAGTCCATACTGAAGGCATGCCTTACAGTAACGTGAACATGGACTGTGCATGAGCACCTACAGCGCTTTGCAGACTGGTTGCTCATGAGCAACCACAGACAGACTGTGCAGAAATTGCATGACTACTGATTTTTCAGTCCGTATCGAGGTCTTGTATTATAACAAGCAAATTTCCAGGCCAATCTGGCTTGCAGTCCATATAGATGATGTGCCCTCTGACGTCACATGTTTACATCTATATTGAAATGTGCATGGCGGTATGCGCACGCACTGTGTTTTGCATAATATTTGGTTTAGGGGTGACGTCGCAGGTCAGATCGCCATTGAATCACATGAACTTTGATGTCACTCACTCCTTAACCAAATTGATGGTAAACATGATGCGTGTACATACCGCTGGGCACATATGAATATAGGATGGTTTTAATGCAAACACACAGAGGGCACATAGCAAGTACCTTTTATGACAAGTGCAAATGTGACCAGCCTTAGCTATTCTGAATACAAAACGTCAACTGCAATCATTCTCTCGAGTAACTCACGTATTTCTACGGCTCTATCGGGTATTTTGGGAGACATCATTTTGCGCAAGCCAGTTTTTACTTTACCTTTGCTGTGTCAACGCTGGATTTCCGTTTCGAGGCCGAGGCTTTCCTCTTCTTAGGCTTGCTCTTCTTAATCAACGGTTCTTCCTCCTCGGATGGTTCTGGTTCTGGTTCTGGCTCCTCCTCCTCCTCCTCCACAGCTTCTTCCTCCTCCTCAACTAACTCCTCCCCCTCCTCTTCCTCTTCTTCTGATGTGGATGGCGGTTGCTGTGGGAACACAACCATCAAAGAATCAAATCAGATATTGTCAATTGAAGCAATCAATACAAATGCATCTCTCCTTTGTCTCGGGGATTGAGCTTTACATTACAAACCAATCGTTTTGGCTGAGTGGTGAAGACCTGTGGCCTAATTTCAAAGAGCTGTTCATTGAAAATGTAAACTTGAAGCAGTTAACCAGAATTGTAAATACGTTAAATTCAGAATTTTCTAAGCCAACAAAGAAAAAATAGCAGGAGCGGGATTTGAACCTGTGACTTCAGGAGTACCGTACCGGCGCTCTACAAACTGAGCTATATTGCCCTATGTTGGCGGTCTCCCAAATTTTCAGTGTCTTTGTTCATTAAATTCTGATTAACTGCTTTAAGTTAGGTCACAAGTCATTTTTCTCCTTCTAAAGTCAAGTCACAAGTAAACGACAAAAGTGACTTAAGGCAACTCCATTCCAAACACCGACTAAAGATAACACTAATGAAATGATCCATTAAACTCTGCACCAGGATGTACTGACTGATCACAGCAATGTACGCACACACGTCGGATTCGTCTGACATGCATGTCGGATTTGTCCGACACGCACGTCAGACCATAGTTGCTGTGGTGATTGGTCAACAGGTAAATGGGCGGCGCTTAATTGATCGGTCTATTAAATCATCAAAAACAATACACTTTGCATGCAATTTCACACAAATGATTTGGTTTTACCTGTGCGTAAAGATTGACGTCCGGATTATCAAGGATTTCCTCGAGGCCAAAATTGAACGCTTTGTGTTTTTTGTGCGTCTGGCCATATTTGTGCTTAAACTCCTCGTAGGGATATAGGTCCTTCGGCAACATGAAAGCACTGAAAATAATCCAAAGTGGGAAAATCAAAATACTTCACTGTTAATTGAACCAATGCTGACCTTGACAAATTCTGAAACGGCCCTGGAACTTCACAGAGGCGAGGTAGGGAACTGCTTGTATTTGCCGTGGTGGCCCCAGAAATGTTTTCAAAGTCAAAAAGACGAGACTTCGCCTCCAAGAATCATTTTGAAGGCCTGCTGGTAATGAGCACCTCCAAAGTCTTAAACGTTTCAAACCACCATTTGTCATGACATTTCATGACTTACATATGCCACTCAGGCAGTCTGTTCGGCCAACTTGTAAAAAAAAATCATGTCGACACAAATGAGCAAAATCAAGCAATTAACTGTAACTCCATCAAAGATTCAGCGGCGTGTTTCAAATCCGGTTGGTCAGGATCTGGCATCTTCCCTGAAACCCATTTATGTCCGACGCTATGTTGCTTCAGACATTCTACTCGCCTGGCTGTCTCATTACATCCTGTCACTGTTGTTGTTCTAAAGGCTAGTACTATGAGATACTCCAAAGTTTGTTTCCCCCATACTGCCTCTCTTTGGAACTCTTTACATGTACCTTAAACCTGCTTCCCTTCCACCTATAATCTTTCACAATTTAAATGAAACGTGAATAGATACCTTCTATCCCTGTGATTTCTGTCTTTTCTTGTCTTTTGTAGCCCGCACCTTGAGTGGCCCTTTTGGCCTTGTGTTGGGCGATACCCAAAATAATAATAATTACAAAAAAAAATCCACTCCCTGGTTTTGCAATATTTTGATGGATTCAGTACTGATCCAAATTACTAATGCTACTTAACATAGAACACTGACCCCCTGCTCAAAATCCCATGTTTGGTGGATTTTGATGGCATGAGCACCAATGGAAATTGTGTATGGATGGAGTTTGGTAGAGTCAGAGCTGCAGCGCTTTGTGAGCTACAGGTGTTGTATTTTGGTTTATTCAGAAAGGTTCCTAGCTAAAGTGCCTAAGTGGTTTGGGTTAATGGTTTTCAAACTGCCAGAGAATAACTTGCTTTAACCCTTTCCTTACAACATTGTTTACTGGCTTATCTTTCCCCAAGTACCACATTCTTTGTTCAGTCAAGCATGAAACCACTTACACAGAAAAAGCAGCTGAGTGCTTGTTGAATGTTTGTATTTTCAACCAACGATTTCACCCTCAAGAATTGATTGAAAAGGAAAATGCTGGGTGTGAAGTTTGTTCCATGAAAATGTATCTTTCGTATGGTGTAAAAATGAAAGTCATAACTGCTAGAATAGCAAAGTTATGGCTGTTTTCTCTTCTGGCCCACTTTATCAAACAGGAAAATTGTTGAACACGAACAAATGGCACTCCATACACATAACTGTACAAGGAAACTTTGGATAGTTTTCTCAAAATATTGTAATAGTGACAAATGATTTTGATAGCACCATAGATTCACCATTGGAAAGATTCGAACATGCTCTCTTCGTTGGTATATAGATCATGTATGGACAGCGAAAAACACAAGCACTACAGTTCATTGAAACATGGTGAATATATTTGTTGTTTGGATACTCTGGTGTGTGGTTTCCTTGTCGAGTAAACTCGACATTGGTAAGTAAAGGGTTAAAAACACATGGTTTCCAAAGACTGATTAAAAACAAATTCCTCTACACACTCTCATCTTTTGAGAAACGATATTTTGCAATTTTGATAGCTACATGTATGGGGCCTTGAATAGTCCTGAACAGACGCTTACGTCTCGTGAGTTCCATAGAAAAAGATGGCAAGTTTATTGGGTGGCGGTTTCACCCCTCCTTCTGGGACCTCATCAATCTGAAGCACAAGAGGAAAGAAAAGTGACAGATAGTTACAATGAGGGTCCAAAATTACATCCAGAGCCCAGAATCACAATGCGGTTTAAGCTGTTAAACCCAGAAGTCACATTGTACCCTTTGTCAAAGTGGGGCAAAAGTTTTCAGGCTTCAGATGTGATTTGGAATAGAGTGGGATGTAATTTTGGATGTCCATTGTCAAAATCACATCGTCCTAATCACCAGGTGCATTTTGAATAGAAAATAACATCCAAGGGGTTCACAGTGTTCATTCTATGGGGGCTTGTAAAGGCCTGTGATACCACTGGTCTCCCTCAAGGGAACGCTTTGAATGTAGTCTAAGAAGGAAATAAATTTTAACTTTAGATGTTGGTAGGAAACTCCATAGAACAATTTGTGGAAAGATTTTACTTTAACACCCCCCTCCCCCCCCCCCCACACACACACACCAACATGGGTCAAAAACAGCCAAATCTTGGAAAATAACCAATCCTCTTTGTCTAAATATGTGGCACAACCTGATATTTGAAGATTGATCTCCTAAAAATTTGTGAAAAATGAGACGGAAATTAACATGTATATATGTACATGTATGTGAACACTGAACATGTACATTTGTGACCATACATTGCCAAGAATATACAATCAATACAAACTTTTTCCCCCTATACATGTATGTAGCATGAAGATTCCCCAACGAAAGCCTCAAACTAAAGGTTGTGCCATGTGATTACAAAATTCTAAACATAAATGGATGGTTATTTTGTCAGATTTTGCTGTTCCTGACCCGTTTTGGTGGAGGTATTCAAGTAAAAATCTTTCCCAATTTGTTCAGTGAAAACCCTGGCTAGCAGGTAGGGACTGAACCCCCACCCACAGTGCCCTTTGAGGGAATCGAACCAGGGGAACCACTGTGCTAACCTTACCGGCTAACAGCATTCTCAATCAGTTGCCAAGGGTAGCTGCGAATCTATGTGTATATGCTTTGAGTATGCAAGAAATCACAATAACGTGTGATTTTGCTTTTCAGTGTCTGATGGAATTTGTGTCAGGGAGGATGCAGGTGCAGCGAAACACTTTTGAAAGTGGTTGGGGGGGGGGGGGGGGGGGAGCAGCGCAGGTGCCGACAGGCTGCTGTCCTTTTCTCTGTTTTGCTTTTTATTTATTATTTTTAGATTTTCCATACCCTAGCAGGCCAATGTGGCCATCCTTTCATCTTTGCAAACACCTTGTCTCCTGGCTTGAAATGTTTTCCTGCCATGGTCCTCTATACTGGAACAACAGACCTAAGTGGAAAACAAAAAGCAAAGTTGTTAATAATAAAAATGATGCTCAATCTTATCTTGAGATTTGTGCCTATGGCATTTTGGCAAATGTCGACATATCAAACATTTTTTTCACACTTCGCAACAGCAGACATGCATAGCTGTAAACTAGATAGGATAATCCTCATCGTTATGACGTCAGATGTCTGAAGTGATTTTCCCATTGAAACGTGCATGGTTGTATTGCAGAATTGAGCTTCAGACGTCAACTGTATACATGTATATTGGTCGATCGTGACGCTATGGGCCGATCGCGCTGCCACCAGTCGAACACATTTTCTTTCTAATTCACGGCTCTGGAGGATTCTTTTTTAAAGGTAAGTAAAGTCCAAGATATCCGTCAGAATCGACTGATAGCGCAGCACGATCGACCGATCGCACCCAACATATATATATCTCCTAAAAAACATTTGAGACCAACCAATCACAGAAAATATGGAGACTACATCACACAAACAAGTGAACATGAACATGGTGGGGTGGCAAACATAACTTAAGCATTCCCTTGTCCAAAATGGGCCAAAACTGCAGTTTTGTTATACGAAGTTCAGCTCGCCAGGAGAAACGACTGACTGCACATGCTCAGCGTTCACGGCATAATAAACACTTCGAAAAATTAAACATGTTAAAAAAACAATTTCGTTTAAAATCCTAACCTGTTGCCAGGCTGTGCTGTGGCCTTAAGTTATTGTACTAATTTGTAGGCCCACTCTTTTTAAAACGCGAGTTAAGTATTATCAATCAGTGGCGTAGCTAAGGGGGGCTTGGGGGTGGGGGGGGGAGGGGTGCACGCCCCCCCATACAAAATCGTCTCCCCCCCCAGTCGCCCCCTTACTGAAAATGTCGCAAACACAGAAAATAATAGTTAAGAAAAAAACACTTTTAACCCCCCCCCCCCCCCCCCCCCCCGAGACAGCCCTGCCTGGCTACGCTGCTGAGTATTAATTTATAATAAATTAGACAAAATTTGGGACCTGGGACCGAGTTGACCTAACGTTACACCCCCAGGCTACCGCCACGTTTGCGGGTCTACCCCAGGCGAGGCAGCCAATCTGCAGTCTACTGTCTAGTCTACTGCAGCTAGGTCTGTAGCCTCACTCACTTGTACCATAGTCACATAGAGCAATTTTCTTGCTAGCGCTATTGTAAAGTTGTAGTTGTACTCACCGTCTGCAGTCTGCACACACAGGCTGTGAAATTGGTTTAGAAATAGAAACAAGTGTTAACGTTTAAGTTCAAAGAAATCCCTCGACCATACCGACAGCCGGCTCGGCCATGAAAGCAGATTTTATGTTGTACATTGTCTTTAAAATCTCGAGGCTTTCTTTAGTGTCAATCCTCAATATTTAAAAATACAAACCTCCACAAAATGATACTCCAAAATCATGCACTGGATCAATTCGCGGGAAATACCGCCTGTGAGTTCATTTATTTGCGTACGAAATTCACAAACGTCGGAACACACTAAACCGTACCAACTGCAAGTAGCCCAACAATTAACTACGGAGTGCAAAATTGCCCAAAATCTCTGCTGTATTAATAAATCATTTTAATTTACTCGATCAAAAAGCCCATGGTTGACCAAAAAATATCAGGTTTTTTTTCTCTGTAGGTTATATTCCATTTTCCTCATCAGACTGCTTGAATTAACAAACGAAACGACAATACAAAGTTGACAAAACGGGAAGGGGTTGCACAAAATGTCCTGACCCCCAAGAAAAATTAACCCACATCCAGGCGCAACTGGCACCCTGTAATTACGTCGAAATAACAGATGGAAATATGTGGAAACCAGCGTAAAGTAGGAGTGTTTCTGTACTGTTTTGACGATTGGTTTACAGTGCGTGCACACTCGCGCCGACGTACGACGTGAACTCACGAGAAACGCGTTTTCCTTGGAGGTGATGAGCAAGCAGATGCCTGTACATTTCAGGCCTGGAGAAAGGCCATATCAAGTTGTAGAGTGAATTTGCAGGTTTTTCAGAGTGGTAAGTTTAAGATTTTATGGAAAACCAGTGTTGCCGCCAAGGCAGTCTTATGGCAGCAGAGGACAGCACGTTGTGGTGCTGCGTGCGGCACCAACTCGGTCCATACCATGTCCAACGGCTTCTCAAGGTTAAATTTAAGTTCACAGTCAACTCGGCCCCAATAAGAATCAGGAATTTTCAGTCATGTCAGTAGACTGCATGCGTGTCATGTGTTTCTCTATAGGCTGAAGGATAATGAGGGCATAGCCTAGTTTTATTTAATAAGAAAATGATGCAAACTTCACGTGTGCACGTGTGTGCAGGATTTTTAATGTGGAAGTGTGACAAGGCAAGGTTTTTTGACCCAAATTGCAAAATATTTTGTTGGAAAAAAAAGTCGCCCCAATTTATTTAGACGGGAGGGGGAGGGACGCTAGGCCTACATGTTATCTGGAAAAACATTTGAAGTCTAGCAGAAAGCAACAGAAAGTACTGCCTACTGGATGTGTTGGTTATTGGAAGATTTTCAGAAACTCTAGAATCATGACATGAGTGTGGCAGAGACAGAGTTAAACTTCATAAACTTCAAGTTGCTACACTGTAACAATCAACTGTGGGTAGAAAACCTGTGCATAAGCTGTGTATGGAGTGTCCAAATTTGTGGCTAAATATCTAAAAATATTTCCAGGTGACATGATACAAGTGAATGCATGCTGGGGGGGGGGGGGGGGGGGGAGAGTACTATAAAACACATTCAGAGGGCAAAAATAGACCGAAAACTGCTTTGTTTTGGGTGCCTGAAATTTATAATGCACGGGCGCTACCCATGGTTGGGTGTGTGGATAAAGTCTAAAAATACAGTGCAAGTACATTGTACTCATGAGACTAAAAACATTAGAAAACACAGAAAACGGCATGACCAGGGACCAACTCAAAAACACTACGGAAAATACAACGTACATGTATATCAAAGGGGGGGGGGGTGGAGATGGTGGAGAGGGAGTTTCAGGGGAGGGGCAGGGTGGTTCAACCCTGCATTCGTAGTATAGTACCCTTTGTGTCCGGCTGTTATTGATATTGAGGTGCTGGTATGCCAAGAATGGGCTGTGCAGCCAATGCAAACAATAGGCACCACACTGAGTAGAGTGGTCCTATTCATTTCATATGCAGCACGATATGGGGCAGCTTTTTCCACTCCGTATATTTTGTAGGATCCTACACTTCCTACAGTCCTACACCATTGAAATGTGCACAAAGTAAAAAGCAAAGACGGCGCCGCTATTTTTATATTTGCTGGGGGAATCTCCATGCAGTCCCACAACACCCTGCACTACACGGGGGGAAAACATCATACAGCATTTCGGGGAGGCGAGATCCGACAGTCCTACACCATCCTACACTGCACAAAAAAGTCCTACAGGAATCCTACACACGGGGGAAAACATCATACATCATTGAAGTGTGTACAAATATATAGTGATATTTCGGAGAGGGAAGATCCGACAGTCCTACACCATCCTACACTGCACAAAAAAGTCCTACAGGAATCCTACACACGGGGGAAAACATCATACAGCATTAAAGTGTGTACAAATAAAAAGTGATATTTCGGGGAGGCGAGATCCGACAGTCCTACACCATCCTACACTGCTCAAAAAAGTCCTACAGGAATCCTACACACGGGGGGAAACATCATACATCATTGAAGTGACTTTTTGTGCAGTGTAGGCGAGATCCGACAGTCCTACACTATCCAACATGTATTTTTATTTGTCTTTAAAGTGACATCTTTCTTATTTACCTAATACAGGTTTTCCCGGCCAATTTCACCATGTATTCGTTCATTTTAACGCCTGGCTCATTCAATTTAAATTGATTATTGAATGATCGCGTAGATCGTCATTAGACAATCAAAAATAATCATTCAATTTCACTATCTGAGCATTCTTTCGAGCTTCACTCGTTCCTGTAAAAAATGCATTCAAATTAAAAGCATCGCATCGTTCATTCAATTTCGTCCGAACCAGCAGAGAGGTGTCGATCGGTAATTAATTTTCATCAATGGGCAAACTTATTCCACATTTCTTCAAGCATTTTAAAAGACAAATCTGCAGGCCCGTCTGCCTATAAAAAAAGGTCCGAGCTAACTCACTCTAAATTACATCTGACGTCTTCAAGCAGGAATGTCTTGCACGTCAAGAGATCGATGGATGAATCAGTGAATTATGAAAACTTACAAAAACAGACTGAAAAAAACCCAGAAATAACAGAATACATGTAAACATGTCATCATAAAGATGCCCCTTATCGATTTATTCAAACTTTTAAAGACGTAGAGAAGATCAACAGTGAAAAAAGAATCCTGAGCCAGTTTCTTTTCATTATTTCCTTACATTTATTTCTTATATAAATTAATTTGTTGCATTATACATGTACACTTTATTGACACAAAGATTTTAAAAGAAAACAAATGAAACTAGCTAGAAGAAAACAGGAAAATATAGCAATTACAAAAATCTTATTAATTTGAATGAACGAACGATGAAAATGATTGCCCATAAACATAAACACATGGTGGCAAGGGGTTAAATGACAATAAAAACATAAAATGGTTCACTCGATTGGCAAATAGTCCTATAACCACTCCGCCAGGGCTTATGTATTTTTTTATAACCGAATACAACTTTTGTTTTCAAATGTTTAAAAACTTCATACCATCATGGAGTAGTACAAAAAGATAACAAGTTGCCCAACTTACATTACTAATGTGATACATTTGATGCACCCTGCTGTGGGCCATGGTTGTTGATACATGTATATATGTCTTTTTCCATTCCCATCTACCCCGCTTGCGCCATTTGTCTAAAAGTCGTTGATGCGGGTAGCAAGCAAATCTGATGTCATAAAGACGGAGTCTCCTTTTGTGCCAATTGCCCGACACAATGGGAGACCGTTTTATGACGTCTTATTTATTTGCTGTCTACAGCGATGATTTGTTGACAAATTGCACTAGAGGGCTGGACGGGGCTGACAAAACAACACCTTTCTGAATTCATTTCCGTTTTATTTTTATGGCTGAAATAATTTCCTGGCTGTTTTACTGTCATAAAAAAAGAGAAATAATGCAGATTCCTCTCATGCAGTGGCGTAGCCAAGAAGGGGGGGGGGGGCAACTTCCCCCTCCCCATGTGGGAACCCTTGGCCCCCCCCCCCCCCTTCCCCCTCTGGAAATTTGGGATACGCGTTACTATAGGCCCTATAGCGAATTTGCGTCACTATATGCGTTATAGCGAATATCCCCCCCTTGAAAAAAGCCATGCCCTCCGTTTGCCCCCCCCCCCCCCCCCAGGAAGAGCCTGGCTACGCCACTGCTCTCATCACAGCCTCCTCTTTAAATCTTATAATTTTAATAAAGCCTTTAGATCCACAGAAAAAAAACTAACTACTACAGGTTTTCCCGGTTAATTTCGCACTTCTTTTATTTAAAATTGCTTAAAAGAAAGTATTGTAATTCACGGGAAAACAATTTTATTCGTCCTATTTATCGTCATTTTCGTCTCACTCCGGGAATGGCGTTGAATTAGAAAAGCAAATTCGTTTTTTGTCATTCATTTTACCGATTTAATCATTCAATTTCGTCATTGAATTTATCGTTAAGATGGTTTGAATTAGCTGTTATGTGGACGTCATTTTGGTTGTGATTCAAAATCAACTAAAAGGAATAGGCCGAAGAAATCAGGCATAAACATTTCGCAATAATACCACAACTCATTGTTATTTGACTTTCTCTTGTTAATTAGATTAAGGGCCAATGCTTTGTATACACATGTATGGCATATAAATGCGAAACATAACTCGTGTTGTACGATGTTCATGTTCAATTCACAAGGGCGAAGAAAATTACCCGCGTAAAGATAAATAATGCAATGCATTCTAACAACATTTCTTGTTTTGATTTGAGGTTCATGTTCAATCACAAAAAGAAAATAAAGTAATGTTCTTTCTTCGCATTCCTTGAATTTCATGCGATCTTACCGAATTTGCATGATAAAATCATTTCATTGGATGCTCATTAAAAGAACGACCAGAAGATGACTGGTAACTTGTCTTTCATAAACTCTTCAATCATGCCACTGACGAAATTGAATGATTAAATTACATTAGTAATGTAAGTTGGGCAACTTGTTATCTTTTTGTACTACTCCATGATGGTATGAAGTTTTTAAAAATTTGAAAAAAAAAGTTGTATTCGGTTAGGCGGCTTGTCATTTGGTCCTGACCGTTATTCACGCGTCCAGTTCGCTCGAAACAGCGAGCTTTTTTAATCCTTCCTTAACAAAAGAGCCCTTGACAACACCGACAGTATGCGACCAGAACGGTGTATGTAAATTAGAAGTCATGCATATTCCGTTCTTGCACGATCAGAACGGTGTATTCAAATACTCGTTTGGTCATTTAAATATCAATGTAAACTGAAAAAGCTGGCCAAACCGCGGTCGGGACGATAGGCAGCATTGATCGGTCGGCTATTAAAACATCAATGTAAAACTCGAAAGACCGGCCAAACCGCGATCGGAACGGCTGGCTCGTATTGAGAGTCCTCCATTGTTACTCCAATTTGTGCCAATCAGAGTTCGGAACTGCCGGCCTTTTTAATGGTACATGTATTATTTTTTAGTCAGCGACTTTGCTCTATTGTTGAGATTATCGCCAGCATCAGACTTGTGTATTATAATTGATTATTTGTTCCCTTTTTCCAAGCAGGTGTGCCGATGGTTTGGAAGACACGAAGACCCCGGCATTGTCGTCAAAAATAAATGCATAATTCAAAATAAGACGAGGGGCTGCACACGAGTTACTTTGCTCTGGATAACAAGACTAGAACAACAAAAACTACTCATGCCGAAAATGGTTGAGGAATTTCAGCGATATTTTCCCTAATATGCAGCTAAAAGATTTTGTATAAACTAATGTGAAAATATTTAGTTTTTGATTGAGCTTTCAATATTTTTTTTGTATTTTCGTGGTGCAATTTTGTGGACGTCTGTTGCATTCTACCCCATAAATTATGGGCAAAATAAGAATTTGAAGGTACTTGCGAAGCTTACGCTGATTGCCGTCCAGTGTACTAGTTATACAGCCATTGATTATTCCTCCAAAAATGATGTTCTCACGATTGGCCGGCGTGCAATAACTTTCAGTGTAACGAACAGGTGTGAGATTTGTCAGGATTTTTTTTCGGGATTTTCGAATTTTTAAAGAATCTCTTTTGCAATCTGGAATTCCTGAGGTGTTTTCAAAAAGGGGGGTTTACCTGTAAAAGTGGATGTAGACCAATAATGGATATTTTAATGGGGTGCCTTTTTAGGCAAATAATATATC
Source organism: Hippasteria phrygiana (assembly GCA_037893225.1). NCBI lineage: Eukaryota > Metazoa > Echinodermata > Asteroidea > Valvatida > Goniasteridae > Hippasteria > Hippasteria phrygiana. Next base: position 598,265 of record JAZGUH010000903.1, read on the forward strand.
TTGATCTGGGGTCCTCGTGGATTTTTCGTGGATTTTAAATTTTTTGCCAATCCCACCCTCTGAACGATCATTGGGTATTATACGTTTGTTTTGATCTCCGTTTTCTTAACCTTTAGTTTTTTCTTGGGTTTTTGCCTGTTTGCCGGTGTATAATTTATAATACAAAGGGAAAAATAATGTTTTCGATCCCGAGATAAAAATGTTTTTTTTCAAAATACCGCTGGGTTTTCCGTGTTTAGGTGGGGAAGGGGTTAAGTAAGCCTACAAGTTGTATTATATTTGTCTAAATTTCATAAATATTCTCAGCAAAAACAATTTACAAAAAATAGTTGGCAACACTGCAGTAGCAGAAATTGTAATTCTTCTGGTTTGTTGCCCTGGCAATTCTGTTGCATTGATACCGTGCGCGCGCCGTTCTGATTGGTCTGATGTAGGGTAGACCTATACTTGCGCCGCACGTGCATGTGGTGGGAATTCCCCAAGCCTTGCAACATGTGGAAGGTGTGCATGCACAGCGGCTGTTTAAGTCTCTGGTCAAGTTCACGCATGGGCATTAATCAGGATGGTAGTGCATGTTGATAAAAAATAAATTTGAGGATTACCAATCGTGTACACTACGTTTAGCTCATCCAGTAATTTTTTGATTCGTTTATGAAGATTTTATAAAAAGCAGACACTCCTCGATGCCCTTTTACCTTACCCAATCTCACGCCAAATATTTCAAATGTGTTTTGTTATATTAAACTGGATAGAATGAAATTCGGATGAAGACGGGATTGGATGAATAGACCTATTGGTGTGGGGCTCCCGCCTTTAGCAGCGAGTCATGTCAGCTTTGCCGTTCTAGTTACAGAAAAAGAACAAACTTCAAAGATTTAAGGGTGAAATATATTTTTGGTTTTCTGATTTGGGAGGAAATATGCATTAATTGTTCTCATCTATTCGGTATACGGCCATTATATTCTTAGGCTAAATATAAATGTACATTACACTTGTTAATAAAATACTTTTGAAAAGTCCTGGTCTTCATTTTAGGGAGGGGTAAGTTTACTGGACTTATGCTTAGTTATTGTTTTTGAAGGTAATAAACTGTGGAAGACTAAAAATCTGAGGAAGACTTCAAGGTTATTTGAGAAATGGACCTATTAATGAATTTCGAATGTTTTAATCAGAGCCGAAAACATTTATTTTTAAAGGGTATACTTCTAATTATTATTCTTAACATTGTTATAACACAGTATTGGTGAAGTAATGTCGTCGTCATAACGACTTGACTGTTTGTGCTGGGAAGAGTTTCTACACGTATTCTTGGCTATGAGCCAAACTGCCTACGTCTTTCTTTTGACGCGCCAAGACGATTGTTTGGAGTTAAGTTGCCAACGGCTGTTTAGTGTGCACAACTTAGACTTAGGAAGGAATTTTCGATTTTTTTTTTTTAATTACCACGTTCATAATTTAATCAAAGAAAGTAAGAATGGTTGCAGATGTTAAAGTAACATAAATCGTCAACATAAATCGTCCGAGTATAATTTGTATTACTCAGGTTTGCCTCTGGTACTGCAGTTTTGGGAGTTTTAAATCTGTGCAATTAGTGGGGTATTGTGAAAAATGGAATAATCACATTGTCAGGGTTCACTTGATATGTATTTAATATACAGTACACACTTTACTGAATCACAAGGGAAAATAACTTACCATTGTCTGTTTTATTATCAGACTTAGGTTGTTTTAATGCT